>JAOPSE010000065.1:10604515-11804515 GCA_029449295.1 Zea luxurians | reverse complement strand
TCGGAAGGGTTCAACGACCGCCTCAGGCTACTCGGGCTCCGCGCCCACTACTGATCAGGGGTTCGAAGGCTGGCCCCCGAAGGGTTCACAGCCGCCTCAGACACAGAGCGAGGGATGACCATGGGTACGTTCGATACATAACCAAGGCTCGGGCTGCGCTCCCAAGGTACCCTAGGACATTTCCGAGACCAGCGAGAACGATCTTGTAACGGAGTCCCATCAGAGGGAGGCATCGAGCCCTCGGACCCCGTCGCCAGGGGACCGGGTCCGGCAGATCACCCGCAGGTACTTTTGGGCGTGCCTCTGGGCCCCTAGCCGACCCCTAACGAATGGGGCACGAGCGTCCGCTCGGATCACCCGCTTGCAGCTCACCGGAGACACCATGTTCGGCGCCCACCGATGGCAACATGGCACTCTCCCCCCTCCTCCTTGCGGAAAGGCAACGCAGGGGCGTATATAAAAAAGTCGAGTCTATCCCTGATTGCCCTCTCGCCCTGTGCAGAGGCTCGGGGGCTGCTCTCGCAAACCCGGCTCCGGCCAAACCGTTGACAGCGTCAACATACCAGCCCGAGAACTTGGGACCCGACCGTACACCCGGGCTACGGCCAACTCGCATGAGGGAGCGACCAGACCAGCTGAAGCATTGCGCGAGGCGTTAAGACCTCGGAGGAGTCAAACCACTCCTCCGAGGCCTCGGGGGTACACCCGGCGGGTGCGCTCGCGCGCACCCACCGAAACAAAAACGCAACCGAGAAAGGCTGGTCCCCTTGCAAAAAGTGCGACGAAAGCATCCAAGCGAGTGCTAACACTCCCTTCGAGGCTCGGGGGCTACTGTCGGGGACCATAATTAGGGGTACTCTCAAGGCTCCTAATTCTCAGCTGGTAACCCCCATCAGCATAAAGCCGCAAAGGCCTGATGGGTACAATCAAGTCAGGGAACAGTCCATTCGAGGGACTCAATCACGCCTCGCCTGAGCCTAGCCTCGGATAAGGGCAGCCGACCCCGGAGGATCTCCGCCTCGCCCGAGGCCCCCCTCCAGCGGCGAACACGTTCCCGGCTCGCCCGAGGCCCTGTCTTCGCCGAGAAGCAACCCCGACCAAATCGCAGGAGCATTTAATGCAAAGGTGGCCTGACACCTTTATCCTGACGCGCACCCGTCAGCTGACAGAGCCGAAGTGACCGCCGTCACTTCGCCGCTCCACTAACCAGTCTGATAGAAAGACAGCGCCGCCTGCGCCGCTCCGACTGCGGTGCCACTTGACAGAGTGAGGCTGACAGGCAGTCGGGCCCGGCCGCACACCGTGGGAAACTCCGCTCCGCCCGACCCAGGGCTCGGACTCGGGCTAAGCCCCGGAAGACGGCGAACTCCGCTCCGCCCGACCCAGGGCTCGGACTCAGGCTAATCCTCGGAAGATGGCGAACTCCGCTCCGCCCGACCCAGGGCTCGGACTCGGGCTAAGCCCCAGAAGACGACGAACTCCGCCTCGCCCGACCCAGGGGCTCGGACTCGGCCTCGGCCACAGAAGACGACCTCGACCTCGACCTCGGAGGAGCCCCCACATCGCCCAACCTAGGGCGCGGACCGGCCACGTCAACAGGAGGCGCCATCATTACCCTACTCCAAGCTGACTCAGGCTACGGGGAACAAGACCGGCATCCCATCTGGCTCGCTCCGCCAGATAGGCGATGATGGCGCCCCGCACGCTCCCTGACGATGGCGGCTCTCGACCCCCTTAAGGAAGCAAGAGGACGTCAGCAAGGACTCGACGGCCCTAACAGCTGTCCCTCCTCCAGGCTCCAGCGCTCCTCCGACGACCACGACATCACACACCGGGCGCCAAAATCTCTCCGGCCGCCACGATGGCGTGTACTTAGGGCGCTAGCTCCCCTCCGCTAGACACGTAGCACTCTGCTACACCCCCCATTGTACACCTGGATCCTCTCCTTATGCCTATAAAAGGAAGGACCAGGGCCCTCTTAGAGAGGGTCGGCCGCGCGGGGACGAGGACGGGACGGGCGCTCGCGTGAGGCCGCTCGCTCCTTCCCCCGTGTGGACGCTTGTAACCCCCTACTGCAAGCGCACCCGACCTGGGCGCGGGACGAACACGAAGGCCGCGGGACTTCCACCTCTCTCACGACCCATCTCCTGCCTCCTCGCTTTCCCCCCTTCGCGCTCGGCCCCGCGTCGACCCATCTGGGCTGGGGCACGCGACGACACATCACTCGTCGGCTCAGGGACCCCCTGGTCTCGAAACGCCGACAACACCCAAATTATGTTCAATCCTTAGCATAACAAAAAACTAACACCCAAACAATAGAGGAACAACACAATAATTTTTACAATGACAGAAGGATGGGTGACATGTACATAGAAGTGATAGAAGCATACCGAGTCAACACCGTGGTAAGGGAAAGACCACGTTGACAGGCGATATCGAGCCATCGAATGGGTATCATAGGCAGCAAATCAGGGACCCCCGTCCCTCGCATCCCCCACTTCCAGGGTTTTGTACAGCAGGAAGGGAAGGGAAAAGACAGGCATACCTGTTCATTGCCGGAGAAGGACACAATGAAGACCTGGGCATCTGGAGGCGACATAGATAGTATACCGCTAGATACATATAGGGAGAGCACACAAGCGGAGAAAAAAGCCCAGTCAGAGCAGCTCCAAACCTAGAGGCACCCGCACCAGGCGTCAGTCCGAGAAGGGCGAAAGAATGTGAGTGCCTTTCCAGGCATGGACCCGCCGAGGCGACACACACTGCTGAAAGGGAAATAGGCTTACACCTTTTCCTAAATAAATTTTGGTGGTTGAATTGCCCAACACAAATAATTGGACTAACTAGTTTGCTTTAGTCTATAAGTTCTACAGGTGCCAAAGGTTCACAACAAGCCAATAAAAAGACCAAGGAAGGGTTCAAATAAAGAGAGCTAAAAGAATCCCAAAGGCACCCTGGTCTGGCGCACCGGACTGTCCGGTGCACCACCGGACAGTGTCCGGTGCACCAGGGAAACTCGACACTGAACTCCTCACCTTCGGGAAAATCAGAGGGCGCTCCGCTATAATTCACTGGACCGTCCGGTGTTTGGACAGTGTCCGGTGGCACACCGGACTGTTCGGTGTGCCAGCGGAGCAACGACTACTTCGCGCGCAACCGTCGACTGCAACGCATTAAATGCGCCTGCGCGCGCAGAGGTCAGAGCACGAGTAGTTGGCGCACCGGACAATCTACAGTACTTGTCCGATGCACCACCGGACAGCCCAGAGGCCCCACAAGTCAGAGCTCTAACGGTCGAACCCCAATGGCTGGCTGATGAGGCTGGCGCACCGGACAGTGTCTGGGGGCGCACCGAACTGTTCGGTGCGCCATGCGACAGCAGACTTCCAACGGCCACATTTTGGTGGTTGGGGCTATAAATACCCCAACCACCCCACATTCAATGGAATCCAAGTTTCCAACATTCTACACATTACAAGAGCTATAGCATTCAATACAAGACACACCAAAGAGATCAAATCCTCTCCCAAGTCTCTAGTTCAATTCCAATCAATAGTGACTAGTGAGAGAGTGACTTGTGTTCATTTGAGCTCTTGCGCTTGGATTGCTTCTTTTCTTTCTCATTCTTTCTTGTGACAAACTCAATTGTAACCAAGGCAAGAGACACCAATTATGTGGTGGTCCTTGCGGGGACTTAGTGTCCCGTGTGATTGAGAAGAGAAGCTCACTCGGTCTAAGTGACCGTTTGAGAGAGGGAAAGGGTTGAAAGAGACCCGGTCTTTGTGACCACCTCAACGGGGAGTAGGTTTGCAAGAACCGAACCTCGGTAAAACAAATCCTTGTGTCTCATTCCTTATTTGCTTGCGATTTGTTTTTCACCCTCTCTCTCGGACTCGATTATATTTCTAACGCTAACCCAGCTTGTAGTTGTGATTAACTTTGTAAATTTCAGTTTCACCCTATTCACCCCCCCTCTAGGCGACTTTCAATTGGTATCAAAGCCCGGTGCTTCATTAGAGCCTAACCGCTCAAAGTGATGTCGGGAGATCACGCCAAGAAGGAGATGGTGATCGGCGACGAGCCCGCTACAAGCCACGGGAAGACTCCATCGGGAGAGTCCCGCAACAAAGGGAAGGAGAAGGAATCCTCTTCCCACAAGTCGCATCGGAGTGGCGACAAGAAAAAGAAGATGAGGAAGGTGGTCTACTACGAGACCGATTCTTCATCGCCATCCACCTCCGGCTCCGACGCGCCGTCCATTACTTCTAAGCGCCCTGAGCGCAAGAAGTATAGTAAGATTCCCCTACGCTACCCTCGTATTTCAAAGCGTACTCCTTTACTCTCCGTTCCATTAGGCAAACCACCGGTTTTTGACGGTGAAGATTATAATATGTGGAGTGACAAAATGAGGCATCATCTAACCTCACTCCACACAAGCATTTGGAATGTTGTCGAGTTTGGTGTACAGGTACCATCCGTAGGGGATGAAGATTATGATTCGGACGAAGTGGCCCAAATCCACCACTTCAACTCCCAAGCCACTACTATACTCCTCGCCTCTCTAAGTCGAGAGGAGTATAATAAGGTGCAAGGGTTGAAGAGCGCAAAGGAAATTTGGGACGTGCTCAAAACCACGCACGAAGGAGACGAGGTGACCAAGATCACCAAACGGGAGACGATCGAGGGGGAGCTCGGTCGCTTCATGCTTCACCAAGGGGAGGATCCACAAGCTATGTACAACCGCTTGAAGACCTTGGTGAACCAAGTGCGCAACCTCGGGAGCACAAAATGGGATGACCATAAGATGGTCAAGGTTATTCTTAGATCCCTCGTTTTCCTTAACCCTACACAAGTTCAATTAATTCGAGGTGATCCTAGATACAAGCTAATGTCTCCCGAGGAAGTTATAGGGAAGTTTGTAAGCTTTGAGCTAATGATCAATGGCTCAAAGAAAATCATAGAGCAAGGCACCTCCTCCACGTCCGAAGCACAACCCGTCGCATTCAAGGCAACGGAGGAGAAGAAGGAAGAGTCTACAATAAGTAGGCTCCTCATCGACGCCTCAAAGCTCGACAATGAGGAGATGGCTTTAATCATCAAAAGCTTTTGACAAATCCTCAAGCAAAGGAGGGGGAAGGACTACAAGCCCCGCTCCAAGAAGGTTTGCTACAAGTGTGGTAAGCCCGGTCACTTTATTGCAAAATGTCCTATCTCTAGTGACAGTGACAGGGGCGACAACAAGAAGGGGAGAAGAAAGGAGAAAAAGAGGTACCACAAGAAGAAGGGCGGCGATGCCCATGTTTGCCGGGAGTGGGACTCCGACGAGAGCTCCACCGACTCCTCCTCCGACGAGGACGCCGCCAACATCGCCATCAACAAGGGACTCCTCTTCCCCAACGTCGGCCACAAGTGCCTCATGGCAAAGGACGGCAAAAGGAAGAAGGTTAAATCTAAATCCTCCACTAAATATGCATCCTCTAGTGATGAAGACAATTCTAGTAATGAGGAGGATAATTTGTTTACCCTTTTTGCCAACCTTAACATGGAACAAAAGGAAAAGTTAAATGAATTGATTAGCGCTATTCATAATAAGGATGAACTCTTGGATAGCCAAGAGGACTTCTTAATTAAGGAAAATAAGAAGCATGTTAAGGTTAAGAATGCTTATGCTCTAGAGATGGAAAAATGTGAAAAATTAACTAGTGAGCTAAGCACTTGCCATGATTTGATTGCTAACCTTAGAAATGAAAATGCTAGATTAATTGCTAAGGTTGGTTCAAATGTTTGTGATGATTCATATGTCAATCTTAGAAATGATCATGATATTTCTATTGCTAAGATTGAGAAATTGAATGCCTCTCTTACTAGCCTTAGAATTGAAAATGAAAAATTGATTGCTAAGGCTAAAGACTTAGATGTTTGCAATGCTTCCATTTCCGATCTTAGAAGTGAAAATGATATTCTACATGCTAAGATTGTTGAACTAAAAACTTGCAAACCCTCTACATCTACCATTGAGCATGTGTCTATTTGCACTAGATGTAGGGATGTTGATATTGATGCTATTCATGATCATATGGTCTTAATTAAACAACAAAATGATCATATAGCAAAATTAGATGCTAAAATTGCCGAGCATGAACTAGAAAATGAAAAATTTAAATTTGCTCGTAGCATGCTTTATGGTGGGAGACGCCCTTGCATCAAGGATGGCATTGGCTTCCAAAAGGGAGACAATGTCAAACTTAATGCCCCTCCTAAAAAATTATCTAACTTTGTTAAGGGCAAGGCTCCCATGCCTCAGGATAACGAAGGTTACATTTTGTACCCTGCCGGTTATCCCGAGCACAAAATTAGGAGAATTCATTCTAGGAAGTCTCACTCTGGCCCTAATCATGCTTTTATGTATAAGGGTGAGACATCTAGCTCTAGGCAATCAGCTCGTGCAAAATTGCCTAAGAAAAAATCTCCTAGTGCATCAAATGAACCTAGCATTTCATTTAAAACTTTTGATGCATCTTATGTTTTGACTAACAAATCCGGCAAAGTAGTTGCCAAGTATGTTGGGGACAAACACAAGGGATCAAAGACTTGTGTTTGGGTACCCAAAGTTCTTGTCTCTAATGTCAAATAACCCAAAACTGTTTGGGTACCTAAAGAACTAAATTTGTTTTGTAGGTTTATGCATCCGGGGGCTCAAGTTGGATCATCGATAGCGGGTGCACAAACCACATGACAGGGGAGAAAAGGATGTTCTCCTCCTATGAGAAAAACCAAGATCCCCAACGAGCTATCACATTCGGGGATGGAAACCAAGGTTTGGTCAAAGGTTTGGGTAAAATAGCTATATCTCCTGACCATTCTATTTCCAATGTTTTTCTTGTAGACTCTTTAGATTACAATTTGCTTTCCGTTTCCCAACTATGCAAAATGGGCTACAACTGTCTATTTACTGATGTAGGTGTCACTGTCTTTAGAAGAAGTGATGATTTAGTAGCATTTAAGGGAGTGTTAGAGGGTCAGCTATACTTAGTTGATTTCAATAGAGCTGAACTCAACACTTGCTTAATTGCTAAGACTAACATGGGCTGGCTCTGGCATCGCCGACTAGCACATGTTGGGATGAAGAATCTTCACAAGCTTCTAAAGGGAGAACACATTTTAGGACTAACCAATGTTCATTTTGAGAAAGACATGATTTGTAGCGCATGCCAAGCCGGGAAGCAAGTTGGCGCTCATCATCCACATAAGAACATCTTGACGACTGACAGGCACTTGAGCTCCTCCACATGGACCTATTCGGCCCGATCGCTTATATAAGCATCAGCGGGAATAAGTACTGTCTAGTTATTGTGGATGGCTATTCTCGCTTCACTTGGGTGTTCTTTTTACAGGAAAAATCTCAAACCCAAGAGACCTTAAAGGGATTCTTGAGACGAGCTCAAAATGAGTTCGGCTTGAGAATCAAGAAAATAAGAAGCGATAATGGGACGAAGTTCAAGAATTCACAAATTGAAGGCTTCCTTGAGGAGGAGGGAATCAAGCACGAGTTCTCTTCTCCCTACACGCCACAACAAAATGGTGTAGTGGAGAGGAAGAATAGAACTCTATTGGACATGGCAAGAACCATGCTTGATGAGTACAAGACTTCAGATCGGTTTTGGGCCGAGGCGGTCAACACCGCTTGCTACGCCATCAACCGGTTATATCTTCACCGAATCCTCAAGAAGACATCATACAAACTCCTCACCGGTAAAAAGCCTAATGTTTCGTATTTTAGAGTCTTTGATAGCAAATGTTTTATACTTGTTAAAAGAGGTAGAAAGTCAAAATTTGCTCCTAAGGCTGTAGAAGGCTTTTTACTAGGATATGATTCAAACACAAGGGCATATATAGTCTTTAACAAGTCCACTGGGCTAGTTGAAGTTTCTTGTGACATTGTGTTTGATGAGACTAACGGCTCTCAAGTAGAGCAAGTCGATCTTGATGAATTAGATGATGAAGAGGCTCCGTGCATCGCACTAAGGAACATGTCCATTGGGGATGTGTGTCCTAAGGAAATCGAAGAGCCCATTCAAGCACAAGATCAACCATCCTCCTCCATGCAAGCATCTCCACCAACTCAAGATGAGGATGAGGCTCAAGATGATGAAGAGGAATATCAAGAAGATGAGCCACCTCAAGATGACGGCAATGATCAAGGGGGAGATACAAATGATCAAGACAAGGAGGATGAGCAAGTTGCAAGGCCGCCACACCCAAGAGTCCACCAAGCAATCCAACGAGATCACCCCATGAACACCATCCTTGGCGACATTCATAAGGGGGTAACCACTAGATCTCGTGTTGCACATTTTTGTGAGCATTACTCTTTTGTTTCCTCTATTGAGCCACACAGGGTAGAGGAAGCACTTCAAGATTCGGATTGGGTGATGGCGATGCAAGAGGAGCTCAACAACTTCACAAGGAATGAGGTATGGCATTTAGTTCCACGTCCTAACCAAAATGTTGTAGGAACCAAGTGGGTCTTCCGCAACAAGCAAGACGAGCATGGTGTGGTGACAAGGAACAAAGCCCGACTTGTGGCCAAGGGATATTCACAAGTTGAAGGTTTGGATTTCGGTGTAACCTATGCACCCGTAGCTAGGCTTGAGTCAATTCGCATTTTACTTGCCTATGCTACTTACCATGGCTTCAAGCTTTATCAAATGGACGTGAAGAGTGCCTTCCTCAATGGACCAATCAAGGAAGAGGTCTATGTTGAGCAACCTCCCGGCTTTGAAGATAGTGAGTATCCTAACCATGTCTATAGGCTCTCTAAGGCGCTTTATGGGCTCAAGCAAGCCCCAAGAGCATGGTATGAATGCCTAAGAGATTTCCTTATTGCTAATGGCTTCAAAGTCGGAAAGGCCAATCCTACTTTATTTACTAAAACTCTTGCAAATGATTTGTTTGTATGCCAAATTTATGTTGATGATATTATATTTGGGTCTACTAACGAATCTACATGTGAGGAATTTAGTAGAATCATGACACAAAAATTCGAGATGTCTATGATGGGGGAGTTGAAGTATTTTCTAGGATTCCAAGTCAAGCAACTCCAAGAGGGCACCTTCATTAGCCAAACAAAGTACATTCAAGACATTCTAACCAAGTTTGGGATGAAGGACGCCAAGCCCATCAAGACACCCATGAGAACCAATGGGCATCTCGACCTTGACACGGGAGGTAAATCCATAGATCAAAAGGTATACCGGTCGATGATAGGTTCTTTACTCTATTTATGTGCTTCACGACCGAATATTATGCTTTCCGTATGCATGTGTGCAAGATTCCAAGTCGATCCTAAGGAAGCTCACCTTAGGGCCGTAAAACGAATCTTGAGATATTTAGTTTATACTCCTAAGTTTGGCCTTTGGTACCCCAGGGGATCCACATTTGATTTAATTGGTTATTCCAAGCCATTTGATGAACAAACTTTTACCAAACTTAGGCATGAGCTAAATATTCTTGATTCTAGAAACTTTTATTGATGTTTTGCACACATAGCTCATATATATACCTTTGATCATCTCTTTCATGTGCTATGACTAATGTGTTCTTTCAAGTTCATTTCATGATAAGTCATAGATTGAAAGGGAAAAGGAGTCTTCGGCGAAGACAAGGCTTCCACTCCGCTCCATCGAATCATTCATCCTTCGCCGTCGCTCCGCACAACTCTCCAACTTTGGTATAATCTTCACTCCTTTATTTTCGTCCAAAGGGGGAGAGAGTAGTTTAAAAGGGCTTATATTTCACTCAAATATCCGTTTTTGGCGATTCATGCCAAAGGAGGAGAGAGTATTAGCCCAAAGCAAAAGGACCGCACCACCACCAATTTCAAAAATAGTCTTTTATTTGGTATGAAGCCTATTAATTGGTGAAGTTTTTCCAATCGGTATCTTATTTTGATACAATTTCAAATTCGTATACCCTCTTCAAAATTGACTAGGTCAGTGCCCGTGCGTTGCAACAGAATCATATAATACCACGATAACTTATGAATAAATGTGTATTATACTGTGATGAGATGGAGGATGGCGTTCTCAAGCTGTTCGGGATGATGTCGAAGCGAAACTCAGGCCACAATCGAGCACCGAGCCCGCGATGCGAGGTCGCCCGTCTGCGAGGCACGCGAGGTGAAGGGGGCAGTCTTGGGGAGGGGGCAATCTCCGGGATATGGTAGTGGAGTGGTGGCGCACGGTCGAGAAGGTATACGTGGGAGCCAGTGGAGGGATGATGCAACGGGCGGAAGAGAAACGTCAGGGTAATTTTTCCATCCAATCCAATAGAGCCATGGAATTCCTGAGCCGTTGTGGCTGTACCTGTACTGCAGGAATACGAAAACTCGCTATTCACTCAGTTTATTTTCCATAATAAGATTATGTAGGAGAGATGGCCGAGCGGTTCAAGGCGTAGCATTGGAACTGCTATGTAGACTTTTGTTTACCGAGGGTTTGAATCCCTCTCTTTCCGTTTCTCTTAATTCATCAATGTTAACGATCACAATGTATCAAATTAAATAACAATTTATTCCAACAATAATACCTTTAATTAATAGAAATTCTCTATAGCAAATTACTGTGGTATGTAAAATACACATCGAGGAAATAACAAAAAAGAAAAAAAGTATCCTAGGGTTAATCTATTTCTGCTAGGTGAACGGGAAAATACGAATTAAGAGCCTTAGGTCGATTTGTACCCTGACGTTTCTCTACCGCCCGTTGCGTCATCCCTCCACTGGCTCCCACGTACACCTTCTCGACCGCGCGCCGCCACTCCACTACCATATCCCGAAGATTGCCCCTCCCCGAGACTGCCCCCTCCACCTCGCGTGCCTCGCAGACGGGCGACCTCGCATCGCGGGCTCGGTGCTTGACCGTGGCCCGAGTTTCGCTTCAACATCATCCCGAACAGCTTGAGAACGTCATCCTCCATCTCATCACAGTATAATACACATTTATTCATAAGTTATCGTGGTATTATATGATTCCGTAGCAACGCACGGGCACTGACCTAGTATAGGCTGAAGCCCACATGAGGGGCGGTCGAACCTCTCGACCTTGATCGTTCAGTGGTTTAAGAGCTTGTTCGGTTAATCCCGTTACTCATAGATTAGATGGGATTGAAAAAAATTAAGACATTTAAACCCACCCAATCCCACTCAATCCACATGGATTGAGAGCTAACCGAACATGCCCTAAGTTTAAGTGGGGAACGTAGTAGATTTAGCTGTTTAGCCAATTCAGTAATACAACAGCCTCATATGTAGAGTTAAAACACATGTTTTGAAATGTGAGCACTACAAATCGAAACAAAACTGGAAACATGAGCGAGAATGACAACTCAGTCCAAGGATCTTTTCATTGCCAAGTGTGTACAAATTCCTCAAGTAGACCAAAAAGCTGCTTATCCAGAGCAACATCATCAAACAAGCAGACCAAAAACCTAGGATCTGAGCCTGCTCTACATGCGCCATGGCCAACCAACAACATCTAACATCTGAAGTCTGAACCAAGAAACTAAACCGGTTGGTAATCAAACAACCTGAAAAGGAATTAAAGGATGAAGGTTAAAACAAACACGACCTAAAAACATAAGCAACAGGGCTTTCGGTCTGGATGCAAGAAATGGAATTCTTAGGATAGACATCATTGATGTTTCAGCGTTGTCAATCTGTTAGAACATGCCATAGATACATCTGACATGTATAATAACCAGAAAACCCACCTAAAAAGTCAAACCAAAAGGTCGGGTTGCAAGAAAAACAATATGCCATGTCAACAGTACACAGGTAGCAAGCGATAACAAAATTAACAAACCAATCTTAATAAAATAGCTGAGAGCTGAAGTGGTACCTCTGATTCGTCTGTTCTTTATCTACATTTTGATGCTAAAGTAGTCAGAATCAAAATGATGCAGCCTTACATATCCATCTTCACCACCACTTGAAAAGCTAATAATAAGATAAAAGAATGAACATGGAGTTAGTAAAAAACTTCTAAAATTTAAAAATAACTCCAGAACACAAGAGAAAAGGTATCTACAAAGCATGTTGATAGGGTACAATGGTGCTCTCATGGATATTTTTTTCAACAACAGCAATCGGAATAGCGTATATATCAAGAGTGACTGGTTGAAATCATTGAGCCATCAGATCCCAAAGATGCATACAATACTAAAAAATAAACAATTTTAAAACGCCAGATTACTGGTAAAGCTATTGTGGGCAGAATGCAGCTCTCAGTAAAAATGTTCATCGAACTGAGGTCAGCATAGCATATATTGCCAATGTAATTGGCTACAATCACTGAGCTACATATAAATGTAGAATACCAAATGAGACATTCAGCCATTTACAAGGTAAAAATAAATAGCTTCGGAAATCAATAAAAATCAGATATGTCGTGGACACACTTAGAAGATACATGATGTTTACACACAAAAAACTTGTCAATATAGAGATCTATAACACTTAAGCCGATTAAGTCAAAGAAAAGTGAGATAAAATAGCAAATCAAGATTGGTTGCTATGTTGCTCCACAAATGAGATAGAAAAACAATCAGAGGAGGTATATTTGCAAAAGATAAACCAATCAAAATCTAATGAAAATTACACATAGCAACGAAAAATCCTGCTCTCAGAAATGTTGATGACATCCTTGTGTGGATCAGAATAGCGTATATTTCCGTACCCGTTTGCTTTCATCCATATCAGCTTTATTCCCCACCAGAATTTTGTTCACATTATCCGAAGCATGCTGTTCAATGTTTCTGATCCAATTTCTTATGTCTGCAAGTCAGCACCAATGACAGTATCAGAATTCAGACATCAAATCTGAAGTGACTATGAAAAGGCATTTAAGTAACACAAGGGTCAGTACTATTGAAAGATGACTCGTCTGTGACATCATACACAAGTAAGATGCCCATTGCTCCCCTGTAGTAGGCTGCAAAGAAGAATTGCACAATCACAAACTTCAGTCATACAATGTTTGGAAACGAATCAGCTTCGCTAGAAGGATGCCTAGGGCCATACACATCAAGAAAGCACCCGGCATCCGAAAGGCATTTTATTGGGACCTCCGGAGGGTAGCGCGCACGAAAACTGTCGCAGTGCAGCAGTGCAGCAAGTCCACCAGCAGAGAAACCTGCGAGCAAGGCCTGGAAAATGGACGTGGGCTCTGCTTAGCTCAGATGTTGTTGCCAGATTACGATAGTGATGACTGATCGATGACATGATCAATAAATAGCTAAGCTAACCTGTTCTGCAGTGTCCATCCCTTTTGCCATGAGCTCGTCGACGACTGCTTCCTCGAGTAGACAGGCCACATGGAGTGAGGTCTCCAGGGAAACAGAAGTTCAGGCTCCATTAGGCGACAAATCATGTGCGAGCGGACCTGTGCCACTATCGTAGTCGGGGCCGAGGACTGGCAAGGCGCCGCTGCGAAGTACAAATATATAGCATAGTTAGCCCTCTAAAATACTTTAGAACCAAAATCTCACAAAATGAAAACACTGGCCTAACCGAGGCACAGGTTACAATAGACATCTGAAGATATTTCCAGGCCCTAAACGTAGATGGCATGGCATCCTGCTTTGAGAAACACGAATTTTGTTCCGCGGTGCCATTACCGTTGGTGCTCGCTGCCGGCAGCGGCATGCCTAGCCCTAGCCCCGCGGCGGCGAGCTTGGCATGGATGCGGGGGCGAGCTTGACATGGATGCGGCGGTGAGCTTGGCATATAAGTAGTTCTTCTACAACAGTACAAAAACATCAATACCAAGTGTCAAAAGAATTGTACAACAATGGTTGAGGAAAGAATAAAAGCAACAGAATTGTTGCGGGGCCTCTCATGTATTTGTGTGTGCCCAGTAGCCCTAGAAGGATAACACATAATTAAAGTTCATACACACACATGTATATACAAACCGTCATTGGTTTATCTAGGTTCGCATCAATAGAAATTCAGCACAGTGATCCTAAGCAAGGCCTATATTCTCAATCGAGCTCGCAATTGGCATAATTAAAGTTCATACGCAGACTGAGGCGAGATGCTGGAAGGTAAAATCAAGGAATATATACTTGAATATCCAAACCGGAAAATGAAGTACCAATAGCACTGGAAAGTTAACAGGTGAAGACAATGAAAAAGTGAGCATGAATATTACACAATGTGACCCAACAGACTATAGTCAGTTTCAAAAAAGACCTTTTAAGTGGAATTTATATCACATTCTAGAGGTACCAAGAAGACTATAGTTAAATCTGAAAAAGACCTTTTAAGCAAAATATAATCATGTGGAAGGTTACTGAAGGTGGATAATGTTGAAGGAATCATGAAAGACTAAAGAAAAATACACTAAAAGCAAGGTATATAATATATATCACCAGTTCCAAAGGGAATGCAGACCTTGGTTTTGAGCGTTAGTTGCTAGAACTTATACATTGTATAACAGGTCGCTGTTGAAAATATACCTGAAACTAATATGCCTGCTACAACATGAACCCCACTCGAGTAATTGCTAGTGATGTCATTATGTTCTTAGCAAAACGTTGGGTTTCCTCAATGAATATATAGACACAAAAGTCAACCTTGTTGAATGCAGCATAACCAAGATACTCGGTGATACGATATCTTCCAACTATAACTAAATCCATGATAATAGGGAATTCTTTGTTTTCCTCAAAGCCAGTCCTGCTTACAAGAATAGCTTACTAAAAATAGGATTGCTTATGTTTTCCTCAAAGAATAGCTATGTTTTCCTCAAAGTACTATTAAGACACATATTTACTAAAAGAATAGCTTACAAGAAATAGGATTGCTTATTCAGGAAGCGCACATGTACCATTAAGGATTTATCTCCCCTATTTTCCCAATATATCACTAAAGTGGCAAACTGACATACCATAAAAAGAACCAACATTGTCTGGCATAATTAAAATCATGTGGCATCCTATGGCACCTAGGGTATGCCTCAGCGCTGCTTGCTCCCAAGAAAACATACTTTAAATCCTTCAGTGAGCTGCTTGCTCCCAAGAAAACATACTTTAAATCCTTGCACACAGTATTATATTGTTTGATAGATTTTGTGCTAGTAAGAGATAATAGAGAAAGAATTAAATGTTAAGTTATTTAAGTGTAGAGGAGAAACAGATAGAAAAAGACATCGGCACACAAAATAAAATATAAAAAAGCACACCTCAAAGTAGGAAAATCATTGGGAGTAGAAGATTCTACTTCATCCTATTGATCAGGACTACGCTTATTCCTTGCTTCCTGCGACTGACCATCAAACAAAGTGCAGGTTTCTCGGGTCTCTTGGGGAATTTAGCTCTAGCACGCTGCCAGACTGAAATATAAGATCATAATCTTGTCAAATACACCACAAATCAAAAGAGCCAATTGAAAATTTTGAAACAGTAAATTGAGTCGAGCTTCAAAATTAACCACTAACTCATGGTATGCTACATAGTATTGTGGGTATCTTGGATGTGGTCCCCCAAACACATCTTGCCATGTACCTATGAGCACCAATACATTCTCTTTAACACGAGGACCAGACTGTAACATGAAGACAAAACATCATCAGAAACCAACAGTTCATTAAAATAAGAGCTACAATTTTGCAAGCGTGAAGCATATTGAACATTTTTCTTGACTATCTTCACCATCTCGTGCAATCTTTCTCTCTCTGTGACATGCATGTGAAGTATACCCCACGGTTTTTATAACAGTTTCCAACTACTAAAATATACAGATATCGTCAGCAAGATAATGCTAATATTTTAGCAGTAGCTAAATATTAAATTAAAAAACATCATAACAAAACTATACATGTTCTGCGCCATATACATATTCTGGACCTCTACAATCATAAAAATATAATAGACATATTGAGCTTAACCAATTCAAAATAACTGGATGTTAGTGTTTGTATTCCTTTGGTGATTTTAACAAGGAAACAATATGTGCAAGTTTAAGTTTCTAGGATCTAAATAAATTAAATAGTAAGAACCCACCGGAATAGTCTACCACCAGTTCCTAGTAAGAATAAACATAATGTGTTCATTGTGCTATCCAGATAGCGTCGCAGAATGCATGCATATGATTACATGAGTAACTGCATATGCAATGAAGCATAAGACAAATGACAGGAACATAAATCAAAACATGACTGAACATATAATAAAAATGCAACACATAACTTAGGAGAGGATCAGGTGTTTGATCTGTGAAAGCAAGATACAAAACGACAAAAAAATCTTCAATAATTACCAGTGCTAGAGGATCAGGTGTTCGATTTTGTGGGAGCACAATACAAAACAACAGAAAAGTCTTTGATAGTTACCAATAGCCTTCCATACCTAAGACATAAAAGTAAACGACAAGTCACAAATAGACTTACACTTAGAGCAAGAAGTTGAACTTTTGGATTCCTGTGGCTAATCTGTTTCTTCAGTGCCTTGACATCTTTTGATTGCCTGTTACAATAATGGATATGAACAATCAATAACATATAACCGAAAGATAGTAGGACAAAGCAAACTAAATAGGCTTCTTTTTCAGTGGAAACGAACTGAGCATAAGCTACCTAGTAGAATGTTTGATATTCAATCCCAATTCTTGGCCATGAACCAAATGAAAACAAAAATGCATCATTAGTTTGAATCAATTGCCATTAGATTTAGATGCTCAAATATATTGTCATATGCTAAATCAAAACATTTGGACTAAAAATATGGAAACCGAGTACAATATCTTCCCCGTATTCCCAATGGTCTAGCTCATTGTTGATTCGGTTGTGCGCCTCTCATGTGCCTAAAATGAAACCCACATGACCTAGTGGTTAGCTGCTAAGAAAAAATCGATAAGGAAATTGTTACTGTTTTTGAAATGGGGGAAGGAAACTATTAGCAGTACATGTTTTCCTTGTGACCATAGATTCAATGCAGATGAAAGAGTTGTCATGGGTCCTGATGCCTTTTGAGTTGGCCCACCATCACTTGAGCTCTTATTGCCACCCTGTAAGCAGTTAAAAAGAACAAGAAGGAAAAACAACATTTATCACACTTTGAATTGATCGTGGAATCAATATCCATGAGGGCTGCTTCTGTGAAAAATTACTCACCGTGACAGCGAAGAGCTGAGTGTCTGACTGCTCTTGCTCTTGTTCCCTGTAGACTTATTTATAGACTTGATCACATCCTTTGTTTCCCTGGTGTGAGTAACATGACATAGAAAATTAACACACCACCGACAGTAAACAAATAAAACGCCCTTTCCAAATGGCAACCAATGCGCGACAAGAAAAATGAAAGTCAACTGGCAACGAGAAATTGGCACCTCTTCTAGAACCCTATCTTGTGTAATAAAACCATTCCAAGCGTAAAGATCACGCCTTTGAGCACAAAACCGCAACCCACGAGTAAGAAAGAACCATTGCGCCTAGGCCGAAGGAGGAAGAAGGGGGAGATGCAGAGAGATAAATTATTGATAACTAAGAATCTACTGTAGCAAACATGGTGACTAAAAACGTACCAGCCAGATAATTTGATTTGATGAAAGTGCAGTACTTGATTATACTATACACATACCTGGAGAATTAGGTATATGTCTGCAAACCAGTTAATCCAATCGTACCGGCACTTCCGCCATGATATGCATTTCCGAGTGCAACCATACTAAGATTCCCACTATACAGAGGGGCCATCAACATTGCCAACTCATTCGCTTCAGTCCCAAAACTCAAAATGCAACATACAGGACCCAGAAACATGACGAGGCCTTCAGCTCATGTGTCCAGCAGTTCACATATGGTCACTCAAAACACTATTTCGCACTGTAGACCGTACTGTTTGCATAGCGGAGTTTGAATATGGGTACAAGGATAGGTAAGCTGCTGAAAAGAGCCTTACTTGCATACATAAATGAAATGGTGAGTGTTATGGCTGCACCGAGACATACAATACTCTTACCTTGAGATTCCTAGGCATTTTGGAGGTGAGTGCCTCCGCAAACTCTACAGTAGCATGGTGCAAATAAATGGTGGTTGTGTGCTAGAGCTACTCGGTCTGCCCCATCTCAACATTCACAATATCCGGATGACAATGGCCACACGACACTGTCAAGATGCCCCCAAAGCAATCGAGATATCTCTTTCCATGCTCGTCATACAGGTAATGCATCTTCCCCTCTACAATGTTGAGTTGTGAATACATTTGAATAGCAGATTATTCAGACATGTCAATGTCATTCTGTCACTACCTTAATTTTTATGGAGTAAAGACTACATGGTGGTTGCACTACAATGATTCTTTAGCATGACCAGTTGTCCAGTTTCATCCCTAAAACTTACACGGTTAAGCTAAACCGCCAAATGCAAAACACATTAAAATTATTTCTCCAAGTAAATTTGGTGTTGCACCAACCAAAGATGGCACTGCTTTGTGATGAAGATGAACACATGTTTCTGAACCCCACATTTTTGTAACACTAATCTAATTTCACCGCACAAAGTCCGTTTAGCAAAGACGAGCAGCCAATTAGATGAATTTAGTTAAGATCAACACCTGGAGGGCATACCGACTTCTGGTAGTAGTGGAAGAGAGACAGGCCGAGCACCATCTTCCTCTTCTCGAAGATCTCGATGCCACCTAGCCCAGCATACGGGCGGGTCCGATGGTCAAACTACAACATCTCTAGCGGCGGCGGCGACGATGCCCGATCAGGCGCGCGCATGGCGCGAGCGGGGGTGGTTGTGGCATATGCGCGACATGTGAAATAGAACCAGCAGATCAGAATGCAAGAATTACAATTGCCTATTTGCCTTACTATATGGTAGTTAATTGATGCATCACATGAATGGTGAAAAGATCGATAAAAAGGCACATAAAAAGATAATTGGACCTGGCAAAATTGTCATGGCATATGGATTTCCATCATTTAGCACTATGTTCCCACACAGTGCCAAAATTTCATATTCCCCAACAATTTGAGAAGTATATGAAACATTAAATTTACTGGTATGTTCATTAGAATTCCCAGCGATGGTCTATTAACATAAAAATTTCAGTAATGATGCCACTTATTTGTACCAATTAAAATTAAGCAAAAGAATATGGTAGTTGCTTCCTGATGGCCAGCAAGTCATAAACTGATAGTACTTTCTCCTCCATTAGATATAGTCCCTACAAATTTATTCAACATTCAAGTCAAAAAATCAGGATTAATAGAAGGTTGAATCGCTAAATTAACATACAACATTACCATTCAATTCGCTTGTAGGTAATATGATCGCGTCTGCGTACGATGTGACATTTTTACCCAAAATTCTCACTTGCAGCTTTGCAGTTTCAATAGCAGAAGGGATGTTGTAGTGATCCACTAAGAAAACAGAATATGTTGACATTGAGCCGACAATAGAATTTACCAAACCAGACCCATTTGCAAAACAGTTTGTTCCATTACAATATCCTGAAAGTAGCAACACAATAAAATCAACCATGATCAGGAATGGAGCATCCTAGTGAGCGAACTTAATAGCATAGTTGCATACATACAAAACATCAAACAAATACACAGTGTTGGAAACCGTTTTGCAAATAAAATATGCTGAAGATAAACATTAAAATAATTCACACTGAATACTACTTGAATCACACGCATAAGACAAACATGGCTAAATTATAGCATCGAGCCATCCATAGTCAGCTACATAGTTTACCTAAATTTTCATGAGCTGCATGATCATCTTATGAAACACCAGCATCCTTTCGCAGTATTTGTCATACAACGAATCAAGCAGGATGTTTGTCATCGCTGATGCCCGCCTCCAGCCAAGCTACAACTGCATGTCAGGAGCTACAACCAAGCATATAAGAGAACATTCATAATCCATAGTAAACATAATCGACTGACATCGAAGAAAGAACGGTACTCCATTGTAGTCAGCCTTGCCTGTGGAAGTTCCACGGGTGTTACACAAGGAGGATTTCTTAAATAGATGGTGGGCTTGTTGTAATCTGTACTTGATGTAGACCTAAGGTAGATGGCAGGCTCTAACGCCTGGAAGGGGATCCAAGCGTGAAGATGGCGGATGGAAGGGAGGCGCGCAGGTGTTCTTGTGGAAGGGAGGCGGAGATGGCCGGCCAATGGAATGGGATCGCTGCCGTTGGACGGAGGGCGCTAAGGATGGAAGGGCCAATGGCGCCAAGGATGGAAGGGGATCCAAGCGCGATTCAAGGCGGAGCGATGATCATGGAGATTGCTTCCCTCTCCCCCGCGGCAGGCGTGGACGGGGGAGTGGGAGAGGGGCAGTGCCGCGTGGACGGGGGAGTGGGAGAGGGGCAGTAGAACCAAGATGTACGCATGGGAGAGGGGCAGGGGCAGCAGAACCATCGCGAGTGGAAGCATCGCCCTCCACCTCGGCCTCCACCTTTGTCGCCACCATGACCTTGGTCTAGACCCGGATTGAGGCCTCCGCCGTTGCCGCAGCAGCCTAGACGTGGATCTAGTCCTCGATCATCGCCGCCACAACCTGGACGCGCAGATCTGGAGCGGCTTGGAGCCCATTCGCACGAACCCCCACGCCACGGACACCGTCCAGCGGTTCGCGCTGTCGTAGCAGATGGACTGCTGCATCAGCCCCGTCGTGTCCAGCTTCACCGGCCCATCGAACAGCCACCACACCGCCGAGGGGCGCGACCTCGCGTCCGGGAACAGCGGCTTCACTACGTCGAGGTGGTGAAGCATCACGATCGGCGCCACCGGGTGGGACGCGAGGAGGCCGAGGAGGTCGCCGTACACGTCGTACTGGTGGAACCCCGGGTGCTTGGTGAGCAGCACGCCCAGCTCCGCCATGCATGCCTGGATCCGGTCGTCGCTGCCGCACAGCGCCGGGTACCAGCGGAGGCAGCCATCCTGCATCCACGCGAGCGCCTCGGCCAGCGGCCGGCTGATGGCGAAGCCGCCGCCGCCGTACGCCGGAAAAGTAGATGTTCTGCAGGTGGCTCTCGGAGAGGGAGCCGATGTAGTAGGGCTGGCGGTGGTCGAACTTGTTGAGCACGGTGAGGAGGTTGTCCGTGAAGAAGACGGTGTCGTCGTCGCCCAAGACGAACCAGCGCACGCCGGGGAGGTCGAGGCGGAACGTCTCGGAGATGATGCGGCCCGGCAAGCGGGTTGGAGTGCGATGAGCCGTGTGGAGGGTGGGGGTGCCTCCTCCACGTCGCGCGCAGTCGCTACTGCCCACCGCAAGCAGAGCTAGGGTTTCGGCTGGGAGTCTGTGGAGGGCGGCGGTGCAGATGAGGCGGGCGGTTGGTGCGGGGTGGGGAGGGGAAGGGGGCGGGCACGACTGGATGGCGCGTGCGGCTGGATGGCATAGGCAATAGAAACGGACGGTCCAGATAGATGGGAGGCAGAACGGCAGAACGATGGGAGGCAGACTACTATTGCTTACTTAATAAGTAGTAGAGATATCTAAAACCCTCTTGAACACTAAGAGGATGATTTCATTAAGGGGGAGTTTTGTTTAGTCAAAGGAAAAGCATTTGAAACAGGGGGAGAAAATTTCAAAACTTGAAAATGCTTCTCAAAATATTACTCATTTACCTTTGACTATTTGCAAAAGAACTTGAAAAGAATTTCCAAAACATTTTGCAAAACAAAACATGTGGTGCAAACGTGGTCTAAAATGTTAATAAGAAGAAAAGAGATCCATGCGCATCTAGTAAGTAATATTTATTGGCTTCATTCCATGCAACCTTTGCACTTACATTATGCAAACTAGTTCAATTCTGAACTTCTATATTTGCTTTGGTTTGTGTTGGCATCAATCACCAAAAAGGGGGAGATTGAAAGGGAAATAGGCTTACACCTTTTCCTAAATAGATTTTGGTGGTTGAATTGCCCAACACAAATAATTGGACTAACTAGTTTGCTCTAGTCTATAAGTTCTACAGGTACCAAAGGTTCACAACAAGCCAATAAAAAAGACCAAGGAAGGGTTCAAATAAAGAGAGCTAGAAGAATCCCAAAGGCACCCTGGTCTGGCGCACCGGACTGTCCGGTGTGCCACCGAACAGTGTCCGGTGCACCAGGGAAACTCGACGCTGAACTCCTCACCTTCGGGAAAAATCAGAGGGCGCTCCGCTATAATTCACCGGACCGTCCAGTGTTTGCACCGGACAGTGTCTGGTGGCACACCGGACTGTCCGGTGTGCCAGCGGAGCAACGGCTACTTCGTGCGCAACGGTCGACTGCAACGCATTAAATGCGCGCCTGCGCGCGCAGAGGTCAGAGCACGCGCAGTTGGCGCACCGGACAGTCTACAGTACTTGTCCGGTGCACCACCGGACAGCCCAGAGGCCCCACAAGTCAGAGCTCCAACGGTCGAACCCCAACGGCTGGCTGACGTGGCTGGCGCACCGGACAGTGTCCGGGGGCGCACCGGACTGTCCGGTGCGCCATGCGACAGCAGACTTCCAACGACCACATTTTGGTGGTTGGGGCTATAAATACCCCAACCACCCCATATTCAATGGAATCCAAGTTTCCAACATTCTACACATTACAAGAGCTATAACATTCAATACAAGACACACCAAAGAGATCAAATCCTCTCCCAAGTCTCTAGTTCAATTCCAATCAATAGTGACTAGTGAGAGAGTGACTTGTGTTCATTTGAGCTCTTGCGCTTGGATTGCTTCTTTTCTTTCTCATTCTTTCTTGTGACAATAGCAGTACAATTGAACATATAGAAAACAGAAAAACTATTGGACAATAACAAATCAATCACACATGAAAATACATCATCTTCTTTAGAGCTTGATGCTAGGCTCATTGGGCTCTTGCTGTGGGTAGTCCAACGCTGCTCAATAGGTCCAGGGTATCTCCTCCTTTTCAGTCAACCCATCAACTTATCTATATAGTCGAGATCCTTCATACTTGGCTTTGCTAGTGTTCCGGTGAGGAAGCATTTTTTTGAAAACCCACTGCTTCCCACCACAATCAAAGCCAAGTATTTCATCACTCCTATACTCCTTATGTTGGACTGAAAACTGTAGGCGTGCCACATCAGTAGGCCTTCAAAGTAAGACAACTTACCGGTAAATTGACCATATGCGATTGCTGACATAAGATCAAACATATCACCTAGAAGAGTCCTTTGTGTAGCCCTGCAATTGTAAACCATACGCATCAGTAGCAAGGAAATGTAGTTGAAAATAGCAACGAATTTCCATCCCCAAAACTGATTTTTTTGTTTTCTGTCTCATATTCATCAGTCATGCAAATATAAAAACTAAACACTCAAGTTTTGAGTTGTTTTTAAACCCGAAAAAGTCAAGCTAACTGTTGACTGTAGAGTGGAAACAGAAACGGACTCAATGACACTGGTCTAAACTAATAAAATCTGTTTGGCATGAGCGACGACCCAGATTGTTCTAATGATAGCTTTGTATTGCTTATTAATTATACTGAGTAGCTTGGCGTTGACGAACCTGCTCCAGCCGGTGGTGAACAGGTGTCGGCATGGCTTGCCGCGGTAGATGATGATGGAATTGCTCTACCATCTAAGTCTAGGTATGATGATCTGTAAATGAGTTTCTGGAATTTTTGAAGATTTTGGACAACCAACATTCGTCACTACTCGCTACATAGGAAGTATTCCAAAAATGCTAATCTGGTACTTTTCCTGAAATATTGCTGTTTTTTTGCATAACCACGTCGTTTATTTGCCATAACTTTCTAGATTAGATTGTTAGATCTTTTCGTAGTTGAGTAATTCGTGCCAAGATACTTCTTTAAACCAAATGGAAAGAGCAACAATGTTGGACTTAAATTGTCCAGAAATGAGATGCACCTGAAGCATCTGTTGTTTGATATAGACAATCAGATATACAAAAAGATGTTTACCACATTCCAAAGATAACTCACATGTCCATACAGGAATTTATCACGCAAAGTGTTTTTATATAAAAAGTGTATGCTACTACTGTTTGAATTGATGCCATAGTATATCTATATGTTTTGAGTGTGGATAATGGAAGAACAAGGCAAATGATGGTGAAGCACGAGCATATGTCTTATTATATACACAATATTTGATAATATCCCTTGGATCTTTTATTGTAATTTGAGCTTATTACCTTCCTGTATTTAATTATCGATTTTTTATGTCTTTGTAGATATTTTATAAATTGAAATGAGCATTTGTACATAGCGGCCTTCAATAACTATTTGCAGGCCTGCTTACTCCTTTGTAACTGCTGCCAAGACTGCCCAATTTTTTTATCCTTGAATTCTAAGCTATGTTTATGCACGGAACTGACTATCATTCCGGCTATCTTCCTAAGAAAGACTAATTTTGGTAAACAACACTCGTGATAGCGTATGACCTACTATCATGAAACGACTATTATTAACCACTATAAATATATGATCATAGAGTGTACGTGGGAAGGCTACAACTAACCTTGTTCTCAAAGGGGTGAAGATACATCAACTCCTCAATAATAGAAGGTGTATGTTGATTCTAAGTCAACACCTCGTTCCACTTGATCGGCTTGTGCAAAATTGGCACACTGGTATGTATAAATTTAAGCAAAACCTCTAGTTAGCATAGAGCAAAGGTAGTTATAAGTTGCAATTGATCACCAGCAAGACGAGGGTATTACCTCTGGTCAGCACAGAGCAAAGTGCAGATGTACGACGGTGGTAACCCGAGCTGGGGAACAGGGAGGACGAGGGAGGACAAAATGAAGGAGAGGAAGGTATACCTACCTTATGTCCGACGATTGGAGCACCAGTATGACGCCCATGCCTTAACGTTGCTGTGACGCGTGGCGTTGTCGAGTCGCTGTTTGACGTGCTCGTCGAGGAGAGGCGTCAGCAAGCCACCAAGGAACGCCCCGACGCTTTTCCCCGCAGCAACTGCAAGCGGACCAGCGCCGAAGCTAGGCCCCCACAATAGCGTCACATTCGTCGCTAGGGGGCTGAAAGGGAAATAGGGTCAAACCTTTTCCAAATGAATTTTGGTGGTTGAATTGCCCAACACAAATTATTGGACTAACTAGTTTGCTCTAGAATATATGTTCTACAGGTGCCAAAGATTCACAACAAATCAATACAAAGATAAAATAAAGGGTTCAAAACAAAGGAGCAAAGTTAAACCGAAGGTAGCCCTGGTCTGGCACACCGGACTGTCTGATGTGCCACCGGACAGTGTCTGGTGCACCACCGGACAGTGTCTGGTGCACCAGGGAGGATTCACTCGAACTTGCCAGCTTCGGGAATTTGGGGAAGCCGCTCTGCTATAATTCACTGGACTGTCCGGTGTGCCAGCGGAACAACAGCTACTTCGTGCCAACGGTCGCCTGCAAATGAATAGTGAAAGCAAACAGTGCGCGCCTGCGCGTGCAGAAGTCAGAGCAGGCGCATAAGGCGCACCAGACAGTGAACAGGACCTGTCCGGTGCACCACCGGACTGTCCGGTGGCCCCACATGTCAGAGCTCCAACGGTCGAACCCTAACGGTTGGGTGACGTGGCTGGCGCACCGGACTGTCCGGTGCGCCATACGACAGCAGCCCCTCCCAACGACCACTTTGGTGGTTGGGGCTATAAATACCCCCCAACCACCACACTTCAAGGCATCCAAGTTTCAGCCATTTGCATTCAATACAAGAGCTCTAGACTTCATTCCAAGACACAAACAAGAGATCAAATCCTCTCCCAAGTCCAAAGTTCATTCCAATCAAATAGTGACTAGAGAGAGTGACATTTGTGTTCATTTGAGTTCTTGCGCTTGGATCGCTTTTCTTCTTCTTTCTTTCTTGTTCCCAACTCAATTGTAATCAAGGCAAGAGACACCAATTGTGTGGTGATCCTTGTGGGGACTTGGTGTCCCGATTGATTGAGAAGAGAAGCTCACTCGGTCTAGGTGACCGTTTGAGAGAGGGAAAGGGTTGAAAGAGACCCGGTCTTTGTGACCACCTCAACGGGGAGTAGGTTTGCAAGAACCGAACCTTGGTAAAACAAATCACTGTGTCTCACTATTTATTTGCTTGTGATTTGTTTTCGCCCTCTCTTTCGGACTCGTTTATATTTCTAACGCTAACCCCGGCTTGTAGTTGTGTTTAAGTTTATAATATTCAGATTCCGCCTATTCACCCCCCCTCTAGGTGACTTTCAATTGGTATCGGAGCCCAGTGCTTCATTAGAGCCTAACCGCTCAAAGTGATGTCGGGAGATCACGCCAAGAAAGAGATGGTGACCGGCGAGAAGCCTGCTACAAGTCTCGGAAAGGCTCCATCAAGGGAGTCCGGCTCCAAAGGAAAGGCAGAATCACACTCCCATAACAAGTCACATCGGAGTGGCGACAAGAAGAAGAAGATGAAGAAGGTGGTCTACTACGAGACCAATTCTTCGTCGCCATCCACCTCTGGCTCCGACGCGCCGTCAGTTTCTGGGGAGATCCCTGGTGTCTTGGGCTTCAAAGAAACAAAACTCAATCGCTCTTTCTACCACCGAAGCCGAGTATATTGCCGCAGGTCATTGTTGCGCGCAATTACTTTGGATGAGGCAAACTCTTAGGGACTATGACTACAAATTTAGCAAAGTCCCTCTCCTATGTGACAATGGGAGTGCTATCCGCATGGCGGATAATCCCGTTGAACACAGCCGCACTAAGCACATAGCCATTCGGTATCACTTTTTGAGAGATCACTAACAAAAGGGGGATATCGAGATAGCCTATATTAACACCAAAGATCAATTGGCCGATATCTTTACCAAGCCTTTAGATGAGAAAACCTTTACCAAACTTAGGAATGAGCTAAATATTCTTCATTCTCGGAATTTTGATTGATACTTTGCACACATAGCTCATTTATATACCTTTGATCATATCTCTTTTATGTCTATGACTAATGTGTTTTTCAAGTGTATTATTATGCTTAGTCATAGAATTGAAAGGGAAATGGAGTATTTGGCAAAGAAAGCGCTTCCACTCAACTCCATTGGTATTTGCCGGTACACCGCATCGTTCTCCACTATGGTATAATCTTCACTCGTATCTATTTGTTTGTCATTGGGGAGAAAGTACAAGGGCTTGTATCTCATTCACAAGTATCCGTTTTGGGCGATTCATGCCAAAGGGGGAGAAAGTATGAGCCCAAAGCAAAAGGACCGCACCACCATCGAATTTTAAAAATAAAGTTTTCAAATTGGTATCTTATTGTGTTCAAAAAGGGGGAGAAAGTTCTAGTATCTTCAAAAATTTGTAAAACCCTCTTGAACACTAAGAGGAGAATTTCTTTGAGGGGGAGTTTTGTTTTAGTCAAAGTAAAAGCATTTGAAACAGGGGGAGAAAATTTCAAAATCTTGAAAATGCTTCTTTCAATCTTATTCATGTACCTTTGACTATTTGCAAAAAGTTTTGAAAAGAATTTTACAAAGACTTTGCAAAACAAAACTCGTGGTGCAAGAGTGGTCCAAAATTTTAACTAAGAAGAAAACAATCCATGCATATCTATTGAAATAATTATTGGTTTCAATTCTAAGCAACCTTTGCACTTACCTTATGCAAACTAGTTCAATTCTGCACTTTTATATTTGCTTTGGTTTGTGTTGGCATCAATCACCAAAAAGGGGGAGATTGAAAGGGAAATAGGGTCAAACCTTTTCCAAATGAATTTTGGTGGTTGAATTGCCCAACACAAATTGACTAATTAGTTTGCTCTAGAATATATGTTCTACAGGTGCCAAAGATTCACAACAAATCAATACGAAGATAAAAGAAAGGGTTCAAAACAAAGGAGCAAAGTTAAACCGAAGGCAGCCCTGGTCTGGCGCACCGGACTGTCCGATGTGCCACTGGACAGTGTCCGGTGCACCAGGGAGGATTCACTCGAACTTGCCAACTTTGGGAATTTGGGGAAGCCGCTCCGCTATAATTCACCGGACTGTCCGGTGTAACACCGGACTGTCCGGTGTGCTAGCGGAGCAACGGCTACTTCGCGCCAACGGTCGCCTGCAAATGAACAGTGAAAGCAAACAGTGTGCGCCTGCGCGCGCAGAAGTCAGAGCAGGCGCAGAAGACGCACCGGACAGTGAACAGGACCTGTCCGGTGCACCACCGGACTGTTCGGTGGCCCCACATGTCAGAGCTCCAATGGTCGAACCCTAACGATTGGGTGACGTGGCTGGCGCACCAGACAGTGTCCGGTGGCGCACCGGACTGTCCGGTGCGCCATATGACAGCAGCCCCTCCCAACGACCACTTTGGTGGTTGGGGCTATAAATACCCCCCAACCACCACACTTCAAGGCATCCAAGTTTCAGCCATTTGCATTCAATACAAGAGCTCTAGACTTCATTCCAAGACACAAACAAGAGATCAAATCCTCTCCCAAGTCCAAAGTTCATTCCAATCAATTAGTGACTAGAGAGAGTGACATTTGTGTTCATTTGAGTTCTTGCGCTTGGATCGCTTTTCTTCTTCTTTCTTTCTTGTTCCCAACTCAATTGTAAGCAAGGCAAGAGACACCAATTGTGTGGTGATCCTTGTGGGGACTTGGTGTCCCGATTGATTGAGAAGAGAAGCTCACTCGGTCTAGGTGACCATTTGAGAGAGGGAAAGGGTTAAAAGAGAACCAGTCTTTGTGACCACCTCAACGGGGAGTAGGTTTGCAAGAACCGAACCTCGATAAAACAAATCACCGCGTCTCACTCTTTATTTGCTTGTGATTTGTTTTCACCCTCTCTTCGGACTCGTTTATATTTCTAACACTAACCCCGGCTTGTAGTTGTGTTTATGTTTATAATTTTCAGATTCCGCCTATTCACCCCCCTCTAGGCGACTTTCAGGGGCAGAAGCGTGGGGCCGTCAAGCGAGACTTAACCATCAATGGAGGACGATCGTGCCTGAAGCCCATGCCAGCGACTTTCAGTGAACAAACGTGGACCGACGACGTGACAAATCAACCCTTCTCCCGCATCAACCGTGTGGTCCATGCAATGGCATGGGACGGAGAAGCCTCCACTATTATTGGCGTCCCTCTGCGTGAGATACTTGGTGGAGTAGTAGATGGGCTCCTACGGTGGGCTGTTGCTGTTGCTGGGGTCTGGAGGAGAAGAAGCGGTAGGGCCTTGCCTGAGGGAGATTTTGGTGAACACCAACAAGGAAAGAGGTGTGGCGCGGGGAGCGGCGCCGGCAGGTGGTCGTGGCACTACTCGACGTGACCATCGGGAAAGTAGTAGACCTCGGCGCCGATGGTGAGGAGGCAGGAGAGCGGGACGACGACGGAAGACAGGAACGAAGGCGGTACGGTGGATCTCGGAGTGAGGGTTGGAGCAGTTGGGAGGTGCCGCTCCTCCTCGCCATGTGCGACTCCTAGTCCGCCGTGACCACTAGGACGACGTGGTGGCGTCCGCTCTCTGTCTCCGACAATGGTCTCATCGAGGGAAGGTCGGTAGGCTTTAAAGGGAGTAGAGACGGACGAATGGATCACGAGCGAGAGAGGCAGTGGTGGGCAGATCGATCGTGATCCGCGAGCGGGAGCGGCGGGTGCGGGGATCACACGAGGGGTGGGCGAATCGATCCCGAGCGGGAGCGGCGAAGGCAGAGATCACATTGGGGGCTAGGGATCGGTGCGATGATCGTGGGGGGTTGCAGAGGCGAGGGCATTGGCACACCTGTGGATGCCCATGTTATCCTTGTAGGACCGGGGGAAGGAGGGACGACGAGTTCATCCCAAAAGATGTATGAGACTTTTTTGCAAAAAAATGACGTAGGACGACCGTTGAAACTGGTGCTTTAAGTATAGTAGATTTAATATGTGTAATTATTGTTTTGTGGCATGTATTTTTAATAATCAAAATTTGTACATTTCAAGGCTCTGAACATCACTTAAGTATTCCTTTACAAACAACTTAAACCGAGCGTATATAAATTAATTACGTGAAACTAATAAAAGTTCGAGATCCACATTGTTGCGCCTCCCTCGTATTGTCATTATAAGTGTTGTACATTAATTTATTTTTAACGGTAATGTAAGGCTTTTATGCATTCGTAGATTCATAGACTACGTGATTGGTTGCTAGCTCCTGAAGAGCATGGCTGGCGGGAACTTGGATTCATAGAAACGCGCTCCGCTCACTTCTCTACGGATGCAGCCAGGTGGTGTAAAAAATAATTATGTTGTCTCCATGCATGCAGGATGAGAACATACTATACAGTAATACAGATAACCAATCATACGCCGAAATGCAGTCAACGCGCGCGAGCGGCGTGGGCGTGGACGACCTAGTAACCAATCACGTGCAAAGTTTTCATGGAAGCCACGACTGGCTTTCATAGCACGACACTCGCTCTCGTCTTCCTCGACATGATACACACTTCTATAATTACAAGCCTGAAAAATATCGCAATTCTCTAGAACTCAAATGTGAATCAAACGCTAGTCTTATAAGGCTAGTTTACACATTTATATATCAGATGGTTTCAGATCTGATTAAACGAAACAAACTTATATAGGTGACGATCAACTTTGAGAGTTAATCCATAACTTGGGATATATCATCAGAGTGGGGCTAAATCAGCCCGACATACTCAGCGAAGCAAATTAGTGGTCCAACAGCCACAAGTATGGTTGGGAATAGGCATAACTCTTACCCGATCAACGATCTTCTTTTCTGAAAAGACAACAAATAAGCAAGAGTGAAAGATAAATGACATCAACCATCTCCTATAATCAATTTCGATGTTTGACGACCATCATAAAACTTATGGACTAACTACTTTGCCTAGTTGGTCTTTTTCCAGGTGCATAAAGTTCATATACATCTGTAAGGAAAATGGACCCTTTGGCTATTTCTATAAATATGGGGCGAGTCAGACTTGCACCAGTGTAACACCATAAAATCTTGATTTTAAAGATTTATAAGAATTCTCCCAAGATGTGGATAACCATGTTTTCTAATGATAATTTAGAAGCCAAATTCCCCTATAAGAGTTATCTTTACCTCCTCTAAATGTTTAACTTAAAATTCAAATTGTATCAATGTGCCTTTGTAGGAATTGTTAAGGCAGTAGATTTGGTGAACACTATTAATTTGACCAAACATCAGGTTTGATTTTTTTACAATGAAGTATAAACTCTAAAAAAGAAAGGTTTTCAAATTTTGATTCAGAATGTGATTTATTTTCTTTGGTGTGCATTGCATATTTACCATAATTGCCTAAATAAAGGAATAAAATAAAACATACCTACCATTCATGCTGAGTTATTTTGGTTTGTATATTTAATTTAAGTTTAAAATTTCGAAACTGGATTTTAATTTCTAAACAGAAAGGAATCATGGAATAAAAAATAGGAAATATAAAAGAAAAAAAAGGAAAACTCATCGCCAAATTCTCTTCACCTCGTCCCATTCCTCCTCCGTGTCAGCCCACATCCCGCTCACACCACGCGGCCCACGTGGCCAGTCACTCTGCACGTCAACTCTTCCTCTAGTGGGTGGGCCATCTTCACCAGGGCTTGTCTACGTCCACCTTTGAGTAACTGCAGGTGGGGCTGTCATGTCAATTTCTGCCCTCCCAGGTACCTCACACACCTCAACAGATTCTGTACCAGCCGCCGCAAAATGCCCGCCGAATTCAACGGTGATCCGGTGATGGTGGTTGGCCGCAGGTAGGTATAAAGCACAACCAAGCCGCCCCTGGAACCCAGGCCATAGCCGAGCCTAGCTAGACGCCATGGGAGGAGCAGAAGCGTGCACAGAAGAAGGGAAACTCGACACCACATACCGACGCGATCCAGATCATGTCTACGCCGTTATGGGACCGTCGTTGTGGGTCAAGGTGATTCGCCGTAGCATGAGGAGTATACTCGTAGCAATGGTATGGGGTATGGGACACCAACTCCGGTCGAATTGCTCGCCGGAGTGCCATAGCCGCCACAGATCCGTGCCATGGCAGGGCGTGCTCCCCTATCACAGTAATCCTAGGTAAGCATGCCCCTAATCAGTTCACTATGCCCATGGCTGCGTGTGTAACCTCTTGGGTTGGTATATTGGGCATCGGGGGGCCAGATTGGGCATCGCCGGCGGAGTCTTCGCCGTGTGATGGCCGGCGTGATGCCGCTGCTAGGGTTCTGGGTGGGCGATATGCTGCTGGTCGTCCATTCCAAGATGTTTGGCCAGGATTAGACGATTTCTTACCTCTTCGCGCAATCAATCCTAACCGCTAGAACGAGATCGGGCGGATCCGAGTCGACCTCCGATATTTAAATCTAGGTCGTCGATTGGGAATCTGATGACCAGGTTCACTTACCGCTTCACGATTTAATCTGCGCCATGCAAAAACAATCCAATGGCTCACGGTCACCAATACCCCTTCGACCGCGGTAAAATTGCAAAAGAAGCCCTAAAGAATCCGGAAACCAACCCACCATCCTGGTTTTCACAGTTGAGCCCTCTAGTAAACATTTTATAATTACAAACTGGCCCTGGACTTTGCTTTTGAGCCGGGGAAAGTAATTATGTGTATAAAAACAATCCTAAATAACCTAGAAAACTAGGAATTCCATGACTTTTGTATTTTAACTCAGATTTATTCCGTTCGAGTTGCGATAGCTTCATAATTAAATTACCTACGCTATAGTAACATTATTTTACCAAGTAACATGTTTTCCAAAATAGATATAATGTTTAAACTATGTTAGTAGATTAACCCTTTAATCAAAGTTATTCTGTCTATGATTATAGGTTGACTAGCATATGATTTCTAATTAGGTTATAACTTAGATTGAAGTGGAATTAGTTAAATTCCTTAAAATAGCTTTCTCACATGATCAAAATACCATAGTTTTGCTATTTAACCATGAATGCCTTTGGAAAACCATATCTTTTTAATGGTAACCCTGATTTTAGTCGTTCTCGAACCCACGAACTCGTAGCATCGCGTAGATCATTATTATGCAATTTGTTCTTATGTTTGGTGTGATGTTAATTATGCCTATAACATGTTTGTTTGTATTGCTATGAATAGCAGTGAGGTCACAGAATCTGAAGATCATCTAGGTACCTAGAATCTCGAGTCTTAGGCAAGTTGTGCCCTTGATCACTTTTCTTTACCCAATAATGTTCTCTATAATTATTTTGGCATGCATAGGCTTAATTTTGATGGGACCTAATAGGTTTCCCTAGACTTATTTATCTCACACCTTATCTACCACTGAACTTTTTGGTAGTTCTGTTATTTTCTATCTGGTTTTGGGATTAATATTACATTATGATCATGTTCCAATTATATTGTTGTTTTAATTATTGTTCATGACAAGATCATTGTGTTAATTCTAACATGGAGCTTAACTTGAGAAACACGTGCCACCACAAGTGTGGAATGGGACGCCCTTGGCTGACTAATTAGGAAAGCTAGTGGAGGACTACCTTACCCGAAAGGGGCAAGTGCAGCAGGGGAGTTGGTGTGTAGGGAGGTTCTCGAGTTGATTTTGCTGCGATGGTTGTCAGATAGGGGATCCCTGCATTGTGCTCCCTAGAAACTGTAGCGGATTTTCTGAAGCTAGTGGAACTTTGTAAAGGCCTCGTAGTGTTACCCTGCCTCGTTTCCTCGGTAGAGATGAATGGGACTTCTAGACCCCATGGCAACCGAGTGACATGACTTGTGAGTAAAGGGTGCAACCTCTGCAGAGTGTAAAACTGGTATACTAGCCGTGCTCGTGGTCATGAGCAACTCAAGACTCTCGCATGATTAATTTATGGAATTAAAATCAATTTGTCATTTACATTGCATTGTGGTTTATTATTAATTTTGATCTATTATTACTCTGGTTTGGTATCTACTTATACTTAGTAACTGCTAATAAAATTTTGACCAACTTTAAAAGCAATGCTCAGGTTTAACCATCCTCTTTGGTAGGCCTTACTCTTCACATGGGCTCCCACCTTTGGCGAATTTATGCACATTATTCCCCACAACTTGTTGATCGATGAACGTATATGAGCTCACCCTTACTGTCTCACACCCCCACAGGTCAAGAACAGGTACCGCAGGATGAAGCGCATGGAGGATGTTGTGATGAGTTCGTGAGAGGTCTAGGCCGTCGTCTCCCAGTCAACTTTGGGTTGCTAGATCGTTGTCTTCATACGATGTAATTATGTAACTATTTTGTACAGAACTCTGTTATATATTAAGGTTGTGACATCCGTTTATGTAGCATGAGTCATCATATGTGTGAGACTTGGTCCTAGCATACTTGGTGATTATGTTCGTGCTTGGGTCTTGGTGCCCCCTAAAACCCGGGTGTGACAACCAGCCTGCAGTGCACCGGACTGTTCGGTGTGCACTGGGCAGTGTCCGATGCCCAGGCTGGCGCGCCCGATGAACAGGCCGCTCTCAGGGAAAACTTAATGCTCCGCGGCTAAAATTCATCAGACTGTCCGGTGTGCACCGGACTATCCGGTGAACCCACGACCAATGGTTGACTTCACCACAAGGGGCCAACGGTCGACTGCCACCGCAGTCAGAAGGTCAAAAACGATCAGAGAAAGTCAGCGTGGCCTGGGCATCGAACTGTCCGATGTGCACCAGACAGTCTACGTAACGGTCAGATCCAACAGTCGATTACTACAAACCCCAACAACCGGGTGACATGGCAGACACCGGACAGTGAACAGTGCCATGTCCGATGTGCAACGAACTGTACGGTGCGCCCGTCAATAGAAAGCTCTGCTTTCTGCCCAACGACTATAAATGTGGTGGGGGCTTTAAATATAACCCCAATAACCTCCATTCAGCACACCCAAGCATTCAATACATCCACATTCAATACAAGAGCAAGGAATTCATTTCAAGACACATTCAAAGCTTCCAATCTTCTCAAGTGCCACAATTGAGACTAGTGATTAGTGGCTTGAGAGAGTGTGATTCGTGTTTCATTTGTTGCTCTTGTTGCTTGGCTTTTTAATTGTGCTTTCTTCATCTCCTTCTAAACTCTCTAAGTGACTTGTAAAGCTAGCAAGAGACACCTAAGTGTGTGGTGATCCTTGCGGGGTCTTTGTGATCCTTGAGATTAAGAAAAAGCACTCAATCGGTCTAGGTGATCGATTGAGAGAGTGAAAGGGTTGAAAAAGACCCGACCTTCGTGGCCTCCTCAATGGGGTGGGGGCCTTCGGCTTCCGAAGGTCCTCAAAAACATAATTTAACAATGTTTCTGGAGTATAATACATGAACAGGTACCTTCGGGCTCGGATCAGAACCAGTGCGAAGAAGCACAAAGAATACGAAGGTTGGCGCAGAGCCAAAGCTATATGCAGGAGAGCTTTGGCATGATAGCAGAAAAGGAAACCGACTTAAAAAGGAAAAGGCTATTCAGACCTCGATGGGTTATTATAGAACCATTAGCAAATGTAAAGGGCATGGGTGTAATTTTACATGGGCTGCGTCCCGTGCCTATAAATAGATGAACAGTACTCCTGTACTGTTCACGCTGACTTGGCATTTGCTTTTGCGTCACGCTTGTACCTTCACCTTCTTTCAAGCCGAAGGTACATTTGTAATTTGATATCATTTCTATTTTCCATAGTAATAAAATATGAATGAGTTGTTAATAATACATGATTGTTTATGTTATTTTATATTTCATATGATTCCTTCTTCATCATTATATGTTATGCTGCTGAAGGTATGTCCTTCATAACCTTCGTCCAAAGATCATTACATCCTAAGGGGAATAATGCTTCGAAGGATGAAGGACTTTAACGTTTAACATTTTCTGTGTTGCCTTGTTCTTAATTCATAGCATTTGAGAACAATTCCCCAACATTGGCGCCCACCTCCGGTGAACTCTTTTCGACCACCTTCGGCAAGCATTGACCTTCGTCATGCCACCGAAGAAAGCTTCAGCGATAGGGGCCGCTGCTCTCCAGCCGCTGGACCCGAACCAGGAGACCTTTTCTCTTCGAGAGGCCCAAAGCCAGAAGAGGAAGACCACTAGTCCAACACCCCAGGAGGACGAGTTGGACCAAGAAATCAGAAACATGGAGATGCTTCATAAACAAGTACAAAGGAAGAAAGAGAAGATGGCTCGACTAGCCGACCTTTAGAGGCAGATTGACGAAGCTACCGAAGAAGTACGCTATCTTGCTCAAGATGAGCAAGAGCGAAGGCCTCAACATAGAGGGCTTCATCAAGAAGGCTTCTTCAACGAGGATGAATGGTACGAGGATTTCCATCATGGAAATTTTGCTTTTGATGATGCTTCTCCTCTGTCAGCAGAACTGCAGGCTACACCTTGGCCCCTGTCTTACAAGCCACCCCAGCTCCCCATGTATGATGGGCACTCAGATCCGAAGCAGTTTCTGATGAGCTACGAAGCAACCATATCTTCATATGGAGGCAATACCGCAATCATGGCGAAATCTTTCGTCATGGCAGTCAAGAATGTTGCGCAAACCTAGTACTCCTCTCTTCGGCCAGGAACAATCACATCATGGCAGAAGCTGAAGGACATGTTGATCACCAGTTTTCAAGGGTTTCAGATGAAGCCGGTCACCGCTCAAGCTTTGTTCCAATGCACGCAAGATCATGAAGAATACCTCCAGGCGTATGTCCGAAGGTTCTTGCGTTTGAGGGCACAAGCGCCAATAGTGCCCAATGAAATTGTCATTGAGGCCATGATCAAGGGGCTTCGGCCAGGACCTACGGCCCAATACTTCGCTAGGAAACCCCCTCAAACCCTGAAGAAATTGCTTCAGAAGATGGATGAATACATCCGCGCCGACAATGACTTTCGTCAGAGAAGGGAGGAAGCCTACAGGTTCTCTGAGATGACCAGGGGCTTCGGAGGGAGAATCCACCCAAGGCATGTCAGATCAATCCACTCTACCTAGAATGATGACAGAGGAAGTCAGCAATAGAGGCCACAGTATTCCTCGCAAGCTTCGGGGCACCAACAAAGCCATCTTCGGCCGCCAGCTCCAAGGGCAGAGGCGCCAGGGGCTTCGGAGGAAGATTGGGGGATCAGCCTAGAAAAAATTATTGCTTATTCTGTGGTGAGGACAAGGGCCGTACTACAAGGATGTGCCATGTCACCATCCAGAAATAGAAGGAAATAGCAGAAGCTGCAACTCAGCAGAATCAGCCGAAGCAGGTCATGCATACTGCTTCATATCACTCACCCTACATACCAGAGTATGTGGGTAACCATCCTGCAGCGTCTGTTGCTTCGGCTAGTCAGCCACAGGCATCCTGGCCATAGCTTCCACCTCCGCCACCACTACAACTTGCATATTCACGCGGCCAACAACCAGAAGGGAGTCGGCAGACCCATCAGCAGAGAGACTTCAGGGAGGAGTTCGAAGCTCGCACAGTCAATAGTACTATGCCAGAGTCGAAGCATATCTACTAAGAGATATCCTACCCCTAAATTAGTTTTTACATTCATTGTCGTTCCCTTTCTTACTAAGGAACAGTTGTTGGAAACTTAGTTTTCTTGTCGTTTTCGATTCCTTGTAATAGCTTCGTTTTTGCCATAGTGAAAATATATCTTCTCCACAGACTTACGGAGTCCAAAAAGTCGTTGAGGCACAAAAAGGCGTTCCTAAGTCACAAGTGTCTTCGAAGCTACAAAAAGTCGTTCTACTGAACGCAGCGTGAGCGTGCCGAAGTTACAAAAAGTCGTTCCTAAAGGAGTGCAGTGTAAGTTTTCTGCTCAAAAGTCGTTCCAAAGTGAATGCAGAGCTTACAGCGAAAAGTCAACGCTGATTCCGCCGAAATATAAGGCGAAGCGCGAAAAGTCAACGTGAATACCGTCGAAATAGAAGGTGAAGAAGTTCAAAAGACGTTCCTAAGGGAATGCAGAATTTACAGCGAAAAGTCAACGCTGATACACCGAAAAATAAGCGGTGAAGCCGAAAAATAAACGACAAAGAGATTGTATATCCTACAGTGGGGATGTGTGTGTATCTTTGGCATAAATATCATTCTGCATAGCATGACATCATCACATCATTCGCATAACATAACATCATACATCATATTGCATCAATGGCACAAGAAGGGGATACAATGTTGACCTTCGGAGAATGCTTCCAAAAAGTGAGATTGTGCTAAGGCACAAAATAAGTTTCGAAGAGATACAACTTTGTCAGCTCTAAAGTAAAGGAAAAAGTTTATTGTTGACGAAGCATTAATGTTTTTGCGACGATTGGAGGATTTTTCACGAAGCATAAAAATTCTTCTTTACGAAGCATGAAAAGAAGGGAAGGTGTTTTTTCGCCGAAGGCTCAAAAACGGTATGTATAATAAAAGTTTCATGCATCGCAAAGAAATGAATTACAAAGCCATTTATACATTACATTAAAAACTCATGAGCGCCAAATATTACAAGCATAGTCCAGCAAATGTTATATTGGTAATCTAACAATGTTTTTACAATATCTATTATTCTTCCTTCAAAACTTTGTTTGCAGCTTCGGTCAGCAGTTGAGTAACGACTTCGTCCAAAATGCTTTCGGCCATATTAATGATTTCTGCTGGTTCCTTTGCCTCTGGCTCGATCAATGGCTCGAAGGGCTCTGGGGGAGGAGATAGTTCGGCTGCAGTAGAAAACGTAAATAAGATTAGAAGTCGCAAAATTAAAAAATAAAGTTAAAAGCTATTAAGCAATACCTATCCACTTTTCGAGTTCTGCAGCCTTTTCAGCTGCCTTGGTTGCTTCCCTTGCATCGTGAGTATCTTTTTCGCTCTTTTTTATTATTTCGTGAGCCATCCCTCGACCGCCATTTTCCCAGATGTCAGTAAAGAATTTTCCACCTACTAAGCTTGCTTCGGCCGAGGGGTCCTTCGTATCGTCAATTGAAAAAGCAGCTTCGGCTTGGGCCAAAGTTTTCACATGATCGCAACCTGACTTCTCTAAAATAGCTGCAATTCCCCTCGCACCTGAGAAGGCGCAGACGTCTCCACGATCACTCAAGATCTCCTCAAAGGCTTCGGCCTCGCTGCTGATCCATTCAATTGGGCCTTCGGGATCGCCCCGTACGAAGTTGTCTTCACTTGAATATGCGCCAACATTGGCGAAACTAGTTTTTATCTTCTTCACACATTCTATAGATTTTTCATAACATCTTTCTTTTGAGGAGCGAAGTTCTACAACTGTTTTCTCCCAATAATTTTTCCAGTAATCACTGGCATCTCGGTCAGCTTCGGCAATAGCGCATTTCAATTTGGCTTCGGCTAGTTGCTTTTGGAGGTTTTCAATCTGGTTCCTTTGGATTTTAGATTGGGTCTTGTAGTTAGCTTCACCCCCCTTCACCTTGTCTACCAATGTAAGTAAAATTTTATCTTTTTCCAAAGCTTCGTTCCTCAGCTTAATAACCTCTGTTCGAAAGTTGTTGAGAGCAATAGTGCAGCTCTCATCTTCGGTATTCTTTTGCGCCCTTAAGGCGTTGCTCAATATTAAACCCTATATGAAAAGAATTAGTATAAGAGCAAAAAATAATTCAAAGTTCATAAACTTCCAAATGTACAATTTTTGTACCTTCAGACTGTTATATGCGAGACTATCTGCAAGATCGTCCTTTGTCATGGCACAAAGGCTAGCTTCAAGCTTCGGAAACCCCATACTTCTGGCTATCTCCCGGCAGACAGATAATTCTTTGTTGTCTGGGAAGCAGTATAAGAAATCATCTTCGTCTGTTCCATTGAATACTAAGGCACCCTTTGGATACTTTAGTTCTCAGGCATAGTGTTTAGCTTCAAAAATCTCTTCTTCAGATAATCTTTTTCCCGAAGCGTGTCGTACAATATAATCAAGAACTTCAGAGGATGCTTCGGGAGTATGAGTGGCAGTTTTTTCAGGCAGAATTTGTTTTGCAGCATCTTTTTCCGTTTTCTCCTCCCCAGTTTCAAAGAATTTCTCCTTTGCGGGCTTTGAAGGCCCAGCTTCGGTCTCGATCTGGCTCTTCGCAGCTTCAGCTTCGGTTACTCTTGTCTCAGACTGTGTCTTTGGAGCTTCGGCAGTTTTCCTTGGAGTAGAGCTTGTCTTTATTGTCTCCAGCGCATCTAGTACATTGACCATTCTTTTCCTCTTAGGGGTCGCTGTAAGACCTTTTTGTGCCTTCGGCACTGTCACTTCTGCCGAAGGGCTTATAGTTTCTGATAACTTTGTTCCTTCGATCCCTATATCATCGGCCTTCAGCTCAGCTAATTTAGCTAAGAATGTCTTCGGCATTGCAGCCGGCTCTTCAATCTTCTGTGTATGCGTAGGTTCTTTGGCTTTAGTAGCCGAAGAGGTCTCACCGCTAAATTCGAGCACTACGGCCGGTTCAATATATCGCGGCCGGTGAGTAAGAACCTTCACCTTCTTCCTCTTCGGCGCGGGCTCGCTTGGAGCAGCTGAAGCAGCATCTTTCCTGGAAGTTACACTCTTTCTCTTTTGTCCCTTTGGCGGGTACCGGTAGTCAGGATACATAAACCCAATAGCATCAAAAACTCTATTTAGCCTTTTTCTTTTTCTGGCCCCCGAAGGCCGCAGATAACGCATTATCCTCCGCTTTGGAGTATGGCCCAAGCAGATCATCACTTGTAGCTTCGATGCACTTCAGCCAGTCATCGTCTGGTTCGATAAATTGGTCTCCAAATCTGAAGGTATATTTCAGTCGAACCAAATCACCCTCGTTAGTGTTGCTGATGGTTTCTTTTGGCATCTCCCAATTGTCTAGAAGTGGCCATATTCTGAAGGCCACATGCTCTTGGACTAAGTCCCTTGTCCCGATGAAAGAACAAACTATACCAAAGGCCCTTCGGCATTCTTCAGCTGCTTCATCAATCTCTACCTTCGGTTTCCGAAGGCCGAAGCGGGACCAGATGGGGCGCATGATGATCTCTTTGATATCTTCTCTCGCCTTTAAATCATTTTTCACATAGAACCATTCTTTCATCCAGTCTCCAAGCCACCTCTTTCGAAAGGTTGGCACTGGGCAGCTTGAGCCTGAACGAGCAACGAAGCTGTAACAACCAAAATTATTGTGATATTGCACCTTACCCTAGGGTTTCGTCTCATATAAAAGTTCGTGTATACTACAGAAACTTTTTGCACTTGGTTCCAAACCTTGACTCCTCACAGCCCATACGAAGATTCCCATTCTTATGATGGCTTCGGGAGTAATCTGGTGAAGAAAAATCTGGTATATCTTTAAAACTTCAACAATAAATCTGCTTAGGGGGAATCGAAGCCCAGCCTTGAAGAAGCTTCGATAGATCACGACTTCATTCTCTTCAGGAGCAGGAGCAGTCCTGTCTCCGTTGTCAGCCCTCACGATGGATATGTCTCGAAAATACCTTCCTCTCATGTTATCAAGATGACTTTGCCTAATGGTCGATTTTCCAAAGACTGTGTGACTTGGTCGCCACGACCGATCTTCGGAGTCTTCGCCCCCACTTTCCACATCATAACTATCGCTGTCATCGATGTCTTCAGATAAGCCTTCTAGAATTTCTTTTGTAATCTTCTCTGCGTTGGTCTTTGCAATTGACTCGATGAATCCAGTGGTTTTTTCCTTAAGAAGCTTCTCCTCCTCGCTCAGCTTCGTTTCAGCAACAACTTTCTTATCTTGAGACATCTTTTCTTCGGAAATGATGAAAATGTGCTCTTAAAGCCGAAGCTTAGAAAATCTGAAAACCAAGCAAGCGTTGGTAGGCAAGAGCTAAAAATTGAGCAAGCAGAGCAGATGGCTAAAAGCGTACCAAATGAGCTTGTGGTGTGCTCTTATTTATACGCCTAGTGCGTTGTAGGGTGGAGGGCCCCGCTTGTCATTAACTGTTGCTATTCTAGCAAAGGGAAGGTGTTTTTTCGGACCTTCGGCTTAGGGCCTTCGTCCATATCGCAATCTGAATTTATTATTCTAACAAATTAATATTGCGAGGGGCTACTGTTGGGGGCCTTCGGCTTCCGAAGGTCCTCAAAAACATAATTTAACAATGTTTCTAGAGTATAATACATGAACAGGTACCTTCGGGCTCGGATCAGAACCAGTGTGAAGAAGCACAAAGAATACGAAGGTTGGCGCAGAGCCGAAGCTATATGCAGGAGAGCTTCGGCATGATAGCATAAAAGGAAACCGACTTAAAAAGGAAAAGGCTATTCAGACCTCGATGGGTTATTATAGAACCATTAGCAAATGTAAAGGGCATGGGTGTAATTTTACATGGGCTGCGTCCCGTGCCTATAAATAGATGAACAGTACTCCCGTACTGTTCACGCTGACTTGGCATTTGCTTTTGCGTCACGCTTGTACCTTCACCTTCTTTCAAGCCGAAGGTATATTTGTAATTTGATATCATTTCTATTTTCCATAGTAATAAAATAGGAATGAGTTGTTAATAATACATGATTGTTTATGTTATTTTATATTTCATATGATTCCTTCTTCATCATTATATGTTATGCTGCTGAAGGTATGTCCTTCATAACCTTCATCCAAAGATCATTACATCCCAAGGGGAATAATGCTTCGAAGGACGAAGGACTTTAACGTTTAACATTTTCCGTGTTGCCTTGTTCTTAATTCATAGCATTTGAGAACAATTCCCCAACAGGTTCATTGGAACCGAATCTCGGGAAACAAATCGCCGTGTTCATTTGTGTTGATCATTAACTTGCGATTTGATTTTCCCTCTCCCCTCTCTATAAAAGTTCTCTTGCCCACAATCCTTTGAGTTAGCTCCCAAAGTTATCCGCATAGATTGAGCAACTCATAGCAAAAGAACTCTCTTCTGCACTCCGTATTCATTATTATTTGTTTCTAATCCTAATCTTGGGTGAAGTTTGTGTTCAAAGTTTATAATTTACAAGTTTTGCCTATTCACCCCCTCTCTAGATGACTTTCAATTGGTATCGAAGCCCGACACTTCATTAGAGTCTAACAACTCGAAGTGATGTCGAGAGAACACGCCAAAAAGGAGTTGATGACCGGGGAAAAACCTAGATCTTCGGGGAAGACAAATGAAGGCAAGACACTGTCAAAGGTGACCGGCGACAAGCACAAGTAGGACAAGGATGAATTAGTCGGCTCCATCAACTCACACAAGAAGGGCGATGTTGGGGGTCTTCTTCTCCGCCGAAGGTCCTCAAGGCAAAGACATCATTGGCAAAGTGATGTTGAGGATCCTCTCTGCCAATGGTCCTCGAAACAAAGTGTAACACCTCAAATTTTATATTATTGGATTTTAGGAAAAGTTTATATCAAGATTTAAATAATATTGTTTAGAAATAGGGGATTACATGGAAAGAGCCACCAATGGGTTATTCTTTCTCTAAATATTATACCTCGAAATATTATATGAAGTATTACACAAAATTGTTGCCTAATATAGAGTTCATGGTTATCTATGAATAGATAATAAACACTTAATTTTTAAATAAGGTTATTGTTTATTTTATTTAAAAAGGGGTCTTTTGTTATCTCATTGTGATTTATTCTTTATTAGGTTAAATAGCTTTTACCTAGAGAAAATAAAATCACATATATTTATACTTTGCATCATGTTGGGCTTTTTGATTGTGCATTCTAAATAAGTTGAGTTTAGAACCAAATTTGAATTTGAAATCTAAAGGAAAAAACAAAATAAAGGAAAACCGAAATAGAAACAAAACAAAAAGGAAAACTCACTCACTTACACCCTAGGCCGGATCTACCCCTGGCCCAGTTCACCTCACCCTTGTGGTCGGCCCAACCAACAACTGCGTGGCCTAGCACTCCTTACACGCTGACCGGTGCCTGTGCGTGGGCCCCACCGGGTAGTCTCCTGGTCCACTCACTGAAGTCTCTCCTCGGTTGACGTGTGGGGGCCAAGGCTTTAGCTCCTCTATGCGTATCGCCATGGCCATAATAGACCACCACCAATCGGAAATCTAGCGTGATTATCTCCAACAAACCATGACGCGATCGTAATAAACCCTACACTAGAATCCCCTTTGCTGTTATAGCCTCTGTCCAATATATATAAGCTATAGATTAGCCCTTGAAATCCCAGGTCTCGGCAACAACCTCGAGTACATCTGATGGACGAAAACCATGGGAGGGCAAGCTCGGAAGACATTATTGCCGCTCCTAGGTCGTGACCCTCTCTGGTTCTCCGCTCCAACCGCGTCCCTGGCTCCCACCTCACCAGCTGCAATGGTGGCATCGCCGTTGCCGTGCCCACCACGGGCCGAGAAAAGCTTCACTGCTACAATGATCCTAGGTAAGAAACCAACCAGGAAGTTTGTCAATCTCTCTTGATCACATTGAACCCTCACGGTGGGTGGTCAGAGCACCTGTATGCTCGGGCGCCTGGCGCCGGCGTGCCTCACCGTCGTATGAGGGATGCCACCGTCGTCTGCGGCATGGGATGAAGATGGAAGCTATCCTACCGTTGATGCCCCAACAGACGACTATGATTAAATGATGAGCCTACTCTTTTGTGGATGGATCTGAGGCATCGATCTACAGAGTGCGATCATAGTTGTACGTTAGGGTTTTAAAAGCACGACCATAGATCCTTGATCCTATGATGATTGTTTGGTACCATCTCATAACTAGATCAGATTCAATCCTGACCCTTGATGTTGGATCGGGCGGCCGGTACTCACTCATATCATTTTGTTGTGTAGATTTCCTTAAGAGACCCAAGGTTTATTTGAATTCAAGGTCGCCATCCATAGAAGTTCAAAAATAATTGCAATTCAGTCCTTTTTATTACTGTTAGGTCCCTGTCCTTTAGGGAAATTGTATCCGACATCATACTATTGACCAGAAAATCATTATTAAACATAAATTTTATCCATGAACTTGTTTAATTAATAACTTTAACATTTTAACTCCGATTTTATCCGTTCAAGTTGTGTTAGCTTCATAATAAAATTGTCTACACACTAAAACATTATTTTATTAGATCACCTATTTTTATAAATAGATACTTATTTATCGTGTGTTTAGAAGATTTATATTACTAATCGAAAGTCGCCTAGAGGGGGGTGAATAGGCGAAACCTGAAATTTATAAGCTTAAACTCACACTAAAGCTGGGGTTAGCGATAGAATTAAATCCGAGTGCGGAAGATTGTTTCTCTTGCTATGAGTTGCTCAATTAATGCGGATGACATTTGGGAGCAAACTCAAATCAATATTAGCAAGGAAACTTTAGAGAGGGGAAAGAGGAAAACAAATCAAATGGAAATCAACACAAGTGAACGCAGTGATTTGTTTTACTGAGGTTTGGTTCCAAAGAACCTAGTCCGTGTTGAGGAGGCCACAAAGGCCGGGTCTATTTCAACCCTTTCCCTCTCTCTCTCAAATGGTCACTTAGACCAGATGAGCCTTTTCCTTAATCACATGGGTCACTAAGACCTCACAAGGACCACCACACACTTAGGTGTCTCTTGCTAGCTTTACAAAGCACTTAAGAATTAGAATGGGAAAGGAAGAAGGCAATCCAAGCAACAAGAGCGCAAATGAACACAAACTCTCTCTCTCTCTCTCTCAAGTCACTAAGTGGTTGAGTTGATTTTGGGACTTGGAGAGGATTTGATCTTTGGAATTGTGTCTTGGAGTGAATGCTATTGCTCTTGTATTGAATGAGAACCTCAGAAAACTTGGATGGCTTTGAATGAGGTGGTTGGAGGTATTTATAGCCCCCAACCACTTCCTAGCCGTTGGATGTTTTTGCTGGCGATGGGCACACCGGACAGTCACTGTTCAGTGTCCTATACGTGCCACGTCAGCACGCCCGTTAGGGTTTGGAGCTATTGACCGTTGGAACCCTTTGTCCTTTTGCTGCACCGGACAGTCCGGTGGCACACCGGACATGTCCGGTGACCTCTGACTTCTGCGTGACACTGTTCATCACTGTTCATCTATGCAGTCGACCGTTGACGCGCAGAGAGCCGTTGCTCCGCTGGTTCACCGGACATGTTCGGTGAATTATAGCGGAGCCAGCCCATTAAATTCCCAAGAGTGGCTGGTTCGTTTCTGTATGGGCCTGGTGCACCGGATAGTGTCTAGTGCGCCACTTGGCAGCACACTCTCGTGTCTTGCTCCAAATTTTGTATGTGTCTCCAACTGAATTTCTTTCTTGGTTTATGTTGAACCTTATGCACCTGAGATAAATGACATCTAGGCAAACTAGTTAGTCCACGTGGTTTGTGTAGGTCGTCAACCACCAAAATCGATTATAGGAAATGATTATGTCCATTTCCCTTTCACTAATCAAGGTTATAACCTATAATCAAGCTATAACTCAAATTAAAAGCTTAATTAATTATTTTTAGTAATATTTTCTCATATGAATTACATTAATCAACATATACTATTATTTTATTAATTAATTACCTAAGACCTTGGAAAATCATATCTTTCTAACCATAACTCCGAATTTAGTAGTTCTCGAACCCACGATCTCGTAGTTACGCGTAGAATATTATCATGCAATTTGTGCTTATATTTGGTGTGATGTTAATTTTGCATATACCATGTTTGTTTGTATTGCTACGACTAGCAGTGAGGTCACGAGAATCTGAAGATCAAGCTGATACCTGGGAATCTCAAGTCTAAGGCAAGTTGTGCCCTTGATCACTTTTCTTTACCCAATAATGCTCCTGTTAATCACTGTGACATGCTCAGGTTAATCTGATGGGACCTAATAGGTTTACCTAGACTTGTTTTATCTCGCACCTTGTTTACCACTGAACTTTTGGATAGTTATGTTATTGCTCTATCTGGTTTTGGGATTGATATTACATTATGATCATGTTCCAATTATACTGTTGTTTTAATTATTGTTCATGACAAGATCATTGTGTTAATTGGACCATGGAGCTTAACTTGAGAAACACGTGCTACCGCAAGGGTGGAATTGGACGCCCTTGGCTGACTAACTAGGAAAGCTAGTGGAGGACTACCTTACCCGAAAGGGGCAAGGGCAGTAGAGAGTTCTGTATAGCGAGGTTCTTAGGTCGATCATGCTGCGATGGCTTTTCAGACGAGGGATTCCTATATTGCCCTTGCTAGAAACTGTAGCAGGTTTCCTGAAGCTAGAAAAACTTTGTAAAGGCCTCGTAGTGGATCCCTAGCCATTCACCTCAAAAGTGTCTAAGGGTCTAGCTAACCCTGGCTAGATGGGATACATGACTTGTGAATAAAGGGTGCAACCTCTGCAGAGTGTAAAACTGGTATATCAGTCGTGCTCGCAGTCATGAGTAGCTCAGGACTCTCGCATGATTAATCTATGGAACCAAACTTAATTTGTCATATGCATTGCATTGTGGGTGTTTTTATTATTTTGATCTCTTACTTATTTGGGTTGGTATTTACTTATACTTAGTAACTTCTAATAAAATTTTGATCATCTTTAAAAGCAATGCTTAGCTTTAACCATCTCCATTGGTAAGCCTTACACTTCACATGAGCTCCCACCTTTGGTGAGATTCATGCACATTATTCCCCACAACTTGTTGAGCGATGAACGTATGTGAGCTCACCCTTGTTGTACTCACATCCCCCAGGTCAAGAACATGTACCACATGATGAGGCGCGTGAAGGATGCTGTGATGAGTTCGTGAGTGGTCTAGGCCATCGTCTCCCAGTCAACTTTGGGTTGCTGGATCGTTGTCTTCGTATAATGTAGTTATTTAACTATTTTGTACATAACTCCTATTATATAGTAAAGATGTGACATTCGTTTCTGTACCATGAGCCATCATATGTGTGAGACTTGATCCTAGCACAATTGGTGATTATTTTTGCGCCTGGGTCCCTAAAACCCGGGTGTGACACGAAGACACTGTCTAAAAGCCACGATAACGAATACCGAAGCTACAACCGAAGGACGACATCTTTGACTTAAAATGGTGACGAAGGTCTAGCATGAAGATGAACCGAAGAGGAAAAGACCAGTTAATGCTTGATAACTCATGTTACGATTGTTTATATAAATTGAGGGCACAAATGTATTTCCACCCAGGTTGTTTCACATGCCTGTAAATAGGTGAACAGTGGGAGAGAGAGAGAGAGAGCCACCAACGTAGATCCACGGGTGCGCCATCGACATGTCCTCGGTATCAGGTCTAGAGACTGCACCAAGCCGCGTGGGATCTGATCACGACTTCGCCTCGATGGATTAAATTCCGCTCAATCTAGAATTGCTCGTCGGAATAGCATACCCACCGCGGATTGACTTGCGCGCGGGGGCAGCGTCATCCGTGCCTCTATATTTCGCGCTTCACGTAGCACCCTATCCTATTCACCATATTTCGCGCTTCACATAGCTCCTACCTGCGGTTGAATTAGGGCGTCAGGCGAATTGGGCATGGATCGGGCCGGCGGACCACCGCCGTGGGGCGTGCGGTCACCGTCATGGCCTGGCGGCTGGGGTTGGTGAAGGCTTGTTTGGCCGTACGATCAAAACTGGTAGGATAGGATTTGGGGAAGGCACGGGGCAATATGGACCCTTGGATCCCAGATGTGTGGGTTGATTTTCATAAAATCTGTAACGTTGATCCCTGATCTGATGGTCAGCACTTCCTACCAGTTCGTGTTAAGTTACGTTTAATCTGGACCCTCGATGCGTAATTTAACGACCAGAGCGTGCCCGTGGTTGTGCCACCGCTGCACTTTGCAGTAGGGTCCCTGGACTATATACGAATCAACCCGCCGTCCACCAGCGGGCTGGTCTGTGTCTGGGCAAGCTTTGCAAAATGACCCTGAGTTTCTTTGTATTTCGTGCTCCGACCAGGAAACTAGGAAAATAGTAAAAACAATATAAGAAATACTTTTTAGTACATAAATAAATCTCGAAACTCATTTAATTCGTGGAAAATTCATATTAAATCCTTTTTACTCCATTCCAGTGGCATTAATTTTGTTTTAATATTGTTTATCACCTAGTACCTTTATTTAACCATGAAACTTGATTTAAAATTATTCACTTGGATTACTCTATTCTAGGTACCAAATAAACTTTGAAAAATCATAATTAATTCAATTTAACTCTGTTTCGATCCGTTCAAGTTGCGTTAACTTCGTCTAAATATTTACTACACAGTAGAAATATTGATTATATGATACCCCATACTTTTATAATTAGGTAACTAATTTGATTAATCTATGTTTTCTGGATTAGCTTATTCTAATATTAATATAGTGTCATGATCTTAGGGTTATCTTTGGCCTCAAAGATGATTTATAATCAAGTAATGACTTAGATTAAAGTTGAGGTAATTATTTGTAATATACTCTCTTGTATGATGTATACTAATCATTTTACAATACTGTTTAATAGTCAATTCACATAGATCTTCTATAAATCATAATTCTCTAACCAAAACTCCGAATTTAGCGATTTTTGTATCCACAATCTCGTTACCATGCGTAGATTATTATTACACAACTTATTCTTATATTTGGTGTGATGTTAAATTTGTCTATACCATGTTTGTTGGTATTGCTACGACTAGCAGTGAGGTCACGAGTTACCTGAAGATCATCCTGGTACCTGGAATCTCAAGTCCCAGGCAAGTTGTGCCCTTGATCACTTCTTTTTACCCAATCATGTTCTTATTAATCATAATGATCTGCATATGTTAATTTTGATGGGACCCAATAGGTTACCTAGTTTGTCTATCTTGATGCCTTGTTGACCACTAAACTTTTGGGTAGTACTTGCTAGTGCTTTATGTGGATTTGGACATTGAGATATACATTATTTATGATCATACTTTTATTATCAGTTGTTATTTATTGTTCATGATAAGATCATTATGTTAATTGGAACATGGAGAACCACCCGGGAAAACAGTGCTACCACAAGGGTGGTATGGGACGCCCTTGGCTGACTAATTAGGAAAGCTAGTGGAGGACTACCTTACCCAAAAGGGGCAAGGGCAGTAGGGGAGTGGTCAGTGTACGGAGGACCTTGGGTTGATTTTGCTGCGATGGCGGTCAGGCGAGGGGTCCCTGCACTGGAGCTTCCTAGAAACTATAGCGGGTTTTCTGAAGCTAGTGAAACTTTGTAAAGGCCTCGTAGTGTTACCCTACCTCGCCTCCTCGTTAGAGGTGTATGGGAAGTCGCGATCCCTTAGCAGATGGGTAACATGACTTGTGGGTAAAGATGCGCAACCTCTGCAGAGTGTAAAACTAGTATATCAACCATACTCACGATCATGAGCAGCTCAGACACTCACATGATTAATTTATGGAATTAAATTCAATTTGTCATTTGCATCGCATCAGGATTATTTATCACTTTTGTTCTACTACTTAATTGGGTTGGTATTTACTTATATTTAGTAACTGCTAATAAAATTTTGACCAACTTTAAAAGCAATGCTCAACTCTAACCATCCTCTTTGGTAAGCCTTACACTTCACATGAGCTCCGACCTTTGGCGAGTTCATGCACATTATTCCCCACAACTTGTTGAGCGATGAACGTATGTGAGCTCACTCTTGCTGTCTCACACCCCCCACAACTCAAGAACAGGTACCGCAGGATGAGGCGCATGGAGGATGCTGTGATGAGTTCTTGAGAGGTCTAGGCCGTCATCTCCCAGTCAACTTTGGGATTGCTGGATCGTTGTCTCCTTATGATGTATTTATTTATTTATTTATTTTGTATAAAACTCCTATTATATAGTAAAGATGTGACATTCATTTCTGTACCACCATTCATCATATGTGTGAGACTTGGTCCCGGCACACCTGGTGTTTATTTCGCGCCTGGGTCTTGGTGCCCCCGAAACCCGGGTGTGACATGGGAGACCTTCGCGCAGGTGCAGCTACTATCCTAATTTCACCATCCAAGATCAAAACCTGCTACGCATCCAGATTGGAATTCAACTGCACAAATAACATTGCAAAGTACGAAGCTCTTCTCTTGGGGCTTCGAAAGCTTAAGGCGATGGGAATAAGAAGGGCAGTTCTCAAATCTGACTCACAGGTCATCACATGCCATGTTGATTAAAGTAGCAGAGCAAGAAATCCAAAGCTTGAGAAGTATCTTGATACAGTCCAAAGAATGGAAGCCTCTTTCGAAGGTTTTTCAATGAAGAATATCCCAAGAGGAGAAAATGAACATGCAAATTTACTAGCTAAATCAGCGGCATAGGGGCTCCCACTTCCTTCGGAAGTATTCTTTGGAACTCTAAAAGCACCTTCAGTCGAGCTCATGGAGAGAGCGGTGCTTACAATCTCACTAGTACACAACGAAGATTGGAGGACTGAGATTGTATCTTTCCTGCAAGGCAATTATCCTTCGGATGACGAAGTTTACATAAAAAGAATGCAAGCCAGGACAATGCCTTATATGATCATAGAAGGAGAATTGTTCAAACAATGAGTTTGTTCTCTATAGCTGAAGTGTTTATCTAGAGCTTGAAGGACAAGAACTAATGAAAGAGATACACACAGGGGTATGCGGAGCTCATATTGGGTTAGGCCTTTGCTTGGAAAGTTTTCAGACAGGGGTTTTTAAAAGGGAAATGGACTTAATCATTTCCTATAATCAATTTTGGTGGTTGACATCTAACACAAACCACATGGACTAACTAGTTTGTCTAGATATCATGTATCTCAGGTGCATAAGGTTCAACATAAACCAAGAAAGAAATTCAATTGGGGACACAACCAAATTTGGAGCAAAGGACTTGGAGTGTGCTAAAAAATGGCGTACCGGATAGTGTCCGGTGGGCACCGGACAACTGTCTGTTGTGCACCGGACTGTCCGGTGAACCAGCGGAGCAACGACTCTCTGTGCGCCAACGGTCGACTACTCAGATGAACAGTGTCAAACAGTGCCGCGCAGAAGTCAGAGGTCACCGGACTGTCCGGTGTGGCACCAGACTGTTCGGTGCAGCAAAAAGACAAAGGGCTCCAACGGTCAATAGCTCCAAACCCTAACGGGCGTGCTGACGTGGCGCGCACAGACAGTGAACAGTGACTGTCTAGTGCGTCACCGGACTGTCTAGTGTGCCTATCGCCAGCAGACTTCACCAACGGCTAAGAAGTGGTTGAGGGCTATAAATACCCCAACCACCTCATTCAAAGCCATCCAAGCATTCTGAAGTTTCCATTCATTGCAAGAGCAAAGTCCAACACTCCAAGACATAATCAAAGGAATCAATCCACTCAAAGTTCCCAAAATCAACTCTAGTGCTTAAGGGCTTGTGAGAGAATCATTTATGTTCTTTTGTTGCTCTTGTCGCTTGGATTGCCTTTTTCCTTCCTCATTCTTTTTCTAAGTGCTTGTAAAGCTTGCAAGAGACACCTAAGTGTGTGGTGGTCCTTGTGGGGTCTTAGTGACCTATTTGATTAAGGAGAAGGCTCACTCGGTCTAAGTGACCGTTTGAGAGAGGGAAAAGGTTGAAATAGACCCGGCCTTTGTGGCCTCCTCAATGGGGACTAGGTTCTTCGGAATCGAACCTCGGTAAAACAAATCACCGTGTCCACGTGTCGATCTTTACTTGATTTGTTTTCCCCTCTCTAATAGTTCCCTTGCTCACATTGATTTGAGTCTGCTCCCAAACGTTATCCGCATTAATTGAGCAACTCCAAGCAAGGAGAATTATCTTTTGAACTCCGATTTAATTCTAACGCTAACCCCGGCCTTAGTGTGTGTTTAAGTTTATAAATTTCAGATTTCGCCTATTCACCCCCCTCTAGGTGACTTTCAATTGTTATCAGAGCCAATGCTTCATTAAGAGTCTAACCATCTCAAAGTGATGTCTAGAGATCACGCCAAGAGGGAGATCGTGACCGTCGACAAGCCCACAGGCTCGGGGTGGACTCTCTCAAGGGAGTCCGGCAACAAGTACAAGGAGGAATCCTCTTCCTCCACCAAGTCACATAGGAGGGGTGACAAGAAGAAGATGATGAAGAAGGTGGTCTACTATGAGACCGACTCTTCAACACCCTCCACCTCCGGCAACGAGTCGTCCACTACTTCTAAGCGCCATGAGCGCAAGAAGTATAGTAAGATGCCCCTACGCTATCCCCGTATTCCCAAGCGTGCTCCTCTACTTTCCGTCCCCTTAGGCAAACCACCATATTTTGATGGTGAAGATTATTGTATGTGGAGTGATAAAATGAGGCATCATCTAACCACACTCCACGAAAGCATATGGGACATTGTTGAATTTGGAGCGCAGGTACTGATAGGAACGGGGTGCCCGATCTTCCGTCAGGTGAAGGTAACTATCGATTTGGTGGAGATGTCATATAGACGATCCGGCTTCCAATCAACAAGACTAGAACCCCGCAATCGCAGCACCACTTCTCCTCTAGTTATCAATCATGCGTTGCTCGATTGACCTCGCCACGAGGGCTAATCCTTGCCTGCGAATCAAAGACACAAGCAAGAACGAGAAAGAACACAATCTGAAAAATTGTGGATGGATGAATTATGCTCTCGAGTTGGGGTCTCACAAATCGATCTAAACGGCAAACTGTTCTTCACAGATTAACTTAAGCAAAACCTGCCTCTAACAAGAAGGGGGCGGCTACTAATAAAGACTCTAGGGTTATGCAAAACCCTGGACGCGCTCCTAATGGGCTCAACGAAGATACACGGCCCAATAGGCCAAAAGACGGCGTCGCAGCGCCGGAACAGATTCTGGATGTCAACTTGTTTAGACAATTCCCGTGGATTCTGGGTGAATTTGGACCTGAAATCGGTGCCATTAGAAGCTCCTCGAAATAATATTTCCATCCATATAAAGAACATCCAAATCCGACTCTGTATGCGACTTGGGCGCCCATTTTATTACGGGCTGTTCCTGGAATCCGAAACTGAAATGAACTCGAATCGGTTTGGGCCTCCATCTTGATCCAGACGTCCTAGCTGGTCCTCCCTGCCTCCAAGGACTTTCATACACCTATGCTGGTCCTCTCCTTCATTCCTAAGTACAATTAAATCATTAGGTAGCATACTACTCTCAAATGCACAAGAATAATTACTTAGGAACGAGATCACCTGTAAATTCAATTGTTGAGCGCGTGCGCGAGTAATTGGGGAGTCAACTTGAGTGTTGTTTGTATCCATGGGAGTGATGTCCTCATCATCCTCTCCCTCTTGAAGTGGAGTTATCCTCGACTCAAGCTCATCTTCTTCTCCCAAATATGGCTTTAAATCTGAAATATTAAAGGTGGGACAAATCCCAAACTCGGGGGGCAACTCAAGTTTATATGCATTGTCATTAATATTCTCCAAAATTTTATATGGTCCAGCAGCACGGGGCATTAATTTAGACTTTCTCAAATCTAGAAATCTATCCTTCCGTAAATGTAACCACACTAAATCACCCGATTCAAGTTTTACTGCCTTTCTACCTTGACTACCAGCAAGTTTATATTTCTCGGTCATCTTTTCTATGTTCTCTTTAGTTGAAGCATGCAATTTCAAAATAAAATCAGCACGCTCCTTAGCATCACTATGTACACGCTCCATAGTAGGTAGAGGCAAAAGATCAATAGGCGCACGAGGGTTAAAGCCATACACTACCTGAAAAGGACTTACCTTGGTGGTGGAGTGTTCCGCCCTATTATACAAGAATTCCACATGTGGCAGACACTCTTCCCACATCTTCAAATTGTGCTTCAATATCGCTCGCAACATTGTAGACAATGTGCGATTCACAACCTCTGTTTGTCCATCCGTTTGGGGGTGGCAAGTAGTAGAAAACAACAACTTTGTCCCCAATTTGTTCCAGTGTACGCCAAAAGTGACTCAAAAACTTTGCATCACGATCTGAAACAATAGTAGAAGGCATACCATGCAAGCATACAATCTCTTTGAAAAAGAGGTTAGCAATATGAACGACATCATCCGTTTTATGACAAGATATAAAATGTGTCATCTTAGAAAAACGATCAACCACCACAAAAACACTATCGCTCCCCCTCTTCGTTCGAGGCAATCCCAAAACAAAGTCCATCGAAATATCCACCCATGGAACCGAAGGAATAGGGAGAGGCATATATAAACCATGTGGATTCAACCGCGACTTGGCCTTTTGACACGTTGTGCATCTAGCAACAAAGCGCTCAACATCACGTCTCAAATGGGGCCAAAAGAAGTGTGTGGACAGCACAACCTCCGTCTTCTTAGCACCAAAGTGGCCCATCAAACCACCACCATGCGCTTCCTGCAACAACAAGAGACGAATGGAACCAACTGGAATGCATAGGCGGTTAGCTCTAAATAAGTATCCATCATTAAGCACATATTTATTCCATGTACGTCCCTCTTTGCAATTTAATAACACATCTTTAAAATCATCATCTAATGCATATTGTCCCTTAATCGATTCAAGTCCAAAAATACGATAATCAAGTTGAGACAACAAGGCATAGTGTCTAGATAAAGCATCAGCAATCACATTATCACTCCCCTTTTTGTGTTTAATGATGTAGGGAAATGTCTCAAGAAACTCCACCCACGTAGCATGTCTACGATTCAGATTTGTTTGGCTACGAAGATGCTTAATTGATTCATGATCCGAATGAATAACAAATTCCTTAGACCATAAATAATGTTTCCATGTATGTAAAGCACGAATGAGAGCATACAATTCTTTGTCATATGTAGAATAATTAATAACAGGTCCATGTAGTTTCTCACTAAAGTAAGCAACGGGTTTACCTCCTTGCAACAAAACAGCACCAATACCAACTCCACTTGCATCACATTCAAGCTCAAAAGTCTTACCAAAATCAGGAAGTTGGAGTAGCGGTGCGTGAGTAAGCTTCTCTTTCAAAAGTGCAAAGGAATCCTCTTGTGGCTGCCCCCAATGGAACGAAATGCCCTTCTTGGTCAGGTCATGTAAAGGGGCAGCGATGGTGCTGAAATCCTTCACAAAACGGTGATAAAACCCTCTAAGTCCAAGAAAACTCCGCACTTGTGTCACCGTCGAAGGCGTTGGCCAACTCTGAATGGCATACACCTTGGCCTCATCCACCTCAATGCCCTATGGAGTCACAACATAGCCAAGAAACAAAACTCATTCGGTGCAAAAGGTGCACTTCTCGAGGTTAGCAAATAAATGCACAGCTCGCAAAGCGCCAAAAACAGCACGTAAGTGATCCATATGTGCCTCTAATGACTTGCTGTAAATCAAGATATCATCAAAGTAAACCACCACAAACTTACCAATAAAGGGGCTTAAAACCTCGTTCATCAATCTCATGAAAGTACTAGGTGCATTAGTTAACCCAAAAGGCATTACTAACCACTCATACAAGCCGAATTTAGTTTTGAAAGCAGTTTTCCATTCATCGCCCAATTTCATTCTAATTTGGTGGTAACCACTACGCAAATCAACCTTAGAGAACCATTTAGAACCACTTAACTCATCAAGCATATCATCTAATCGAGGAATAGGATGACGGTACCTAATGGTGATGTTGTTAATGGCTCTACAATCTATACACATGCGCCAACTACCATCTTTTTTGGGACCAAAATGACAGGTACAGAACAAGGACTAAGGCTCTCACGTACATATCCACAGTCCAAAAGGTCTTGGACCTGTCGCTGAATCTCTTTAGTCTCTTCGGGGTTTGCCCGATATGCAGCACGATTGGGCAAACTTGCTCTAGGAATCAAATCAATTTGATGCTCAATCCCGTGAATGGGAGGAAGTCCAGGAGGTATCTCAGTGGGAAAAACATCGCTGAATTCCTGCAAAAGGTTAGTCACAGGCGCATGCACAGTGCTAGCAATATCATCATTGGAAAATAAAGTGTCTGTGCACACTAAAGCATAGCAGCAAGTATCATCAGCATGTATTTCAGCAAGATCAGATTTTGTAACAAGCATTACAGGAGCTTTCAAATGAATGGCTTGCTGATTTTTAGATTTAATAGGTGGTTCATTATTTATATTTGCAGCTCTATCCTTGTCAGCTTGTACAATCTGAGCAGGAGTCAAAGGAAGCAAAGTAATTTTCTTGCCCTTATGCATGAAAGTGTATGTATTACTCCGACCATGGTGACGTGCATCATTATCATATTCCCAAGGTCTACCCAACAAAAGAGAGCATGCTTCCATAGGTACAACATCACAATCCGCATAATCAGAATATATACCAATGGAAAAATGCACGCGTACCGTTTGTGTTACCTTAACCTTGCCGGTATCATTAAACCATTGAATGTGGTATGGATGCGGACGTGGGCGTGTGGGCAAGCTAAGCTTCTTGACCAAATCTGAACTCACCAAATTGTTACAGCTTCCTCCACCAATAATAACACAAGCACATCGATCCTTGATGACAAAGAAAGTCTAGAACAAATTATGGCGCTGCTGCTGCCCGGAGGTCTCTAGCTGAGCACTCAGGACACGCTGCACAATGATGTTCCGGAAATTTGCTGTGGCAGCATCACCATCAATGGCAGCATCATCTCCGGCATCATCACTTGTAACACCATCATCCTCCACATCCGACGCACTAATGTAGCCATCGTCTGTAGCTATGTACGTCTGTTGGCTAGGACAATCCTTCTTCACGTGACCAAGCCCATGGCAGCGGTGGCACTGAATGCTCGAAGTGCGTCCACTGGAAGGCACCGTCGAATCTGGTTTCTTGGCAGGTACCTGCAAAGTAGATGTACCTATGGTGGGAGTGGAAGATGAAGGTCGCGTGGGCGCTGGAGGAGTCAGAGGTGTGCGAGGTGTCGTCTTTGGCAAGGAGGTGGCGCCAAAGGTACTTCGGGATCGATGCTGTGACTGATATCGTCCCTGCACTTCCTTCTATACAAGCATAGCAAACTAGAACAACTTGTCGACAGTGTCAAAATCTTTATAATCAAGAATATCCTGTATTTCACGCCTCAAACCCGAATAAAAACGACAAATAGCATCCTTGGTCCCCTCGACTATTTTACAACACTGCAACCCCTTTTGAAGCTCACCATAATAATCCTAAACATACTTATCCCCTTGATCTAAACGCATCAGTTTCTTACGCAATTCTCTATGATAAGATGGGGGAACAAATCTATCATGCATAGCATCCTTTAGGTCATCCCAAGTAGTTGGTTCTCTACCATCACCCACTAAACCAGTCCACCAAATGATAGCAAAATCTTTGAACTCACTAGTGGCTTGTCTAACCTGATGGTGTTCAGGCACAAGATGGGAGGCAATTTTTTGCTCTACTGTCATCTCCTAATCAAGATATGCCTCAGCATCATAATGACCCGAAAAAGAAGGTATGGTGAACTTAATCTTAGCAAAAGGGTCATCGGGAATATGATTGTAATTACCTCGCTGGTTGTCACCCATACCTGCCCTGTTCCAATGAAGACGACATCGTAGGCGGGCGCCTCTGGTAGCTGCCTCATCAAAATTGCCACGTGCATCGAAAATGGCATCATCTTGAGCCCGTGGTGGATGCTGCCGATGCCATGGTGGATGCTGCTGGGGTTGCTGCTGGGGTTGTGGTGGTGGAGGAGGAGGCTGCTGATGATGTAGTAGACGTGTCTCCAACGTGGCAACCCAATCGACAAGCTCGGTTATCTGTCTCTCCACCCTATCTAGCACTTTGCCAAGATCCATTGCAATAATCGCATCATGGACAGACTTGTGGACTGTTTCCTCCATATTTTCCTCCATACGCTTGCAAATAACATCGAAGTCTTCGCTGCTGACACAATTAGAAAATTGTGTGGGAATGACTACCTCAATCTCATCATCGGATCCTACCATTGGAAACACCAAAACAGGAACAAACAGTAAAGGTTATCCCTAATAAGCAACTACGCGCTCTCTAGGTGAACAGGAACACACACTACCGTGTCTTACCAAGTTCTTACTAGTATCTAATGAAAACACAATGCAAAGGACGGTACAATCGGAGGCTGGTTCGTGATACTTACTAAGAGGTAGTGAAACCGTGATTGCAAGGTCAAATATGTATTGATCAGAAGATATAGTATGTGGAGCTGTAGGACAGGCACAATATGTATGTGAATGTGGAACAAAATCGAGTGCAGATGAGCGAAGTTCAATAAATATCCAAAGCACAAGTCACAATTGCTGGCTAAGAGATGTATCCGAGGCGTAGCACAACAAGTTGGAACAAAGAACAATGGAACTAGCAGAATGGCAGTACCGTAAATATTGTTCTAGCGAGGCCAAAAAGGCACTAGTAGGAATCACAGATGATTTTGTTTTTCTTTTTTGTATGATTTTTTGATATTTTTTCAACACAATAAGCAACAAAATAGGAGCTACACCAAGTTTCACCTAAAACAGAGATCAAATGTGGTCTACAGAAAATCAGCAAGTTCTCTGAAAAGCGTGCAATAGCTTTGACAAATTTTTTTCTTTATTTTCCTGATTTTTTGACAATTTTATCGAAACCAAACAGGCCAAAGGCTAGTTTGGTTGGCCTCAGAATGGCGTCACCAAGCTCCTGTAAAAATTTCAGATTTTTTGGACAACCGAGCGAAAAGTTATGCCCGGTTTAAGGAAGGTACCTCAAGTTATGTTTTTGGGAGGCACGACTAGAAAGCAACGGTTAGGGAAAAACTTCCCTATCTGCAATCTATCTAGGGCTGGCGCGGCGGCAGCTAGCGAGGGCAAGTCGATTAATGGGTTGGATCGACTTGTGATCTGGGTAATGGTGGATGGGATAGCGGCGAAGGTGCAGTTGAACTACGACGAAGATACACCCTAAACCAGCAACACGACTCGACCACGGAGACGAACTGAACAAAGCCAAACTGAAAACGAAATTGCAAAGGCTAAACAAGGTTTCTAGGACAGCGGAAATTTTTTATGGTAATTTTCTAGAGTTATAGGATGAAAAACATAAACTAAACTAGGGTAAACCTGACGGTAATACCTGAGACTTTGAATACCACTTGATAGGAACGGGGTGCCCGATCTTCCGTCAGGTGAAGGTAACTATCGATTTGGTGGAGATGTCATATAGACGATCCGGCTTCCAATCAACAAGACTAGAACCTCGCAATCCTAGCACCACTTATCCTCTAGTTATCAATCGTGCGCTGCTCGATTGACCTCGCCACGAGGGCTGATCCTTGCCTGCGAATCGAAGACACAAGCAAGAACGAGAAAGAACACAATCTGAAAAATTGTGGATGGATGAATTACGCTCTCGAGTTGTGGTCTCACAAACCGATCTAAACGACAAACTGTTCTTGACAGATTAACTTAAGCAAAACCCGCCTCTAACAAGAAGGGCGACTACTAATAAAGACACTAGGGTTATGCAAAACCCTGGACGTGCCCCTAATGGGCTCAATGAAGATACACGGCCCAATAGGCCAAAAGACGGCGTCGCAGCGACGGAACAGATTCTGGACGTCAACTTGTTTAGACAATTCCCGTGGATTCTGGATGAATTTGGACCTGAAACTAGTGCCATTGGAAACTCCTCGAAATTATATTTCCATCCATATAAAGAATGTCCAAATCCGACTCCGTATGCGACTTGGGCGCCCATTTTATTACGGGCTGTTCCTGGAATCCGAAACTGAAATGAACTCGAATCAGTTTGGGCCTCCATCTTGATCCAGACGTCCTAGCTGGTCCTCCCCGCCTCCAAGGACTTCCATACATCTATGCTGGTCCTCTCCTTCATTCCTAAGTACAATTAAATCATTAGTTAGCATACTACTCTCAAATACACAAGAATAATTACTTAGGAACGAGATCACCTGTAAATTCAATTATCGAGCGCGTGCGCAAGTAATTGGGGAGTCAACTTGAGGAGTGTTGTTTGTATCCATGGGAGTGATGTCCTCATCAGGTACCACAGGTGGGGGACGAGGACTATGACTCGGACGAGGCCGCCTAAATTAGGCACTTTAACTCCCAAGCAACTTCTATACTCCTCGCCTCCTTATGTTGAGAGGAGTATAATAAGGTGCAAGGGTTAAAGAATGCCAAAGAAATTTGGGACATCCTCAAAACGGCGCACGAAGGGGATGAGGTGACCAAGATCACCAAGTGGGAGACGATCAAGGGAGAGCTCGGCCGATTCGTCCTCAACAAAGGAGAAGAGCCGCAAGCCATGTACAACCGACTCAAGGCCATGGTCAATCAAGTGTGCAACCTCGGGAGCACAAAGTGGGATGACCATGAGATGGTCATGGTTATTCTAAGATCCCTTGTTTTTTGTAATCCTACTCAAGTTCAATTAATATGTGGAGATCCTAGATATAAACAGATGTCTCCCGAGAAGGTGATTGGCAAGTTTTTGAGCTTTGAACTTATGATCAAAGACTCCAAACACATTGTCAACTTGGAGCAAGGCGCCACCTCCACACCCGAGGTGCAACCCATTGCATTCAAAGCAACAAAAGAGAAGAAAGAGGAGTCTACACCAAGTAGGCTTCCAATCGGCGCCTCCAAGCTCGACAACGAGAAGATGGCTCTTATTATTAAGAGCTTTCGTCAAATCCTCAAGCAAAGGAGGGGAAGGACTACAAACCCCGCTCTAAGAGGGTGTGCTAATGATGTGGTAAGTCCGGTCACTTTATAGCTAAATGTCCATATTCTAGTAAAAGTGACAGGGACAACGACAAGAAGGGGAAGAAGAAGATAGAGAAGAAGAAGTATTACATGAAGAAGGGTGGTGAGGCGCACATGGTGCGAGAATGGGACTCCGACGAGAGCTCCACCGACTCCTCTGACGAGGATGTTGTCAATATCGCCATCAACAAAGGCCTCCTCTTCCCCAACGTCAGCCACAAGTGTCTCATGGCTAAGGATGGCAAGAAGAAGAAGGTACACACTAGAAGTACCCCCAAATATACTACATCCGATGATGAGGGTAGTTCTAGTGATAATGAAGATGATTTAATTTCTCTCTTTGCCAACCTTGACATGGATCAAAAGAAAAAAATTTGAATGAATTAATTGAAACCATCAACAAGAAGGATGATCTCTTGGAATGCCAAGAGGACTTGCTCGTTAAGGAAAACAAAAAATTGTTAAATTGAAAAATGCTTATGCTCTAGAAGTAGAGAAGAATGAAAATTTAACTAAGGAGCTAAGCATGTGCAATAATTCGATTTCTTGTCTTAGAATAGAGAATGATAATTTGGTTTCTAAGATTGAAAAATTGAATGTCTGCAATGATTCTATTTCCTGTCTTAGAGATGAAAATGCCATTTTAAATGCTAAGATAGAAGAATTGAATGCTTGTAAACCCTCTACATCTACTGTTGAGCATGTTACCATTTGCACTAGATGTAGAGATGTAAATGTTGAAGCTATTGATGATCACCTTGCTATGATTAAACAACAAAATGATCACATAGCTAATTTAACTGCTAAAATTGTCGAGCATGAACTAGAAAATCAAAAAAATAAATTTGCTAGAAGCATGCTCTATAATGGGAGACACCCTGGCATTAAGGATGGCATTGGCTTCCAACAAGGGAGCCAAAGCAATGTCAAGCTTAATGCCTCCAAGAAATTGTCTAATTTTGTTAAGGGTAAGGCTCCCATGGTTCAAGATAGAGAGGGCTACATTTTATATCCTGCAAACTATCCTGAGCATAAGATTAAGAAAATTCATGCTAGGAAACCTCATTCTGGTTCTCATCATGCTTTCATATATAAAAATGAGGCTTCTAGTTCTAGGCATTCTAGTCATATCAAAATCATAAAAAGAGCTAAAATACCAGCTAAGTAAAAGGTGAAGAAGCTACAAAGTCGTTTCTAAGGGGATGTAGAGCTTAAATGCCACCTACAAAGGTGAAAAAGCTCCAAAGTCATTCCTAAGGGGATGTAGAGCTTAGCTCCAAAGTCGTTCCTAACGAAATGCAGAGTTGAAATACAACCTAAGTAAAAGGTAAAGAGACTCCAAAGTCATTCCTAAGGGGATGCAGAGTCTGGGCGTGTATTCACTTGAGTTTTTTTACCTTCGGCATACATTTGCATACTTTATCACATCATCTTTTGCATTCTTACAAACATACATTAGGCATCTGCAGCTCATCGCGTCATGATATGAAGCATAAGGCATTAACGGGAAAAGCAAGGGTTTCTGTCCCCAATGAGAAAATGCTTCGTTATAAACGAAGATGCTTCGTCTCAAATAAAGTTTATTTTCAGAAAAAGAAAGGAAAACGCTTCATTGTATATGAGGGGGCCATTCTTTGATTTTGCTCAAAAGGTGCTTTGATGTAAACGAAAATAATGGAAAGTGTTTTTCGCCTTCGGCTCAAAAAGCTGCGAGCATTGGTTTCATCCACAGTAAAGCAGACAACACAAGAATAAAAGGTAAAACTGCATTATGAAGCATTCACAATATTTACAAAAAATTGTTCACATTCAATTACAATTCTTTGCTAAATGATAAACTTTCTTGTAAAAAGAACCTCCAAAAGTGTTTCTACAGATATTAACAAAAGAAGCTTTTGAAGTCTTCTTCAACGCTTCAGAACAAGCTTTGGTTCACTAGCTTTCAGCAGTATTACCCTAAAAATGACAAAGACAAGGGTATTGAGGAAAATATGGTAAGGAAAAATATAAAATAAATGCATAAAGGTAAAGAGATTTTCTATACTTTGTTGAGCAGGTTTCGAGCTTTGTCTCCAGCTATCTCTCGGCCACCCTTCACCCAGATTTGAGTGATGAATCTGTTGCCTATGATTCGAGCTTCGGCTGGAATATCAACTAGGTTAGACGACGAAAGGCTAAAGTTTGGCCTATTAACGGGTTTTATATGATTACATCCAGCTTTCATAAAAGTAGCATCCGTGCCACGAGAAGCCACTAGCGCACAGAAATCACCGTTGCCAGTTATAACTTCGTCGAGGACGTCAACCTCTTTTTCAACACATTCAAGAGCCCTAGGAATATCTTCAGCAGAAAGGGTAGCTTCTTCAGATACGGCTCCAATAGAATTGAAGATACCCTTCAGCCGAGCGATGCATTGAGTAGCAAAACTGAAGCATTTATCCTGAAGAATTTTGATTATTTTATTCAGTTTGACATTCTTTTCAACTTCGACCTTGATTGTCGCATTCAGCGCTTTGGACTCACGATTGAAGCGATCCGAGTTCCTTTCCAAAAGTGTTCGAGCTTCTTCCAGCTCTTTGCTTAATTTTTCATTTTGAGATTGAGCTTCGGCGAGAGAGCCTTCGGCTGAATGCATTAGGCTATCTTTTTCCTTCAAAGAAGTTTTAAGTTTTATAATCTTCTCTTCCAAGCCTTCGATAACAAACTCATTTTTTCTGTCTTCGTCATCCTGCTGCATTTTTAAGGCCTTGCTTAGCAACAGACTATGAAAGATGAATTAAAGTTAGAACATCATTATTGAAATACTTAAATCAGCATGATGAAAGAAAAAATAGTAAATGAACCTTAGTTTAAAATTTGAGTAAAATAAGTTGTCGATAATGTTTTGTCTTCTGTAGCAGCTGATGTCCTTCTCTAGTTTCGGGAATCTGATGCTCTTTGATAATGTGCTTATAATTTTAGCTCCGGCGTGGTCGTGAATGCATCCTAAAATCTCTTCGTTGACATCGCCAAAGAGCATGGATCCGGGCTAATAGCCGCAAGATATGGCAAATTCCTTCAATTCCGATATATCCTTTTCAGAAAGTTGTTGGCCACCCAGGTGCCGAAGATCAAAATTTTTATTTTCTGAAGATGTCTCTTCAGTTCTCTTTCCCTTATCAGGAGAACGTTTTTCTCAAGAACCACATCTGATATAAGTCTGTCAATTTCCTACATTGTGGTAGCGAGATTATTGGTTTCAGGTATAACTTCATTAGCTTCGGCTCTGGCAGTATCTTCAACATCGGTAGGCACAATAGTTTTTTCGTCGAAGCCATGGGTGGGGTCTGTTCAATGGCTTGCATCACGTTCATCATTCGCCATTTCTTCTGCCCCCGGCATCCCCCCGGTGGCCGAAGCGGTCTCCTTTGACTGCAATAGGCTAGTCAGTTCTGACCTTAGAGGACTTAGCATTGCAAACGGGATAGGTTTAGTCATTACCTTCAGAATTTCTGAAACATTAGCAGAAGAAGGCGAAGAAGCGCATGTAGTCTTGTATGTCACATGTTGTGCCTTCATCTCTACAAGAGGTATCCTGACGAGCTTTCATTTCTTAGGAGCTGAATCCTTCGGCTCCGCTAGATTTTTTGCTTCTTGATAGCCTTCTGGTCTTCCTTGACTGACTGGATGGTCTGTCTGTTCAGAATACTAATAGCCCTTTTTCTTTTCACTCCTCTGGCCCCTTCGTCAAGTCTCTCATAATTTGGGTACTCAAAATTCAGAGCATCCATCACATGATTTAACCTTCATTTCTCATGGGTGCCGAAGGCAGTTCTCATCAGCTGATCTTCTTTCTTTGTGTAGTTCCGAGAATTTCATTGCACATCGTTTCTATCAGCTCCAGTCGTTTTGTGCATGGTTTGCTGAATCTTTTTTGGAACTTAAACCGGTAAGGAAGTCGAACAAGTTCATACTTTTTCCTTCCTCCTTTTTCTTCGGCATTCCCCAACCACCAGAGTTTGGAAACGTCTTGTTTGCTAAGAATTCTTGCACAAGTCCCTAGTGCTGATGTGCTCTGCCACAACTCTAAATTCCACCTCGGTCAATTAGCAGGGGACCCCAACTCATGTTACACAGGGCCTGAGTCATGCCGAAGTTTAGTTTTAAGGGACTCATTACCATGCTCATGAGCTTCTCCCTCTTCTTTTCGTCAGCCTTCACATAAAACCACTCATTTGTCCACCCGGCTGGACACTTACTATGGTAACCAATCATGGGGCCTTGGTATCCTTTCAGTATGCAAAATTGTAGCACCCAAAGTTCTTGTGCAGACCATCGACTATAGCCTTCATCTGATAATGAAGTTCGTGCACTCGACAGAACCCTTCGGCATTGGCACCATCGTTCACTTTCATTTTCGCTTTCAGCTTTGGCAACAGTCTGTTTAGCTTCGGCATTAGCAGCACATTTGTTGATTGTCTCTTGCACAACTCTTGCACAACCAATCCAGAACGTTTCATCACCTCCGAAATCGGTGTGCCACCCTAGTAGTAGATCTTACTCTAGCCATTCCGGTGTTCAGACTCTAGCAGACGAAGAACGTTTGTCTAAAGTATAAAGCAACAAGCTTCGACTTCAGTGAAAATTTTCAATAGCACAACAGAGCAATAGCAATGAATGTTGTGGTAACTTCTCACCAACTTGTTTGTTTATATAGCCTTGCAGGAGAAGAAGGCGAACCACCAAGACGCGTGTACTGACTGATCGGTGGGCCGATAAGCGTTGTGAATTTTATATTCATTTTTTAATAACAAGCTTAGGGAAGGTGTTTTTTGAACCTTCGACATTCCGAAGCCTTCATACTTTTCGCGGATCGAGCTCGTTATGAAAAAATGATCTAGCACCGCGAAGAGGCTACTGTTGGGGGTTTTCTTCTCCGCCGAAGGTCCTCAAGACAAAGGCATCATTGGCAAAGTGATGTTGAGGATCCTCTGTGCCAAAGGTCCTCGAAACAAAGATACTATCTAAAAGCCATGATGATGAATACCGAAGCTACCACCGAAGGACGACAGCTTCGGCTTAAAATGGTGATGAAGGACTAGCATGAAGATGATCCGAAGAGGAAAAGACTAGTTAATCCTTGATAACTCATGTTATGATTGTATATACAAATTGAGGGCACAAATGTATTTCCGCCCGGGCTACGTCCCGTGCCTATAAATAGGTGAACAGTACCCCCGTACTGTTCACACTGGATTGTAATTACTCTTACGTCAACACCTTCTAACAAGTCGAAGGTATCTATGTGATGTAAATTCTATTAATATTTGTGTGTTCATTATGATATACATTTGTATATGAAGACATGAATTGCATTTATTATATTTATGTACTCCTATTCTCATGAATGATGAAGGCATGTCTTTCACGACCTTCGTCCAAAGATTATTATATCCAAAAGGAGATAATGATTCGGAGGATGAAGGTCCTTAATCTTTAACAATTGTGTTGCCTTATTCTTGATTCACATCATTTGAGAACAAGTGACTAACAGGCGACAAGAAGAAAAAGAAGATGAAGAAGGTGGTCTACTACGAGAGCGTAAGAGCGTAAGATGTATAGTAAGATCCCTCTTCACTATCCTCGTATTTCTAAACGCACTCCTTTACTTTTGGTTCCCTTAGGCAAACCACCATACTTTGATGGTGAAGATTATTGTATGTGGAGTGATAAAATGAGGCATCATCTAACCTCACTCCATGAAAGTATTTGGGATATTATTGAGTTTGGAGCACAGGCACCACAAGTGGGCGATGAGGACTACGACTGCGATGAGGCCGCCCAAGTGAGGCACTTTAACTCCCAAGCCACATCCATACTCCTCGCTTCCTTGTGTAGAGAGGAGTACAACAAGGTGCAAGGGTTGAAAAGTGCCAAATAAAATTGGGATGTTCTCAAGACGACGCGTGAAGGGGACGAAGTGACCAAGATCACCAAGCACGAAACGATCGAGGGAGAACTCAGTCGGTTCATTCTCAACAAAGCAGAAGAGCCACAAGCCATGTACAACCGGCTCAAGTCAATGGTGAACCAAGTTCGCAACCTCGGGAGCACCAAGTGGGATGACCATGAAATGGTTAAGGTTATTCTAAGATCTCTTGTCTTTCGTAACCCCACTCAAGTGCAATTGATTCGTGAGAATCCTAGGTATAAACAAATGTCTCCCGAGGAGGTGATTGGCAAGTTTGTAAGCTTTGAACTAATGGTCAAAGACTCCAAACACATTGTCAACTTGGAGTAAGGTGCCACCTCCACACCCGAGGTGCAACCCATCGCATTCAAGGCAACAGAAGAAAAGAAGGAAGAGCCTACACCAACAAATAGGCTCCCAAATGGTGCCTCCAAGCTTTACAATGATGAAATGGCTCTTATTATTAAGAGCTTATAGCAAATCCTCAAGCAAAGGAAGGGAAGGATTACAAACCCTGCTCCAAGAGGGTTTGCTACCGGTGTGGTAAGTCTGGTCACTATATTGCTAAATGTCCATATACAAGTGATAGTGATAGGGACGATGACAAGAAAGGGAAGAAGAAGATGGAGAAGAAAAATACTACAACAAGAATTATGGTGGCGAGGCGCACATAGGACGGGAATGGGACTGCGATGAGAGCTCCACCGACTCCTCCGACGAGGACGCCGCCAACATCACCATCAACAAAGGTCTTCTTTTTTCCAACGTCGGCCACAAGTGTCTCATGGCCAAGGATAGCAAAAAGAAGAAGGTACATTCTAGAGACACCCCAAATATACTACTTCTGATGATGAAGGTAGCTTTAGTAAAAAGGATGATGATTTGTCTTCTCCTTTTGCAAACCTTACCATAGAACAAAAGGAGAAAATTAATGAATTGATAAAAAACATTAATGAGAAGGATGAAATCTTGGAATGCCAAGAAGACTTGCTCGTTAAGGAAAACAAGAAATTTGTTAAGCTAAAAGATGCTTTTGCTCTTTAAGTTGAAAATGCAAAAACTTGACTAAAGAGCTAAATACATGCAATGATTCAATTTCTTGTCTAAGAACTGAAAATGTTAGTTTAATTGCTAAGATCGAGGAATTGAATGCATGTAAAGTACCTACATCTACCATTGAGCATGTTATTATTTGCACGAGATATAGAGATATTGATGTTAATGCTATGAATGATCACCTTGCTATGGTTAAAGAACAAAATGATCACATAGCTAAGTTGAATGCTAAAATTGCCGAACATGAGCTTGAAAATGAAAATTTTCAATTTGCTCGTAGTATGCTTTATAATGGGAGATGCCTGGCATTAAGGATGGTGTTGGCTTCCAACCTGGGAGTCAAAGCAACATCAAACTTAATACCCATAGAAACAAGATCTCTAACTTTGTTAAGGGCAAGGCTCCCATGGTTCAAGATAGAGAAGGTTATATTTTATATCCTGAAAACTATCCCAAGCATAAAATTAGAAGAATTCATGCTAATAAATCTCATCCCGGTGCTCATCATGCTTATATTTATAGTAATGAGGCTTCTAGCTCTAGGCATACAACTCATATTAAAATGCCTAAGAAAAGATAGTTGATGCTTCAAATGAACATAGCATTTCATTTAAAACCTTTGATGCATCCTTTGTTCTCACTAACAAATTAGACAAAGTAGTTGCCAAATATGTTGGGGGCAAACACAAGAGTCCAAAGACATGTGTTTGAGTACCCAAGGTGCTTGTTTCTGATGTGAAAGAACCCAAGACCATTTGGGTACATAAGGACAAGGCCTAAATTTGTGTTGTAGGTTTATGCATCCGGCGGAACAAGTTGGATAATCGACAGCGGGTGCACAAACCACATGACAGGGGAGAAAAGAATGTTCTCCTCATATGTGAAAATTGATGATCCCCAAAGAGCAATCACATTCGGGGATGGAAATCAAGGTTTGGTCAAAGGATTGAGTAAAATTGCTATATCTCATGACCATTCCATTTTTAATGTTTTTCTTGTTGAATCTTCAGGTTACAACTTGCTTTCTGTTTCTTAATTATGCAAAATGGGCTACAACTGTTTATTTACTAATGTTGATGTTACCGTCTCTAGAAGAAGTGATGATTCACTAGCTTTTAAGGGAGTGTTAGATGGTTAGCTATACTTAGTTCATTTCATTGATAACAATGTTGAACTAGAGACTTGCCTAATTGCTAAGACTAACATGGGCTGGCTCTTGCTCATGTTGGAATGAAGAATCTTCACAAGCTTCTAAAGGGGCAACACATTTTAGAACTAACCAATGTTCATTTTGAGAAAGGTAGGATTTGTAGTGTATGTCAAGCAGGGAAGCAAGTTGGAGTTCATCATCCATACAAGAAGACCATCATGACCGAGAGGCCGCTTGAACTACTCCACATGGATCTATTTGTCTCGATTGCTTACTAAGCATCGTCGGGAGTAAGTATTGTCTTGTAATTGTGGATGACTATTCTCGCTTCATTTGGGCGTTCTTTTTGCAGGAGAAATCACAAACCCAAGAGATCTTAAAGAAGTTATTGAGACGGACTCAAAATGAGTTCGGATTGAGAATCAAAAAGATTAGAAGCGATAATGGAATGGAGTTCAAGAACTTTCAAATTGAAGTATTTCTTGAGGAGGAGGGCATCAAGCATGAGTTCTCTTCTCCCTACACACCTCAACAAAACGGTGTTGTGGAGAGAAAGAATAGAACTCTTTTAAACATGGTGAAGACCATGCTTGAAGAATACAAGACATTGGATCAGTTTTGGGCGGAAGCGATTAACACCGCTTGCTACTCCATCAACCGACTCTACCTCCACCGAATCCTCAAGAAAACATCATATGAACTCCTCACCAGTAAAAAGCCCAATGTTTCTTATTTTAGAGTTTTTGGGAGCAAGTGCTTTATTCTTGTTAAAAGAGGTAGAAATTCAAAATTTGCTCCTAAAGCAGTAGAAGGCTTTTTACTTGGTTATGACTCAAACACAAGGGTATATAGAGTCTTCAACAAGTCCACTGGATTAGTTGAAGTTTCTTGTGACATTATGTTTGATGAGACTAATGGCCCTCAAGTAGAGCAAGTTGATCTTGATGAGTTAGATGATGAAGAGGCTCCGTGCATCGCACTAAGGAACATGTTCATTGGATATGTGTGTCCACAAGAACCTAAAGAGCCTTCACAAGCACAAGATCAACCATCATCATCCATACAAGCATCTCCACCAACTCAAGATGAGGAACTGGTTCAAGAAGAAGAGGATCAAGATCAAGACAATGAGTCACCTCAAGATGAAGGAAACAATCAAGGGGGAGATGAAGTTGATCAAGAAAAGGAGGATGAACAAGAGATTCAAGATCAAAGACCACCTCACCCAAGAGTCCACCAAGCAATTCAACGAGATCACCCCGTCAAATCCATACTTGGTGACATTCAAAAGGGGGTAACCACTCAATCTCGAGTTGCTCATTTTTGTGAACATTACTCTTTTGTGTCTTCGATTGAGCCATACAGGATAGAGGATGCACTTAGAGATCTAGACTGGGTGGTGGTGATGCAAGAGGAGCTTAACAACTTCACAAGGATTGAGGTATGACATTTAGTTCCACTCCCTAACCAAAATGTTGTAGGTACCAAGTCGGTATTCCACAACAAACAAGATGAACATGGTGTGGTGACTAGGAACAAAGCCCGACTTGTTGCGAAAGGATATTCACATGTCGAAGGTTTGGATTTTGATGAAACCTATGCACCCGTAGCTAGGCATGAGTCAATTCGAATATTACTTGCCTATGCTAATTACCATGGCTTTAAGTTATGTCAAATGGATGTAAAAGGTGCCTTCCTCATTGGCCCTATCAAGGAAGAGGTGTATGTTGAGCAACCTCCTGGCTTTGAAGATAATGAGTATCCTTCACATGTTTATAAGCTCCCAAAGGCGCTTTATGGGCTAAAACAAGCCCCAAGAGCATGGTATGAATGCCTAAGAGACTTTCTTATCACTAATGGCTTCAAAGTTGGAAAAGCTGACCCTACTCTCTTCACTAAAACAATTGACAAAGACTTGTTTATATGCCAAATTTATGTTGATGATATAATCTTTGGGTCTACTAACAAATCATCTTGTGAAGAGTTTAGTAGGATTATGATACAGAAATTCGAGATGTCTATGATGGGGGAGTTGAAGTATTTCCTTGGATTCCAAATCAAGCAACTTCAAGAGGGCACCTTCATCTGCAAAACAAAGTACATTAAAGATATACTCAAGAAGTTTGGAATGAAGAATGCCAAACCCATCAAGACTCCCATGGGAACAAATGGGCGTCTTGACCTTGACACAGGAGGTAAATCTATAGATCAAAAGGTATACCGGTCGATTATAGAATCTATACTCTATTTATGTGCTTCATGACTGGATATTATGCTTTCAGTATGCATGTGTGCAAGGTTCCAGGCCAATCCTAAGGAAGTTCACCTTAGGGCCTTGAAAAGAATCATGAGATACTTAGTTTACACTCCTAAGTTTGGGCTATAGTACCCCAAGGGATCTACCTTTGATCTAATCGGGTATTCTGATGCTGATTATGCCAGACGTAAAATTGATAGAAAGAGCACATCAGGGACTTGTCAGTTTCTGGGGAGATCCCTGGTGTCTTGGGCTTCACAGAAACAAAATTCAGTAGCTCTATCCATCGCCGAAGCCGAGTATATTGATGCAGGACATTGTCATGCACAATTACTCTAGATGAGGCAAACCCTTAGGGACTATGGCTACAAACTGAGCAAAGTCCCTCTCCTATGTGATAACGAGAGTGCAATCCGCATGGCAGATAATCCTGTTGAACACAGCCGCACTAAGTACATAGACATCCGGTATCACTTTCTAAGAGATCACCAACAAAAGGGAGATATCGAAATTGCCTATGTTAGCACCCACAACCAATTAGCCGATATCTTCACCAAGCCCCAGATGAAAAGACTTTTAGCAAGCTTAGGAATGAACTAAACATCTTAGATTTTCGGAACTTTGATTGAAATCTTGCACACATTATTGCTCATTTATATACCTTTGATCATGTCATATCTCGTTCATTTGGTACAATTGCATATTTCTTATTCTTCTTGTGCCAAAGCTAAGACTAATGTGCTTCCAAGAATGTCTCTATACTTAGTCTTAGATTGAAAGGGAAATAGAGTATTAGGCAAAGGCAAGGCTTCCACTACGACTCTGTTGGTATTATATATCCTTTGCCCTACTCATGTATTTACATTCATATCTTTCTTGTAAAAGACCTCTCGATTTCTTTATTTTTGGTGCTTAATTCCAAAGGGGGAGAAATTAATAGGCTAAAGCAAAAGGACCGCACCACCACCCTGTTTTCTAAAAACTTTTTCCAATTTGAAATCATTTGCAAAAACCCTCTTGACAGCTATGGGGAGAACTTTTTTAGGGGAAGCTTTTATTTAGCCAAAGGAAAAGCATTTGAAACAGGGAGAGAACCTTTTGAGACTTGAAAATGCTTTTAGAAATCATATTCTTATACCAATGGCTAATTGCAAAAGAATTTGAAAAGACTTCTCCAAAAGATTTGCAAAAACAAGCTAAGTGGTGCAAATGTGGTCCAAAATGTTAAATATATCAAAACAACCATATATGCTTAGAACTGCTTTCATTTCAAAGTAACTTATGCACATATGTCAAAATGCAAACTAGTTACATTTCTACACTTTGTATTTGCTTTGGTTTGTGTTGGCATCAATCACCAAAAAGGGGGAGATTGAAAGGCAAATGGCCTCAACATCCTATAATCGGTTTTGGTGTTTGACGACCATCACAAACCTTATGGACTAACTAGTTTGCCTAGTTGATCTTTTCTCAGGTGCATAAAGTTCACATATACATACAAAGAAAATGACATTGGGGGCAATTATACAAGTTTGGAGCAAAATAGATTTGCACCAGCCTATGGCGCACTGACTGTGTCCGGTGCCCAGGCTAGAGAACTCCGCGAACTGGCCGCTCTTGGGAATTCTCAGTGCTCCTCGACTAAAAATCACTAGACTGTCCGGTGATCCCACGAAGCAATGGTCGACTTCACCAACGGTCAACTGCAGTCGACTACGCCGCAGTTTGAAGCGTCAGAGGTCAGAGACAGTCTGCGATGTCAGGTCGCACCGGACTGTCTGGTGTGCTACCGGACTATTCGATGCACCACAAGGACAGACGACTTCAATAGTCAATAGCTCCAAACCCCAACAGTCAGCTGACGTGGCACGCAATGGACAATGAACAGTGTCATGTCCGGTGCGCACCGGACTGTCCAGTGTGCCCGTCGACGGACAGAACAGCCAATGGCTAGAATAGTGGTTGGGGCTATAAATACCCCAACCACTACCATTCAAGTCATCCAAGCTTCCCACTCTCTACATTCAATATAAGAGCAAAGAATACACATCAAAGACACATTCAAAGCCTCCAATCCTCTCCAAATGTCGTAATCAAGTCAACTGATCAAAAGTATTTAGTGACTTGAGAGAGGGTGATTTGTGTTTTATTTGTTGCTCTTGTTGCTTGGTTGCTTTATTCTTCTCCTTCTAAACTTTCCAAGTGTTTTGTAAAAGCAAGCAAGAGACACCTAATTGTGTGGTGATCCTTGCAGGGTCTTTGTGGCCCGTGAGATTAAGAAGAAGCACTCATCGGTCTAAGTGACCGACTGAGAGAGGGAAAGGGTTGAAATAGACCTGACCTTTGTGGCCTCCTCAACGGGGAGTATGTTCTTTGGAACCAAACCTCGGGAAATAAATCGCCATGTCCACTTGTGTTGAACTTCACCATTTGATTTGTTTTTCCTCTCTCACTAAAAGTTCTCTTGCTCACATTGGTTCGAGTTTGCTCCCAAAGTTATCTGCATTGATTAAGCAACTCATAGCAAGAAGAACTATCTTCCGCACTCCGAATTCACTGTTATTTATTTCTAACCCTAACCCCGGTGAAGTGTATGTTCAAAGTTTATAATTTTTAGGTTTTGCCAATTCACCACCCTCTAGGCGACTGTCAGTGTACGCTACTCGCTCTGCCGAGGGTGGTTTGCCCCTTGGGGAGGAGTATGGTGCATTTAGGAAACCTAATGAGCTGCTATACCTGTGGGGAATCTTTGTAAAGGCTTTGTAGTGAATCCTTAGTCGCTCACCTCAGGAGTGAACAAGGGTCTTACAAACTCGGGCTAGAGAGGGAATCACGACTCGTGTGTAAAGTGTGTGACCTCTGCAGAGGATTAGAAACTGATATATTAGTCGTGCACATAGTTAAGAGCAGTCTTAGGAGCTCCTTTGATTAGAGATACTATAGCTATGGATGATGGTGAGGATGATGGTTCTAATGATGATGATTATAGCTATAGATTCTTGTATTTCCTCTCAAAGGGAGTACCTTTTGGGTTAATAATTTGGGTGTTATTGCTAAAATCTGGCTCTCTACTAGCAAAAAATACCTGACCAACTAAAAGCAATTGCTTCAAGCTTCACCCCACATATAGCTAGTCCACTTTATCCAAACAGGGCATTTGCTGAGTATGTTGATGTGTACTCATCCTTGCTTTAACACCAAAACACCAGGTTGTCCACATTGCAACCCCTGCTTAGGAGAAGATGAAGGCGTAGCGGAAGATTTCAAGGAGTTTCAAGACTATGATGAGTTCTAGAATTAGATTAGATTTGCGGCAAAGCCCCAGTCAGCTGCCTATGAAGGCCTTATCTTACTACATTTCATAATCACACTTTGATTTATATTAAGTTAAAGACAATGTGGATGCTTTCGACATGATGATGTAATAAAGTTAATACCTCTTTACACTATTATTTGAGCACTGTGTGATGATGTCCAATTATATAATCGTTGTGTATGTGAACTTGGCACATACATGGTTCGCATTCGCTTTGCCTTACAAAACCGGGTGTAAAACTGTAGTTTGCTTGATGTGATTAGTGCTGGCTTATTTTTTTCTTTTTTCTGTCGATTTTCAAATGATGATTGCAAAGTATTTAGAGCTACAATTAGTAAATCCTTTAGAGGGCAAGTCTTTTTGCTTCCTATATTCTTTTAATGTCTTCCTTTTCGGTGGTTGATTCCAAAGGGGAGAAGTTTTAGGGACCAAAGCAACTCAAAATATATCAAACACCAAACACCACCCGATTCCAAAATTTAAAATCTTGAACTTTCAATTGGTTTTGGTCCTACAAGTATCTTTGGTCTAAAATAGGAAGTATGTGGATTATGGAGTTAGAGGAGGCTTAACTCCATAATCTCATCTTGTGGGGACATTCATGCATCCTAGCAAGTTGAAAGTTGCCTAGAGGGGGTGAATAGGCAAGTTGAAACTTTTTTAACAAAAACTATAAACAAACTGGGTAAAACTGGGTCAACCGGTGTCAAAACCGGTTCAACTGGTTTGCACGAGCTCAACTAAATGATGAGATATAAAACTGATTTGATCTCGAAATTCACCCAGTTATCTTTGGAAATGAGATGTCCTAGATGATCCACAGGGTTCAAATTAGTAGATCTGAGAAGGGCACTTCTCAAGATCCACACACCAAAAATATATCAACAATCCTTTCATGGAATGGTGAGAGAATGAAGAATACGAACAAACACAATGAACAAGAACACGAGAGACACAAGATTTTTCCCGAGGTTTGGTCACACCACAAAAGGTGCCCTACTTCCTAGTTGAGGCGCCCACAAAGAGCCAGGTCTCCTTAAACCCTAATCCTCCCTTCACCGACCACAAAGGTCAAGCCCACACACTAATCTTTGCTCAAACAAGCAGGTAATACAAACTTTCTTGTGGTCTTCCACAAGATTTGGAGACTCACAAGCGACACCTAGTCGTCTAGGAGCTAGAAGCTCCAAGAGTAATGAATCCACAAAGAACTCGATGTAGTACAAAAGCTTGAATGGAGAAGAGCAAGAGGGATTTAGAGATGAAGCACAAAAACCACAGCTCTCAAACTCGCTCAAAGATTTCTCTCCAAAGATTTGAAATGGGAGAGGCAAGAGATGTGTGAGAGAGAGTGGGAGGTGTTTCTCAGGTTAGAAATGGAGTTCAAATCATGCTCTCCTATGGGGAGAGAGGTAGGAGTGAGTATATATAGGTGGGGCTTCAAAACTAGTCGTTGGGCTGATTTTTCTGGGAGGATTGGTTGAACTGCCCCTGGTCTGACTGTCAGCCTGTCTGCCAGTCTGACCGGCAGACTGCTGCACAGTCTGGTCAACTTGACCAAAACTGGTTGAACCACCTTGAAGGGGTGGTTGAACCGCCCCTGGCAGACTGCTGCACAGTCTGGTCAACTTGACCAAAACCGGTTGAACCGCCCTGAGGGGGGCGGTTGAACTGCCCCTGGCAGACTGTTGCACAGTCTGGTCAACTTGACCAAAACTGGTTGAACCGCCCTAGGACCAGTTGAACCACCCGTGGCAGATTTGTCAACCTGTCTGCCAGTCTGACTGACAGACTGCTGGACAACTTGAGCAGAGGGGTCAAGGACCAGTTGAACCGCCCCTGGGGACCAGTTCAACTGGTCTTGACTAGAAAGTTCAGGAGAGAAAACCCCAGTTCAACTGGTGTATGGTCAAAGAGGTTCATAGTTGAAGTTGAAGTTCAACTGCAGTTGAGATAGCTCAACTGCAGCTGAAAGAGCTCAACTATAATTGAAGAAGGTCAACTCAGCTGAAAAAGCTCAACTGCAGCTAAAGAAGCTCAACTCAGCTGAAAAAGCTCAACTGCAGCTAAAGAAGCTCAACTGCTTTTCAATAGGAATACTCTCAGTTTCTCAATCCTAACAACAGTCAGACACAGAGTGTCCAAGGGATTTTGGTTTTTGAAATAGCTTTTGAATATAGAGGCTTGAGCTTTAGCAAACACCAACCTTCTTTTTGGATCCCCCTTGATAGTACATCAATTTCTATACTCAAGTTAAATAAAATATAATTAAGTAAACTCCTTGAGTAATTGGTGTCTCATGTGTGATTTCTCCATGGCGTTGCTTCATAAGGATCACAAACATTTTTGTCTCACCTTTTGAAGCAAACACAAATCAAACCATGTGACTTATACCATTTCACCATATATGAGTTCAAATCATGGCTTCAAGTCACCTTACTGATGCATCAACATATTATAACTCTTCATAGCTGATTAGTTCATCGACTTAGTGCAAGTACTATCTTCTTCACCTTAGCCATGGTACCTCAGTCCACAAGCTGTCGCTTTGCCTTTACCTTCGCTTAGTTCCTCGAAGCCCTTTCCTTGTTATCTTCACCCTATCAAGCCATTCTTGAGTCACATCATATTGAGCATCCATTGAGAGAATCATTTCTTCAATATTGTGAACCTTGCTTGAATGTCTTCTAGATATAATTATTAAAATCGATCAAGCTCTAGTTTGATTCTCATAGAAGCATATATGGATTGATAGTAATATGGTCAAGCCAATTCACGATTCGTCATATCTTATTCACTTTGGCTTGATCAATCCTCTTAATCACTCCATTCTCTATTATGATCATATGTATGTAGTGATTTCTCAGGTCTTGTCCATATATTCGAACCAATATAGAGATTATATTATATCCATTTGCATTGTCTCACTGGTTATTTAACCTTGTGTTGAATCTTTGTTCACTGATCATTATACACTATTCAAGTATGTTCATCATACTGAATTTCCTATTCAACACTTAGAAAATTGGTTAGACCTTTAAATGTGTGTCGGTGTTTTGGGTCCGACCGCGCACCTGGGGTTGCCCCTCAAGGTGCTTTTTGGAGTAGGACGGTGTTACTGACTGTAGCTGGATGGTTCGTGCTAGATGCACGAGAGACAGTGGACAATTTTATACAGGTTCGGGCCGCTTAGAGAGGCATAACACCCTACTTCCTGATGTGGATCTTTTATATGGTGGGTTACAGGGGAGTTCTCTAGTACAAGGGATGCTACAGAGCTGAGTAGACGGCTAATGAGTGAGTTGTCTTTCGAAGGGGTGCCCCCTAGGCCTTATATACTCGACCGTGGGGCGTTACATGTGGGTATGATAACTATGTGTTCCTAAGTAATAGTGAACCGACTGAGCTTATCTTCCTATATTCCTGTCGACTTATCATCATTTAGTTCCGACGTCTGAGGGCGCTGCGTGGGAGAATCGGATCACTGCTGTGGATAACGTTTGAATTCAGTGAGCCGCATGGGCTCGAGTTGATCCGATCTCATGTCAATCCATTCTGCCAGACATTCCTCCCCTGGCCCACGAAGGGATGGCCTTGCGTAATAATGGGCCCAAGGCCTTTCGCGAGGCCTTCTTGCCTTCTAGTGGACCCGAGGGATATCTGTCCCCCACAAGCCCCCAATCTTTGAGTTGATTTTGAAATAATCGGCCCAAAGATTCTAGGTCCAGCTTGCAGTTTTTGATTTTGGTAAGGAATGCTTTGAAAATATGCCTATCGAGTTGTTGCTTCTAAACTCTGAGTAACTCGATAAAAACGATCTTCTGTTATTCTCTCCTTTCATTATTCATCGGTCTTCGCTTTATTCTCCAAAAATCGGTGCTCTGTCTCTGGCTTATGCTTTGGAGATCAACATTCTGCTCTCTGGGGTTCAGGATTCATTGGGTGCACCAGAGGTGCACCCAATGGGTGTAGCCCCCGAGCTTTGAGTGGATTACTGAAAATAATCCACTCAAAGGTCTTCATCTCATGCTTTTTTAGAAATCATTATTTTATCTTCATCTCATGCTTTAGAAATCAGCATTTTATCATCAGCTCATGCTTTAGAGATCAGCATTATGTCTTTTGGGATTAATGATTCATTGGGTGCACCGGAGGTGCACCCCAATGGGTGTAGCCCCCAAGCTTTGAGTGGATTACTGAAAATAATCCACTCAAAGGTATTCATCTCATGCTTTTAGAAATCATCATTTTATCTTCGCCGAATGCCTTAGAATTCAGCATTATATCATCAGCTTTATGCTTTAGAGATCAGCATATGGTTTTGCCTTTGAGATCAGCAACGCGGTCTACCCATGTCCTGTTAGGTTTGAAATTTATTTGATCGGCGACAGATTGGACGTCCGGTAGATGGCTCTTGGCTGGTCTTCATTTCGCTTCGTGCTTTAATGCTTCTGTTGATTAGACTTGTACTTCAGCAGCTATTTTTGGCTTTCCTCCGATCTCTATCAATATCTTCCTTCTGTCTTGATACATTCATTGCGTATACTGTATGGATGTGACTGCTTGGGAAAATCTATTGAAAATTCCTAGACGTCCCCCCCAATGGGTGTAGCCAAGGGACGGCTTGGTGTGCTGAGCGTTTAGCAAACTGCCCTTGAGTAGTAACTTGACGTGATCGCGGGGTGTAATCATATCGTCCAAGCAGTTGACTTCAGTCCCAATGGGTGTCGTGTTACATGAAACGGCGTCTGCCGCCTGACTTGTTTCCAGATGATTTGAATTGCTTATTGAATATTTGCGACTGTTCAATGACCGTGGTAGGAGATGAGCGGTTGCCTTCCACCTCTATAAATAGAGTGCTTGCTTCGCTGGTGTCTTCACACATCTCTCAGCCATTTGTTGCTTATTCTCCTCTTTTCTCTTCTCTTCTACTCAACCATGGGCAAGAGCAAGAAGGGCGGAAGTTCGTCGCACCACTCCGGCGACAAGCGGAAGTGTGAGCTGAGTCCCCCCTCGGAGGACTTCGGCGACTCCGAGTACTTGGAGGAGGAGTTTTCCTCCGAGTCCAAGGGGTTGCCGGTCTACGCTTCTCCCCCGGTGGTGTCCGATGACTTGGACGATTCCCAGGGGATCGCTGTCGAGGTGTGGACATACATCTAGGCTGTCGAGCGCTACGGGCTCGAGGGCTCGGATGAGTCGGAGATCTCCTCGGACGAGGAGAACTCCTTCGACTCGTCCGAGGAGGGGAGCGGTGGTGACGGCGACGACGAGGGCGATGGCGGCGATCGAGGCGATGGCGACAACAAGGGCAACGGTGGCGGCGGCAAGGGTGACGGTGGCAGCGGCAAGGGCGACAGCGGCAGTGGCAGGGGCGACGGCGGCAGCGGCAGGGCCAGTGGCAAAGCGCCACTGGCTTAAATATTAATATAGATAAGTAGTAGTAGAAGTAATATTAGTAATAGTGAAATAATGTAGTAGTAGTTAGTAGTGTAAGTAGTGTAGTGATGTAGTAGTGTAATGTAGTATAGTTGTCGGTACCCTGGATCAGGGGTACCCCTTACTACAGCATGAGGACGCGGTGCCCACGTGACTATCTCTAGTCATGTGGCGAACAACACCCGACTCCACCACATGGATGGCTCCAGGGTCACCATGTGGCCAGAGAAAGTCATACACTCCAAGATGCCAACAGTGGGTCTGGACCCCATGGGAAAGTGTCGGGCCCCTGTACGTGTAGCCCGGACCTCCGGGTCGGGTCCCGGACCCCTCTGCGTGGGTTCCAGGCTACCCACAACCGGGTACCGGGACTCAGGGGTAGGGAATACCCAGGCCTTGCTCGGGCAGGGGTCCGGTGTCGCCATGTGTCCAGACCCAACCTGGTGCGGACCTGCCCGCATAACGCTACTGCTCCCCGCCCAGGCGGAGACCCGATGCTGACACGTGGCCAACCACGCGTGACGTAAGCCAGCGAGCGGAGCCTGACGTAAGGCCTCTGGGCCACGCTGTCTCTGCATTTATTGCGGAGAAGACGCGTCGCTTAACTATCCCACTGACAGGCGAAGTGCCCCTTCAGCATTTAATGTGTCCTGTCCGCTCAGCTGGCAGGCGGCGTCCAGGCCATCCTACAGGCGGCGGGCCTGTCTATTGCCAAACAGCATGCCCGTGCTACAAGGTGCTCTATGCTCATCCATCATCATTTGTACGTTGCCAGGGAAGCTTCCCCTGCATGCCAATGCTACACAGATCGTGGATATCAGGGCACAAGGAAGATTGCACTGGGGACAAGCCTCGGTCACTCCAAGTATTACATTCGTTATGTTTCTGGGCCCACATGTCGGGGCTCAGTACCATTGTATGTGCCCCCCTTTGACTATAAAAGGGGAGGCACACGAAGTTACAAGGGGGTTCGGACGGACGAACTCATTCAGACTCAAGCTCACGAACAATACAATGCACAGTGGAGTAGGTTATTACGCTTCGTCGGCCCAAACCACTCAAAACCCTTGCGTGTTCTTGAGTGTTCATCCTCCAATCTCGTAACAAGAAAAACTCTTAGGCCCCTCCTCATCTTAGGATTTAGGGCAGGTGCATTCCGCCACCCGGCCGGAGATTTCCTCTCCGACATTTGGCGCGCCAGGTAGGGGGCCTTGGCTTTAGGTTTTTGCTTGTTTTCTTGCTCAGCATGATGGTGCAAATCGTTGAGCACCGCGCCGAGACTTCAGTGGATTTCCTGGTGGAGGAAGAAGCTGCTTCTTCCACACCACAGGTTCCCAACCGCCCAGTGCCAGGCACTGCTGCTGTGCACGCTGCACAGCAGCATACAGCTGCGCAGACACCCCGGACTTCGTCCAGGACAGCTCCAGGGGCGTTGTCTGCAGCCAGGGAGTTGCTGCGCCACCCCCTAAGCTCCATGGCCTCGCTGGGGGCCATGAGGCAGTGGCGTGAAGACGTCGACCGGCTGCTCGGCATGGCGCACTCCGGCTCGACCAGGTCGAGGCCACGGTCATCCCGGCACCAACATGAGGCGTCGGCATCTGTGCGCTCACCCTCAGTTAGGGCAGCACCGACTGAGGACCTAAGGGCGGAGCTCAGCCGCTGGCGCGCAGCGGAGGATGCTCCAGCCTCTCGGGAGAGGTCTAATGACCTGCGGGCAGAACTCAACCGCAGGCGTGCGGGCGAAGATGCCTGCGTCTCTCTGGAGAGGGCGCGAGAGCGCCGACAGAACATCGAGGGTCGTAACTTCGATCAAGACTTTGCTGCGGTAACACCGCAAATGCCGGTGGGTGCCCGGATCCGGGCGGGTGTCCCATTGGCCGGTGTGGGCTGCGCCGCTCTCGTGGATCATCTCCGTGTGGCGTCCTAGCCGCCCAAGTTCCGGCCGCACCTGCCGGAGAAGTACGATGATACATCAAATCCATCGAAATTTCTGCAGGTGTACGTCACCGCTATCACAGCAGCAGGTGGAAACACCGCTATGATGGCAACATATTTTCATGTCGCCTTGTCTGGGCCCGCCCGGACTTGGCTCATGAACCTTGCCCCAGGATTGATCTTCTCCTGGGAAGAGCTCTGCACGCGGTTTATAGCGAACTTCACCAACGCTTACCAACAACACGACGTGGAGGCCCACCTCCACGCAGTGAGGCAGGAGCCCGGAGAAACCCTCCGGACATTTATCTCCCACTTCACCAAGGTGCGAGGTACTATACCTCGCATCTCCGATGCTTCTATCATCACGGCCTTCCGCTAGGGAGTACGTGATGAAAAGATGTTGGAGAAGTTGGCCACACATGACGTGGAAATTGTCTCCGCTCTCTTCGCTCTGGCCGACAAGTGCGCCAGGGCCGCCGAGGGCCGTGCGTGGCACTCGGCGCCACAGATCGAGGATGCCCAGACGGGTGGCTCCGACACCATCGCCCAAGACGGTAAGAAGAAGAAGAACCACGATCACGGGAAGCCGCATTCTGCCGCTCTAGTCATTGCAGCTATGACTGGGGGATGGGGCGACCGCAGCAAACGCCCACGACCACAGAGGGGTAACACCGGCTCATGCCCTATGCACCCCAATGGTCGCCACAGCGCCATGGAGTGTCACGAGATCATCGACCTCACAAAACGTGTCAGCACGCAGTGTAAGCAGTCTTCCGGGGATGGCACCCCACCTCATTGCCGACCTGGCAAGGAAAGGGCCAACGACGACGAGGTAGTCGCGACTGAACCAGACCTTGGGTATCAGTCGCTCGAGGGGGCCCTGTGCTCCCTGGTCTACAGGACTGAAGCCTGTCTTCCCCTGGAAACCCTTCTAGACTCCCCACGGGTCCAGTTTTTTGATGAGCCTATGCAGGGGCGGTTACGGCGCAAGGACGTGGACTCCATCGGCGAACTCAGATGTCAAGCGGCAACCCGAAATGCACATTGCAACCAGGCGCCCATGCACTACGGCCAACGGTTCATGCATAGTAGGGAGCCCAGGGTTAGGACCTAGTCCTGCGGCAAGTACTGAACCAAGAAGGGGTCCGTGATCTCTCCCCCAGCTGGGAGGAACCCTTCACGGTGACAGAAATATGCCAGCCCGGGGGGTGCCTGCTTTGCTATAACTAAAGGAGTATCTCTTCCTAACCCTTGGAGCATCTCTGTAAGTTCAATCTATAGGAGCAAGACTGAGGGGTTAAGTTTTTTCTTCTTTTGTAATTAGGTTTCGCATATGTGTACACCAACCCGGTGAGGTCCACCCTCATAAACCCGGCCTGTTGGTTTGCACCCATGCATATCAAGTTATAAAAAGGGAATTTACCCCCTCAGATGTGCTTCTATGATAACTTTATCCTTCTGCTTCACAGATTTACCCTACAGTTTCCGAATAATACTTTTTATCTAACCCACCCGTACGGTTCCCATCTGTCGTGACATGATGACATCCGAATTGAGTAGCCAGGCTTGCCGCATAGGACCCCTCTACGAAAGCGGGGGGGTCCGACAGCCTGGGGGCCAGTTCTAAAGAATGGGAGCTCGTTCAATGGGGTGGTCCGGAGCAGTGTAGTCGTTTAGCCTGGTCCCGTACCGTAAGCCTGCACAGTCCACCACTCTGTGACGAGAACCCTAGTATTTGGGGCTATAGTCCTGTACGTCCGACAACCTGGGGTCTGGCTCCAAAGAATGGACGCTTGTCTCCTGGGGTGGTCCAGAGCCATGTAGCCGCTTAGCCTGGTCCCATACCATAAGCCTGCACGCTCCACCACTCTGCGATGGGTATCCTAGTATCTAGAACCGTAGCTCAGGGGGTCCGGACACACAACTTGGCTTCCCAGGCTAGATCCTGCAAGTCCCGAGCATGTATCAAAGGATGGCTAATATCAGGCGAGGGACCCTATGGGTGTGCTACTAACGCTCTCTAGCCAAAGCTGTGTATAGGACTAGGTCCCGGTCGAGGCTACCTCCTGGGGGTCGTCGCCAACCCTTTTCAAGTGCGCTGGTACCCAACCTCGTCGCATTGAGCTTGCATCCCAGGGGGGCAAGTACCAGGGAGGAGTCAGCAACACCACATGCAATAGGGACAAATAGTATGCAGATAATTGCTAATACTGCTTGATAAATAGTACTCAAAAAGTGCCTTACAAAAGCAAAAGTTATTACATCCGCCTTCAAGTGGAGCCCTAGCTCCATCTCCACAGGTGTAAACTACTCGACGCCAGCAGGGTCGCGCTGGAAGCACGCGGCCACTGTCCTCGCGGAATCCTCCCGGGCGACTCGCCAGCGGCGGCGACCACCTCAACATGTGCGCCATAGCGAAGAGGCCCTCGCCCCCGTCTTCATACGGGGGGTGACGATGAGGCCATTAAAGCCAAAGAGTTGGGTGCACGGCGGCAGGCGGCGCTGGTGGTCTGGCCAGCGGCGGCGACCACCTCTGCACTAGCGACTCGCCAGCGGCGACGACCACCTCAGCGCATGCGCCATGGCAATGAGGCCCTCGCCCCCGCCCTCCTATGGGGGTGATGACAAGACCATCCAAGCTAAGGAGTTGGGGCCCAGCGGCTGACGACGCTTGCGGTCCGGCCGGCACCGCGTAGCCGAAGTTCGCCTCCTTCGCAAGGCTAGTGAACATCCTTTCCTCCGAATGCTGGAGGAAGAAGGGGCCACCAGCTCATGCGGAAGGCAGAACCACAACTCGGCTTGTTCTCCACCCCTGCAAGGCTGATGAACATCCTTGAAGCTGAGGGCAGGGGGAGGCCGCAGCCCGGCTCGCTTCTCTCCACCACAAGGCTGGTGGTCATCCTTGTAGATGACCACTAGTGGGAGACTGCAGCCTGGTTGCGTGATGAAAATCCTTGAAGCTGAGCGATGGCGGAAGAGCGCCAACCCCCACGAGGTCATGCTCCCCCAGCAATAGCAAGAAGAAGGCGAGATCGGCAGCGCCATCCAGGCACCAACGCGCTCCATCCAGACAGGCGGTGCGCCAGGTCAGGCGTCCGCTCAGTCTAAAAGCGCTCAGGATGAACTTACAAGGCCATGGCGAGCTGCGGCGACGCAAAGCAGAGAGCTCAGAGGCGAAAGGGCACAGTGAGTGGGAGAGAAGTGAAGGCATGACTACTACTCGAGGGATGAACCCCCCTTTTTTTAAAGGCAGTTTCCTCCACTCGCGCCCCAAAAGGCCACGAGAAGTCCCCCCCAACGCACACCGCAAGACCCAGCCTATGATGCGGGGACCCGGCCCCACAAGTCATACGGCTGGCACAATGGTCTCCTAGTGCGCAGAAGGCGAAGCGCCGTAACGTACGAATCATCGCGCCTCTTCATCTCCACCGAGGGCAGCGGTTCAGCCTTTGGCACGGGGGCCCGGGTACATGAGTGATACTCCTCGGGCGTCGGCCTCCGTGTGCGGAGAAGGCGAACCGCCCCATGAGGAGCACGCCACCAGCTGTGGTAGTGTGCCTCTTCACCTCCGCCGAAACCAACAGCCTAGGCTCTGTCGCGGGGGCCTGGGCTCACGAGTCATCCTCCTTGGGCGTCGGTTCCTGGGTGCAGAGAAGTCAAACCGCCACTCACACCAGTACCGTGCCTTCTCGGGGCAGCCACAGAAGACAGAGAAGGTGAATTTTTAAAACCAAATGCAGCGGTATTGAGGCGCCCCGCGCATGGCCCAGTAAAGCCATCGAGTGCGGAGGCCACGGGTCAGTCAGCCACGGGAACAGGCATGACGATTGATGTGACCAATGGTAGGCTGGTAGCGCGAGCACGCTGAGTTAATGTGGCGCGCACGGAGGAGGCGCCCCAGTCGCCGGTCATGCCAAGTTGACATAAGGTACTAGCTTTGGCCCCACCTGCAAGCTCTTATCCTCCTCTGAGGTGGGCTCGGGGGCCACTGTCGGTACCCTGGATCAGGGGTACCCCTTACTACAGCATGAGAACGTGGTGCCCACGCGACTATCTCTAGTCACGTGGCGAACAACACCCGACTCCACCACGTGGATGGCTCTAGGGTCAACATGTGGCCAGAGAAAGTCATACACTCCAAGATGCCAACTGTGGGTCCGGACCCCCCATGGGAAAGTGTCGGACCCCTGTACGTGCAGCCCGGACCCCTCTGCGTGGGTTCCGGGCTACCCACAACCGGGTACCAGGACTCAGGGGCAGGGAATACCCGGGCCTTGCTCAAGCAGGGGTCCGGTGCCGCCATGTGTCCAGGCCCAGCCTGGTGCGGACCTGCCCGCATAACGCTACTGCTCCCTGCCCAGGCAAAGACTCGATGCTGACACGTGGCCTACCGCGCGTGACGTAAGCCAGCGAGTGGAGCCTGACGTAAGGCCTCTAGGCCGCGCTGTCTCTGCATTTATTGCGGAGAAGACGCGTCGCTTGACTATCCCACTGACAGGCGATGTGCCCCTTCACCATTTAATGTGTCCTGTCCACTCAGCTGGCAGGCGGCGTCCAGGCCATCCTGTAGGCGACGGGCCTGTCTATTGCCAAACAGTACGCTCGTGCTGCATGGCGCTCTGTGCTCATCCATCATCATTTGTACGTTGCCAGAGAAGCTTCCCTGCACGCCAATGCTACGCAGATCGCGGATATCAGGGCGCAAGGAAGATTTCACCGGGGACAAGCCTCGGTCACTCCAAGTATTACATTCGTTATGTTCCTGGGCCCACATGTCGGGGCTCAGTACCATTGTACGTGCCCCCTTTGACTATAAAAGGGGAGGCACACAAAGTTACAAGGGGGTTCAAATGGATGAACTCATTCAGACTTAAGCTCACGAACAATACAACGCACAGTGGAGTAGGGTATTACGCTCCGACGGCCCGAACCACTCTAAACCCTTGCGTGTTCTTGAGTGTTCATCCTCCAATCTCGTAACAGGCAAAACGCTTAGGCCCCTCCTCATCTTAGGATTTAGGGCGGGTGCATTCCGCCACCCGGCCGGAGATTTCCTCTCCGACAGTAGTGATGTAATAGTGTAATGTAGCGAAAATGGGAAAGAAGGCTGGCTCATAATGAGTTGGTCTTTGAGTTTGTGGAAGAACTTCCCTCTTATATAATGAAGAAAACTCCGGCTTGTTCTGAGCATATTTTTCACTTTTCCATCGTTCTTTTATAGTCAATCGACAGCTTGTATTCATGCCCAGCGCTGTCGTTGTTCTTAGAGATAACGCCCGAGTAACGACTGGTAATTGCTGAGTCGTATTTGATTCTGTCGGCACTTATGTAGAGAAAACGGCTGAGTTACTGCTGGTGTCTTTAGAGGTAACAACCGAGTTATTCTAGGTCATGTCGGTGTTTTAGAGGTAACAGCCGAGTTATACTGGGTTACGTCGGTGTTTTAGAGGTAACAGCCGAGTTATGCTGGGTTATGTCGGCGTTTTAGTGATAACTGCCGAGTTATGCTGAGCCACGTCGGTGTTTTAGAGGTAACAACTAGGTGGTGCTTGACGACGTCAGTGTTTTAGAGATAACAACCGAGTTATGTCAGAAATCTTGTTTTTTCCGAGTGATGACTTAGCACTTTTTAGAAACGGTGTCTGACCCGGGAAAACCTCATTTATATCACGTCACCGCACGCCTCTACGTTCTGAGCCCTAACTTCACCTTTCTGTCTCCAAACATTCCTCTGCTTCCCTCTGATCTCACTTTCGTTCAATCCGACGACGAGATTGCGATGGCGCCCAAGCGGAAAAACCAAAATTCTGCTGCAGTAGTGATCCCTCCCATCGACCCCAACAGCCAGTTGCCCTTCGCATGTAATCATATGTCTGTTGTCTCTGAGTCGGATCTCCTCCATCTTGTCGATGTTATAATTCTTCCTCCGAAGGAGCTTTGTTCTTGGCGGATTTATCGTGGGGTCATTGTTTCGATAGAAGATACCCACGAGTCCGTTGTTTATGTTTCTTTTCTTATCCGCGACCTTGCTCTTCCCATTTCTCCCTTCTTTCGCAGTCTCCTTGACTTTTATAATCTGAACCTGACTCATATGAATCCCAATTCCATTTTGCAAATCTCTATTTTTGTTCATCTGTGCGAGGCCTACCTCAGAATTCTTCCCCACATTGGTTTATGGAAGTATCTGTATCACTGTCGACCTGGGACGGTTGGGGGTCATCACCAACTCGTGGGTGGTGCGAGTCTGGAGATGCGCCGCAGAAGGAAAACAGAATATCTTGATATTCCGCTTAAGGACAGCATTAAGGGGTGGCATCTTGAGTGGTTTATTATGGAAAACCATGGTAAGTCCCTCCCCCCTCGGTCGGGAAGACAGCCAGATGTGCGCACTCCAAGTTGGATTGAGTCTCCTACTGCATTGGAAGTAACAGAAGCTAGGGTTCTACTTGCTGAAGTCTGTCTGCTGAAGGAAAGAGGTCTGACCGCCGAAGCTGTGGTTGCTGACTTTGTTTTTAAGAACATCCAGCCCCTGAAGGACAGAGCATACCTAGCTTACTTGTATAGTGGTGTTACCGACTCAACTCGAGTTACTAATAGGAGAATTCCTGCTAAGGATTTGGTGAGCCGGCTAGACATGATCTTGAGAGGCAAAGTATCAAATGTTGGTGCTCCTGTTGCCTACTCTGCTTGGAATTTGCCACCTCCTAAGTCCTTTTTCAATTTCGTGTCCAATCCTTCTGCTGGTGTGTCACACCCGGATTTAAGGGACAAATCCGGGTGCATCTCATATGTGCGCCAAGGAAGAACAACACACATAATAACAGAGTGCATAGAGATAAATGTCATAAATATAATAAATGTACTTATTACATAGCGGAAGTCTTACAAAAATAAATGATAAAGTAAAGCGAACTAAATATTATTCCCTGGCGCCATAAAGCTAACTGGGAGACGCCTCCTAGATCAAGTCGAATGCCTCAGTGTTAGGCGGCTCCTCTTCGACCGTCTGTTCTTCTCCTGTGGGGGGGTGTGAGACAGCAAGAGTGAGCTCACATACGTTCATAGCTCAACAAGTCGTGGGGAATAATGTGGCATGAACTCACCAAAGGTGGGAGTTCATGAAGTGTAAGGCTGATCAATGAAATAGAGGCTAAAGCTGAGCATTGCTTTTATAAGTTGGTCAAAAATTTATTAGCAATTACTAAGTGTAAGTAAATACCAAACCTTAATGATAATAAATAAAAGTAATAGTAAAATAATCCCAAATGCGATACAAATGCCAAAATTAAATTTAAGTTCCATAAATTAATCATGTGAGGGTCCGAGCCACTCATGACCGTAAGCACGGCTAGTATACTAGTTTTACACTCTGCAGAGCTTGCGCATCTTTACCCACAAGTCATGTTACCCATCTGCCAAGAGACGGCCAATCCCATACACCTCTACCGAGGAGGCGAGGCAGGGTAACACTACGACGCCAATCCCGCTACAGTTTATAGGAAGCTCCAGTGCAGGAATCCCTCGCCTGACCACCATCGCAGCAAAATCAACCCAAGGACCTCCCTACACTGACCACTCCCCTACTGCCCTTGCCCCTTTCGGGTAAGGAAGACCTCCACTAGCTTTCCTAGTTAATCAGCCAAGGGCATCCCATTAAACCCTTGTGGTAGCACTGTTTTCTTGGGTGGTCGCTCCATGTTCCCATTAACATAATGATCTTAACATGAACAGTAATAATAAAAAGATAATAAAATAGTAATCATGAATAGTATATCTCCATACCCAAATCCATATAAAGCAATAGCAGGTACTACCCAAAAATATTTCAGTGGTGAACAAGGTATAAAGATAACCAAAACTGGGGTGACCTAAAGGATCCCATCAAAATTAACCTATGCAGATCATTATAATTAATAAGAACATGGCTGGGAAAAAGTAAGTGATCAAGGGCACAACTTGCCTTCAATGAGCTCCTGCTCAGCTACTTCTACTTGCTAAACCTCAGAATCCACAGTGGCTTGCTCGTCTACTCGCATCAACACAATACATACATAGTATAGCAAAAATTAATATTGCACCAAATATGTGAATAAAATACACAATAAAAATCTACACATAAAAATAAGAACCTAGGAACAGGAATCATTAATTTTGGAGTTATGGATTTTAAGTTATGAATTTCCAAAGGTTTTATGTGCCTAAGATAAGATTAAGTGAGAGATTAATTTTCTTACTGTTTTCACGTCAAAACAAAGCCTCTAAGTGATAGACAATAATATTACAAAATTTTAGAGACTGGAATGGATTAATTTGGAGTTAATATGAATTTTCTATGGATTATACAATTCCTAGCATTTATTTTCATATTAAAAATCTATTTTCTAATTAATTTATTCAATTTACAACAGGCTCTGGACTGGGCGCATTAAACCAGGGAACTACAGGGGCCTCTGTGCAAGTTGTTTCAAGACTCAGAACACTATTTGTAGTACTACGGGTTGATTTCCCTTTTTCCCGAGGACTCTTTAACAAAAATTCCTGGCTGAAAGGGTATGGTGAGATATCGGCCGCTAGATCCAGGGCCAAGGGCCTAGATTAGATCCATCCTAGATCGAAACGATACGTACTTCTGACCCTCCAATCTATCTCCTACGGCCCAGATTTAAACTAAGCCGATGCATTCGTGGCCATCAGATCCCACATCTATGGACACGGTTCAATTGAACGATTAAATACCCTTCGGTTTAATCTACCCCGTCCACCAACAAATCAACGGCCGATGGCCCTTCTCCCTTCTCCCAGCGCCCAGGCCGGCGGCGCATGCATTCCCCACGGTGGCGCCATCGACGGGCCTCCCCTGCTTTTTGATCCTAAGCGCAGAACTCTAATCCGAAGGGCGATATACGGAGCGGAGGTGAAGGCAAGGAATGAGGTAGTGTTCTCACCGGTAGTTATGCAGCGCTTACCCCGACCACGGCACTATCCGAGTTTGCGGCGGAGCACCAACTCTGGTGAGAAATTCTAGGGATCCCAGGGCACCACCCCTCGATTGCGCCCGCGTACGCCTTCCTCGAGAGCTCCCAAGCCTCGAGCGCCAAGACTGGGGTTCGATTTGCGCTGTTGGTGGCAATCCACGGTGGCGGCAATCTCTCTCACCCGATTCTCCCTTTCTTTGTGTGGCGTTAGCTTGGTTCAAGCGTGATGGGGTGACATGGGGAAAGAGGAGGAGTCGTCTAGGGTTTGCAGCGCATCATATAGAGGCGAGGTGGAGAAGGATTTGACCCCGAGTCCGCTCCCAGCTACACCGACGCACCCGCCATGCGCGGCCATGGTTGTTGAGGTTTTTTTGTTCGGCTGACTTCTCGGGTCCACATGGCATAGAGGACAACACGGGTTAGACGCGTCTGTGAGTGAATGGCGAGTGGGCCCAGGTTGTCGGCGCCCCAGCGTGTAGGTGAGAACTAGGCCGCGTGGAGGGAAATGTAACATGGGCCAGATTGAGGTACGGCGGCCCAGATGGGATTTGCTTCTCCTTTTTATTTTCTTTCCTTTGTTTCTAAGTTTAGTTTGAATTCAAATTTTGAATTCGAATTTGTGCCAAACTTATTCTCCATTATATTGCAAAATAAAATAAAAGAAAATACCAATTTTGGAAATATAACTTTATTATTTATATTTTTATATTATTTCTCACCTTCTCATTTTCAAAACCCTACTTCCAAATTTAGGGTTTAATTCAACTTCTAGTAGTTATTACCTTATTATTATCCTTATTATTTTATGTAATGCACAAACACATAAAACTCCAACAAGATGCACTTTATTTTACTTTTGTATCATTTGTTTGTAATTTAATCACTATTAATTACTTGGATGCTCTTTTTATGATGCAATATGGCACATAAAATAAGGAGATCTACTAGATCCTTTGTATACAAATTTGAGTATTACAAATCCTACCCTCCTTAAAAATAATCTCGTCCTCAAGATTTAGGAAGATATAGGGAAAAGGTGGGGAAAATCTATGAGAAGCTCTTCTTCTCTCTCCCAAGTAGCTTCATCTTCTCTGTGGTGGCTCTATTGCACTTTGCACATCTTTATAACCTTATTCCTTGTGACACGAGTCAGTGTATCAAGAATCTTGATGGGGTACTCAGCATAAGTCAGATCATCTTGAACACTAAGGTCCTCCATTGGTAACTGCTCTTCAGGTACCCTGAGACATTTCTTCAGCTGAGATACATGAAAGACATCATGAACATCCGCAAGATGATCCGGTAACTCCAATTGATATGCCACCTCTCCCACTCGCTTTAAGATTAAGAAGGGTCCAATAAAGCGAGGGGACAACTTTCCTTTGACTTTAAATCTTCTCATACCCCTGAGTGGTGACACCTTCAAATAGACATAATCTCCCTCCTTAAACTCAAGCAGCCTTCTCCTGGTATCAGCATAGCTTTTCTGCCTTGACTGTGCAGTTCTCAAATTTTCCCTTATTTGCTGGACTTGTTCTCCTGCTTCTTGTATAATCTCATGCCCAAACAACTGCCTTTCACCAGTTTGATCCCAATACAATGGAGTCCTGCACTTTCTGCCATACAAAGCTTCAAACGGTGACATCTTCAAACTGGCCTGATAACTATTATTATATGAGAACTCCGCATACGGTAGACTCTTATCCCAACTACCACCATGCTTAAGGGCACAAGCTCTTAACATATCTTCCAGCACTTGGTTGGTCCTCTCAGTCTGCCCATCAGTCTGTGGATGGTAAGCCGAACTAAAATTCAATCTTGTATCCAAGGACTCGTGCAACTTCTTCCAATATCGAGAGGTAAACTATGATCCCCGGTCTGACACAATCTTCTTTGGCACACCATGTAAGCAGACAATCCGTGCCATGTACAACTCTGCTAACTTGGCTCATGAATATGTGGTCTTCACTGGAATAAAGTGGGCTACTTTAGTTAGCCGGTCCACAATCACCCATATAGAATCATACCCAGCAGATGTGCGGGGTAATCCAACAATGAAGTCCATGCCAATCTCTTCCCATTTCCACTCAGGTATCTTCAGTGGATGCAGTAGTCTAGCTGGCCTCTGGTGTTCAGCTTTAACTCTTTGACACACATCGCACATAGCCACATGTGCAGCCACATCTCTCTTCAATCCATACCACCAATATTTTTGCTTCAAATCCTGATACATCTTAGTACTCCCAGGGTGGGTAGAATAAACTGAATCATGTGCCTCCTTCAATATGGTTTCCCGAAGACTATCGATATCAGGAACACAAATCCGATTCTTGAACCATACCGTGCCTTGCTCATCTTCTGTGAATTCTGGGCCTCTACCCTCTGTTATCAGATCCTTGATCTCCTGGATTTTAGCATCACCAACCTGACCTTTACGAATTTCTTGCTCCAAGGTGGGTTCTAATTCAATGGTCACTCCTTCCGTATGTGTAACAATTCTCAGGTTGAGCCTCTCAAAATCTTTTGCTAATTCATTGGGTAGCTGGACAACAATAGCGGAATGAACATGCTCCTTCCGACTCAAGGCATCTGCAACCAAATTTGCCTTGCCTAGGTGGTAGTGAATCTCCAAATCATAATCCTTAATAAGCTCTAACCAACGGTGTTGCCTAAGGTTGAGATCCTTCTGAGTGAATATGTACTTCAAACTCTTATGATCCATGTATACTTGGCACTTAGTTCCCATAATGTAGTGTCTCCAAATCTTAAGTGCATGCATAACTGCTGCCAGTTCCAAGTCATGAGTAGGGTAGTTCAATTCATGTTTCCGCAACTGACGAGAAGCATAGGCGATCACATGCCCTTCTTGCATGAGCACACATCCCAATCCTTGGCCACATGCATCACAATAAATGTCAAATCCCTTATGTAGATCTGACAAAATCAACACTGGTGGTGACATCAATCTCCTCTTTAATTGATTAAAGCTTTCTTGGCACTTCTCATCTCACTTAAATTCTCTTCCTTTCTCCAGAAGCGAGGTCACAGGCTTGACAATCTTAGAGAACCCTTCAATAAATCTCCGATAATATCCTACAAGTCCCAAGAAACTCCGGACCTCAGTAACTATAGTGGGTATGCTCCACGCCATTATCTCTTTGACTTTAGCAGGATCCACTGATATCCCTCCATTAGAAATGATATGTCCAAGGAATGGCACCTCACCAATCCAAAACTCGCATTTGCTATACTTGGCGTAGAATTGATTATCTCTTAGCTTTTGTAGCGCCAATCTTAGGTGTTCCTCATGATCACTTTCACTCTCGGAATAAATGAAAATGTCGTCGATGAAAACCATGATAAATCTGTCCAAATACTCCATAAACACCTTATTCATCAAATTCATAAAATAAGCTGGTGCATTGGTTAATCCAAACGACATAGCAGTGAACTCATATAATCCATATCGGGTTGAGAAAGCCGTCTTAGGAATATCTAATGGCCTAATCTTCATTTGGTGATAACCTGATCGGAGATCAATCTTCGAGAATACCCTTGCACCTCTCATCTGATCAAATAAATCCTCAATACGGGTAATGGATACTTATTCTTCACATTAACATCATTAAGTGATCTATAATCCACACACATCCGTTGTGATCCATCCTTCTTTTGTACAAATAGTACCGGTGCTCCCCAAGGTGAGGAACTCGGATGAATGTACCCAACCTCTTGTAACTCTGTTAACTGCTTCTTAAGCTCCTTTAGTTCTTCTATAGCCATCCTGTATGGTCGCGTAGATATAGGGGCAGTTCTAGGTAACAGATCAATGACAAACTCAACTTCCCTATCTGGTGGCATCCTTGGTAACTCCTCTAGAAAGACATCCGGAAAATCTCTAACCACCCAGATGTTGTCACCAACAAACTCCTCCGCTATAAAGTATATCATCCGTTTGGAAGCGGTGGTTACTGCAATTTGAACTTGAAATGTTTCTCCTTTAGGACTAGTGAGTTCTATTGTGCCCCTACCACATGCTATAATGGCCTTTGCCTTCCTTAACCATGACATACCAAGGATCAGATCTATACTGCTGGCCTCTAATATTATAGCAGTAGCTCCAAATTCTCTTCCCATAATTGTTAATGTCAATCTACGTGTCATTTGATTTGCCTCAATAGGCCCTTTAGGTGTGATTACTATCATTGGTTTCCTCATATTTAGCAGGGGTATCTCATTGGTGTTGGCATATCGAGCAGACATGAATGAATGTGTAGCACCAGAATCAAATAGTATTGTTGCAGGAATTGCATTAATGTAAAACATACCGAGTACGATGTCCGCACCATCAGGAGTATCATCGATGCTGACTTGATTAACCCTAGCTATAGAATATCCCTTGCCAGGAGTCCGTTGCTTGTTCTTAGCTGGTGTACCAGAATTTCCCATCAGACAAGCATTAGCATAGTGCCCAATCTGACTGCACTTGAAGCATGTAGGGCCGGTCTTCTGTCCTGTAGGCCTCGTCGGGGTGCCAGTGGGAGTAGCCTGACGAGTAGGAGGTGTCTGTGGAGACCCCTGTGGAGCATACTGAGCTGGGCGTGGTCCTCCTGGTCGAGTCGGTGTACCCTGTGGCGAAACGTAGCGGGGACGAACACTGCTGCTACCCTGTCCTTGTGAGATAGACTTCCTCTTCAAATCACCCAATTGAACATGCTTGTGTTCAATAGCAAGAGCCTTATCCAGCAGCCTCTGAAATGATGGAAATGTGTGTGCAACCAGTGCATACTGTAGGGGTCCATTAAGTCCTTCAATAACATGCTCCTGCTTTCTCTCATCCTCAGCAACTTCCTTCGGAGCATATCTCGACAGCTGAATGAATTTACCTCTGTACTCGCTGACCGACATGTTGCCTTGCTTCAATGACAGAAACCCCTTCTTCTTGATCTTTATCAAACTAGCTAGAATATGGTAGTTCCTAAACTGTGTACTGAACTCTGCCCAAGTAATAGTATCAACAGCATCATGGGCAGCAGTATAAGAATCCCACCAGTCAGCAGCAGGACCTGTCAGACGACCTGAGGCATAAAGAACTTTCTCCCGGTCTGAGCATTGGGCGATGTTGAGCATCTTCTCAATTGATTTCAACCAATCATCTGCATTAAGTGGATCTGGCGAACTGGCGAAGGTCGGCGGCTTATGGCTCATAAATTCTTGGTGCTTATCACGAGGTGGAACTGGTGGTGGTGGTGGTGGCAATGGTACTTGTTGCTGTTGCTGTTGTTGCTGTTGTAGTTGAAATTGCTGCTGCAGCTGCTGTTGCGCCCTTCTCTCCTGGCGCATTTCTTCTCTCTCCTGGCGCAACTCCTGGCGTATCTCTTCTCTTTCCTGACGCATCTCCTGGCGTTCTTGCTGCATCTGAGCACGCATATCAGCCATAGTGTCCGCCATTTGCTGCATCATCCTCATCTGAGCTGCAATCAATGGGTCAACTCCGCCTGGTGGAGGATTAGGAGGATTCATCTCTGCTGGCTGTGGCTGAGGTTGTCTATATATCCACCGAGTGTGTCGATTAGGAGGCAAATCAATTCCACCACCCCTCCTGGTATTGACCATCTGAGTTAGATACATATGGTAAGAGAGAGTAGCAGACAAGACAGTAATTACGAATCGTGTTACTTTGGGGGATTTATTAGCTAAGCAGATTAATGTTTTACCTACCATAGCTAATTCATTACCTTATGGTGGCACATGCTAAGATGTCCATATATAATATCTCAATCAATCAAAGAAGCAAATCAGACATTTATCATTAGAACAATCAAACAACATTTTTAAATATAGAAAATAGTTTTGGTTTGGTCTTATGCCTCCTATCTCTTAAAATGTCATAGGGGTAGGGATTCCAAAGTGTGAAATCTGTCTTGTCTTAGAATAGAGAAGATAAGAATGATCAGAGTAGAACAGTAGAAGGTGAGACAGAATCAAGATAAGTATAGAAAGAATCAGAGTAAGGTAAGTAGGTAAGGGTTTTGTCCATTTCTATCTAGGTTTCGTCCTACAGTCAACATTTCCTCTGATACCACTTCTGTCACACCCGGATTTAAGGGACAAATCCGGGTGCATCTCATATGTGTGCCAAGGAAGAACAACACACATAATAACAGAGTGCATAGAGATAAATGTCATAAATATAATAAATATACTTATTACATAGCGGAAGTCTTACAAAAATAAATGATAAAGTAAAGCGAACTAAATATTATTCCCTGGCGCCACAAAGCTGACTGGGAGACGCCTCCTAGATCAAGTCGAATGCCTCAGTGTTAGGCGGCTCCTCTTCGACCGTCTGTTCTTCTCCTGTGGGGGGGTGTGAGACAGCAAGAGTGAGCTCACATACGTTCATAGCTCAACAAGTCATGGGGAATAATGTGGTATGAACTCACCAAAGGTGGGAGTTCATGAAGTGTAAGGCTGATTAATGAAATAGAGGCTAAAGCTGAGCATTGCTTTTATAAGTTGGTCAAAATTTTATTAGCAATTACTAAGTGTAAGTAAATACCAAACCTTAATGATAATAAAGAAAAGTAATAGTAAAATAATCCCAAATGCGATGCAAATGTCAAAATTAAATTTAAGTTCCATAAATTAATCATGTGAGGGTCCGAGCCGCTCATGACCGTGAGCACGGCTAGTATACTAGTTTTACACTCTGCAGAGGTTGCACATCTTTACCCACAAGTCATGTTACCCATCTGCCAAGAGATGGCCAATCCCATACACCTCTACCGAGGAGGCGAGGCAGGGTAACACTACGAGGCCTTTACAAAGTTCCACTAGCTTCAGAAATCCCGCTACAGTTTATAGGAAGCTCCAGTGCAGGAATCCCTCGCCTGACCGCCATCGCAGCAAAATCAACCCAAGGACCTACCTACACTGACCACTCCCCTACTGCCCTTGCCCCTTTCGGGTAAGGAAGACCTCCACTAGCTTTCCTAGTTAATCATCCAAGGGCGTCCCATTAAACCCTTGTGGTAGCACAGTTTTCCCGGGTGGTCGCTCCATGTTCCCATTAACATAATGATCTTAACATGAACGGTAATAATAAAAAGATAAAAAAATAGTAATCATGAATAGTATATCTCCATACCCAAATCCATATAAAGCAATAGCAGGTACTAGCCAAAAATATTTCAGTGGTGAACAAGGTATAAAGATAACCAAAACTGGGGTGACCTAAAGGATCCCATCAAAATTAACCTATGCAGATCATTATAATTAATAAGAACATGGCTAGGAAAAAGTAAGTGATCAAGGACACAACTTGCCTTCAATGAGCTCCTGCTCAGCTACTTCTACTTGCTGAACCTCAGAATCCACAGTGGCTTGCTCGTCTACTCGCATCAACACAATACATACATAGTATAGCAAAAATTAACATTGCACCAAACATGTGAATAAAATACACAGTAAAAATCTACACATAAAAATAAGAACCTAGGAACAGGAATCATTAATTTTGGAGTTATGGATTTTAAGTTTTGAATTTCCAAAGGTTTTATGTGCTTAAGATAAGATTAAGTGAGAGATTAATTTTCTTACTGTTTTCATGTCAAAACAGAGCCTCTAAGTGATAGACAATAATATTACAAAATTTTAGAGACTGGAATGGATTAATTTGGAGTTAATATGAATTTTCTATGGATTATACAATTCCTAGCATTTATTTTCATATTAAAAATCTATTTTCTAATTAATTTATTCAATTTACAACAGGCTCTGGACTGGGCGCATTAAACCAGGGAACTACAGGGGCCTCTGTGCAAGTTGTTTCAAGACTCAGAACACTATTTGTAGTACTGCGGGTTGATTTCCCTTTTTCCCTAGGACTCTTTAACAAAAATTCCTGGCTGAAATGGTATGGTGAGATATCGGCCGCTAGATCCAGGGCCAAGGGCCCAGATTAGATCCATCCTAGATCAAAACGGTACGTACTTCTGACCCTCCGATCTATCTCCTACGGCCCGGATTTAAACTAAGCCGATGCATTCGTGGCCATCGGATCCCACATCTATGGACACGGTTCAATTGAACGATTAAATACCTGTGGCGGAACCGCCCGGATTATTCCAACTTAAGTGCCTAAGTCCCGCCTTAGAGGCTAGACCACACTTAAATGGGAATAACTCGTCAATCCCTCGGATCTAGTCCGACAAGGCCACTAACAGGATCAGGTACCACAATCTCACTCGATGGTGAGTCACAGAGCAAATACAATAAAGCATAAAACCATGCATGGGAGAGTATTGAATTATTACATCATCATCATCGGAGTTTTGCAAAAGTAGTCATCATCGTTCGAAGTGCAGCGGAATAAAACTAACGGTAGACAAACAGAGAGATGGGGAAGCCTGTCCCATCACTCCTCATGCTCCTCCTCAGCCGAGGCGGGGTCCCACTCGACAGTCCAACCCGGTGGCAAGGCGGACGGCCAAGTCACTCCAGCAACCATGTCCTCCAGAGAACCTGTAAAATTATGCCACAAGCAAGGCTGAGTATACTAATACTCAACTAGACTTACCCGGTGTGAGGAGTCTACTCCTCTACCTCTAGACATGCAATTGTTTGGTTGTGGGGTTTGGTTGCCAAAAGCACTAGCTGAGTTTCTAAGTCAAGTTTTAACTTTGTCAAATGTAAGTGTGACTCTCTTAAGGCTAAAAGTGTACTATCTACTCATACATGGTATCAAGCATATTTAGCAATCAACCTCTTGTATCATCTCATCACATTTCCACTTGTTACTCAATGTAGCAGCATGGATCAAGCAGTCTCATTAGCTGCGAGAAGCAGACGATTCGAATCGAGTTTTCATCCTTGCAAGGTAAACCTAAACACACGACATGCAGGGGCACTCCGTCCCCACACACATCAACCGTCCCCATCGATTCCCCATCAGCAGATCAGGGCTCACCGCCTTGGCGTACAATGCCTCACTGACCCCGACTGCCGTCGTGCAGTGACCGCACTTGTACCCACCATAACCGGAATGGGAGACCACGTCTCAGGTCGCGTGAGGGGCAAAGTTTAGTGCCAGGTTCAATCAGGTACTAAGCTTACCGATTTACCATATTTCTCGGCATGTGTTTAGTACGTTCAAACGCTTGACACACGGTACCACACCTTAGTCCTTATTCCAATTTTTATCTTGTAGACAACGCATCCCCATGGACCGTTGTCCATAGACCACCATCATTACGGTATCAAAATGGATACAACCAATTCCTGACCTCGCGCGAGTGCTAGAAAAATCACTCGACTTCTACCGAGATCCCTAATTAATAAAGCAGCTACTCGGTTTAGCATACTAGTAGTCATCTCAATGGGATTCCTGAGATCATGCAACTAGAGTTTCAAACAACTCCGACACTTAAGTGCACAATACAAGCCTACGAACATTAAATGTAGTAAAATATCATATAGAACAGGTTATGCATAAAACCGGGGCTTGCCTTCCAAGGTTGTGGCAGGCAGATCCTCTGGTGTAGGCTCTGGTGCTAGATCCGGGGCTACCTCCTGAGCAGCTCCTTGCTCCGGCACGAGGATGTACTCTCCGTCAGCAAGGTTACAGTCTATCGAAATGCAATGAACATGTATGTCATGATTATGCGGGATTTAATAAAATTATGCTGAGAGAAGAAAAACTAAGTTAATGAGTAACTTAGGGTTTCTAGGTCATACGTGGCTTTTAGTAGTTTGTGCTTATCACTCTAGGTTTAGGTTGGTTAGGGATAGGCATAGTGAATTGGTATTGCCTTTATATATTTCAGTGGACAAGTTATAAAGGGTTTTAGGATGACACTATTTTTCCATTATTCATCTTCCTTGCTTTCTTTTCTATTTATGAATTCTAGTGTAGGTTTGAACTACAACATTGGTTTAACCTTTTCCAAAAATTTTGTAAAAATTACAGTGGGTTGCCATTGGCCCTTATAGTCTATTCTAGGAATTTGAGGTTTAAAATAAAAAGGCTATGTTTTAGACAAAAATAACAAAAGTTATGTAAAATGGGCCACTTTGCACTACATCTTATTTTTGTTGGCATCTAACAGTAATAATAAGCTTCTGTGCCAAAAATCACAGAAAGTTTATTGGTGGTTATTTAGTTGTGATTTTCTAAAGTTTTATGCCAAAAAGGTGCTTGTAACTAACTTGTTATTATAAAAATATCAAACAATAGATTTTGTATTTTTCCTATGTTCACAATAACAAAACATTTGTTATCCTAAGGTTTGAGGTGTTTTCACCTTAGGGTTATTTTTGTAGGGTTTTTCTAAGTTTTCCTTGTTTTCCAAAAATAAAAGGTATCCTATTTATTTTATACTAAACCAGGGTATCATAGATTTTTCTAGTGAACTACACTGAATAAGTGTCCTAACAAAAATAGGAGTGCCCTCTGGTTCATTATTTAAATCACCTTTTCTATTTTTCTTAACCTTAAGCATATTGTAAAATAAATGGCAAAAACTAACTTAATGGGTTTGACAGAGAAGTTTAGCATTTTTAAACAGGTCAGTAGGTGGACATAAGCTTCTCCAAATTTTTCCAACCTTAGTCAAATAGTGCAACCTTTTTTTTAATCTTATTATTTAGCTTTTGGTCAAAACAATAATTAAATCAAAACCCTAAAGTTTTCTGTAGTACATAGGGGTTTTATATTTTTCCTAAGCAGTTTACATTATTTAAGGTCTAACAAAATTGGTTTGACTAAATTTGGATGAATAAAACAGAAGTTATGAATTATTCAAGTTTTGTTTAAAATTTAAATCAGATTTAATAAAGATTTCCTTGAAAACTACTTTGCGCCGAGGACACTGGGTTATTCCCAAACTAACTCTCGCAGTTATACCCCCGCGTTACTATTCATTTGAGTCACTGACATTTCACAGAACCCCCCAGGCTTCTTTCCTTCTCCCCCGCGGTCCTTCCCTAGGTTTAAACTGTGCCCGCAAGAAAGAAAAGGGTGGCGCGGCTTACCGGCGGCGAGAGAGGTCCGGCAAGGGGCGGGGTTGGCTCGGGGAGGCTCTGGCGGTCACAGCGATGTACGGTTCGACGGCGGGGATGGCCGGAATCGCTCGGTCCACGTGCGCAGGCGGGGGTCCTCGTCGGCGGCGGGTGTGCCGGCCAAATCACGGTGACCTAGTTCAATCCAATGGCACGGTGAGCTCCACGGGGTGAAGTAGAGACTGTGTGCATAAGGAATCGGAAAATGGTTCAATGGATTACCCTGTCCACGCACTCCGGCGGGGTTGTGAACTCCGGCGACCGTGGACTGACCTCTCCGGCGAAGCAGACTTCGATTCCTTGCTCGGAGGGCTTCACTGAGGTGTGCTCAGTTGTCTCCGAGGGTCGGACGGGGCTGGGAAAGGCTGGGTTGGCCGGTCTACGGCGGCAGGGGCTCGGGTGGCCGCGGACACGCCGTGCACGGGCAAACGACGGTGAGTTTGAGCTCCGGTGAGGTTGAGTGCGTGCGGAGGGGTGTGGTCGACGCCTGAGTGGGCTTTATAGGCGCGGGCGAGGGCCATGGTGTCGGCTGGCCTTTGGCACGACGCGGGGCGCACGCGGGCGTGCTCTGGCGTGCATAGAGCGCGTCGAACACGTGGAGCTTTTCTTCTGCCCGTGTTCCACAGCTCGCCCAAGTCGCAAGCGTGCGAATCTTGGCAAAAATCCGGCGTGAGTCTTTTCCTGGCACCTAGGGCTGTCTCTCATCCATGAGTCGCCATGGCAGATATGCCCTAGGTAGGGAGATCTTTGGACGCTAAATCAGGTATGTCTCACTGCCCACCTCGCGACAAAAACAATGCCAAGGCATGTTAAACGTCAAGGTCTCGGGCTCAACTTTTTCCAGTGGGTGCCCTAGGCGGTATGCCACATTTTTGGTATAGAACTTAGGTGGTTTTGATGCCATCTCCAAGGTGAACACAGTTGATCTTTAGATTAGGTGTAGTTTTTTACTTAGAGAGAATTTGAGAGCTCTAGCTCTCTCTCTACTTAGGGAATGGATTTGGGGTTTCTCAAGGGGTCTTTTTGCAACATTTCCTTCCCACAATTGCTGGTTATAAAGTTACTTAGAGTTTGGTTAAAGATTAACTCATGATTTGCACATTTGCTTATTCTCTCCCCCCTCTCAACCATGGTTTTGGGAGATAGGGTTCAAGAGAGGTCTAGGGTTTATGCCCAAGGTAGTAAGTGCACCAAAGCTTGAGTGATGCTCTTAGGTCATTAACAATCTTGATTAACACATGGTCTCCAAGGTTCTTATGTTCTCCTCAGTTTCCGCCACATGTGATCACAGTCATCAGTGCATAGATGTGCTCTAGCCATGGTAACACCTGAGGTGCTACAGCCCTCCCCCTTAAAGGAATCTTGTCCCGAGATTTCAGGCAGAGTCCTCTAGAGGGTACTACGAAGGCACGTTGATGGGCCACTCCTTATTATACTCAAGTTTCTCTTGTTAACTGCTCTTCGAATGTCATTCTCTTTCCAACTTCAGAAGGAAGCCCTTTTTAAGTTAAATCCACAACTTAGACTATCCTTGTTATCTAAGTTTTTCTTATAATTATTTTCAAAGGGCAGGTGGGGGTGTGGGGTTTTGAGTTACGTACCGACTCTTTTGGGCAGAAAGTCGGGGAAGCGAGAGCGTAGAAAATCCTCAGTCTCCCATGTAGCTTCTTCTGCTGAATGGTGACTCCACTGAACCTTATACATTCGGATTGACCTTGCTCGCGTTGACCTTTCTTTCTGATCCAATACCTTGACGGGGTACTCTTGATAGGACAAGTCTGGTTCTATCTCAATGTCCGGTTCCGGTAGCACTTCAGTGGGTAGGCGAACACATTTCCGTAGCTGAGACACATGAAATACATTGTGAACTGCTGACATGTGAGGTGGCAATTCCAATTGATAGGCTACGGGTCCACAAGCTTCCTTGATCTCGTAGGGTCCAATGTAACGAGGAGCTAACTTGCCCTTGATCCCGAATCTCTGGACACCCTTGGTGGGTGATACCTTAAGATAAACATGGTCTCCCACTTCAAACTGTAGAGGCTTCCGCCTCTTGTCATGATAGCTCTTTTGCCTGGCCTGAGCAGCTTCTAAGTTCTTTGTAATAACCCTGACCTTTTCCTCTGCCTCAAGTACCAAATCTGGCCCAAATATTTCCCTTTCTCCTGCTTGAGACCAATTCAGTGGGGTTCTGCATATTCTCCCATATGAAGCTTCAAAAGGTGCCATCTTTAGACTGGACTGATAGCTGTTATTATAAGAAAATTCTGCCAAGGAAAGACACTTGTCCCAATCTTTTCCGTAGTGCAGTACACATGCCCTTAACATATCTTCCAAAATCTGGTTTACCCTTTCTGTCTGGCCATCTGTTTAGGGATGGTATGCTGAGCTTCGTATGACATGGGTCCCAAGTGATTCCTGCAATTGTTCCCAAAATCGTGCCACAAATGGTGCTCCCCTGTCTGAGACTATAGTCCTTGGTATCCCATGCAAACGAACTACCTGGTCGATGTAGATCTCCGCATACTTCTCTGTCCTGTGGGTGGTGTGTACTGGCAAGAAGTGAGCGGTCTTGGTCAACCTGTCCACAATAACCCAAATGGAATCATGGTGCCTGGAAGTATTAGGCAATCCCACGATAAAGTCCATGCAAATGTCCTCCCATTTCCAAGATGGTATGGGAAGGGGTCGCAAAGGGCCTGCTGCCTTCAAATGACTAGCTTTGATCCTCTGGCAGGTGTCACACTCGGATATGTACTTGGCAATTTCCCTCTTCATTCTGGTCCACCAGTATAAGGATCTGAGATCATGGTACATTTTGTTGCTACCAGGGTGCATGGTGAACTTGGAAAGGTGAGCTTCATCCAGTATCTTCTTTCTGAGCTCAGGGTCCTTGGGAACAACCAATCGATCTCCAAACCATAAAATTCCCTTACTGTCCTGACGGAAGCACTTGTATTTTTCTGCCTTCTGCTTGATCATGTCTTTGATAACCTGAACACCCTTATCCTCAATCTGGGCCCTGACTATTTGCTCTTGCAATGTGGGCTCCACCAAGATATAACTTAAGGCACCTGAAGAAACAATTTCCAGGTTCAGCTTGCACAATTCATCACATAGGGTGGTGACTTTTGCATCCATGCTCATACAATTGCACTGGGCCTTTCTGCTCAAGGCATCTGCCACAACATTGGCCTTGCCAGGATGGTAATGCACTTCCAAATCATAGTCCTTGATTAACTCCAACCATCTCCTCTGCCTCATATTCAAATCGGCCTGAGTGAAGATGTATTTGAGACTCTTGTGATCAGTGTAGATGTTACAGTGAGCTCCCATCAAGTAGTGTCTCCATATCTTAAGAGCATGAACCACAACTTCCAACTCCAGATCATGTGTAGGGTAGTTCTGCTCATGGGGTCTGAGTGCTCGGGAAGCGTAAGCAATTACCCTATTATCTTCCATCAAGACACATCCCAATCCCGTACCTGACGCATCACAATAAACCTCAAAGGGCTTGGTGTTATCAGGTTGAGCCAGCACTAGGGCTGTTGTCAAATGCTGCCTCAGTGTATGAAAGGCATCTTCGCACTTCTGGCTCCAATCATATTTAGCTCCCTTCTTCAATAACTCAGTCATTGGCTTGGCAATTCTGGAGAAATCCGGAATAAATCGTCGGTAATATCCTGCCAATCCCAGAAAACTCCGAATCTGCCTCACTGTAGTCGGGGGTTTCCAGTCCATTACTTCTTGTACCTTCTCAGGATCAACTGATATCCCATCCTGAGAAATTGTGTGACCCAAGAATTTAATCTCCTTCAGCCAGAATTCACATTTAGACAACTTAGCATAAAGACGATGATCGCGCAGTCGCTGAAGCACGATGTGCAGGTGCTCAGTATGTTCGTCTTCATTCTTGGAATAGACCAGAATATCATCAATGAAAACGACCACGAACTTGTCCAACTCCGGCATGAATACTGAGTTCATTAAATACATAAAATAAGCTGGGGCATTGGTCAGCCCAAAGGACATCACCAAAAACTAATAAAGCCCATATCTGGTTGAGAAGGCTGTCTTGGGAATATCGCTGGCACGAATCTTGATCTGATGGTAACCCGAGCGAAGATCTATCTTGGAGAACACCTTGGCTCCCACCAATTGATCGAACAAAACATCAATGCGGGGCAGTGGGTATTTGTTCTTGATAGTCACCGCATTGAGAGGGCGGTTATCAACGCACATTCTCAAACTCTCATCCTTCTTCTTCACAAATAAGGTCAGGCATCCCCATGGTGAAGTACTGGGGCGAATAAACCCCTTGTCCAACAACTCCTGTAGTTGCTTTTTCAATTCTGCCAATTCCGCGGGAGGCATCCTATAGGGTCTCTTGGAGATAGGAGCAGTCCCGGGTTGCAATTCAATGGCGAACTCGATGTCTCGGTCAGGTGGCATCCCTGGCAATTCATCCGGAAACACATCCGGGTAGTCATAGACCACTGGGATCTTTTCCACTGAGGATTCTATCATAACGAAGGCACAAGAACGGGTACAACCCTGGTCGGGTAGATATAAGGTGATCTCGCCATCCAAGGGGGAGTGGATTTCTATGGCTCTGGCTGTGACATCAATCACCGCGTGGTGTCGCGATAACCAATCAGTCCCTAGGATGATATCCACACTATCCAATCCCATTATCAAGAGAGTGGTTTTGAAAATGAAACTACCCAGCTTAATTGGTACGTGTCTATTGATCTGATAGGTGGCAACCCTGCCTCCTGGTGTTGAGATTGTAATGCCCCCGTTGGTGTGAAGGAAGGGTAACTGACACTTAGCACTAAATTTGGTACTGATAAAACTGTGTGACGCACCAGAATCAAAAAGAACGATAGCAGGATAATTCAAAACTGTAAAGATACCAGTCAAGACGGGTGCTCCCTCTGGAATATCAGCCATGGTGGTGAAGTTTAGCCTGCCCTGCCTCACTTGCACCTTCTGTCTCTTGCCTTGATTCTGATTAACATTCTGCCCCTGCCTCTGCTGGTTCCTGGGGCAATTCTTGGCATAATGTCCGGTGTTGCCGCATGTGAAACACCTGTTGTCATTTGCCTGGCGATACTGCTGCTGCTGCTGATTGTTCCTCTGAGCTGGAAACGGGGTGCGGTTGGGTGCCTGCTGCTGCTGCTGCTGTGGTTGGATCACCCATCGCCCTTGCTGCTGCTGGGGTCCCCTGCTCTGAGTGTCAGACACAATCCTGAAGCGCTGTGGCTGAGCTGAGGGTCCTACCACAGGGGTCTTCCTCTTCTTTTCTGCCTGTCGAGCTGTGATACAGTCCTCCTAGGAGATGGCCATGTTGACCAACTCATTATAGCTGTTGGCCCTGACGGTGTTGAGACAGTCACGGAGCTTGGTGCTGAGCCCCCTCCTGAACCTGTCTCTCTTCTTCTCATCCGTATCTGCATGATATCCGGCATACTGGCACAGATCATTAAAGGCCTGGGCATACTGCAACACTGTCCTGTTGCCCTGAGTAAGTGCCAGAAACTCGTTGAGCTTACGGTCCATAATGCCAGCTAGGATATGGTGTCCCCTGAAAGCTGCCTTGAACTCTCTCCAATCCACTTCATGGTCAACTGGTTGCATAGCAAGATAGTGGTCCCACGATGTCCGCGTGGGTCCGCGAAGCTGCTGGGTGGCGAACCTGACCTTGGTTACTTCGGAACAAACTCCATTGAGTAGTGGAAATTTAGGTTCCACTACCCTCAGCCATACATCAGCATCAAGTGGGTCCTCTACCCTGGTGAACAACGGCGGCTGAGTACTGAGGAACTCCTGGTAGGTAGCTGCCGCGGGGTGACGCTGATGGTCTCCACCACCATAGTGCTGAGGTGGTGGCTGACGCTGAGCTAGCTGCCTCAAGATCTCATTCTGCTAAGCCATTAGCTCCTGCAGAGTGGGAGGCGGTGGCGGCGGTGGAGGAGTGCGCTCATTCTGGCCGCGCCGCTGTCTCCCGGCCATCTGAAAAATCACATATATTCTCAATACCATAACTTCAAGTTTAAGGTTTAATCGCGGTGAAGGAGTCAAAGGCGAATCGATAGATTCTGTCATAAACAAAAAGGATTTCAAAAGGCATAAACTTTCCTTCCAATTTAAAACTAACAGCGTCCATCAACCATGCTTCCAAAAGAGTTTATCGTGATTACATCAAGGGTCCAAAAAGACTCAACTCTACCTAGCCTAGTACCCCAAGGGTGCAAAAGCTACGCTAGCTGCGAGGAGTCCTACCATCACCGACTTCTAACTCTATCCCTGACACCTAGTGAGCGAACGAGGCAACACTCGACTCGGGGGAAGGTGGTCTCCCTGAGCCAGCAATGTCCACGGTAGAGGCAGGCTCCTCTCCTCCCTCGATATCGGTGTCCTTGTTGGCCCCCATATCCTGGATCTCCTGGTGATGCATATCTAGGTGCTCATTAGCCTCGGCAAGCTGCTGCTGGGTGTTGATGAGCTGATCCTCGAGAACCTCGATGGTGTTCTCCCTTGTCCCCACTAATTCCTCCAGCTCTTGGATCTCATCTGACAACTGCTCCACCTGTAAGTCCTTTTCCACCATCTCCTGGGACAAATCAACCACAAGCTCCTCTCTGTTGTCCAAGGTGATCTTCGTCACCTCCAATAATGCCATCAGATGGGACATTGCCTCACCATGCATCACTTGCAGACGGTACAGAGCATTCATACACCGTACGGTCAAGTGCGCAGTCTGACCCGGGTAGATAGCCCAGATGTCCTTGGCATGCTCCACCCTATCCTTCCACATTGGGTCGTCCTCCCTCTCCGCGGGAAACAAGCCAATGGGGTGGGTGGAAAGCTCCAAGGGGTGGAATCCGCAGAAAGTAGTCAACCCGTGCAGAGCGATCGCCTCGATCGTGTCCTCAGCCCGGTATCCAAAGGACTCAGAGTCCAGTGAACGCCAGCCTGGCTGTAGGGGATGAGGCTCCAGGGTCATCCTCACCCTACAGCGGGGCACTCTGTGCTTCTCGAACTGCTGCACTGAGTACTGGGGAGGTGTCATGTAACCAGCTCCCTGAAGTACCTCCCACAAAATACGGGGAAAACCCTCTCGTGCAAGCCCGTCAGTGTGTGACAGTGCATTCCCTCTGTCCGAGGATCCGTGGGAAGTCATCTGTGGACGGTTAAGCGTAAGTAAAAAAAGAATTATAAAAAGAACAAGAAAAAAAATAAGACTCGGCTTCTCTTTAATTAAAACAAAATGGTACGGGGGAACTTAGTTGGTCATGATTTAAGTCCTTTCTAAATTTTTCCATTTGTTTAATTTAAGAATGCATGCATGCTCGTCCTGAACGACCTCACATTAATATCAAGGGAAAATAGGGAAGAACTCCCACCCCTTACAGTAGCCTGTAGGGCTTAATCACTTAGCCACCTAACTACCCCTCTATCATCCTAAGGCTTCACGTCCTAGGTCTATCCTGATTGTCCTATGATCTATCCAACATTTGTTTCTATCAAGTTTTAATTTGGAAAGGATGGTATTTACATTTTATTGATTCCTCTGTGGTGGTACAAGCTCCGATACCAGCTGTGGCAGAACCGCCCGGATTATTCCAACTTAAGTGCCTAAGTCCCGCCTTAGAGGCTAGACCACACTTAAATGGGAATAACTCATCAATCCCTCGGATCTAGTCTGACAAGGCCACTAACAGGATCAGGTACCACAATCTCACTCGATGGTGAGTCACAGAGCAAATACAATAAAGCATAAAACCATGCATGGGAGAGTATTGAATTATTACATCATCATCATCGGAGTTTTGAAAAAGTAGTCATCATCGTTCGAAGTGCAGCGGAATAAAACTAACGGTAGACAAACAGAGAGATGGGGAAGCCTGTCCCATCACTCCTCATGCTCCTCCTCAGTCGAGGCGGGGTCCCACTCGACAGTCCAACCCGGTGGCAAGGCGGACGGCCAAGTCACTCCAGCAACCATGTCCTCCAGAGAACCTGTAAAATTATGCCACAAGCAAGGCTGAGTATACTAATACTCAGCTAGACTTACCCGGTGTGAGGAGTCTACTCCTCTACCTCTAGACATACAGCTGTTTGGCTATGGGGTTTAGTTGCCAAAAGCACTAGCTGAGTTTCTAAGTCAAGTTTTAACTTTGTCAAATGTAAGTGTGACTCTCTTAAGGCTAAAAGTGTACTATCTACTCATACATGGTATCAAACATATTTAGCAATCAACCTCTTGTATCATCTCATCACATTTCCACTTGTTACTCAATGTAGCAGCATGGATCAAGCAGTCTAATTAGCTGTGAGAAGCAGACGATTCAAATCGAGTTTTCATCTGTCGGGGACCATAATTAGGGGTACCCTCAAGACGCCTAATTCTCAGCTGGTAACCCCCATCAGCATAAAGCTGCAGAGGCCTGATGGGTTTGATTAAGTCAGGGATCAGTCCATACGAGCGACTTGATCACGCCACGCCCGAGCCTAGCCTCGGGCGAGGGCAGCCGACCCTAAGATGACTCCGTCTCGCCTGAGGTCTCCTCTTTCACGGCAGACGCATCACCGGCTCGCCCGAGGCCCCGCCTTCGATAAGAAGTAACCCTGACTAAATCACCGCGCCAACCGACCAAATCCCTGGGGCCTTCAACGCAAAAGGTAAGACTGACGGGTAGTCAGGCTTGGCCAAAAGCGCCAGAGGAAGCTCCGCCCGACCCAGGGCTCGGACTCGGGCTAAGGCCCCGGAAGACGGCGAACTCCGCCTCGCCCGACCCAGGGCTCGGACTCGGGCTAAGGCACCGGAAGACGGCGAACTCCGCTCCGCCCGACCCAGGGCTCGGACTCGGGCTAAGGCCCCGGAAGACGGCGAACTCCGCTCTGCCCGACCCAGGGCTCGGACTCGGGCTAAGGCCCCGGAAGACGGCGAACTCCGCTCCGCCCAACCCAGGGCTCGGACTCGGGCTAAGGCCCCGGAAGACGGCGAACTCCGCCTCGCCCGACCCAGGGCTCGGACTCGGGCTAAGGCCCCGGAAGCCGACGACCTCCGCCTCGCCCGACCCAGGGCTCGGACTCCGCCTCGGCCTCTGCCGAACGACCTCCGCCTCGCCCGACCCAGGAGTTCGGGCTCGGCCTCTGTCATGCAGGACGGACTCGACCTCGACTTCGGAGGAGCCTCCACGTCGCCCGACCTAGGACACAAGACCGCCACGTCAACAGGAAGCATCATCATCACCCTGCCCTGAGCCGACTTGGGTCGCAGAGAACAAGACCGGCGTCCCATCTGGCCAGCTACGCCAGATAGGCAATGATGGCGCCCCGCTAGACCATGACGACGGCGGCTCTCAGCTCCCTTACGAAAGCAGGGAGACGTCAGCAAGAGCACAGCTGTTCCAACAACTGTCCCTCCGTCAAGCTCCACTGCTTCTCCAACAGCCACGACGCCACACCAACAGGGTGCCAAGATCTCTCCGGCTGCCACCTCGGCATGTACTTAGGGCGCTAGCTCTCCCTCGCTAGACACGTAGCACCTTGCTACACCCCCATTTTGTACACCTGGATCCTCTCCTTACGACTATAAAAGGTAGGACCAGGGCCTTCTTAGAGAAGGTTGGCCTCGCGGGGACGAAGGGCAGGGGCAGGCGCTCTCTCGGGGCCGCCCGCTCCCCTCACCTCGCGCGGACGCTTGTAACCCCCTACTGCAAGCGCACCCGACCTGGGCGCGGGACGAACACGAAGGCCGCGGGAATTCTCCGACTCCCTCATGACCCGGCTCCGGCCGCCTCGCTCTCTCTCGCTCTCTCTCCCCCCCCCCCCCCTTCACGCTCGCCCACGCGCTCGACCCATCTGGGCTGGGGCACGCGGCACACTCACTCGTCGGCTCGGGGACCCCCCGGTCTCGGAACGCCGACAGTTGGCGCGCCAGGTAGGGGCCTGCTGCGTGTTGACGAGCAGTTTCCCGTCAAGCTCTAGATGGGCAGTCTCCAACGACCTCTTCAACCCGGGACGGTGCTCCGTTTCGGGAGTCTCGAGTTCATGTCCTTCGACGGCAACTACGACATGATACTCCTTCCACCGCCGCGCGACAGCGACAATGGTGGCGGACAGCCCGCCCGCCGGCGGCGGAATCGACGACGCCTTTCCCGCGTGGGGGAAGGACAACTTTCGAGCTTGCCCCATCCTCTCCCTCGCCATCGGAGGAGGAGGAGGCGGGGCAACCAGGGCCGAGCGGGAGGCCGCGCTCCGACGGCTGTCGAGCAAATCGACATCCCCGGCGCCCCAACGGAGGGCACGCCAAGCGTCGCCCTCGCGTTCGAGGCAAAGGCGAGCAGCGTCCCCCCGCAACACGTCGACCCCGAGCAGGTGGACGACGCCAGCACGCTCACGGAGGGCCTGCAGGACGTCGCCCTCGTACCCAAGACAACGGCGCGATCAGCCCCCGACATGACTTCATCGCTCCTCGTCGACAAAAAGGTACCGACTGCTACCCATCTTTCGTCATTTCGACTCGACCTCAACCTGCCTAGCGATCTCGCTTTGGCGGACGCTCACGTTGAGGCGAGTGCAACCTCTCTGGGGTTTCATGTGCGGTCGCCTTGGGACCGATTGATGGGTGTCTCGACCTACGGACCCTCTGGGTCCGAGGAAGATGACGACCCCAGCATCTGCTGGGATTTCTTCGGATCTGGCAACCCTAGTGCCATGCGGGACTTCGTGACCGCATGTGACTACTGCCTCTCCGACTGTTCCGACGGCAGCCGCAGCCTTGACGACAAGGACCGCGGCCCGAGCCGCGAATGTTTCCACATCGAGCTAGGGGATCCCTCCGGAGGCGGCTGTCTCGGCATGCCGGAGGATGGTGATCCCCCTAGGCCAGCGCCTCGCGCCGACATCCCGCGGGAGCTAGCTGTGGTCCCCGTCCCGGTGGGGGGTCACGACCCGCAGCTCGAGCAAGTCTGCGGGGCGCAGGCCAGGCTCGATGAGGGAGCGGGAGCGCTCGAGGCAATCCGCCAGAACATCGGGCAGGTATGGGCGAGCCAGCCCCCGGCCGGGGGAATACGTCACCTGCCCCAAGGTCTCCAGCACCGCATCACCAACGATGCCAGGGACAGACCGCCACCCGCATCCGGCGGAACCGGTCAGGACCTGGCCGCCGCAGCGATGCTCCTCCGCGCGATGCCGGAGTCATCAACCACCGAGGGTCGGCGAATCCAGGGAGAACTCAAGCATCTCCTGGAAGGCGCTGCGGCCCGGCGGGCCGAAAGCTCTGCCTCCCGAAGGCAGGGGTACCCCTCGGAACCTCGTGTCGCGACTTCCCGACTCACGCGGGAAGCCTCGGTCTACACCGGGCGCACGCGCAACACCGCGCCTGCGGCCCCGGGCCGCCTCGGCGACGAGCAACCTCATCGCGACCGTCGGGCACGCCTCGACGAAAGGGTGCGCCGAGGCTATCACCCCAGGCGTGGGGGACGCTACGACAGCGGGGAGGATCGGAGTCCCTCGCCCGAACCACCCGGTCCGTAGGTCTTTAGCTGAGCCATTCGGCGGGCGCCCTTTCCGCCCCGATTCCGACCCCCGACTACTATCACAAAGTACTCGGGGGAAACGAGACCGGAATTGTGGCTTGCGGACTACCGCCTGGCCTGTCAACTGGGTGGGACGGACGATGACAACCTCATCATCCGCAACCTCCCCCTGTTCCTCTCCGACACCGCTCGTGCCTGGTTGGAGCACCTGCCTCCGGGGCAGATTTCCAACTGGGAAGATCTGGTCCAGGCTTTCGCCGGCAACTTCCAGGGCACGTACGTGCGCCCCGGGAATTCCTGGGACCTCCGAAGCTGTCGGCAACTGCCGGGAGAGTCTCTCCGGGACTACATCCGGCGGTTCTCGAAGCAGCGCACCGAGCTGCCCAACGTCACCGACTCCGATGTCATCGGCGCGTTCCTCGCCGGCACCACCTGCCGTGACCTGGTGAGCAAGTTGGGTCGCAAGACCCCCACCAGGGCGAGCGAGCTGATGGACATCGCCACCAAGTTCGCCTCCGGCCAGGAGGCGGTAGAGGCCATCTTCCGAAAGGACAAGCAGCCCCAGGGCTGCCCGTCGGAAGATGCTCCCGAGGCGTCTACTTCGCGCGGCGCCAAGAAGAAAGGCAGGAGGAAGTCGCAAGCGAAACGCGACGTTCCCGATGCAGACCTTGTCGCCGCCGCCGAGCGCAAGAACCCTCGGAAGCCCCCCGGAGGTGCTAACCTCTTCGACAAGGCACTCAAGGAGACGTGCCCCTACCATCAGGGGCCCGTCAAGCACACCCTCGAGGAGTGCGTCATGCTTCGGCGCCACTTCCACCGGGCCGGGCCACCCGCAGAGGGTGACAAGGCCCGCGACGACGACAAAAGGGAGGATCGCCAAGCAGGAGAGTTCCCAGAGGTCCGCGACTGCTTCATGATCTACGGAGGGCATGCGGCGAATCCCTCGGCTCGGCATCGTAAGCAAGAGCGTCGGGAGGTCTGCTCGGTGAAGGTGGCGGCGCCAGTCTACCTAGACTGGTCCGACAAGCCCATCACCTTCGACCAGGACGACCACCCCGACCACGTGCCGAGCCCGGGGAAGTACCCGCTCGTCGTCGACCCCATCATCGGCGACGTCAGGCTCACCAAGGTCTTGATGGATGGGGGCAGCTGCCTCAACATCATCTACGCTGAGACCCTCAAGCTCCTGCGCGTCGATCTGTCATCCGTCCGAGCAGGCGCTGCGCCCTTCCACGGGATCATCCCCGGGAAGCGCGTCCAGCCCCTCGGACAGCTCGACCTCCCTGTCTGCTTCGGAACACCCTCCAACTTCCGAAGGGAGACTTTGACGTTCGAGGTGGTCGGGTTCCGAGGAACCTACCACGCAGTGTTGGGAAGGCCATGCTACGCGAAGTTCATGGCCATCCCCAACTACACCTACCTGAAGCTCAAGATGCCGGGCCCCAACGGGGTCATCACCGTCGGCCCCACGTACAAACACGCATTCGAATGCGATGTGGAGTGCGTGGAGTACGCCGAGGCCCTCGCCGAGTCCGAGGCCCTCATTGCCGACCTGGAAAGCCTCTCCCGAGAGGTGCCGGACGTGAAGCGACATGCCGGCAACTTCGAGCCAGCGGAGACGGTTAAGGCCGTCCCCCTCGACCCCAGTGGCGACGCCTCCAAGCATGTCCGGATCAGTTCTGGGCTCGGTCCCAAATAAGAAGCAGTACTCGTCGACTTTCCTCGCGCAAACGTCGACGTTTTTGCATGGGGTCCCTCGGGCATGCCCGGCATACCGAGGGATGTCACCGAGCACTCGCCGGATGTCTGGGCAGGAGCCTGACTCGCCAAACAGCCTCTGCGCGAACGACGCCCGGGGGCTGTGTCCTTTCCCCACTCACACATAAGAATCAGTCATCAAGGAAGGGTCGGCCTCGCCCCGGCAGAGCCCGACCCTCCCTCGGGGGCTAAAAAGGGGGAACCCCTCTCGTCAAGTTTGGACGTACCGTTCCGCGTCAAAGAAACTCTTTTTTCGGTCAAGAAGGGTTTTTTTGTTGCGTTCTCCCGATGCGTCAGAAGCAGGGTCCCGAGGAGCGAACTTGGGTACGAGTAAATGGCGAGACCGACTGAGCTGGGGAACACCCATGCCTCCGGGCTAGGGACACCTCACTCGTCGCCTGCCACGAAAAAGGACCCAGCTCGGGAAATCACCCTGTTGTCGGCACTACGGACCAGGCGCGAAAATCGAAACGAAAAGGAGCGTGACTTCACGGAAGAGAAGTAAAATGTCCAGGCCTCGGTGGCCGCGGCAAATCACACATCCAACAGAAATTGTCCCAACAAAAATCAGGCGTCGCCTCGGGCAGGCGCCGCGCCCTCAACTCCACCCCCGCCATCGGTAAGGTCCGCCTCCGCTTCCGGCGGCGGCGCAGGAGGAAGAATCTCCGCTTCGAAGACGGTCGCCAGCACCGCGCTCGGACCCGCAGCGACCGCGTCGAGCCGCTGAACTTCCGCCAGGGCCGCCTCGTCTTCGTCAGGAAGGCAGTACCCCTCACTGACCCGCTCCAAGTCCACGACGTAGTGGGAAGCGAGCACGGCGAAGGCCCGCCTGACGCCGTGGTGTAGCGCCCCGCGGACTTTACCGCGCGCGAAATCACCTAGGGCTTGAAGGCGGCTTTGGGGAGAGCTTCCTGAAGGGACGTCGCCGGGACCGAGTTTCCGATAGACCTCCGAGACGGCCTCGGACATGGCCGCGAGATCGACCTCCCTCTGCTCAGCAGCTCCAGCGAGCGCCTCGGCGAGCGCTTTGGCAGACTCGTCAAGAGCAGACTCGAGCTCTGCGAACAACCGAAAGAAAGACTTCAAACTCAAGCGAAAGAAACGGGCAAGAACGAGAACCGAGGACGGACGGGGCGCACCTCCGGCTCGGACGCATTGCTCCGAGGCCGCGACCTGGGCCGCGGCCAGATCGGCCGCGAGGGTCTTGGCCCGGTTTTCAGCCTCGGCGGCCCGGCCCCGAGTTTGGTCCCGCTCCTCGGCAACCTGGGCGAGCTCCGACCGCTGTTGTAGCACCTCCGTGCGCGCTGCCGCCGCCTCGGCCCTCAGGTCAGCGCAGAGCAACTGGAGGTCCGCTATCTTAGCGTCCTGCTGAGAAAGGCGCGCGGTAGCCCCGGCGAGCGAAGTCCTCAGGGACCGCAGCGAGCCCCAGACGTCGGCCTCGCGGCGGATGAACGACGACTTGGCAGCGCTCCGGTCCGTCAGATCCTGGAAGGGAAAGCAAGACATCACGACGAACGCCTCGCTCGCAGAAGCGAGAAGGTATGCCTGAAACCATTACCTGAAGGATTTTGGGGACATCCCCGCAGAGAACCTCCAGCGACGATCGGAGCAACCCCACTGTCGCCTCCGCACGCTCGCGGAGCTCGTCCCAGGACTGGTCCTCCTCTTCGTCGTCAAGAACGAAGATAGGGCCCGAAGCCTCGCGGGTCCGGAATCGGAGCAACTGGCCCCGGGCCTCGGGGCTCCGCCGCACAGCGACAAGGCTGCCACCCGCCCGGGAGCACGGCGCGTCCGCGCCCACCTCTTCCGAGGCCCCGGGCGCCGACGCCGCGGCCGTCTCGACGCCGGCGGCAACCGCACGCTCTCCGACTGGGACGGTGCCAACTGCGGTAGCGGCAGACGCCGGCATGACCGACATGGCAGGCGAGCTCGGGACCACGCCGGCGCCAGCCGCCTCCCCGATCACGATGGCCACCTCGGCAGAGGAGCCCGCCTCGGGGACCTGCTCCCCCGGAACATGCGACGCCTGAGCCCCGTGCGGCGGAGCACCCTGCGAAAGGGTCGGCTGAGCGACAGGGCCCGAGGTGGCGCCAGCTGCCTGGACCAACGCCGTCTTGAGGGCCTTCCGAGGCGCCAGGTCGGTAGGGCCATGGCTCCGTTTGCTGGAAAAAACAAGAAAGGGAAATTCACGGCCCAGACATATGAATGAAGCGCCGGGACGGAGACATTCCAAGATACCTACCCGCTCCGGACCATGATCCACGGTGCCTGGGGGGAGGTCTCTTGGCTCCCGCTTCCTGGAACCACCGCAGAGGTCCGCCTCGCCAACAGCCCCGGCGCCGCCCTCGCCTCGGACGCCCCTGAGGCCCGGGAGGCGGACTGCCCAGGCGCCGCCATGGCAACCTGAGGACCGCTCCCCCGTGCCGCCGGCGCGGGCGACGGTTCCCGAGGAACGGACCCCTCGGCCCGGCCCCCTGGAGTCGCGTCGGCTCCTCTAGCCGGAGGGTCAAGAACCCTCTCGGGTTGCCCCCGCCCCTCAGGTCGGGGATCCGGCGCCTCGGCTCCAGGGACCGACGACGTAGGCCCGCTCGGGGGCTGACTCGACGACTCCCGGCCACATCCCAAGCCGGGGCTGAGGCCGAGACGAGCGGCCATGTCGTCCTCCTCCTCTTCGTCGTCGTCGTCGTCGTCATCATCGGACGTCTCCGGCGACAGCTCCCTGGGAAGTCCTTCCCTCTCCTGCTGACGACGGCGTTTCTCCAGGGCGTCCCGAGCCCGCCTCCGCCTGCGGGCCCGGGCCTTCTCCGCATCCTTTTTCTTCTTCTCCTCCTCCGCGGCGACCCACCGCGCCACCCGACCCACCGCGTCCTCCGGGACCGGTGGCAGGGAGGGTTTGTGCCGCCCCACCTCCTAAAAAGGGGGGAGAAAGAAACCCGATAGTGAGAATCAGAAGCAACCCGGTATGTGAAGAAGGAAGGGACGAACACTCACCAGAGCGACGCACCCCTGGTCGGGGCGCATTCGAGGCTGGGAGAAGGCGTGGGGGTCCGGCTTCCCCATCGCGGCCGACACCCGCCGGTGGAGGGCATCGTGGGGAAGAGGATCAGGGGACATCCGTGACCCCTCCCAGTCGGCCTCCTGGGTCATCTCCCAAAGCGACAACCGCCGCTCCGCCAGGGGGAGCACCCTCCGACGGTGGATGGCGGCAACCACTCCCGCGGCGGTGAGCCCTTCCTCCCGCAACGCCTTCAGGGCCTGGAGAAGAGGTTCGAGTTTCTTCTGCCTCTCGTGTGGAGTCCCGTGGCGCCAGGCGTCGGGGGCGGCGGTGACAACCCGCTGAGAGAACAGCGGGAGCGACCCTCCGTCATTCCGGAGGTAGAACCACCGGCGCTGCCAACCCTTGTTTGAGGATGAAAGGACGGCAGGGATATACTGCAACGACCGCGACTGCCTCAGCAAGAGGGTGCAGCCGCCGGCCCGCACCGCCGCACGGACCTTCCTCTCCCCCGTCGACGAAGCAAAAAGCTCGGCAAAGAAGAGGTGAGTCCACAAATCCCAATGGGGGGCGATCCCCAGATACCCCTCGCACACCGCTACAAAGATAGCGGCTTGCGCGATGGAGTTGGGAGTGAGGTTGTGCAGTTCCACCCCATAGTGGAACAGGATGGCCCGCATGAAGCGGCTCGACGGCACACCAAATCCCCGCTCATGGAAGGAGATGAAGCTCACGACATACCCCGGCGGAGGGGATGGAGCGACTCCGCCCGCGGGAGGAATCCATTCCGGCCGCTCCTTATCGGTGAGGGGGCGGAGCAAACCCTCGCCGACGAGGTCCTCCAGATCACCCGCCGTCACCGTGGAGAAGGGCCACGGGTCGCGCGGCGGGAGGATGGTCACCCGGTCAGCCATCGCCAAGGCAGAAGGAGTGGCGGCGTGAAGGACAGGGGAAGGCGGTTTCCTTTTCCTGGCTAGATCTCTCAGGCTGCAAAAAACCTGAGAAGGAGGCGAGAAGCGGAGTCGAGAACCGTCACCGGACCCTCTTCGGGGCACATAAAGGCCAAGGTCAAGACGGTTCCAACGTACCGCCCGAACCGGACGCGGGGTTCAAAAAACGCGAAGCGAAACAGTCGTTCCTCGAACGGCTCGCGCACGCAACGGCAGCCTCGCCGACCGCTTACCCCGGCGCATTAACTCCGCGGCGGAACAGGTGACGTTTCTGGCAGGGGCAGCTGGCGACGCTTCGCCTCCGCCAAAACGACCACGCCGAAAAAGGTACGCCACGACGTTCAATTTCGAATCCTTTTTCCCTTTTCCTTCTTTCTCTATCTCTTGCAACAGGGACCGAGAAGGGGGATAACCCCAAAGGGATCCTTCCCCGTGAAGGAACTAGGCTCCGAGCCTCCCTACTGATCAGGGGTTCGAAGGCTGGCCCCCCGAAGGGTTCAACAGCCGCCTCAGATCGCGTGGGCCCAACACCCACTACTGGTCAGGGGTTCGAAGGTCGGCCCCCGAAAGGTCCCACGACCGCCTCAGGCTACTCGGGCTCCGTGCCCCCTACTGATCAGGGGTTCGAAGGCTGGCCTGTCGAAGGGTTCACAGTCGCCTCAGACGCCGAGCGAGGGATGACCAGGGGTACGTTCGATACATAACCAAGGCTCGGGCTGCGCTCCCGAGGTACCCTAGGACATTTCCGAGACCAGCGGGAACAACTCTGTAACGGAATCCCATCGGAGGGAGGCAACGAGCCCTCGGACCCCGTCGCTAGGGGACCGGGTCCGGCAGATCACCCGCAGGTACTTTTGGGCATGCCTCCGGGCCCCTAGCCGACCCCCAACGAACGGGGCACGGACGTCCACTCGGATTACCCGATTGCAGCTCACCGGAGACACCATGTTCGGTGCCCATCGAGGGTAACATGGCGCACTCCCCCCCTCCTCCTTGCGGAAAGGCGACGTAGGGGCGTATATAAAAAAGCCGAGTCTGTCCCTGATCGTCCTCTCGCTCCGTGCGGAGGCTCGGGGGCTGCTCTCGCAAACCCGGCTCCGGCCAAACCGTTGACAGCGTCAACATACCAGCCCGAGAACTTGGGCCCCGACAGTGCACCTGGGCTACGCCCTGCTCGCATGAGGGAACCGCCAGACCAGCCGAGGCATTACGCAAGGCATTAAGACCTCGAAGGAGTGAAACCACTCCTCCGAGGCCTCGGGGGCTACACCCGGCGGGTGCGCTCGCGCGCACCCACCGGAACAAAGTACCACCGAGAAAGGCTGGTCCCCTTGCAAAAAAGTGCGACGCAAGCCTCCAAGCGAGTGTTAACACTCTCTTCGAGGCTCGGGGGCTACTGTCGGGGACCATAATTAGGGGTACCCTCAAGACGCCTAATTCTCAGCTGGTAACCCCCATCAGCATAAAGCTGCAGAGGCCTGATGGGTTTGATTAAGTCAGGGATCAGTCCATACGAGCGACTTGATCACGCCACGCCCGAGCCTAGCCTCGGGCGAGGGCAGCCGACCCTAAGATGACTCCGTCTCGCCTGAGGTCTCCTCTTTCACGGCAGACGCATCACCGGCTCGCCCGAGGCCCCGCCTTCGATAAGAAGTAACCCTGACTAAATCACCGCGCCAACCGACCAAATCCCTGGGGCCTTCAACGCAAAAGGTAAGACTGACGGGTAGCCAGGCTTGGCCAAAAGCGCCAGAGGAAGCTCCGCCCGACCCAGGGCTCGGACTCGGGCTAAGGCCCCGGAAGACGGCGAACTCCGCCTCGCCCGACCCAGGGCTCGGACTCGGGCTAAGGCCCCGGAAGACGGCGAACTCCGCTCCGCCCGACCCAGGGCTCGGACTCGGGCTAAGGCCCCGGAAGACGGCGAACTCCGCTCCGCCCGACCCAGGGCTCGAACTCGGGCTAAGGCCCCGGAAGACGGCGAACTCCGCTCCGCCCGACCCAGGGCTCGAACTCGGGCTAAGGCCCCGGAAGACGGCGAACTCCGCCTCGCCCGACCCAGGGCTCGGACTCGGGCTAAGGCCCCGGAAGCCGACGACCTCCGCCTCGCCCGACCCAGGGCTCGGACTCCGCCTCGGCCTCTGCCGAACGACCTCCGCCTCGCCCGACCCAGGAGTTCGGGCTCGGCCTCTGTCATGCAGGACGGACTCGACCTCGACTTCGGAGGAGCCTCCACGTCGCCCGACCTAGGACACAAGACCGCCACGTCAACAGGAAGCGTCATCATCACCCTGCCCTGAGCCGACTTGGGTCGCAGAGAACAAGACCGGCGTCCCATCTGGCCAGCTACGCCAGATAGGCAATGATGGCGCCCCGCTAGACCATGACGACGGCGGCTCTCAGCTCCCTTACGAAAGCAGGGAGACGTCAGCAAGAGCACAGCTGTTCCAACAACTGTCCCTCCGTCAAGCTCCACTGCTTCTCCAACAGCCACGACGCCACACCAACAGGGTGCCAAGATCTCTCCGGCTGCCACCTCGGCATGTACTTAGGGCGCTAGCTCTCCCTCGCTAGACACGTAGCACCTTGCTACACCCCCATTTTGTACACCTGGATCCTCTCCTTACGACTATAAAAGGTAGGACCAGGGCCTTCTTAGAGAAGGTTGGCCTCGCGGGGACGAAGGGCAGGGGCAGGCGCTCTCTCGGGGCCGCCCGCTCCCCTCACCTCGCGCGGACGCTTGTAACCCCCTACTGCAAGCGCACCCGACCTGGGCGCGGGACGAACACGAAGGCCGCGGGAATTCACTGACTCCCTCACGACCCGGCTCCGGCCGCCTCGCTCTCTCTCGCTCTCTCTCTCTCCCCCCCCTTCGCGCTCGCCCACGCGCTCGACCCATCTGGGCTGGGGCACGCGGCACACTCACTCGTCGGCTCGGGGACCCCCCGGTCTCGGAACGCCGACATCATCCTTGCAAGGTAAACCTAAACACACGACATGCAGGGGCACTCCGTCCTCACACACATCAACTGTCCCCATCGATTCCCCGTCAGCAGATCAGGGCTCACCGCCTTGGCGTACAATGCCTCACTGACCCCAACTGCCGTCGTGTAGTGACCGCACTTGTACCCACCATAACCGGAATGGGAGACCACGTCTCAGGTCGCGTGAGGGGCAAAGTCTACTGCCAGGTTCAATCAGGTACTAAGCTTAACGATTTACCATATTTCTCGGCATGTGTTTAGTACGTTCAAACGCTTGACACACGGTACCACACCTTAATCCTTATTCCAATTTTTATCTTGTAGACAACGCATCCCCATGGACTGTTGTCCACAGACCACCATCATTAGGGTATCAAAATGGATACAACCAATTCCTGACCTCGCGCGAGTGCTAGAAAAATCACTCGACTTCTACCGAGATCCCTAATTAATAAAGCAGCTACTCGGTTTAGCATACTAGTAGTCATCTCAATGGGATTCCTGAGATCATGCAACTAGGGTTTCAAACAACTCCTACACTTAAGTGCACAATACAAGCCTACAAACATTAAGTGTAGTAAAATATCATATAGAACAGGTTATGCATAAAACCGGGGCTTGCCTTCCAAGGCTGTGGCAGGCAGATCCTCTGGTGCAGGCTCTGGTGCTGGATCCAGGGCTACCTCCTGAGCAGCTCCTTGCTCCGGCATGAGGATGTACTCTCCGTCAGCAAGGTTACAGTCTATCGAAATGCAATGAACATGTATGTCATGATTATGCAGGATTTAATAACATTATGCTGAGAGAAGAAAAACTAAGTTAATGAGTAACTTAGGGTTTCTGGGTCATACGTGGCTTTTAGAAGTTTGTGCTTACCACTCTAGGTTTAGGTTGGTTAGGGATAGGCATAGTGAATTGGTATTGCCTTTATATATTTCAGTGGACAAGTTATAAAGGGTTTTAGGATGACACTATTTTTCCATTATTCATCTTCCTTGCTTTCTTTTCTATTTATGAATTCTAGTGTAGGTTTGAACTACAACATTGGTTTAACCTTTTCCAAAAATTTTGTAAAAATTACAGTGGGTTGCCATTGGCCCTTATAGTCTATTCTAGGAATTTGAGGTTTAAAATAAAAAGGCTATGTTTTAGACAAAAATAACAAAAGTTGTGTAAAATGGGCCACTTTGCACTACATCTCTTAATTAGGTGTAGATTCTGCCCTGAGGGTTATTTTTGTTGGCATCTAACAGTAATAATAAGCTTCTGTGCCAAAAATCACAGAAAGTTTATTGGTGGTTATTTAGTTGTGATTTTCTAAAGTTTTATGCCAAAAAGGTGCTTGTAACTAACTTGTTATTATAAAAATATCAAACAACAGATTTTGTATTTTTCCTATGTTCATAATAACAAAACATTTGTTATCCTAAGGTTTGAGGTGTTTTCACCTTAGGGTTATTTTTGTAGGGTTTTTCTAATTTTTCCTTGTTTTCCTAAAATAAAAGGTATCCTATTTATTTTATACTAAACCAGGGTAGATTTTTATAGTGAACTACACTGAATAAGTGTCCTAACAAAAATAGGAGTGCCCTCTGGTTCATTATTTAAATCACTTTTTCTATTTTTCTTAACCTTAAGCATGTTGTAAAATAAATGGCAAAAACTAACTTAATGGGTTTGACAGAGAAGTTTAGCATTTTTAAACAGGTCAGTAGGTGGACATAAGCTTCTCCAAATTTTTCCAACCTTAGTCAAATAGTGCAACCTTTTTTAATCTTATTATTTAGCTTTTGGTCAAAACAATAATTAAATCAGAACCCTAAAGTTTTCTGTAGTAAATAGGGGTTTTATATTTTTCCTAAGCAGTTTACATTATTTAAGGTCTAACAAAATTGGTTTGACTAAATTTGGATGAATAAAACAGAAGTTATGAATTATTCAAGTTCTGTTTAAAATTTAAATCAGATTTAATAAAGATTTCCTGGAAAACTACTTCGCGCCGAGGACCCTGGGTTATTCCCAAACTAACTCTCGCAGTTATACCCCCGCGTTACTATTCATCTGAGTCACTGACATTTCACAGAACCTCCCAGGCTTCTTTCCTTCTCCCCCGCGGTCCTTCCCTAGGTTTAAACAGTGCCCGCAAGAAAGAAAAGGGTGGCGCGGCTTACCGGCGGCGAGAGAGGTTCGGCGAGGGGCGGGGTTGGCTCGGGGAGGCTCTGGCGGTCACAGTGATGTACGGTTCGACGGCGGGGATGGCCGGAATCGCTCGGTCCACGTGCGCAGGCGGGGGTCCTCGTCGGCGGCGGGTGTGCCGGCCAAATCACGGCGACCTAGTTCAATCCAATGGCACGGTGAGCTCCACGGGGTGAAGTAGAGACTGTGTGCACAAGGAATCGGAAAATGGTTCAATGGATTACCCTGTCCACGCACTCCGGCGGGGTTGTGAACTCCGGCGACCGTGGACTGACCTCTCCGGCGAAGCAGACTTCGATTCCTTGCACGGAGGGCTTCACTGAGGTGTGCTCAGTTGTCTCCGAGGGTCGGACGGGGCTGGGAAAGGCTGGGTTGGCCGGTCTACGGCGGCAGGGGCTCGGGTGGCCGCGGACACGCCGTGCACGGGCAAACGACGGTGAGTTTGAGCTCCGGTGAGGTTGAGTGCGTGCGGAGGGGTGTGGTCGACGCCTGAGTGGGCTTTATAGGCGCGGGCGAGGGCCATGGCGTCGGCTGGCCTTTGGCACGACGCAGGGCGCGCGCGGGCGTGCTCTGGCGTGCACAGAGCGCGTCGAACACGTGGAGCTTTTCTTCTGCCCGTGTTCCACAGCTCGCCCAAGTCGCAAGCGTGCGAATCTTGGCAAAAATCCGGCGCGAGTCTTTTCCTGGCACCTAGGGCTGTCTCTCATCCGTGAGTCGCCATGGCAGATATGCCCTAGGTAGGGAGATCTTTGGACGCCAAATCAGGTATGTCTCACTGCCCACCTCGCGACAAAAACAATGCCAAGGCATGTCAAACGTCAAGGTCTCGGGCTCAACTTTTTCCAGTGGGTGCCCTAGGTGGTATGCCACATTTTTGGTATAGAACTTAGGTGGTTTTGATGCCATCTCCAAGGTGAACACGGTTGATCTTTAGATTAGGTGTAGTTTTTGACTTAGAGAGAATTTGAGAGCTCTAGCTCTCTCTCTACTTAGGGAATGGATTTGGGGTTTCTCATGGAGTCTTTTTGCAACATTTCCTTCCCACAATTGCTGGTTATAAAGTTACTTAGAGTTTGGTTAAAGATTAACTCATGATTTGCACATTTGCTTATTCTCTCCCCCCTCTCAACCATGGTTTTGGGAGATAGGGTTCAAGAGAGGTCTAGGGTTTATGCCCAAGGTAGTAAGTGCACCAAAGCTTGAGTGATGCTCTTAGGTCATTAACAATCTTGATTAACACATGGTCTCCAAGGTTCTTATGTTCTCCTCAGTTTCCACCACATGTGATCACAGTCATCAGTGCCTAGATGTGCTCTAGCCATGGTAACACCTGAGGTGTTACAATACCCTTCGGTTTAATCTACCCCGTCCACCAACAGATCAACGACTGATGGCCCTTCTCCCTTCTCCCAGCGCCCAGGCCGGCGGCGCATGCATTCCCCACAGCGGCGCCATCGACGGGCCTCCCCTGCTTTTTGATCCTAAGCGTAGAACTCTAATCTGAAGGGCGATATACGGAGCGGAGGTGAAGGCAAGGAATGAGGTAGTGTTCTCACCGGTAGTTACGCAGCGCTGAACCCCGACCACGGCGCTATCCGGGTTTGCGACGGAGCACCAACTCCGGCGAGGAATTCCAGGGATCCTAGGGCACCACCCCTCGATTGCGCCCGCGTACGCCTTCCTCGAGAGCTTCCCAAGCCTCGGGCGCCAAGGCTGGGGTTCGATTTGCGCTGTTGGTGGCAATCCACGGTGGCGGCAATCTCTCTCACCCGATTCTCCCTTTCTCTGTGTGGCGTCAGCTTGGTTCAAGCGCGATGGGGTGACACAGGGAAAGAGGAGGAGGAGTCTAGGGTTTGCGGCGCATCATATAGAGGCGAGGTGGAGAAGGATTTGACCCCGAGTCCGCTCCCAGCTACACCAACGCACCCGCCATGCGCGGCCATGGTTGTTGAGGTTTTTTTTTGTTCGGCTGACTTCTCGGGTCCACATGGCATAGAGGACAACACGGGTTAGACGCGTCTGTGAGTGAATGGCGAGCGGGCCCAGGTTGTCGGCGCCCTAGCGTGTAGGTGAGAACTAGGCCACATGGAGGGAAATGTAACATGGGCCAGATTAAGGTACGGTGGCCTAGATGGGATTTGCTTCTCCTTTTTATTTTCTTTCCTTTGTTTCTAAGTTTAGTTTGAATTCGAATTTGTGCCAAACTTATCCTCCATTATATTGCAAAATAAAATAAAAGAAAATACCAATTTTGGAAATATAACTTTATTATTTATATTTTCATATTATTTCTCTCCTTCTCATTTTCAAAACCCTACTTCCAAATTTAGGGTTTAGTTCAACTTCTAGTAGTTATTACCTTATTATTATTATCCTTATTATTTTATGTAATGCGCAAACACATAAAACTCCAACAAGATGCACTTTCTTTTACTTTTGTATCATTTGTTTGTAATTTAATCACTCTTAAATACTTGGATGCTCTTTTATGATGCAATATGGCACATAAAATAAGGAGATCTACTATATCCTTTGTATACAAATTTGAGTATTACATGGTGATAGTGGTCTGGGTCTTAGAGTGCGACCCTCTCCCGAAGATATTGAGGTCTTGGTTGCTTCTCTTTGTGATCTTCCTAATGATGAGAGGCAAGTTCATTTTGAGATGCCAGCGAGTCCAGATGACGCAGAAATGAATGTTGTGCTCGACATGTTGGCTGGAGAATCTTCTGACTCGGCCCCTGCTGAAACAATGGCTGTTGCACTTATACCAGAGCTTGACAAAATAGCGAACGCCCGAAGGCCTGAGGGTACTCGCCCAAAGCGTCTTCGTCAGGTCAGTCGTTCGACTGCGCCTGCTGAAGAGAAGAAGAAGAAGAAAAAGAGATGGCTTCGATGATTGTCATGCTTGGACCAGGATGCTGGCCCTTCTGCTCCTGTTGCTGAAAAAGTGCTGGCAGAGGTCTTTACTAGAGTTGATCCCACTGGTGGTGTGCCTGTTGAAGCTGACCCCAATGGGTGTGACCGTGCACCAGTTGACCCCAACGAATGTATCCGTGCACCAGCTGACCCCAATGGGTGTGATCCTGTTGAAGCTGAGCCCAATGGGTGTGATCCTGTTGAAGCTGACCCCAATGGGTGTGATCCTATTGAAGCTGACCCCAATGGGTGTGATCCTGCACCATCTTTTGTCCGTATTTTTTATGAGGATGAAGAAGAGGAAGAAGAAATTCCGCTAATTCGCAAGAATGGCCGGCGTTACAGAGGTAGTAGGGGGGATAGTGATATTCCTTCTCTAGCTCTGTCTGCTCTTGTTAGCCTGCAAAAATTATCCATAATAGATTTTGATCAGGTCCTTGAGGATGTCGTTCCTGAGGATATGATGTCAGAGTCGATTGATGGTGATATGATGGATGTTTGCTCTCACATTCCAGATGTGGGATTAGAGGTATCTCAGGTAGCATCTCACGCATCGTCGACCTTGGAAGGCGGTCTTCGGTGTCAAGATGTTGGTCAAGATTGCCCGACTCCCATGGAGGTGATTGAGGATCCTTCAGCCGTAGAGGTGGCTGTTGCAGAAGACCTAGCCCCCAAGGGTGGTGCTGGCGGTTACCTAGCCCCCGAGGGTGTCGCCGGTAATGATCCGGCTCGGGTGGGTATTGCAAGCTGTAACCTAGCCCCCGAGGGTGTTGCCGGTAGTGATCTGGCTCCAATGGGTAGTGCGAGCTGCAACCCAGCCCCCGAGGGTGTTCGAGCGAGCTCTCCTTCCCATACCTCCATGGATGTCCACGTCGGGTCGTCTCCACCACGTTCTGATGGAGTGATAGCGATGCATACTTCTTTAGCTTCAAGTGAGGGAGTCGCCTTAGAGGTTGGCACACCAGATGCCAGAATTCTAATATCTGCTAGTGGAGCTAAATCAACCCCCGATGATGCTCTTCAGATTGTTCCAGTTGATCTTCCTTCGTCGAGCTTCAACATGACTTCTCATGACTTGGGGTTGCCTTCATTCTTTTCTAATCTTCAGGTAACTTAGTTCTTCTCGTTCTGTCATTCCTCCTGGTGAATCACTTTCTTTGTACTCATTTGTTTTTAATAACAGGCTTTCGTTGACGGGATGTGTGCTCAATTGAAATCACATGGTGCCTCTATCCCAGAAGGAGCTCTGTCTCTAGCGTAGTGGAATCCATTGCTGCTCCAGAAGCAGATAGCTGATTTGAAAGTGTCAAATGCTGGTTGGTATCTTTGTTTCTTCGTTGGCTGATTGATTAATTTGTTTTTAATCGTGTATCCTTCTTCGACTACTTTTTGTCAGATATGGCCCGACGGTATTCTGAACTTGAGGAGAAACATTCCCAAGGTCAGATCGACCTGGCCCGAGTTTCTGCTTCTTTAGACGACGCAAATTCTTTGAATTCCTCTCTTAATGCTCAGCTTGACTCTAAAATGGCGGCTAACAAGGTAAGCTTACTTAATTGGATCTACCATGCTTTTACTATTTTCTGAATATTTGAGAGCTGATTCTTGTCTGTAGGAGGAGAAACAAGCACTTGCAGCTTCTCGCGATAATCTGGATAGATTGTATCGTGACGCCAGCAACTCCCTAACCATCTTGGAGAGGAGCCACCGCTTTACTCTAACAGATTTGGATCATCATCGTCATGAACTACAAGTATCCCAGGATGAGATCCTGCGGCTCAGGCAGCTGGTGTCAAGCAAGGACTCCATCATCAAAGATCTGCGTGCCTCCAAGAGATCAGTCGCCCAGGAGCTAGAGGCTGCTCAACTGGCTGCCAAGGTTGCAGAGGACAACTGCGTCGTTCTGAAGGCCCAGCGTGACAAGGCTATGGACAAAGCCATTCGCGCGGGGCGAATCCTGATGAGAAGGCCTGGTGTAGTTGTTCCTGATGACATTGTTGCAGACGTCAAGGCTACACCTGATGCTTCGAGTCGCCCTTCCTCATCGATTGCTCCTACGAAAGACATTGCCAAGTAGAGATGTTTTGCTATGTTTAAAATATACTGAATGCATTTGTGAACTATATGTGTGTGTGATCTGCGTGCTTGAGTATTCGGTAGGATTTTAGAATGTGTTCTTGACGCTGAAAACTATAACATTTTGTTTCTGTTGTTAGAATTCAACAGTTGTCATGAATGATTGTAGAAGTAAGTGTGGTGTGCTGGTTTTAGAATTTTTTCCTAATTTATGCTAATTGATCCGCTGGTAAGGCATAGAGATCGCCCTAAGATGAGTAAACGCGAGCATGTTACACTAAGTTGAGTAAGCTTGAGCATGTTGCACCATCTTAAGTCACTGCCGACTTAAGCTGATTGCTCCGTTAGTAGGGTATAGTGGTCAGCCTAAGTCAAGTAAGCGCGAGCATGTTGCATTGTCTTAAGTCACTGCCGACTTAAGCTGATTGCTCTATTAGTAGGGTATAGTGGTCACCCTATGCCGAGTAAGCGTGAGCATGTTGCACCGTCTTAAGTCACTGCTGACTTAAGCTGATTTCTCTGTTAGTAGGGTATATGGTCACCCTATGTCGAGTAAGCGCGAGCATGTTGCACCGTCTTAAGTCACTGCTGAATTAAGCCGATTGCTCTGTTAGTAGGGTATAGTGGTCACCCTATGCCAAGTAAGCGCGAGCATGTTGCACCGTCTTAAGTCACTGCTGACTTAAGCCGATTGCTCCGTTAGTAGGGTATAGTGGTCACCTTATGCCGAGTAAGCGTGCTAATTGATAATAAATAGTTCGAGTGCCCTTGAGAATGAAATCTTTTTATTGATGATGTATTTTCCAATTACAGAATACAATGCTGCCCCGATAGCTTTTGAAATCTTGCTAAGGGTAAAACTTCCTGAGGTGCTCTATATTCCATGAATTCCCTATTTCCGTGCCATACATTTGAGTAAGCTGATATGATCCTGGTCGAGTGATCTCCGCTACTACAAATGGCCCTTCCCATAGTGGTGACAATTTGTGTCGTCCTTCCCCCGTTAGAATTCGGTGAAGGACCAAGTCTCCCACTACAAAGGGTCGATGTCGTATAGCTTTATCATGATAGCGCCTCAGGGTTTGCTGGTATCTAGCTAACTGAATTACTGTATTCGATCGCTCTTCTTCCAATACGTCAATATCCTCTAGTCTGGTAGCCTCTACCTCAGCTATGTTTTCGAAGACCAGCCTTGGTGCCCCAAACCTGAGGTCGGCAGGTAGCACTGCCTCCGAACCATAGACCATGAAGAAAGGGGTATTTCCATGCAGAGCTCGACTAGGTTGAGTTCTTAGGCTCCAAACTACATACAACAACTCTCTGATCCACTTTCCCGCGAACTTTTCATTCTTGTCAAAGACTTTCCTCCTGAGTGCTTCCAGTATCATTCCATTAGCCCTTTCTACCTGATCGTTGGCTCTTGGATGTGCTACTGATGCATATTTGATCTAGATGCTCTGTTGTTCGCGGAAATCAAAGAATTCAGAGCTAGTGAAATTGGATCCTAGGTCGGTTATGATGCTATTCGGTATCCCAAACCTGAATATTATATCTTGTATGAATTCCACTGCCTTAGCTAAAGTTAGAGAAGCAATGGGTTTGTATTCTATCCATTTGGTGAATTTGTCAATGGCGACCAACACGTGAGTGTATCCTCCCTAAGCTTTCTTGAAGGGTCCAATCATGTCCAGTCCCCAGCATGCAAATGGCCATGTTACGGGTATGGTCTGCAGTTGCTATGCTGGTAAATGCTGCTGCTTTGATAAGAATTGGCAAGCTTCACACCTCTGGACTAACTCAGCTGCATCACCCTTTGCTGTCGGCCAATAGAAACCAGACCTGAAGACCTTCCCAACCAGAGTCCTGGATGTTGTGTGTATCCCACACTGTCCGGCGTGGATCTCATCTAGCAGTTGCTTCCCAATAACCGAAGGAATGCACTTCATGAGGATTCCTGTTGCGCCCCTTCTGTACAGTGCATCCCCAATGAGGGTGTAGTGGGTTGACTGCCTTGCGATGCATTCTGTTGCGGCTTTATCATCCGGTTCCTCCTCGTTCTTTATATACTAGATGATAGGCTCCCTTCAGTCATTAGAGTCTGACTCTGGCTGGCTCAAAACATTGCACTCTTCTACTTGATCTGAGGAAATGCTTGGGCGTGGCACCTCTTGGATGAAAACTCTAGGTGGGACCTGAGTTCGACTGGATCCTAGTTTCGACAACGCGTCTGCTGCAGCATTGCGATCTCTTTCCACATGATGAAATTCCAGCCCTTCAAATTTGTCTTCCAGTTTTCGGACGGCTGTGCAGTACTTGCCCGTAGAGTCATTCGAGCAATCCCATTCTTTATTTATCTGATTTATGACCACCAGTGAATCTCCGTATACCATCAACCTCTTAATGCCCAGTGATATAGCAATGTTCAATCCGTGGATCAGAGCTTCATATTCTGCTGCATTATTGGATGCTGAGAATAACAACCGAAGAGCATATTTGAGTTGTTCACCTCTAGGGGCAATGAAGAGGATCCCTGCGCCTGCTCCCTGCAGCTTCAGCGAGCCATCGAAATACATCTGCCATACTTCTACAGTCTCCGGTTTATCTAGTACTTGTTGCTCAATCCACTCTGATATGAAGTCGACTAGCGCTTGGGTCTTTATTGCGGTGCGAGGCCGAAACTCAATGTCGTGTGCTCCCAGCTCGCAGGCCCACTTGGCTATTCTTCCAATGGCTTCTTTGTTGTAGAGAATATCCCCTATTGCAAACCCGGTGACTACAATGACTTTGTGGTCGTCAAAGTAGTAACGGAGCTTGCGTGCAGTTAGAAGTACTACATACAATAGTTTTTGAACTTGAGGATACTTCTTTTTAGAGGGTCCCGAAACTTCACTAATGAAGTAGACGGGATGTTGTACTGGATATGCGTGTCCTTCCTCTGCCCGCTCGACTACCAACGCGGTGCTCACCACGTGAGTCGTGCAAGAGATGTACAACAACAGATCTTCTGCCGGCTGGTTTGGTGTGGCTCGGCGTGGCGGCTTTAGCACTAGCGGTGTGGTCAAGAACTTCTTCAGTGCATCAAGGGCTTCCTGAGCTTCTGAGGTCCACTGGAACTTGTCCACCTTCTTGTCAATTTGTAGAATGGTAGGCCTTTTTCTCCTAACCTTGATATGAACCTGCTTAAAGCTGCCATGCATCCAGTAAGCCTTTGCACTTTCTTCTGTGACCGTGGTGCTTCCATCCTCATGATAGCCTCGATCTTTTCTGGATTAGCTTCAATTCCTCGGTGGCTGACAATGAATCCGAGCAATTTCCCTGCTGGCACTCCAAAGACACATTTTTCTAGGTTGAGCTTCCATCGATATCGCCTTAAACTGTTGAAGACCAGCTACAAATCTTCAATGAAGTTTTCTGTCTTAATCACTACATCATCAACATAAGCTTCTACCTGCTTGCCCCAGTGATCGGCTAAGCATGTTTGAATGGTTCTCTGGTAGGTTGCTCCAGCATTCTTGAGGTCGAACGGCATGGAGGTATAGCAGAAGGCTCCAAAAGGGGTAATGAATGCTGTTTTTTCCTCGTCTTCTTTTGCCAAGCTGATTTGATGGTATCCTGAGTAGCAATCCAAGAATGACAGCATAGAGCATCCGGCGGTTGAATCTACCACCCGATCTATTCTAGGAAGTCCGAAGGGATCCTTCATGTAACACCTCAGGTGTTACCATGGTTAGAACCCACCTTGGCACTAAGGGCTATGATCATATGTGGTAGAGACTTAAGGAACTACATAAGAACTTTGGAGCTCATGTGTTAATCAAAGTTTGTTAATGACTTAAGAGGTATTACTCAAATCTTTATGCACTTACTACCTTGGACAAGAGGGGGAAAACCCTAGGCCTCTCTTTAACCCTATATCTCAAGGCCATGAATGAGAGGGGGAGAAAGAGTGAGCAAATGTGCAAAACATGGGTAATCTTCAACCAAACCTTAAGTAACCTTATAACCAGCAATTAAGGGAAGGAAATATTGCAAAAAGACCCCTGGAGAAACCCCAAATCAAATCTCCAAGTGGAGAGAGAGCTAGAGCTCCCTAATTCTCTCTAAGTTAAAAACTACACCTACACCAAAGATCAGCCGTGTTCACCTCGAAGCTGGCACCAAATCCACCTATGTTCTATACCAAAAATGTGGCATACCACCTAAGGCACCCACTAGAAAAAGCTGAGCCTGAGACTTGGACGTTTGACATGCCTTGGCATGGTTTTTGTCGTGAGGTGGGCAGAGAGACACACCCGATTTGGCGACCCAGGATCTCCCTCCCTAGGCCATATCTGCCATGGCGTCTCACAGTTGAGTGATAGCCATAGGTGCCAGGAAAAGACTCGCGCCGGATTTATGCCAAGATTCGCACGTTTGCGACTTGGGTGAGCTGTGGAACAAGGGCAGAAGAAAAGCTCCACGTGTTCGACGCGCTCTGCCACGCCAGAGCACGCCCGCGCCCGACCCCGCGCCGCGCCGAGCCGCGCCCGTGTCCCCTGTGTGCGCCCGCGCCTATAAAACCCACTAAGGCATCGGCCACACTTCTCCGCGCACGCTCAAGCCTCACCGGAGCTCAACTCACCGTCGTTTGCCCGTGCACGACGTGTTTGCGGCCACCCGAGCCCCTGCCGTCGTGGACCGGCCAGCCCAGCCCTTCCCAGCCCCGTCCAACCCTCGGAGATGACTAAGTACACCCCCGTGAAGCTCCCCGAGAGAGGAATCGAAGCCTGCTTCGCCGGAGAGGCCAGTCCACGGTCGCCGGAGCTCACAACCCCGCCGGAGTACGTGGACCGGGTAATCTGCTCAACCACTTTCCGATTCCTGGTGCACACAGTCACTACGTTACCCCGTGAAGCTCACCTTGCCCTTGGATTGAACCAGCTCGCCGTGGTTTGGCCGGTACACTCGCCACCGACGAGAACACCCGCCTGCGTGCGTGGACCGAGCGATTCCGGCCATCCCCGCCGTCGAGCCGCACCTCGCTGTGACCGCCAGAGCCTCCCCGAGCCAACCCTGCCCTTTGTCGGACCTATCTCGTCGCCGGTAAGCCGCGCCACCCTTCTCTTTCCCGCGGGTACTGTTTACATTGGGGGAAGGACTGCGGGTGAGAGGAAGAAAAGGTCAGGGGGCTTTTTGAACTGTCAGCGACTCAGGGGAATAGTGGCTCAGGGGTAGATTTGAGTGGGTTGATTCAGTTTAAACCCAGGGACCTCGGTGTAAATTGTTTTCCAGGAAACTCTTATTAAATCTGTTTTTAAATTGAACAGAGACTTTAAAAATTCATAACTTCTGTTTAGTTCATCCAAATTTGGTCAAACAAATTTTGTCAGACTCTAAATATTGTAACCTACTTAAGAAAAATATAAAACCCTCTATGTACTATAGAAAACTTTAAGGTTCTGATTTAATTATAGTTTTGGCCAAAAGCTCAATAATAGAAAGAAAAATAGTTGTGCTATTTGACTAAGGTTAAGAAAATTTGGAGAAGTTTATGTCCACCTACTGACCTGTTTAAAAATGCTAAACCTCTCTGTCCACCCCATTAAGTTAGTTTTACCACTTATCTTACATTATGCTTAAGGTTAAGAAAAAAATAGAAAATGTGATTTAAATAATGAACCAGAGGGCACCTCTATTTTTGTTAGGGTACTTATTGAATAAAGTTCACTGGAAAAATCTATCATACCCTGTTTAGTATAAAATAAGTAGGATCCCTTTTAATTTAAGAAAACAAGGTAAACTTAGAAAAACCCTACAAAAATAACCCTAAGGTGAAAACCCCTCAAACCTTAGGATAACTAATGTTTGGTTATTATAAACATAGGAAAAATACAAAATCTGTTGTTTGATATTTTTCAAATGACAAGTTAGTTATAAGCACCTTTTTGGCATAAAACTTCAGAAAATCACAACTAAATAATCACCAATTAACTTTCTGTGAATTTTGGCACAGAGGTTTGGTATTACTGTTAGATCCCAACAAAAATAACCCTTAGGAAGTAACTCAACTCTAAAGGAGAGGTATAGTGTAAAGTGGCCCATTTTACACCACCTTTGTTATTTTTGTCTAAAGCTTAGCCTTTTTATTTTGAACCTCAATTTCCTAAAATGGGCTATAGTGACCCATGGCAATCCCCTGTAATTTTTACAGAATTTTTGGAAAATGTTAAACCACTGTCGTAGTTCAAACCTACCCCAGAAGCCATGAAATAAGAATAAAGAAAGGGAAATATGAACAATGGAAAACTTAGTGTCATCCTAAAACTCTTTATAACTTGTCCACTGAGATATATAGAGGCAATACCAATTACCTATGCCTATCCCTAGCAAAACCTAGACCTAGAAATGATAAGCATAAACCATTAAAAGCCGCATATGACCCGAAAACCCTAAGTTACTCATCAACTTAGTTTTTCTTCGCTTAGCATAATGTTGTTAAATCTTGCATAATCATGACATACATGTTCATTGCATTCGATAGACTGTAACCTTGCTGACGGAGAGTACGTCCTCGTGCCGGAGCAAGGAGCTGCTCAGGAGGTAGCCCCAGATCCCGCACCCGAGTCTGCACCAGAGGATCTGCCTGCCACAGCCTTGGAAGGCAAGTCCCGGTTTTATGCATAACCTATTTATTATGCTATTTTACTACACTTAATGTTTGTAGGCTTGTACTGTGCACTTAAGTGTAGGAGTTGACTGAAACCTTAGTCGCATGATCTCAGGAATCCTTTTGTGATGTATACTAGTATGCTAGGTCGAATAGCTGCTTATTAATTAGGGATCTCGGTAGAAGTCGAGTGATTTTTCTAGCACTTGCGCGAGGTCAGGAATTGGTTGTATCCATTTTTGATATCATAATGATGGTGGTCTATGGACAACGGTCCATGGGGATGCGTTGTCTACGAGACGGAAATTTGGAATAAGGATTAAGGTGTGGTACCGTGTGTCAAGCGTTTGAACGTACTAAACACATGCCGAGAAATATGGTAAATCGGTAAGCCTAGTACCTGAGTGAACCTGCCCGCAGACATATCCCCTCACGCGACCTGAGACGTGGTCTCCCATTCCGGTTATGGTGGGTACAAGTGCGGTCACTGCACGACGGCAGTCGGGGTCAGTGAGGCATTGTACGCCAAGGCGGTGAGCCCTGATCTGTTGCTAGGGAATCGATGGGGACGGTTGATGTGAGTGGGGACGGAGTGCCTCGCTGCGTCGTGTGTTTAGGTCTACCTTGCAAGGTTTAAAAACTCGATTCGAATCGTCTGCTTCTCGCAGCTAATGAGACTGCTTGATCCATGCTGCTACATTGAGTAACAAGTGGAAATATGATGAGATGATACAAGATGTTGATTGCTTAAATGTTTGCTACTATGTGTGAGTAGATAGTACACATTTAGCCTTAAGAGAGTCACACTTAATTTGACCAAATTAACAACTTGATTTAGAAACCCAGCTAGTGCTTTTGGCAACCAAACCCCACAGCCAAACAGCTGCATGTCTAGAGGTAGAGGAGTAGACTCCTCACACAGGGTAAGTCTAGCTGAGTATTAGCATACTCAGCCTTGCTTGTGGCATAATTTTTTACAGGTTCTCTGGAGGACATGGCTGCTGGAGTGACTTGGCCGTCCACCTTACCATCGGGTTGGACTGTCGAGTGGGACCCCGCCTCGGCTGAGGAGGAGCATGAGGAGTGATGGGACAGGCTTCCCCATCTCTCTGTTTATTTGCCATTAGTTTTATTCCGCTGCACTTCGAACAATGATGGTTACTTTTGCAAAAACTCCGATGATGATGATGTAATAATTTAATACTCTCACATGCATGGTTTTATGTTTTATTGTATTTGCTCTGTGACTCACCATCGAGTGAGATTGTGGTACTTGATCCTGTCAGTGGCCGTGTCGGACTAGATCCGAGGGATTGACGGGTTATTCCCATTTAGGTGTAGTCTAGCCTCTAAGGCAGGACTTAGGCACTTAAGTTGGAATAATTCGGGCAGTTCCGCCACAGCTGGTATCGGAGCTTGTACCACCACAGAGGAATCAATAAAATATGAATACCATCCCTTTTTAAAATAAAACTTGATAGAAACAATGTTGGATAGATCGTAGGATGAGCAGGATAGACCTAGGACGTGAAGCCTTAGGATGATAGAAGGGTAGCTAGGTGGCTAAATAATTAGACCCCACAGGCCCCTTTTAGGGATGGGAGTTCTTCCCTATTCCCCTTATGTTGGTGAGGTCGTTCAGGATGAGCATGCATGCATTGCTAAATTAAACAATTGAGTAAAGACTTAAAAACAAGGTGATAACCAACTAAGTCTCCAGTACCTTTTTATTTTAACTAAAGAAAGGATGAGTTTTATTTCTCTTGTTCTTTTATAATTCTTTTTCTTTTACTTACACACAACCGTACACAGATGACTTCCCACGGATCCTCAGAGGACGGAAATGCACTAACCCACACTGACGGGCTTGCACGAGAGGGCTTCCCCCGTATTTTGTGGGAGGTACTTCAGGGAGCCAGGTACATGACACCCCCTCAGTACGCGGTGCAGCAGTTTGAGAAGCACCGGGTGCCCCGCTGTAGGGTGAGGATGACCTTGGAGCCTCATCCCCTGCAGCCAGGTTGGCGCTCACTGGACTCCGAGTCTTTCGGATACCGGGCAGAGGACACGATCGAGATGATCGCTCTGCTCGGGTTGACGACTTTCTGTGGGTTCCATCCCTTGGAGCTCTCTACCCACCCCATTGGTTTGTTCCCCGCCGAAAAGGAGGACGACCCGATGTGGAAGGATCGGGTGGAGCATGCCAAAGACATCTGGGCTCTCTACCCAGGCCACACGGCTCACTTGTCGGTGCGATGCATGAACGCCCTGTATCGGTTGCAAGTGATGCGTGGAGAGGCAATGTCTCATCTAATGGCATTATTGGAGGCAACCAAGATCACCCTAGACAACAGGGAGGAGCTCGTGGTTGACTTGTCCCAGGAGCTGGTAGAAAAAGATTTACAAGTGGAGCAGCTGTCTGATGAGATCCATGAGTTGGAGGAATTGGTGGGAACGAGGGAGAACACCATCGAGGTTCTCGAAGATCAGCTTCTCAACACCCAGCAGCAGCTCGCAGAGGCTAATGAGCACCTAGATATGCATCATCAGGAGATCCATGATGGGGAGGCTGACGAGGACGTCGACATTGAGGGAGGGGAGGAGCCTGCTTCCAGCGTAGACACTGCTAGCTTAGGGAGGCCACCTTCCCCCGAGTCGAGTGTCGCCTCTTTCGCTCATTAGTTGCCAGAGTAGGAATAGAGATCGGTAATGTAGGACTCCTCGCAGCTAGCTTAGCTTTTGCACCCTTGGGGTACTAGGCTGGATAGAGTTGAGTCTTTTTGGGACAAATGATGTAATCGTGATAAACTCTTTTGGAAGCATGTTGGATGGATGCTGTTATCAGTTTTAAATTTGGAAGGAAAAAGTTATGCCTTTATAAATCTTTTGTTGAAATTGGAGTCTATCGTTTTGCTGTGACTCTTTTCGTCGCGATTAAATCTTAAACTTGGAGATATGGTGTTAAGTATTTATGTGGTTTTTCAGATGGCCGGGAGGCAGCGTCGTGGCCAGAATGAGCGTGTTCCTCCACCGCCACCACCACCCCCACTCTGCAGGAGCTGATGGCTCAGCAGAACGAGATTTTGAGGCAGCTAGCTCAGCGTCAGCCACCACCTCAGCACTATGGTGGTGGAGACCACCAGCGTCACCCCGCGGCAGCTACCTACCAGGAGTTCCTTAGTACCCAGCCCCCATTGTTCACAAGGGCAGAGGATCCACTTGATGCAGATGTGTGGTTGCGAGTAGTGGAATCCAAATTCCCGCTACTCCATGGAGCTTGCTCAGAAGTCACTAAGGTCCGGTTCGCTACTCAGCAGCTTCGCGGACCCGCACGGACATGGTGGGACCACTATCTTGCTATGCAACAGGCTGACCATGAGGTGGAATGGAGGGAGTTTAAGGCAGCTTTCAGGGGACATCACATACCCGCAGGCATCATGGACCGGAAGCTCAACGAGTTTCTGGCACTCACTCAGGGCAACAGGACAGTGTTGCAGTATGCCCAGGCTTTTAATGACTTGTGCCAATATGCTGGATATCACGCAGACACGGATGAGAAGAAGAGAGACAGGTTCAGGAGGGGGCTCAGCACTAAGCTCCGTGATCGTCTCAACACCGTCAGGGCCAACAGCTACAATGAATTGGTCAACATGGCTATCTCCCAGGAGGACTGCATTACGGCTCGACAGGCAGAAAAGAAGAGGAAGACCCCTGTGGCTGGACTCCCAGCTCAGCCACAGCGCTTCAAGATTGTGTCCGACACTCAGAACAGGGGACCCCAGCAGCAGCAAGGAAGATGGGTGATCCGACCACCGCAGCAGCAGCAGCAGGCACCCAACCGCACCCAGTTTCTAGCTCAGAGGAACAATCAGCAGCAGCAGTACCGCCAGGCAAATGACAACAGGTGTTTCACCTGTGGCAACACCGGGCATTATGCCAAGAATTGCCCCAGGAACCAGCAGAGGCAGGGGCAGAATGTAAATCAAAGCCAGGGCAAGAGGCAGAAGGTGCAAGTGAGGCAGGGCAAGCTGAACTTTACCACCATGGCTGGTATTCCCGAGGGAGCACCCGTTATGACTGGTATCTTTACCGTTTTAAATTGTCCTGCTATTATTCTTTTCGATTCTGGTGCATCACATAGCTTTATTAATGCCAAGTTTAGTGCCAAGTGCCAGTTGCCTTTTCACCACACCAACGGGGGTATCACAATTTCAACACCAGGAGGCAGGATTGCCACCAATCAAATCAGCAAGAATGTGCCTATAAAGTTTGGTAGTCTGATAATTAAAACCAACCTTCTTATTTTGGGATTGGATAGTGTGGATATCATATTGGGAACTGATTGGTTGACCAAACATCAGGCAGTGATTGACATTGCAGCTAGGGCCATTGAAGTGCACTCACCAACCTGTGGTGAAACCACACTATTTTTGCCCGATCAGGGTTGCACCCGCTCTTGTGCCTTCGTTATGATAAAATCCTCAGTGGAAAAGATCCCAGTGGTCTGTGACTACTCGGATGTGTTTCCGGATGAGTTGCCAGGGATGCCACCTGACCGAGACATCGAGTTCGCAATCGAATTGCAACCCGGGACTGCTCCTATCTCCAAGAGACCCTATAGGATGCCTCCCGCGGAACTGGCAGAACTGAAGAAGCAACTGCAAGAACTGTTGGACAAGGGGTTTATTCACCCAAGTACTTCACCATGGGGATGTCGAGCATTATTTGTGAAGAAAAAGGATGAAAGTTTGAGGATGTGTGTTGACTACCGCCCTCTCAATGCGGTGACCGTCAAGAACAAATACCCACTGCCCCGCATTGATGTTCTGTTTGATCAGTTGGTAGGAGCCAAGGTATTTTCCAAGATAGATCTTCGCTCGGGATACCATCAGATCAAGATCCGTGCCAGTGATATTCCCAAGACGGCTTTCTCAACCAGATATGGGCTTTACGAGTTTTTGGTGATGTCTTTTGGGCTGACCAATGCCCCGGCTTATTTCATGTACTTGATGAACTCGGTATTCATGCCAGAGTTGGACAAGTTCGTGGTCATTTTCATTGATGATATCCTAGTCTATTCCAAGAATAAAGCCAAGCACACTAAGCATTTGCATACTGTACTTCAGAGACTGCGTGACCATCGGTTGTATGCCAAGTTGTCTAAATGTGAATTTTGGCTGAAGGAGATTAAATTCTTGGGTCACACAATTTCTTAGGAAGGAATATCAGTTGATCCTGAGAAAGTACAAGAGGTGATGGACTGGAAACCCCCAACTACAGTGAAGCAGATTCGGAGTTTTCTAGGATTGGCCGGGTATTATCGACGATTTATTCCGGATTTTTCCAGGATTGCCAAACCAATGACTAAACTATTGAAAAAGGGAGTCAAGTATGATTGGAGCCAAAGGTGTGAAGATGCCTTTCATACTTTGAGGCAGCATTTGACAACAGCCCCAGTGCTGGCTCAACCTGACAACACCAAGCCTTTTGAAGTTTATTGTGATGCTTCTGGTACAGGATTGGGGTGTGTCTTGATGCAAGAGAATAGAGTGATTGCTTATGCTTCCCGAGCACTTAGACCCCATGAGCAGAACTACCCTACACATGATCTGGAGTTGGCAGCTGTGGTTCATGCTCTCAAGATTTGGAGGCATTACTTGATGGGAGCTCACTGTAACATGTACACCGATCACAAGAGTCTCAAATACATCTTCACTCAGGCAGATCTAAACATGAGGCAGAGAAGATGGTTAGAATTAATCAAGGATTATGATTTGGAGGTGCATTACCATCTGGGCAAGGCCAATGTTGTGGCAGATGCTTTGAGTAGAAAGGCCCAGTGTAACTGTATGAGCATGGATGCAAGAGTTACCACCCTGTGTGATGAGTTGTGTAAGCTGAACCTAGAAGTTGTTCCCTCCGGTGAATTTAGTTATATCTCGGTGGAGCCCACATTGCAAGAGCAAATAGTCCAGGCACAAATTGGGGATAAAGGTGTTCAGATTATCAAAAACATGCTCAAGCAGAAGGCGGAAAAATACAAGTGTTTCCGTCAGGACAGCAAGGGCATTTTGTGGTTTGGAGATCGATTGGTTGTTCCCAAGGACCCTGAGCTCAGAAAGAAGATACTGGATGAAGCTCACCTTTCCAAGTTCTCCATGCACCCTGGTAGCAACAAGATGTATCATGATCTTAGATCCTTGTACTGGTGGACCAGAATGAAGAGAGAAATTCCCAAGTATATATCCGAGTGTGACACCTGCCAAAGGATCAAAGCCAATCATTTGAAGGCAGCAGGTCCTCTACAACCCCTTCTCATACCATCTTGGAAATGGGAGGACATTTGCATGGACTTTATCGTGGGGTTGCCAAACACCTCCAGGCACCATGATTCAATTTGGGTTATTGTGGACAGATTGACCAAGACCACTCATTTCTTGCCAGTACATACCACCCACAGGACAAAGAAGTATGCGGAAATTTACATCGACCAGATAGTTCGTTTGCATGGGATACCAAGGACTATAGTCTCAGATCGAGGAGCACCGTTTGTGGCACGATTTTGGGAACAATTGCAGGAATCACTTGGGACTCATGTGATACGGAGCTCAGCATACCATCCCCAAACCGATGGCCAGACTGAAAGGGTGAATCAGATTTTGGAAGACATGTTGCAGGCATGTGCACTGCACTACGGAAAGGATTGGGACAAGTGTCTTTCTTTGGCAGAGTTTTCTTACAATAACAGCTATCAGTCCAGTCTGAAGATGGCACCTTTTGAAGCCTTATATGGGAGGAGATGTAGAACCCCGCTGAATTGGTCTCAAGCAGGAGAAAGGGAAATATTTGGGCCAGATTTGGTTCTTGAAGCAGAGGAAAAGGTCAGAGTCATCAAGAAGAACTTAGAAGCTGCTCAAGCCAGGCAAAAGAGCTATCATGATAAAAGGCGGAAGCCTCTACAGTTCAAGGTGGGAGATCATGTTTATCTTAAGATATCACCCACCAAGGGTGTCCAGAGATTCGGGATCAAGGGCAAGTTAGCTCCTCGATACATCAGACCTTATGAGATCCAGGAGGCTTGTGGACCTGTAGCATATCAATTGAAGTTGCCACCCAGCATGTCAGCTATTCATGATGTATTCCATGTATCTCAGCTGCGGAAATGTGTCCGCCTACCCACTTAAGTGCTACCGGAACCAGACATTGAGATAGAACCAGACTTGTCCTATCAAGAATACCCCGTCAAGATACTGGATCAGAAGGAGAGATCAACACGGGCAAGATCAATTAAAATGTATAAAGTTCAGTGGAGTCACCATTCAGCAGAGGAAGCTACGTGGGAGACTGAGGATTTTCTACGCTCTCGCTTCCCCGACTTTCTGCCCAAAGGAGTTGGTACGTAACCCCCAAAACCCCACCCCCACCTGCCCTTTGAAAACAATTATAAGAAAAACTTAGATAGTAAGGGAAGTCTAAGTTGTGGTTTTAACTTAAAAAGGACTTCCTTCTGAAGTTGCAAAAAGGATGACATTCGAAGAACAGTTAACCAAAGAAAACTTAAAGGAAAGCAGAAACCACACACCAGCACACCTTCTTGGCACCCTCCTAAGGACTCTACCTAAAATCTCGGGACGAGATTCCCTTAAGGGGGGAGGGCTGTAACACCTCAGGTGTTACCATGGTTAGAACCCACCTTGGCACTAAGGGCTGTGATCATATGTGGTAGAGACTTAAGGAACTACATAAGAACTTTGGAGCTCATGTGTTAATCAAAGTTTGTTAATGACTTAAGAGGTATTATTCAAATCTTTATGCACTTACTACCTTGGACAAGAGGGGGAAAACCCTAGGCCTCTCTTTAACCCTATATCTCAAGGCCATGAATGAGAGGGGGAGAAAGAGTGAGCAAATGTGCAAAACATGGGTAATCTTCAACCAAACCTTAAGTAACCTTATAACCAGCAATTAAGGGAAGGAAATATTGCAAAAAGACCCCTGGAGAAATCCCAAATCAAATCTCCAAGTGGAGAGAGAGCTAGAGCTCCCTAATTCTCTCTAAGTTAAAAACTACACCTACACCAAAGATCAGCCGTGTTCACCTCGAAGCTGGCACCAAATCCACCTACGTTCTATACCAAAAATGTGACTGTGGTGCTTCCATGACCTTGATATGAACCTGCTTAAAGCTGCCATGCATCCAGTAAGCCTTTGCACTTTCTTCTATGACCGTGGTGCTTCCATCCTCATGATAGCCTCGATCTTTTCTGGATTAGCTTCAATTCCTCGGTGGCTGACAATGAATCCGAGCAATTTCCCTGCTGGCACTCCAAAGACACATTTTTCTAGGTTGAGCTTCCATCGATATCGCCTTAGACTGTTGAAGACCAGCTACAAATCTTCAATGAAGTTTTCTGTCTTAATCACTACATCATCAACATAAGCTTCTACCCGCTTGCCCCAGTGATCGGCTAAGCATGTTTGAATGGTTCTCTGGTAGGTTGCTCCAGCATTCTTGAGGCCGAACGACATGGAGGTATAGCAGAAGGCTCCAAAAGGGGTAATGAATGTTGTTTTTTCCTCGTCTTCTTTTGCCAAGCTGATTTGATGGTATCCTGAGTAGCAATCCAAGAATGACAGCATAGAGCATCCGGCGGTTGAATCTACCACCCGATCTATTCTAGGAAGTCCGAAGGGATCCTTCGTGTAACACCTCAGGTGTTACCATGGTTAGAACCCACCTTGGCACTAAGGGCTGTGATCATATGTGGTAGAGACTTAAGGAACTACATAAGAACTTTGGAGCTCATGTGTTAATCAAAGTTTGTTAATGACTTAAGAGGTATTACTCAAATCTTTATGCACTTACTACCTTGGACAAGAGGGGGAAAACCCTAGGCCTCTCTTTAACCCTATATCTCAAGGCCATGAATGAGAGGGGGAGAAAGAGTGAGCAAATGTGCAAAACATGGGTAATCTTCAACCAAACCTTAAGTAACCTTATAACCAGCAATTAAGGGAAGGAAATATTGCAAAAAGACCCCTAGAGAAACCCCAAATCAAATCTCCAAGTGGAGAGAGAGCTAGAGCTCCCTAATTCTCTCTAAGTTAAAAACTACACCTACACCAAAGATCAGCCGTGTTCACCTCGAAGCTGGCACCAAATCCACCTATGTTCTGTACCAAAAATGTGGCATACCACCTAAGGCACCCACTGGAAAAAGCTGAGCCCGAGACTTGGACGTTTGACATGCCTTGGCATGGTTTTTGTCGCGAGGTGGGCAGAGAGACACACCAGATTTGGCGACCCAGGATCTCCCTCCCTAGGCCATATCTGCCATGGCGTCTCACAGTTGAGTGATAGCCCTAGGTGCCAGGAAAAGACTCGCGCCGGATTTATGCCAAGATTCGCACGTTTGCGACTTGGGTGAGCTGTGGAACAAGGGCAGAAGAAAAGCTCCACGTGTTCGACGCGCTCTGCCGCGCCAGAGCACGCCCGCGCCTGACCCCGCGCCGCGCCGAGCCACGCCCGTGTCCCCTGTGTGCGCCCGCGCCTATAAAACCCACTAAGGCATCGGCCACACTTCTCCGCGCACGCTCAAGCCTCACCGGAGCTCAACTCACCGTCCTTTGCCCGTGCACGACGTGTTTGCGGCCACCTGAGCCCCTGCCGTCGTGGACTGGCCAGCCCAGCCCTTCCCAGCCCCGTCCAACCCTCGGAGACGACTAAGTACACCCCCGTGAAGCTCCCCGAGAGAGGAATCGAAGCCTGCTTCGCCGGAGAGGCCAGTCCACGATCGCCAGAGCTCACAACCCCGCCGGAGTACGTGGACCGGGTAATCCGCTCAACCACTTTCCGATTCCTGGTGCACACAGTCTCTACGTTACCCCGTGAAGCTCACCTTGCCCTTGGATTGAACCAGCTCGCCGTGGTTTGGCCAGTACACTCGCCGTCGACGAGAACACCCGCCTGCGTGCGTGGACCGAGCGATTCCGGCCATCCCCGCCGTCGAGCCGCACCTCACTGTGACCGCCAGAGCCTCCCCGAGCCAACCCTGCCCTTCGCCGGACCTATCTCGCCGCCGGTAAGCCGCGCCACCCTTTTCTTTCCCGTGGGTACTGTTTACATTGGGGGAAGGACTGCGGGTGAGAGGAAGAAAAGGTCAGGGGGCTTTTTGAACTGTCAGCGACTCAGGGGAATAGTGGCTCAGGCGTAGATTTGAGTGGGTTGATTCAGTTTAAACCCAGGGACCTCGGTGTAAATTGTTTTTCCAGGAAACTCTTATTAAATCTGTTTTTAAATTGAACAGAGACTTTAAAAATTCATAACTTTTGTTTAGTTCATCCAAATTTGGTCAAACAAATTTTGTCAGACTCTAAATATTGTAACCTACTTAAGAAAAATATAAAACCCCCTATGTACTATAGAAAACTTTAAGGTTCTGATTTAATTATAGTTTTGGCCAAAAGCTCAATAATAGAAAGAAAAATAGTTGTGCTATTTGGCTAAGGTTAAGAAAATTTGGAGAAGTTTATGTCCACCTACTGACCTGTTTAAAAATGCTAAACCTCTCTGTCCACCCAATTAAGTTAGTTTTACCACTTATCTTACATTATGCTTAAGGTTAAGAAAAAATAGAAAATATGATTTAAATAATGAACCAGAGGGCACCTCTATTTTTGTTAGGGTACTTATTCAATAAAGTTCACTGGAAAAATCTATCATACCCTGTTTAGTATAAAATAAGTAGGATCCCTTTTAATTTAAGAAAACAAGGAAAACTTAGAAAAACCCTACAAAAATAACCCTAAGGTGAAAACCCCTCAAACCTTAGGATAACTAATGTTTGGTTATTATGAACATAGCAAAAATACAAAATCTGTTGTTTGATATTTTTCAAATGACAAGTTAGTTATAAGCACCTTTTTGGCATAAAACTTCAGAAAATCACAACTAAATAATCACCAATTAACTTTCTGTGAATTTTGGCGCAGAGGTTTGGTATTACTGTTAGATCCCAACAAAAATAACCCTTAGGAAGGAACTCAACTCTAAAGGAGAGGTATAGTGTAAAGTGGCCCATTTTACACCACCTTTGTTATTTTTGTCTAAAGCTTAGCCTTTCTATTTTGAACCTCAATTTCCTAAAATGGGCTATAGTGACCCATGGCAATCCTCTGTAATTTTTACAGAATTTTTGGAAAATGTTAAACTACTGTCGTAGTTCAAACCTACCCCAGAAGCCATGAAATAAGAATAAAGAAAGGCAAATATGAACAATGGAAAACTTAGTGTCATCCTAAGACTCTTTATAACTTGTCCACTGAGATATATAGAGGCAATACCAATTACCTATGCCTATCCCTAGCAAAACCTAGACCTAGAAATGATAAGCATAAACCATTAAAAGCCGCATATGACCCGAAAACCCTAAGTTACTCATCAAATTAGTTTTTCTTCGCTTAGCATAATATTGTTAAATCTTGCATAATCATGACATACATGTTCATTGCATTCGATAGACTGTAACCTTGCTGACGGAGAGTACGTCCTCGTGCCGGAGCAAGGAGCTGCTCAGGAGGTAGCCCCAGATCCCGCACCCGAGTCTGCACCAGAGGATCTGCCTGCCACAGCCTTAGAAGGCAAGCCCCGGTTTTATGCATAACCTATTTATTATGCTATTTTACTACACTTAATGTTTGTAGGCTTGTACTGTGCACTTAAGTGTAGGAGTTGACTGAAACCTTAGTCGCATGATCTCAGGAATCCTTTTGTGATGGATACTAGTATGCTAGGTCGAGTAGCTGCTTATTAATTAGGGATCTCGGTAGAAGTCGAGTGATTTTTCTAGCACTCACGCGAGGTCAGGAATTGGTTGTATCCATTTTTGATATCATAATGATGGTGGTCTGTGGACAACGGTCCTTGGGGATGCGTTGTCTACGAGACGGAAATTTGGAATAAGGATTAAGGTGTGGTACCGTGAGTCAAGCGTTTGAACGTACTAAACACATGCCGAGAAATACGGTAAATCGGTAAGCCTAGTACCTGAGTGAACCTGCCCGCAGACGTATCCCCTCACGCGACCTGAGACGTGGTCTCCCATTCCGGTTATGGTGGGTACAAGTGCGGTCACAGCACGACGGCAGTCGGGGTCAGTGAGGCATTGTACGCCAAGGCGATGAGCCCTGATCTGTTGCCAGGGAATCGATGGGGACGGTTGATGTGAGTGGGGACGGAGTGCCTCGCCGCGTCGTGTGTTTAGGTCTACCTTGCAAGGTTTAAAAACTCAATTCGAATCGTCTGCTTCTCGCAGCTAATGAGATTGCTTGATCCATGCTGCTACATTGAGTAACAAGTGGAAATATGATGAGATGATACAAGATGTTGATTGCTTAAATGTTTGCTACTATGTGTGAGTAGATAGTACACATTTAGCCTTAAGAGAGTCACACTTAATTTGACCAAATTAACAACTTGATTTAGAAACTCAGCTAGTGCTTTTGGCAACCAAACCCCACAGCCAAACAGCTGCATGTCTAGAGGTAGAGGAGTAGACTCCTCACACCGGGTAAGTCTAGCTGAGTATTAGCATACTCAGCCTTGCTTGTGGCATAATTTTTTACAGGTTCTCTGGAGGACATGGCTGCTGGAGTGACTTGGTCGTCCACCTTACCACCGGGTTGGACTGTCGAGTGGGACCCCGCCTCGGCTGAGGAGGAGCATGAGGAGTGATGGGACAGGCTTCCCCATCTCTCTGTTTATTTGCCGTTAGTTTTATTCCGCTGCACTTCGAACAATGATGGTTACTTTTGCAAAAACTCCGATGATGATGATGTAATAATTTAATACTCTCACATGCATGGTTTTATGTTTTATTGTATTTGCTCTGTGACTCGCCATCAAGTGAGATTGTGGTACTTGATCCTGTCAGTGGCCGTGTCGGACTAGATCCGAGGGATTGACGGGTTATTCCCATTTAGGTGTAGTCTAGCCTCTAAGGCAGGACTTAGGCACTTAAGTTGGAATAATTCGGGCAGTTCCGCCACACTTCGGACAGTGTTTGTTGAGATCTGTATAGTCGATGCACATGCGCCAATCCACTTTATTCTTTTTTAGTACAAGAACAAAATTTGCTAACCACTCAGGATGCAGTACTTCTCTAATGAACCCTGCTGCAACTAAGCAAGCTAGCTCGGCACGGATAGCTTCTCCCTTGTCGGGCGTGAAATGACGCAACTTTTGTCGGATCAGCCTTGCCTAGGGATAGACCTTCAGTTTGTGCTCGGCCAGCTCTCTCGGGACTCCCGACATATCCGCAGGTTGCCATGTGAATACGTCTCGGTTATCTTGCAGAAACTGGACGAGCGCACCTTCCTATTTGTCATCCAAGCTGGAGCCGATGATGGCGGTCTTGCGTTCATCAGCGAACCCGAGGCTGATTCTCTTCGTTTCCTTAGTCGGTCGCATAGAGGTCACGGCTTGAGCTTCATTCGCGGGTATCGCGAGGTCTTCCTCAGGCATTGAGTTCGCCTGCGTGGAGGAAGTCGTTGGTGGTTTGGTGGTGAGAGCCGCCTGAATGGCCACTTGGAAGCATTCTACAACGCCTTGGAAGTCAGCGCGCACGGTGATGATTCCTTGTGGTCCCGGCATCTTCAATATCATGTATGAATAGTGCGGAATGGCCATGAATTTTGCCAATCTCGGCCTGCCGATGATGGCGTTGTATCCATAGTCGAAGCTTGCTACCTCGAACCTCAAGAACTCGGTTCTGTAGTTTTCCGGAGTTCTGAAGGTAACTAGCATGTAGTTATGTCCGAGTGGATATTCTCCTTCAGTCGGCACAATGCCGAAGAAAGGAGTGTCTGACTCATGGAGCTCTTTGAGTGCGACTCCCAAGCCTAGGAGTATCCGGGGGAAGGTGACGTTGATGCTGCTTCCCCCGTCCACTAACACCTTCTTTACCCTGCTCTCTCGGATCACCGGATCGACAAGGAGCGGGTATTTGCCTGGATGATTGAAGTTGAGCCACTGATCTGCCCGAGTGAAGGTGATCGGGTGTTCGGACCATCAATATGGGGCGGGAGGACTGGAGGCCGCCACCAGTATCTGGCGGTCGTTGAGCTTCTGCTGTCTCTTGCTCTCTTGCGACCCGTGTCCGCCGAAGATGACGTTGACTTCTCTGTCGACGTGTGGGAATGCTCCGCCTCCTCCCCTTCCTGCTGCTGGGGTTGTCGAGGTTCTCCGGGTCCTCCTCACGGTGGGGGAGGTGGTAGAGGTTGGAAGGGTCGGTCGTTCCTGACAGAGTGCTTGAAGTCTCTACAGTTCCGAAGGGTGTGGCGCATGTCCTTGTGGTACAAACATTGGGCGTCGAGGATGTCGTCTAATGTTCGTTCACCTTCGTGGGGTGCCCCTCGGGCATGAGAGACGGGTGATCCGGCGGCGTGGACTTCTTCGCGAGGCCTCTTCTCCCAACGCTTGTCGGGTTGTTGGTTCGCGTCGCGTCGTGGTGTAGGCTTTGTTCCTCCGATGAGGTCCTGAGCCCGTTCGTCAGCGGTGATGTAGAGGTTCGCTTCCCTGAATAGCTGCTTGGAGGTAGTCGGCACCTTTTGCGGTATGGCTCGGACGAAGGCCGAGTCATTAGATCCCCAGTAGAAGTCCTCGATCACCGTTGCTTCCGCAACCTCGGGGATACGATTTCTCATGGTCTGAAACCTTTTGAGGTATGACCGAAGAGTCTCATCCCCTCGGTGCCTGATGGATTTGAGGTCCCATGGCTACACCGGCTTGTCGAAGAGGGATTGGAAGTTGGCGATAAAACACCAACTGAAGTCGCTCCAATCGTCGATGCATTGTCAGGGCAGGTCTCGTAGCCATTACAGCGCATCTTGCCCAAGGATGATGGGCAAATACGTAGTCATCACATCTTCAGTTGCCCCAGCGGCCCGGGCAGCGGTGGTATAGACGGCCAACCAGCCTCCCGGGTCCTGCTTAGGCTCGTACTTGTCGACGTTGGAGACCTTGAAGTTAGGGGGCCAATGAATGGCCCTGAGACGCGGAGTGAGCGTCGATACTCCACACGTGTCCTCCTGTCGATGATTGTGGTGTCGGTCCCAGGGAGGGGAGTTGTCGATGTGCTGCCTCGACCGTCCCTAGGTTGTGCCGCCAGTTGAAGCTGTTGTCGATTCAACCCTGGTGGCCTGACTTCGTGCAGGGATGTCATGATCCTGATCATACTCTTCTCAGCACCGAATCTCGTTCTCATGTCGTCGTTCGCATGAAGCATTGATGGAGCTCCACATGTCCCGTCGATTATTGATGGCATGTCGTAGATTGCTCGGAGGATGAGCGAGAGGCAGAAGATGGTTAGCTACCCGAGTGAGCAGTCGCCGATAGCCCTCGGCGTCTGGAGTCCAAGGGAGGCCATCGGCTATCCGGGCCAATACTCCACCGACCTCGCTTGGTGTGTTCATGGCTCGGGCGAAGTCGGGGTTCAGGTTTCGTCCGAAGAGAGGGTTCTCTCGATGCTGTCTCGCCTCCTGCTCGGCCTGCTCTTGAGCTTGTCGATGATCTCATCGGTTGGAGTTCCTCCTTTCCCTGAAGACTCGTTCATCTGGAGTTTCTCCCACCTCCGAGATCTCATCTCGTGATACAGGCTACGCCGGGTCCCGTTCTCCGGCTTCATGATGTCGCCAGACATTACGGCGTCAGTTCCTTCATCGGCGAGCTTCCCGCTGAGGAGGTTCTTCCCCAGGCGTTGTCGGTTCGTCGTTGGAGACGGAGGACGATTCCACTCTCCCCCCGAAGAAGAGGACGTCGGGGTAGAATGGAGTTGTCGTGATGATAAGCTTCTTTCTGTTCTCCTTTAAGGGTGGAGGTACCAGAAGGACAGCTTGACGGATCTTCATCTCATTTGTTTCTTTTTCCCTTGTAATCCGCGTCCATTTTTTCATGGATGAGGTGGATAGCGAGGTTCTTCGGGTGAACGAATTCTCCACTTCTGGTTTGCAGGAGGTAGTCTTTGCTCGGAGCGCTAGAGGTTGCGCTATTTCCTGCCTCGTTCCAGCTTTCCCGGAGATTATCGAGGAAGGTTTTCTCTCCAGCGGATCCGCTATGTGATGTAGAGTCCCTTCTTCGTCTGCCACGGATGAGATGGTTCCGAAGCGGAACACGGATCCAGGGCGGAGAGCGATCTTGTGCTGAAAAGTGATGGCCATTGAGCTAGCTTGGATCGGTGACACACCTCCTACCTGGCGCACCAGCTGTCGGTGTTTTGGGTCCAACCGCGCACCTGGGGTTGCCCCTCGAGGTGCTTTTTGGAGTAGGACGGTGTTACCGACTGTAGCTCGATGGTTCGTGCTAGATGCATGAGAGATAGTGGACAATTTTATACAGGTTCGGGCCGCTTAGAGAGGCGTAACACCCTACTTCCTGGTGTGGATCTTTTATGTGGTGGGTTACATGGGAGTTCTCTAGTATGAGGGATGCTAGAGAGCTGAGTAGACGGCTAATGAGTGAGTTGTCTTTCGAAGGGGTGCCCCATAGGCCTTATATACTCGACCGTGGGGCATTACATGCGGGTATGATAACTAAGTGTTCCTAAGTAATAGTGAACCGACTGAGCTTATCTTCCTATAATCCTGTCGACTTATCATCAATTAGTTTCGACGTCTGAGGGCGCTGTGCGGGAGAATCGGATCACTGCTGTGGATAACGTTTGAATTTAGTGAGCCACACAGGCTCGAGTTGATCTGATCTCATGTCGATCCATTCTGCTAGACATTCCTCCCCTGGCCCATGAAGGGATGGCCTTGCGTAATAATGGGCCCAAGGCCTTTCGCGAGGCCTTCTTGCCTTCTAGTGGACCTAGGGGATATCTGTCCCCCACAATGTGTTGTTATCCAAATTACCAAAACTCACAAAAGGGACGAATGCACTTTCAATCTCCCCATTTTTGGTGATTGATGACAACACATTTAAAGCTTACATAAGATTTAATAAATAAGATTTTGAATCCTATGATATAGTTTTATCCCCCCAAAATATGTGCATTTCAGATACTACCATTTTTGGCCTCAAATGCCAAAAACGCATATTTGGGTCAAAGTATGGAGACAACTTATATCATACTATTCATGGGTTGCAATGTGTCATAAAATAAATGTGATGCTCATGACATACTATGCACTCAACAATTCCCACATCTTATGTTCTCCCACTTTTGTCAATTATTTCCCCTCCTTTCAAAAGTCTTCTTACACTTAGGTACATAAGACTAAATGTAAGCTGTAATGCACAATTTCTCCCCCTTTGTCATAAATCTCCAAAAAAGATACAAAGTATATAAAGGGTAGAAATTATGATTAAGCCAGATTTGTACACACTATAATTAAAAGGGTCCTTAGATGGCACAAAGGTAATGGAGAAGTGACATGAAGTGATGTACCTTTTTCAAGGGGGGTTCCAACCTTGTGTTGAATTTAGAATTCATTTGCAAGCTCTTGTTGGTATAGTTGTGATAGGGGTCCAAGATATTAAATGAAGATTGTCATACTAAATCGAAGGTGAAATTTGATACCTGGAGTCTAGATGTCACCTAACATTTTCTTATCACAACAAGAAGCAACATGAAAATTGCACAAGTATGGATTCTACAACTAGTGATCATGTACGAAAAATACCAATTGAAAATCGCTAATGGATACAAATTGATAGATAAGCATATCACTAGTTGCATATTACACTAAGTTCTCCTCAAGTTTTAGTGCACACATATATATTATTTCAATTGATACCTATTGAGAGTACTTATTTGCAATTTAAAGTACTATTGGCATAAAAGGAGTATCAATTGAACATAATCATGCAACATAAGGAACATGTGCGCTATTTAATCAATTAAGTTCTAGACAAGAGAATTTATAAGATATGCTACTTTAGACATTTGCAAACCAAAAGGATATGATACATGTTTACCGATTTTAGATGATGTTGGAGTAGCATATACAAGAGAAACTCATTCTCTTATGAAATGTATAAAAGAAACATTTATTGGAGCAAAGAATGTTTGATACCCATCAAATTTTCAGTGGAAGCGATTGTCTTTGCCCAAAAATTCCCTTTTAATTTGAAAATTTGTTCTATGTCGCATGGTCTCCACCAAGATGATTGTTTTTCAACTCAGTTCTTTGATAGGCTTGGCACTTCTTTACACAAAGCAAGATAATTTTTATTGATACCCATCAGTCTTCATCATGACTTGGATTGAGTCAATTTAGCAATGCCAAAGAGAAACTTATCCTCTTCAAAAATCAACAGAAACTCATTCTCTTCAAAGAACTACACAAATTCACTAAATTAAAATGTTAGTCTTTAAGGACACAAGATATAGAATGAGCTCCCCCTAAATGTATGCATCAAGTACTCGAATTACTTGTAACATGCACTTGATTCAATTAAAATTCTTAGAGGAGTTCATCATATATCTTGGTCAACGCATAATATATTTGAAACAATTGAACTTATGCTAGAGAACACATATCGTTCCCCAATAGAACTAATCCATGTGGTGACATGTGGTAAATAATTGATCATTTCCTTGGAACCACTCATTCCCATTTGATGTTCTCCTTTCTCCAAGGTGTGAGACTACACAACATGAGCTTGAAGGAAATCATTAGTCTCACAAGATATGGGCTAAACTCTCCCTCAATATGTACATGCATGCAAGAGTACACAAAGTACACTTATGCACATCAACATTGTGAGGCTAAAGGAGATGTTTGCACTATATCTTGGTTTAACATAACCTGCTTTAAATAGATGATAAAAATTATACCAATTGAAGTTTTAAGAACTAAAAGTATATCAATTGAAATCCTGAAGGGTAAATGAAAGTCGCCTAGAGGGGGGGTGAATAGGGCGAAATTGAAATTCTCAAAAATAATCACAACTACAAGCCGGGTTAGCGTTAGAAATATAATCCAGTCCGCGAGAGAGGGCGCAAAACAAATCGCAAGCGAATAAGAAGTGAGACACGCGGATTTGTTTTACCGAGGTTCGGTTCTCGCAAACCTACTCCCCGTTGAGGAGGCCACAAAGGCCGGGTCTCTTTCAACCCTTACCCTCTCTCAAACGGTCCTTCGGACCGAGTGAGCTTTCTCTTCTCAATCACTTGGAACACAAAGTTCCCACAAGGACCACCACAAGATTGGTGTCTCTTGCCTCAATTACAAGTGAGTTTGATCGCAATGAAGAATCAAGAAAGAAGAAAGCAATCCAAGCGCAAGAGCTCGAAAGAACACAAGCAAATCTCTCTCTCTAATCACTAGGGAGTTGTGTGGAATTTGGAGAGGATTTGATCTCTTTTGTGTGTCTAGAATTGAATGCTAGAGCTCTTGTAAGTAGTTGGGAAGTGGAAAACTTGGATGCAATGAATGGTGGGTGGTTGGGGGTATTTATAGCCCCAACCACCAAACTAGCCGTTTGGTGAGACTGTCTATTCGATGGCGCACCGGACAGTCCGGTGCACACCGGACATGTCCGGTGCGACAGCCACATCACCAAAAGCCGTTGGGGTCGACCGTTGGAGCTCTGTCTTCTGGGCCCGCCTGGATGTCCGGTGGCGCGCCGGACATGCACTGTAGATTGTCCGGTGCGCCAGTATGGGCGTGCCTAACCTCTGCGCGCGCTGCGCGTGCATTTAATGCGTCGCAGGTAGCCGTTGGCGCCGAAATAGCCGTTGCCCCGCTGTTACACCGGACAGTCCGGTGAATTATAGCGGAGCAGCAGAAGTGAATTCCCGAGGCTGGCGAGTTCCTGAGGCCGCTCTTCTTTGGAGCACCGGACATGTCCGTTGTACACCGGACAGTCCAGTGAATTATAGCGGAGTCGCCTCTGGAATTTCCCGAAGGTGACGAGTTTGGAGTCGGAGTCCTCTGGTGCACCGGACATGTCCGGTGGCACACCGGACAGTCCGGTGCGCCAGACCAGAGGTGCCTTCGGTTGACCCTTGCTCCTTTATTTGAACCCAATACTTGGTCTTTTTATTGGCTAAGTGTGAACCTTTGGCACCTGTTTAACTTATGCACTAGAGCAAACTAGTTAGTCCAATATTTGTGTTGGGCAATTCAACCACCAAAATTAATTAGGGACTAGGTGTAAGCCTAATTCCCTTTCAATCTCCCCCTTTTTGGTGTTTGATGCCAACACAAACCAAAGCAAATATAAATGTGCATAAATTGAACTAGTTTGCATAATGTAAGTGCAAAGGTTGCTTGGAATTGAGCCAATATAAATACTTACATGATGTGCATGGATTGTTTCTTTGTTTTTAACATATTGGACCACATTTGCACCACATGTTTTGTTTTTGCAAATCCTTTTGTAAATTCTTTTCAAAGTCCTTTTGCAAGATAGTCAAAGGTAAATAAATAAGATTTTGAGAAGCTTTTTCAAGTTTTGAAATTTTCTCCCTTTGATCCAAATGCTTTTCCTTTGACTAAACAAAACTCCCCCTAAATGAGATCCTCCTCTTAGTGTTCAAGAGGGTTTTGATATATCATTTTTGAAATACTACTTCCTCCCCCTTTAGAACATAATAAGATACTAATTTGAAATTGACCAATTGAAAATCTCCAAATTTTTAAAATTAGGTGGTGGTGCGGTCCTTTTGCTTTGGGCTCATATTTTCTCCCCCTTTGGCATGAATCGCCAAAAACGGAATTATTAGAGCCCAACGAAGTACTTTCTCCTCCTTTGGTCATAAAATAAATGAGTGAAGATTATACCAAAGTTGGAGAGATGCTCGGAGTGACGGCGAAGGATGAGTAGTAGAGTGGAGTGGAAGCCTTTGTCTTCGCCGAAGACTCCAATTCCCTTTCAATATACCTATGACTTGGTTTGAAATACACTTGAAAACACATTAGTCATAGCATATATAAAAGAGATATGATCAAAGGTATACTTGTGTGCTATGTGTGCAAATTAGCAAAAGAAATTCCTAGAATCAAGAATATTTAGCTCATGCCTAAGTTTGGTAAAAGATTGTTCATCAAGTGGCTTGGTAAAGATATCGGCTAATTGATCTTTAGTGTTAATGTAAGAAATCTCGATATCCCCTTTTTGTTGGTGATCCCGAAGAAAATGATACTGAATGGCTATGTGTTTAGTGCGGCTATGCTCAACGGGGTTATCCGCCATGCGGATTGCACTCTTATTATCACATAGAAGAGGAACTTTGGTTAGTTTGTAACCATAGTCCCGCAGGGTTTGCCTCATCCAAAGCAATTGCGCGCAACAATGGCCTGCGGCAATATACTCGGCTTCGGCGGTAGAAAGAGCGACCGAATTTTGCTTCTTTGAAGCACAAGACACCAAGGATCTTCCCAAGAACTGGCAAGTCCCCGATGTGCTCTTCCTATTAATCTTACACCCCGCCCAATCGGCATCCGAATAACCAATCAAATCAAATGTGGATCCCCGAGGGTACCAAAGCCCAAACTTAGGAGTATAAGCCAAGTATCTCAAGATTCGTTTTACGGCCGTAAGGTGTGATTCCTTAGGGTCGGCATGGAATCTTGCACACATGCAAACGGAAAGCATAATGTTCGGTCGAGATGCACATAAATAGAGTAATGAACCAATCATCGACCAGTATACCTTTTGATCCACGGATTTACATCCCGTGTCGAGGTCGAGATGCCCATTGGTTCCCATGGGTGTCTTGATGGGCTTGGCATCCTTCATTCCAAACTTGCTTAGAATGTCTTGAGTATACTTGGTTTGGCTAATGAAAGTGCCCTCTTGGAGTTGCTTGACTTGGAATCCTAGAAAATATTTCAACTCCCCCATCATAGACATCTCGAATTTTTGTGTCATGATCCTACTAAATTCTTCACAAGTAGATTCGTTAGTAGACCCAAATATGATATCATCAACATAAATTTGGCATACAAACAAATCATTGTCAAGAGTTTTAGTGAACAAAGTAGGATCGGCCTTGCCGACTTTGAAGCCATTTGCAATAAGGAAATCTCTAAGGCATTCATACCATGCTCTTGGGGCTTGCTTGAGCCCATAAAGCGCCTTAGAGAGCCTATAGACATGGTTAGGGTACTCACTATCTTCAAAGTCGGGAGGTTGCTCAATGTAGACCTCCTCCTTGATTGGTCCATTGAGGAAGGCACTCTTCACGTCCATTTGATAAAGCTTGAAGCCATGGTAAGTAGCATAGGCTAATAATATGCGAATTGACTCAAGCCTAGCTACGGGTGCATAGGTTTCACCGAAATCCAAACCTTCGACTTGTGAATACCCCTTGGCCACGAGTCGAGCTTTGTTCCTTGTCACCACACCATGCTCGTCTTGCTTGTTGCGGAAGACCCACTTGGTTCCTACAACATTTTGGTTAGGACGTGGAACTAAATGCCATACCTCGTTCCTTGTGAAATTGTTGAGCTCCTCTTGCATCGCCATCACCCAATCCGAATCTTGAAGTGCTTCCTCTACCCTGTGTGGCTCAATAGAGGAAACAAAAGAGTAATGCTCACAGAAATGTGCAACACGAGATCGAGTGGTTACCCCCTTATGAATGTCGCCGAGGATGGTGTCGACGGGGTGATCTCGTTGTATTGCTTGATGGACTCTTGGGTGTGGCGGCCTTGGTTGTTCATCCTCCTTGTCTTCATCATTTGCATCTCCCCCTTGATCATTGCCGTCATCTTGAGGTGGCTCATCTCTTTGATCTTTACCTTCATCAACTTGAGCCTCGTCCTCATTTTGGGTTGGTGGAGATGCTTGCGTTGAGGAGGATGGTTGATCTTGTGCATGTGGAGGCTCTTCGGATTCCTTAGGACACACATCCCCAATGGACATGTTCCTTAGCGCTATGCACGGAGCCTATTCTTCACCTATCTCATCAAGATCAACTTGCTCTACTTGAGAGCTGTTAGTCTCATCAAACACAACGTCACAAGAAACTTCAACAAGTCCTGAGGACTTGTTAAAGACTCTATATGCCCTTGTGTTTGAGTCATATCCTAGTAAAAAGCCTTCTACGGTTTTAGGAGCAAATTTAGATTTTCTACCTTTCTTAACAAGAATGAAGCATTTGCTACCAAAAACTCTAAAATATGAAATATTGGGCTTTTTACCGGTTAGGAGTTCATAGGATGTCTTCTTGAGGATTCGGTGTAGATATAACCGGTTGATGGCGTAGCAGGCGGTGTTGACCGCCTCGGCCCAAAACCGATCCGGTGTCTTGTACTCATCAAGCATGGTTCTTGCCATGTCCAATAGAGTTCGATTCTTCCTCTCCACTACACCATTTTGTTGTGGGGTGTAGGGAGAAGAGAACTCATGCTTGATGCCCTCCTCCTCAAGAAAGCCTTCAATTTGAGAGTTCTTGAACTCCGTCCCGTTGTCGCTTATAATTTTCTTGATCCTTAAGCCGAACTCATTTTGAGCTCGTCTCAAGAATCCCTTTAAGGTCTCTTGGGTATGAGATTTTTCTTGCAAAAAGAACACCCAAGTGAAGCGAGAATAATCATCCACAATAACTAGACAGTACTTACTCCCACCGATGCTTATGTAAGCGATCGGGCCGAATAGGTCCATGTGTAGGAGCTCCAGTGGCCTGTCACTAGTCATGATGTTCTTGTGTGGATGATGAGTCCCAACTTGCTTCCCGGCTTGGCATGCGCTACAAATCCTGTCTTTCTCAAAATGAACATTTGTTAGTCCTAAAATGTGCTCTCCCTTTAGAAGCTTATGGAGATTCTTCATTCCAACATGGGCTAGTCGGCGGTGCCAGAGCCAACCCAAGTTAGTCTTAGCAACCAAGCAAGTGTCGAGTTCAGCTCTATCAAAATCTACCAAGTATAGCTGACCCTCTAACACTCCCTTGAATGCTATTGAATCATCACTTCTTCTAAAGACAGTAACACCTACATCAGTAAATAGACAGTTGTAGCCCATTTGACATAATTGGGATACGGAAAGCAAATTGTAATCTAAAGAATCTACAAGAAAAACATTGGAAATAGTATGGTCAGGTGATATAGCAATTTTATCCAATCCTTTGACCAAACCTTGATTTCCATCCCCGAATGTGATAGCTCATTGGGGATCTTGGTTTTTCTCATATGAGGAGAACATCTTCTTCTCCCCTGTCATGTGGTTTGTGCACCCGCTGTCGAGTATCCAACTTGAGCCCCCAGATGCATAAACCTACAAAACAATTTTAGTTCTTGACTTTAGGTACCCAAACGGTTTTGGGTCCTTTGGCATTAGAAACAAGAACTTTGGGTACCCAAACACAAGTCTTAGAGCCCTTGTGTTTGCCCCCAACAAACTTGGCAACTACCTTGCCGGATTTGTTAGTAAGCACATATGATGCATCAAAAGTTTTAAATGAAATAGCATGATCATTTGATGCACTAGGAGTTTTCTTTCTAGGCAACTTAGCATGGGTTGGTTGCCTAGAGCTAGATGTCTCACCCTTATACATAAAAGCATAGTTAGGGCCAGAGTGAGACTTCCTAGAATGAGTTCTCCTAATTTTGCTCTCGGGATAACCGGCAGGGTACAAAATGTAACCCTCGTTATCCTGAGGCATGGGAGCCTTGCCCTTAACAAAGTTAGACAAATTTTTAGGAGGGGCATTAAGTTTGACATTGTCTCCCCTTTGGAAGCCAATGCCATCCTTGATGCCAGGGCGTCTCCCATTATAGAGCATACTTCTAGCAAATTTAAACTTTTCATTCTCTAGGTTATGCTCGGCAATTTTAGCATCTAATAATGCTATATGATCATTTTGTTGTTTAATTAAAGCCATGTGATCATGAATAGCATTGATATCAACATCTCTACATCTAGTACAAATAGAAGTGTTCTCAACGGTAGATGTAGAGGGTTTGCAAGATTTTAATTCTACAACCTTAGCATGCAACATATCATTCTTAGTTCTAAGGTCTGAAATAATAGTATTGCAAACATCAAAATCTTTAGCCTTAGCAATCAAATTTTCATTTTCTACTCTAAGGCTAGCAAGAGAATCATTCAATTCCTTAATCTTAGCAAGCCAATCATCATTATTATTTCTAAGATTGGGAATTGAAGCATCACAAACATGAGAATCAACCTTAGCAATTAATCTAGCATTTTCATTTCTAAGGTTGTCTATAGTCTCATGGCAAGTGCTTAGCTCACTAGACAATTTTTCACATTTTTCAACTTGTAGAGCATAAGCATTTTTTACCTTAACATGCTTTTTGTTTTCCTTAATAAGGAAGTCCTCTTGAGAGTCCAAGAGATCATCCTTCTCATGAATAGCACTAATCAATTCATTTAATTTTTCCTTTTGTTGCATGTTTAGGTCGGCAAAAAGGGTACGCAAATTATTTTCCTCATCACTAGCATTATCATCACTAGAGGATTCATATTTAGTGGAGGATTTAGATTTAACCTTCTTCCTTTTGCCGTCCTTTGCCATGAGGCACTTGTGGCCGACGTTGGGGAAGAGGAGTCCCTTGGTGACGGCGATGTTGGCGGCGTCCTCGTCGTCGGAGGAGGAGTCGGTGGAGCTCTCGTCGGAGTTCCACTCCCGGCAAACATGGGCATCGCCGCCCTTCTTCTTGTAGTACTTCTTCTTTTCTCTCCTCTTTCCCTTCTTGTCGTCGCCCCTGTCACTGTCACTAGATATAGGACATTTTGCAATGAAATGACCGGGCTTACCACATTTGTAGCACACTTTCTTGGAGCGGGGTTTGTAATCCTTCCCCCTCCGTTGCTTGAGGATTTGGCGAAAGCTTTTGATGATTAAAGCCATCTCCTCATTGTCGAGCTTGGAGGCGTCAATTGGTTGTCTACTTGGTGTAGACTCCTCCTTCTTCTCCTCCGTTGCCTTAAAAGCCACCAGTTGTGCTTCGGACGTGGAGGGTTCGTCAAGCTCGTTGATCTTCTTTGATCCTTTAATCATGCATTCAAAGCTCACAAAATTCCCGATCACTTCCTCGGGGGTCATTAGTGTGTATCTAGGATTACCACGAACTAATTGAACTTGAGTGGGGTTAAGGAAAATGAGAGATCTTAGAATAACCTTAACCACTTCGTGGTTGTCCCACTTTTTGCTCCCGAGGTTGCGCACTTGGTTCACCAAGGTTTTGAGCCGGTTGTACATATCTTGTGGCTCCTCCCCTTGGCGAAGACGGAAGCGACCGAGCTCCCCCTCGATCGTTTCCCGCTTGGTGACCTTGGTGAGTTCATCACCCTCGTGCGCGGTCTTGAGTAGGTCCCAAATCTCCTTTGCATTCTTCAACCCTTGCACCTTGTTGTATTCCTCCTTGCTTAGAGAGGCGAGGAGTATGGTTGTAGCTTGGGAGTTGAAGTGCTCGATTTGGGCCACTTCGTTTGTATCATAATCTTCATCCCCTATGGATGGTACCTGTGCTCCAAACTCAACAACATTCCATATACTTTTGTGGAGTGAGGTTAGATGAAATTTCATTAAATCACTCCACCTAGCATAATCCTCGCAATCAAAGGTTGACGGTTTGCCTAATGGAACGGAAAGTAATGGAGTATGTCTAGATGTACGGGGATAGTGTAAGGGGATCTTACTAAACTTCTTGCGCTCTTGGCGCTTAGAAGTTACGGATGGCGCATCGGAGTCGGAGGTCGATGTTGATGAAGTGTCGGTCTCGTAGTAGACCACCTTCCTCATCCTCTTGTGCTTGTCGCCTTTCTGATGCGACTTGTGGGAAGAAGATTTTTCCTTCTTCTCTTTGTGGTGTGAGGAAGAAGATCTTTTCTCCTTCCGTTTGGAGGAGTCCTTCTTCTTCTCCTTCCTCTTGGTGCGGGACTCTTCCGATGAAGTGCTCCCTTGGCTCGTAGTGGGCTTGTCGCCGGTCTCCATCTCCCTCTTGGTGTGATCTCCCGACATCACTTCGAGCGGTTAGGCTCTAATGAAGCACCGGGCTCTGATACCAATTGAAAGTCGCCTAGAGGGGGGTGAATAGGGCAAAACTGAAATTCTCAAAAATAATCACAACTACAAGCCGGGTTAGCGTTAGAAATATAATCGAGTCCGCGAGAGAGGGCGCAAAACAAATCGCAAGCGAATAAGAAGTGAGACACGCGAATTTGTTTTACCGAGGTTCGGTTCTCGCAAACCTACTCCCCGTTGAGGAGGCCACAAAGGTCGGGTCTCTTTCAACCCTTACCCTCTCTCAAACGGTCCTTCGGACCGAGTGAGCTTTCTCTTCTCAATCACTTGGAACACAAAGTTCCCACAAGGACCACCACAAGATTGGTGTTTCTTGCCTCAATTACAAGTGAGTTTGATCGCAATGAAGAATCAAGAAAGAAGAAAGCAATCCAAGCGCAAGAGCTCGAAAGAACACAAGCAAATCTCTCTCTCTCTAATCACTAGGGAGTTGTGTGGAATTTGGAGAGGATTTGATCTCTTTTGTGTGTCTAGAATTGAATGCTAGAGCTCTTGTAAGTAGTTGGGAAGTGGAAAACTTGGATGCAATGAATGGTGGGTGGTTGGGGGTATTTATAGCCCCAACCACCAAACTAGCCGTTTGGTGAGACTGTCTGTTCGATGGCGCACCGGACAGTCCGGTGCACACCGGACATGTCCGGTGCGACAGCCACGTCACCAAAAGCCGTTGGGGTCGACCGTTGGAGCTCTGTCTTCTGGGCCCGCCTGGATGTCCAGTGGCGCGCCGGACATGCACTGTAGATTGTTCGGTGCGCCAGTATGGGTGTGCCTGACCTCTGCGCGCGCTGCGCGCGCATTTAATGCGTCGCAGGTAGCCGTTGGCGCCGAAATAGTCGTTGCCCCGCTGTTACACCGGACAGTCCGGTGAATTGTAGCGGAGCAGCAGAAGTGAATTCCCGAGGCTGGCGAGTTCCTGAGGCCGCTCTTCTTTGGAGCACCGGACATGTCCGGTGTACACCGGACAGTCCGGTGTACACCGGACAGTCCGGTGAATTATAGCGGAGTCGCCTCTGGAATTTCCCGAAGGTGACGAGTTTGGAGTCGGAGTCCTCTGGTGCACCGGACATGTCCGGTGGCACACCGGACAGTCCGGTGCGCCAGACCAGAGGTGCCTTCGGTTGACCCTTGCTCCTTTATTTGAACCCAATACTTAGTCTTTTTATTGGCTAAGTGTGAACCTTTGGCACCTGTATAACTTATGCACTAGAGCAAACTAGTTAGTCCAATATTTGTGTTGGGCAATTCAACCACCAAAATTAATTAGGGACTAGGTGTAAGCCTAATTCCCTTTCAGTAAAGCATGCTAATATGAACCTCAAACCTCATAATGAAGGATATTATATGATTATGTCTATACTTCTTCATTATTTGGTTTACAAGATAGTTCAACTTCCTTCTTGATTCACTGTGATCTCTTTTCTCTTTATGATTTCATCCAACCAAGTGATCTTGAACTTCATTCATTTTTTACCTTTTGTAGATTTTGAATCCATCTTGAAAGCACTTGGAAGGACCTTGTTGACACACTTAGAAAAGAGAGCATTAAAAACACAAGAGAGGGTTTCACAAATGATGATCCTTATATGTTGATGACAAATGAATCATCATTCTTGAAACCCATAAGGATAGATTAAATTCCTTTAAATTAGTGCACACATATGGTTGATGTCTAAGTTATATGCACTACTGAACATTTTATATTGCAAGGAATTTAACATATACTATGGTACATTCCACTAAGGGTAAAATACTAAAACAATTGAAGGAGAAGAAGTTTTCATACCTTGGCCTCTTATCAACTTCATCTTACTTTAGTTGAATAGTATCCTTTAAGCTTGTGATTTATCCAATTTAATAATTGGCACCATCTCTCAACATAGATTTTCTATGGATAAACTCAACACCGGTTGAATCGCCCTAGGGGCGGTTGATCCACCCCTGACAGATCTGTTAGTCTGTCTGCTAGTCTGACTGGCAGACTGCTGGACAGTCTGAGCAGAGGGGTCAGGAACTAGTTGAACTGCCTATGGGGACCAGTTCAACTGGTCTTGACCAGAAAGTTCAGGAGAGGAAATGTAAAACCCAAATTTTGTATCAGGATAATAATAATAATATAAATAAATATAATTATGTAGTGACTTGGGATTATGAAACCTTTGGAGATCATTTGATTTTGTTTTATTTGTGCATATTCAGTTAATGGAAATATATTGGTTAAACAACAAATAAATAAATATAGAAAAATGCATATCATGCTAGAATTCTTGTATGTTTGCATTTGTACTCAAATATTTGAGACAAGTTTAAGTTAGGAAATTAGAATTTGAAAATGGAAATAGAAAATAAATGAGAAGGGAAGGAAATAAAAATATGCACTATAGAAAGAAAATAATAATAATATTAATGCAATAGTAGATGTATACACTCATTAGGGAAGTGTTTGATATTTGGGAATTTGGAAGTTCAAAACATGAGTTTGAATTTGAAGTAGGCTTAGAAAGAGAAGAAATAAAATAGAAAAGAATAAAAACACCTAGTCGGGCCTGGTTGCTGGCTTTCGGTCCATTTGGACTTCCTGGTCGCGTGGCCCACTGCCTCCTATCCCCGCGCCACGCGTACCTCAGTCACAAGTGAGCGGGACCCGCTGGTCAGCCATCTTCCCCTCAGCGTCGCGCACGTTTATCTCACTGCTTGTGGGACCTTCGGCCAGCTCCGCTCGAGTCGGGGGTGGTTGCAAATAGACCACTCGAGATCGCCGAAGCCTGTGCCCCCTTGCTCATACCCCCTCCCTTTGCTCTAGGCATAAAAGGTGTGCCGCCACGCTCAGCTACCCTGTCCTCTTCGCTAGCCTCTACCACCCCGACCTCTACCGCGTCGCTTTCTTGTGGGCGCTTGCAAGCCGCGGCGGCTGCGTTCGCGCCTACAACTTTTCGTTGGCTGTGTATTAGTCACAGGAGTTCGTCGGGATGCATGGGCGGTGTCGGTGGTCTCTGCGGGCATGGTGGGTAACTGGGGTATCCCCAATTTGTTGTCAGTGTCGCGCCATCGCCGTGCATCCTGACCCGACCATGCCTTTACACCATCGCTGGTAAGTCCTCGGTCCAGTGGTTAGGTATGATTAGAACATCGCGTATAGCCCTCGAATCGAAGTTTCGTACACGAAAAAATTGATAACCAGTTGGTCCGGCCATGGCCACCGCCGTGCTTGTGGGGCAACGCAGCTGTCGTCATGCTCGATTGGGGAGGTTGTGCCATGACCGTGGATCTGTGTGTGGACGACACGGATTAAACGTGAGATATCCCTTTGCTTGGGTTAATTCTGACCGCTGGATTAGATACGGATGGGCGAGATTAGATCAAGTATACCCTTTCGCTTCATAAAACACAGACGGTCAGATTGGGATCGGGTGGTTATGGTTAGATAGGGCGGGTTGAAGTTCATGCCGTTGCATCTCTATCCATCAGTGATGATTGCGTACCGGTTCATATAACAATAAAGCTGATCAGTGCCATCCATTTGTGATCCAATGGCTCAAAGGAGCCTGTACCCCATTTCATTCGCTGTTTTGCAAATGAGTCCCTATACTTTTATGAAATAGAACTCGTCGTCCTATCTAGTGTAGTTGGGCCCCTCTATTTAATGTATAAATTACAAACAAGTCCCTGGGTTTTGCAGTTTAACCCCTATAAACTATTTTTAGGTAAAAAGGATTTATATGTCTAGAAACTTGTAAAATTCATAACTCCCTTATTTTAACTCCGATTCGATATGTTCCAATTGCATTAGGCTCATGATAATATTGTCTATCGTTCAGTAACCTTATTTTACTATGTAACTTAGTTATAAAAATAACACTCATTTTTGTTTTATGTTAGCACCTAAAGTATTCAGAAAATCATAACTTTTACACCTTAACTCCGATTTGAACCATTCCAATTGTGTTAGCTTCATAAAAATATAATCTGGGTAAAAGGTAATCCCTAATCAAGTTATAATATAGATTAAAGTTAGATTAGTTATTCATAATATATTTCCTCATATATTGTATAATAATCAATTTATAATATAATTTAATATTCAACCACACAGGTCTTCCGTAAATCGTAACTCGGTAACCGTAACTTCGATTTTAGTGATTCTCGAGCCTACGATCTCGTTACGTCGTGTAGATTATTATTACACAATTTGTTCTTATGTTTGGTGTGATGTTAATTTTGCCTATACCATGTTTGTTTGTATTGCTACGTTTAGTAGTGAGGTTACGAGTCATCTGAAGAGCAAGTTGTTACCTGGAATCTCAAGTCCCAGACAAGTTGTGCCCTTGATCACTTTGATTTACCCAATAATGTTCTTTATAGTCATTTTGAGCATGCATAGGATTAATTATGATGGGACACAATAAGTCACCCTAGTTTGGTTATCTTTACACCTTGTTTACCTCTGAACTATTTGGGTAGTTTTTTGCCATTGCTCTTTATGGTTTTGGGATTAATATTACATTATGACCATGTTCCAATTATATTGTTGTGTTATTTATTGTTTATAGCAAGATCATTATATTAATTGGAACATGGAGCTTAACTTGAGAAACATGTGCCACCACAAGGGTGGAATGGGATGCCCTAGGCTGACTAATTAGGAAAGCTAGTGGAAGACTACATTACCCAAAGGGGCAAGGGCAGTAGGGGAGTAGGCGTGTAGGGGGTTCTCGGGTTGATTTTGCAGTGATGGCGGTCAGATGAGGGATTCCTGCATTGCTCTTCCTAGAAACTGTAGCGGGTTTTCTGAAGCTAGTGGAACTTTGTAAAGGCCTTGTAGTGGATCCCTAGCCATTCACCTCGGAAGTGTCTAAGGGCCTTCAAACCCCGACGACATGGGATACATGACTTGTGGGTATAGGGTACAACCTCTGCAGAGTGTAAAACTGGTATACTAGCCGTGCTCGCGGTCATGAGCAGCTCAGGACTCTCGCATGATTAATTTATGGAACTAAATTCAATTTGTCATATGCATTGCATCGTGGGTGTTGTTATCAATTTTGAGCTACTACTTATTTGGTTTGGTATCTATTTATACCTAGTAATTGCTAATAAAATTTTGACCAACTTTAAAAGCAATGCTCAGCTTCAACCATCCTCTTTGGTAAGCCTTACACTTCACATGAGCTCCCACCTTTGGCGAGTTCATGCACATTATTCCCCACAACTTGTTGAGCGATGAACGTGTGTAAGCTCACTCTTGCTGTCTCACACCCCCATAGGTCAAGAACATGTACCGCAAGATAAGGCACATGGAGGATGCTGTGATGAGTTCGTGAGAGGTCTAGGTCGTCGTCTCCCTGTCAACTTTGGGTTGCTGGATCATTGTCTTCGTATGATGTAATTAATTAATTATTTTGTACAGAACTCCTATTATATAGTAAAGATGTGACATTTGTTTCTTTACCATGAGTTATCATATGTGTAAGACTTGGACCTAGCACACTTGGTGATTATGTTCGTGCCCGGGTCCCTAAAACTCGAGTGTGACAGAAAACCCCAGTTCAACTGGCCTAGAGGCAGGTTCAACTGGTGTATGGTCAAAAAGGTTCACAGTTGAAGTTGAAGTTCAACTGCAGTTGGGAAAGCTCAACTGCAGCTGAAAAGCTCAACTGTAGTTGAAGAAGTTCAACTCAGCTGAAAAAGTTCAACTGCAGCTGAAGAAGCTCAACTCAGCTAAAAAAGCTCAACTGCAGCTGAAGAAGCTCAACTGCTTTTCAACAAGAATACTCTCAGTTTCTCAATCCTAACAACAGTCAGACATAGAGTGTCCAAGGGATTTTGGTTTTTCGAACTAGCTTTTGAATATATAGGCTTGAGCTTTGGCAAACACCAACCTTCTTTTTGGATCCCCTTGATAGTATGATGATTTTTATACTTAAATTAAATAAAATATAATTAACTAAACTCCTTGAGTAATTGGTGTCTCATGTGTGATTTCTCCATGGTGTTGCTTCATAAGGATCACAAACATCTTTGTCTCACCTTTTGAAGCAAACACAAATCAAACCCTGTGACTTATACCATTCCACCATATATGAGTCCAAATCATGGCTTCAAGTCACCTTACTGATGCATCAACATATTATAACTCTTCATAGCTGATTAGTTCGTCGACTTAGTGCAAGTACTCTCTTCTTCACCTTAGCCATGGTGCCTCGGTCCACAAACCATCGCTTAACCTTCGCCTTCGCTTAGTTCCTCGAAGCCCTTTCCTTGCTATCTTCACCCTATCAAGCCATTCTTGAGTCACATCATATTGAGCATCCATTGAGAGAATCATTTCTTCAATATTGTGAACCTTGCTTGAATGTCTTCTAGATATAACTGTTAAGATCAATCAAGCTCTAGTTTGATTCTCATAAAGCATATATGGACAAATAGTAATATGATCAAGTTAATTCACGATTCGTCATATCTTATTCACTTTGGCTTAACCAATCCTCTTAATCACTTCATCCTCTATTCTGATCATATGTATGTAGTGATTTCTCAGGTCTTGTCAATATATTCAAACCAATGTAGAGATCATATTATATCCATTTGCATTGTCTCACTAGTTATTTAACCTTGTGTTGAATCTTTGTTCACTGACCATTATACACTATTCAAGTATGTTCATCATACTGAATTTCCTATTCAACACTTAGCAAACTGGTTAGACCTTTAAATGTGTTGTTATCCAAATCACCAAAACTCACAAAAGGGATGAATGCACTTTCACAAGTAGATTGCATATTTACGTCAAAATATTTGTTATATTTGCTTGCTTTGGTTGTGTTGTCATCAATCACCAAAAGGGGGAGGTTGTAAGGAAAATGGACCCCTGAACATTTGGCTAAGTGATTTTGGTGTTTGACGATCAACATAACCTTGTTGACTAATGTGTTTTCTAATGTTTGTGTTTGTAGTTTATAGGATGCGAAGAGGATTGGACTAAGACTCTGAGGAGGCAACACCTCAATATATAGAAGAGCTAAAAGATCCGTAGAAGTCCAAGACTCAAGACTGTAATAAGCCTAAGGAAACAACGAAGAAATCCAAGAAGTGGGCAGTAAGCCAATGCCCTGGTGGTGCACCGGACAGTGAACAGTACCTGTCTAGTGTGCAGTGGACTGTCCGGTGTGTGTCCGGACAGTCTGCGCAGAGAGCCCACAACCAGGGGCTCTCGAGGCTGTAGCACCGGACTGTCCGGTGTGCATCGGATAATCTGGGTAACAGTCGGATCCAACGGTCGACTGCTACATACCTCAACGGCCGGCTGACGTGGCTAGGGCACCGGACATGACCGGTGTGCACTGGACTGTCTGGTGCACCCGACGACAGAGCGGTCAACTTTCTGTCTAATAGCTAGAGTTGTGGGGGAGGTTATAAATACCCACCAACTGGCCATTTGAATGTGTGGGAGCCCGAGCAACATACCAAGTCATATTGTAGACATTTCCAAGTGCTCATACACCCAAGTGCTTAATAGAATCACTCGGTGGTTAGCGTATGTGCTTTGCGAAGTGCTTAGGTTAGTTAGACCACTTATGTGCTTGCTCTAGGTGAATCCTAGATTGTTGAGTGAGTTTAGAAAAACCACACAACCCTTCAGTCCTTGCGCGAGTCGTTGTAATTGTACCGAGTGGGGCGAGAGTCTTGCGAGACCATGACAACTGAGTTTGTGACACGGCCGCCACCATGTACCAGAGGGAATGAGGCCCACGGCGTTTCGGCCAGAAGCTCGATAGTGGAGACGGCGGGGAGTGTACAAGAGGAGCCGGAAGCGGAGCACCACTTGCGCGTGGAGAAGGCCCGCGACTCTCTACGGAATTACTCGAACGAGGTGCTTGGCCCTCGTGTGGGCTACCCTTTGAGTGGGGAACGAACTAGGATTAGTCGGAAAGTAAATGCTTCCAAAGTATATTCCTTGGGCAGGGTAGCCAAGTTGGTCAAAGTAAATGCTCCAAAGTATATTCTAGATTATTTGTCCTCCATGCGCCGAACCTCTTTGTAATAGGCTTCCATTCTTGCATCATGGAAGCTTGAATTCTTCATGACTTAGTCGATGACGAGATGGGAGTCTCCTCGGACGTCGAGGTGTCTGACCCCTAACTCGATGGCGATGCGCAAACCATTGACCAGAGCCTCGTACTCAGCCACATTGTTGGATGCAGTGAAATGGAGTCGTATGACGTAGTGCAAACGTACTCCAAGGGGTGAGATGAAGAGCAAACCCTTGCCTGCTCCTGTTTTCATAACGATCCATCGAAGTACATGGTCCACAGATTGCCCTATATTAGAGTCATCGAAAGTTAGGTGTCAGTCCATTCAACCAGAAAGTCAGCCAAGATTTGGGACTTGATAGCCTTTCTCGGGGCGAACGAGAGAGTTTCTCCCATGAGTTCAACCGCCCATTTGGCTACTCTGTCCAAGGCCTCCCTGCTCTAGACAATCTCCCTAGAGGGAAGGATGACACCATTGTCACCGGGTGGGACTCGAAGTAGTGTTGTAGCTTTTGTTGAGCCAGGACTACTGCATACAACGGTTTTCTAGACTTGTGGGTAGCAGATCTTTGTTTCAGACAATACCTCGCTGGTGAAGTAGACTGCCCTCTAATCAGGCAAGGTATGTCCCTCCTCTTGCCTTTCCACTACAGCCGCGGCGCTGACCACCTGGGTGGTTGCAGCGACGTAGAGCAAGAGGGGTTCCCCTTCGGTAGGGGCACCAAAATGGGTGTGTTAGTAAGGAGCCTCTTAAGGTTCTTGAGGGCTTCTTCAGCCTCGGGGGTCCAAACGAAGCACTTGGTCTTCCTTAAGAGTCGGTACAAGGGCAAACCCTTCTCGCCGAGGCACGAGATGAAGCGACTCAGGGCCGCACGGCATCCCATGACATGAGATGTTGAACTCCATTAACATCTTTTATCGGTCCCATATTTGTGATCAACGAGACCTTTTCTGGGTTGGCTTCAATACCTCGATCCGATACGATGAACCCTAGGAGCATGTTTCGGGGGACACCGAAGACACACGTCTCGGGGTTGAGTCTAGCGCTTTTGGGCAAGCGAAAACTGTTTCGAGATCGAAGACGAGGTCGTAAAGTTTTCTTGTTTTAACTACGATGTCATCGACGTAGGCTTCCACGTCGCGCCAATATGATTACCGAACATGTGGTTCATTCAACGCTGATACATGGCACCGATGTTCCGCAACCCGAAGAGTAGAGCTCCAAGGAGAAGCTAACAAGAGCCCGTCAAACACCCTAACTTCAAAGTTGAAAGCTCTATGGAGTTTCCGGTGTTGTAGTTCAGATTTTCGGAGTACCTCTATTGTTGCTCCGAAAACTCTAAAAAAGCAACCCAAACGTGGAGTTTGGAGCTATTTACCGCCACTGTCAATGGTTATGAGAAAACCATTTAAATATGCAGCAGAGTTGTTTCACCCAAGGTTTGAAACTAAAATAAAGTTTTAGTCTCCGTATTTAGAAATTTAGTGACTAAAATAAAATAAATAGAGGACTAAAAATTAGTCATTATAAACAAATCCCTCTAAGATCATTTTCAGCAGTTTACCCATATACATATTTATATTCAAACTACACTCTATAAACAGCGCAATCTACAATGTAAAATTATGCAAAACAGTGTTTTCGGTGACCATATGGATGCAATGTACAATAGTTCATTCATATAGTAAAAAAACATATTTTGCACAGTTTTACACTTTAGATTATATTGTTTATATATTGTAGATTGAATATATGTATGAGTATAATTAAGCTGCTGGACGGCTTAAAATTTTGGTGCTCCAAATTGGTCTTACCGTTTGCCCTAACCCCCTTCGCCACATGGAGGGTCGGAGGCTATAAAATGTCAATCCGTGTTCCTGTTTCCATCCTAGGGTTTGAAGAACCACTCCGCCGCCACCACCTCGTCCAAACTTTCGTTTGTCATCATGGCGCCCTTCCTCATCTAATCTTGGTGGCGCCCCTTCCTAGCGTTTGTTCTGCCGTCCGCGCTGCAGTCTGCTTCTCCCGTTTCACTCCTATCTTAGCCGCACGGACTAGTTTTGCATCGTTTTGATCTACACCGTACCGTTTCACTCTCTTGTTCTTAACGGCGGGGGCGCGAGTTCTTCCGTGCTAAGCCGCCTACGCAAGGAGGTGATAGATTGACGCGTCAAGAAATCGTTTCAGTTGCCATGACTCCAGTAGGCAATATGATTGTTGCTTGACTACAGTTTTGTCTCCCACTACTTCGCCTTTTCTGTCTGTTTTAATTTTAATCTCGCTCGCGATTTGATGAATCTTAACTAGGTTTCGGTTTTTTGCACGGTGCTAACCCCGGGCTTGTCGGATTAACTTCCTGAAGAAGGAAGCCCCAATGCCTGTGCTAGATCCAGCATGCCATTCAGTGTTGCAGGTCATGACGAATCTTGTGATTGGTCTGTGTCAAAGCAATGGATACATATATATTCGCAATACATCAGCATTTTTTTCTTTGTTATGTTTGGTTTGCTGTCTCGCTTGATTGATTGATGGCAGTGATTTGACATTGCCCGCGCTTCTGATGTAACCTGTGAAGGAAAGGGACAAAAAATCAATGGTTGAATTTCTTAATATGAGCCATCTAGTAACCATTCAATTCAATTGTCTCTTGTTATTTCTGCATCAGCTCATTTCATTCATGTGAGTACGTGACTGATTTGGCAGTGATGATACAACCATTCAGCTTACAACGCCAGTTCTGCTTCTGATAAATCGTGACAGACAAAGCTGATTCATATCTGAGCCTTATCCGTGTCAGTTTTTAACAAATACTTACTCAATTTTAGGGTCTTGAATTTTTGTATCTGTCCAACTCGTACATCTGCCACTGATGAAGCTGTCCAATGTTTGGAGGCTGCAGTCGGCTCCAAGTTCCTGCTTGTCAGGTAGAACCTACTTGGAGCTGCTGCACTCGCATGACAAGACTGGACAATACTGAGGCCTCTATGCAGTGTCCAAATACGTTTGCAGTTTAATACTCCTATATATGGTAGACTAGCTATTTCACCCACAATATTTATACTGGGTTAATTTTTGCCGAGTTTAACTATCCTTACGCGAGTGTTATTGTTCGTGTTGAGGCTGAAAAACTCGGAGAATGCGTGTTGTCATCAGCTTCGGCTCTGTGCTGTGAGTTGGGAGTTAAATAACAGCACAAGATTGTTTACTTCTGTGGTTTCATACCGCATATTTTGCACCATCCCTTGCAACATATTATCCTGTCAGGCTTAGAACAACGATTCATTAGCTACCTATATGTCAAACTAATTCATCAGTCATGTGTTCAACCAGTAGTTTTGACTGCCTTTATCTTCTAACAATTAGAGGTGTCGAACAGGCCCTTCGAGTTGTGGATGATGATAACAAAGTAAAATACAGTTATCCCTGTCTTATTCCTTTTAAAAGGGTGCTGAGAACATTATTCTGACACAACTATATCAGAGGGTGAAAACTCACACGGCGCAGTAATTTCGTGCTACGAATGAGAAGTCAATACTGTTCTGATGATACATCACTTGCATCTTTTTCGAGTTGCATAATGAATTTCACATTTTGAATTTCTTTTGCACATAGTTTGGTAACATTTCACTGGTAGTACGTCATGTTTAGCTGAGCGTCTAGAATTACCTTCAGGTTTACTTGTGACTATCAATGTCTGGTTTTCTGAGTTGTTTCCATCGTGTGTGTATCTATCTTGTTTACCCTGTATCTCAAATGTTAATCTTGTTTTGATGTTTCTGTTCAATAATTATCACTGGTAATGTTGTTTGTCTTGAGGCAACAAATTAGAGTCTCTGTGGTTGTTAATCTTGTTTTGATGTTTCTGTTCGATAATTATCACTGGTAATGTTGTTTGTCTTGAGGCAACAAATTAGAGTCTCTGGTGTGCTTCTTTCCATAGTGCATCAAGCGCTGTACGTTGCCAATAGCAGTTTGGAATAAGTTATCATGCATTCACTGTCCTTAAACAGTGTGTGCATCCCGATGTCCAACATTTGCTTCAATCCATCGCAAACTCGAACAATTTGCAAAATTTCTTCTACTGACGTGTATGTGGTTTTTCAATTGTTGGGCAACCATAGATAGCGTAGGATGACTGCTTTAATATTGCCTTTGTTGTAAATTTTTTAGTTCGATGATTAAAGTATTTTGATGTCCAACATTTTTTAGTTTGCTTTGCTCTCAGTTCACTAGTTAAACTTGTGCTATCTACGTCCAGTGAAGTTCTCAAGACCTACGGATGTTCGAAGATTTTATCACCTACTGATGGGATCATGGGAAGTACTGTTTAATTCAACTATGGTCGAGGGATTGTACATAACCAATTTACTTGTTGATTTGTGCTATGCTGATGTTTTATGGGCAAGAGTATGTAAGAAACCGGAGCTGTGGCATGATTGGACTAAAAAATAACAAAAGCATTAAATTTTATTATATTTTCTCACCTTTTTATGATTCTGATTGAACGAAATTTTAAAAAACCGGCTTGGCCCTTGAAAAGACCGAGAAATATGCCAGCTTCTTGGCATCTTTTTTTTGATCAAATTACTGTAAGGGACCCTGTTAGAGTAGGGGATAGGAGCAGGAAGAACAGAGAAGAAGAGAGGTGGGAGGAGTAGCGCCGCCGGCGAGAACGCGGCTGCTGCGTGTGTTTTTCCTTTCTGTTCAAGTCTACGTGTCTCATACAGACTTTCGGCTACTTATTTCTTGGGTTCAGCCCATACACGCGACACTGCGCAGCCCATTACATGGCCCACTCCGGACCTGACACTCTCACATTCTTGCGCCTCATAGGTGTCTCTCGCTGGTTGCCGTCTTTGTGCTCCAAGGTCGCCGGCTGAACCTGCGCTTGCACTTGCTTCCCTTCTCTTGTAGTAATGTCAGCAACACACTACAAGAGAAGGGAAGCAAGTGCAAGCGCAGGTTCAGCCGGTGACCTTGGAGCACAAAGACGGCAACCAGCGAGAGACACCTATGAGGCGCAAGAATGTGAGAGTGTCCGGTCCGGAGTGGGCCGTGTAATGGGCTGCGCAGTGTCGCGTGTATGGGCTGAACCCAGGAAATAAGTAGCCGGAAGTCTGTACGAGACAGGTAGACTTGAATAGAAAGGAAAAACACACGCAGCGGCCGCGTTCTCGTCGGCGGCGCTACTCCTCCCACCTCTTCTTCTCTGTTCTTCCTGCTCCTATCCCCTACTCTAACATTTGGTATCAGATTAGGTCGACCCGAATCCGTTCTCTGTTGTGTTGTGGCGTCCCGATCGTCCGCGATGGATCATCCAGATACTATCGTCCGCAAGTTGCTTGATGCAATGGCACTGATGGAGCAGCACTTGACAGCGGCGCTGGCCGGCCGTGATGACGAGCAGGCCGCTCGCGGATCCATTGCCTTCTACGACGATGAACGTATCTTCGATGGAGAGCCTATTTTCGACGAGGATCCCAATGACCCCATCACTGAGAGCATCGACGTGTTCGGCTCTTCGGCGACCCCGGCGTACGACGACACGTTCGCCACAAGCGCCTGCTCCACGGTGTTTTCTCCATCCTACGACGACGACGAACCGGTCTTCGATGCATGGCCTCTCTTCGACGAGGAACCTGTCGACAGCGCTACCACTCAGGCTCTCTTCTCCGACGATGCCGACCACTGCTTCGGCGACGAGCTCGACACCGACCGGACCATGGAGTTCCGCTTCCCCACCTCCGAGTTCGACATCAAGCAGGCCGTGGCTGTGGTCAGCAACACCAAGGACTCGCTGGAGTTCGCCAGCGCGCGAAGGGTCGAGATCCGCACGCGCGTGACCGTGGCGTGCGAGGACTGGGTGGTGGACCACAACGTGGATGCCGCGACGATGGCCGACATGGCGTACCTCGCACACGACTACTTCACGCTTCCACCCGAGGACAAGCCTCCGCTTGGCCCCTACATTGACACGGCTCCATCTCCAGCTTCCTTTATCCCGCAGTTGGTGGAGACCGAGGAAGAGGATGAGTTTTTCCACACCTCGCCCAGCACGTGTTCGACGATGGTCCCCAACCGCGATGCCACCACCAGCATGCTCGCCATGGTCGAGGCCACCTGGAGCGACGAGTACACGCTCGTGGACCTGCAGTCCGTCTGCTACTACTCCACGTCCAACGCCAAGCCCAAGCTCAATAGCCTCGACGAGGTCGATCCGAAGCTGCTCAAGACCTTCATCTCGCTCATCGAGCAGAAGCACCTCTCCGACGTCGCCATCGACGCTGTCATCGACTCCGCCTCCATCACCATCACCCACCACGATGCGCTGATGGCCAGGGGTGTCATCTTCTGCTCCATCCCCAAGTCCATATGTGAGTACCCAGACCTTGTCAGGCACTACCTGGGCAGCATCGTACTGCCAGGCGACAACTACTATGCCGCCCTCAATTCAGCGGTGTTCAGCGACGGGTCTTTTTGCTTCGTTCCCAAGGACACAGTCTGCCCCATGGAAATCTCGACCTACTTTAAGATCAACAACAAGGAGACCAACCAGTTCGAGAGGACTCTGATTGTGGCCGATAAGAGATGCACCTATGTCTTGCTCATTGAGTTGTGTCTTCAGGTTGATGGTGTTAAAGTTCGGCTTTCGCCTTGGCCACCACCTGTTTGGACATTCTGGCTGCCTTATGATGTGTGTAGCGGCATGCATTACAACTGCAGAGACTGTGCCTGGTTCAATGGTATTTGGCAGCCACTATTTTTGGTGACCCCATTTTATATTCGACACCTGAAGCTTGGTTGGGACATTTTTCTGGGAAAGGAAATTGGAGAGCCGCAGGGACTGAAGTGGTTGGCTGTTAGTTCGGGGAATATGGCTGATAAGATGCAAAAAGGGGGCAAGTATGATTATGCCTCTGAATTTTTGGAGTTTGCAGCTGAATTCTCGAGTTCAGATAATGGTGAAGATGGTGCTACTTTACTGATGTATAAACATTATGCTGCAACTGCTATTTCCAAAGGAATCCATTGCTTGTCTCTGCGCCTTACTGATGAATACTCAAATGCCCATGCACGGAACCGGTTACTGCCACCAGAACTATTATTTTTGCTTCTGATACGAAAACACATTCTCGGATGCATTCGTGGATTGCTCTTAATTCCATTTCTCCTGCAATAGTCGAAGTAAAAGGTGTTCACCAGTTTGACTGGCTGACAAGAGAAAATGTCTCAGTACTAGAGGCTATAGAAAACCACCGAGGAGTCAGAAATCACTATCATGGAGATCATGGAACAGTTTCTAGTGCAAGTGACAATCCTAGTATTATTGCTTCAAAGTTGCAGGCTCGAAGCCCCAAATACATATCCCTGCTGAACCATCTTCGCATTTATTTGCCTGAGCTTTTTCCCAACCTCAACAAGGTGGTCTTCCTCGATGATGACATTGTTGTTCAGCGTTACTTGTCTTCCCTTTGGGCTATCAATCTTGAAGGGAAAGCAAATGAAGCTGTGGAAACATGCAGAAGGGAAGATCACTGGGTGATGTGTAAGCGTTTCAGGACATATTTCAACTTCTCACATCCCATGATAGCTCAGAGACTTGACCCTGATGAATGTGATTGAGCATATGGTATGAATATATTTGATCTGGCAGTTTGGAGGAAGACAAACATCAGGGATACATACCATTTATGGTTGAACGAGAATCTAAAATCTGGTCTTACACTCTGGAAATTTGGTACTTTACCACCAGCCCTTCATACTTGTCTACACTATTATTGTCTACACTATCAACGGCTTGGGAGCAAGCCGTATTTTAAGCGGTGGGGAATGTCAGCAACACACTACAAGAGAAGGGAAGCAAGCAAGTGCAAGCGCAGGTTCAACCGGCGACCTTAGAGCACAAAGACGGCAACCAGCGAGAGACACCTATGAGACGCAAGAATGTGAGAGTGTCCGGTCCGGAGTGGGCCGTGTAATGGGCTGCGCAGTGTCGCGTGTATGGGCTGAACCCAGGAAATAAGTAGCCGGAAGTCTGTACGAGACAGGTAGACTTGAACAGAAAGGAAAAACACACGCAGCGGCCGCGTTCTCGCCGGCGGCGCTACTCCTCCCACCTCTCTTCTTCTCTGTTCTTCCTGCTCCTATCCCCTACTCTAACAGACCCCTACAGTGTTAGCATCTTGGCAGTTTCGGTTGTCAGCAGCTTTCTCGAGCATTCGAAGATTTTGGGAAAAATGAAAAATTCAAAGTTATACTAAAGTATATTATATTAAACGATATCGCAGTGTAATAATAACAATAGTTATGATTATGAAATTTAGCCGGTTAAACTTAGATAAAAAAGTTAAACGACTTAATTTGAAAATTTTGTTAGCATATGCCAATATAAAACGAAATTCTATCTGCTTCCTCGCTCCCTTTGTTCCGAGTCCTGCCGCACTGACTTTATCATGTACTGTATGGTTTACAGGTTTAGGCTATCCGCACTCATACTACTGTAAATTTCTACCCTAAAAAGAATATTCTGTCCTAGTCAGCAAAATTCTTTACTCTATACCCCAATCATCCGCACTCATATTTACTCTATACCACATATTCTATTATTTCTCTCTCCTGAGCAGCCTCTCTGGTGCCCTCCTCCGGCCCCGCCTCGGGTCCCACACTCAACAACCTTTGCTGCCTCTACAGCTCACACGCACGGAGCATGCTTCGCCTTGCGTGCCCCGGACGTATGCAGTAGGCGTTGCATGCACTCTACATATAGGGTTTCCGGTTTTCTTGCTTGGCTTAGCGTAGCCATTCCAGTCTACCACTGCGGCATTTTTTACTGGATATTTAACTCTATACGTATAGCGCATCTTTTACCGCTCGTCACTGCGGATAGCCTTATATAAATAAAAATAAAAAAGACTTTTTTATATAAGTGGGTCGAGAGCAACTCAAAAAGACTATTTTTTTAATTTATATAAATAAAAATAATAAAAACCTTCAACAATTTATCTTCTATTTAGGTTTCCTGGTACCCAAATATAGAAGATGGCCAGTGCTAACAAGAAATAGAAAGATTGAAGATTGAAAAGATATAAAAAATGATTTTTATACAAATGATTCTCAATGATAATTTAGAAAGTGAATTTTAGAGTGCTAACAAGAAATAGAAAGACTGAAGATTGAGAAGATAGTTATACAAGTGAATTTTAAATAGACTCGAAAGACTTCTAAGTAGCTAAACCTTTAGCCACTAGAACTTTAACAGTGCCCAAAAGCCGAAACAAATAATAACTGAGTTAAACCTTTTTTTTTTAAATTGGGGTATATATGTGGGCCTGCATCAGCTTCTGCCCGGATTCTAATCGTTAGAATTGATTTCTAACCGCCAAACACTTTGCACCTTAGTCTCCTTATATGAAAATTACGTAAATCAACGTGAATATAGAATGATAGAAAAAAAAACCCTGACGTTTTCTAAGAGGGTGTTTGAATGCACTAGAACTAATAGATAGTTGACTAAAAATTGTTAGTAGAATTAGCTAGCTAACAAATAACTACCCAACTATTAATTAATTTACTAAAAATAGCTAATAGCTCAACTATTAGCTAGGGTGTTTGGATGTCTCAACTAATTTTAGCCACTAACCATTATCTCTAGTGCATTCAAACACCCCCTAAATCTGAAACTGACCATACGGGTCTTCGTCTTTTTCTGTATGTAAGCCTCGCGTTATGACAGCTAGATTTTCCAAAAAAAAAAAACCAGATTTCTATAAAAGCTCTTCTAAAAAAGCTATTCCAACAGTAATCGACCAGATTAGCCTTGCGAAAGAACTACGGCCTGTCCGCACACACAAGCCCCGTTCATGTTTTTTCTTCCTAAAATTCTGACCGGTGAAACAAGATAAGCATCGATCTTGTTGAGTTTGTAATCCAAATTCTGAAGAAGGCGGCCAAGTTGGCGAGCGAAGCGGAGGCCCGTCGCCGGGAGGCTTGGGCCGGAGCGCAGCGAGGCCAACTGGCCTTCCCGCGGCCCAGGGACGCCTGGGGGGGGTGCGGGGGCGGAGCCCCCCGCGGTACGGATCGTTTTAGGGTTTCACATGTATAAATATCTTTGTAAGCCGCAGGAGATATCCATCTTAATTGTAAATCTCCTGCGATCTGTAACCACCCGAAAATAGTGAGAAGTTGCCTGCCGGTACCCGTGGTTTTTTTCCCTTCACTTTGGAGGGGTTTTCCACGTTAAATCCGTGTCTTCTCTGTGATTGATCCTATTTGTGTCGCATTCATTTATAACAGATCTGCTGTCTGCTGATATGAACTGACTCACACAACACGGTGGTGGGATAAACATTCTCAATTCGGCATGCAAGATGCCAGCCAGGGTTCATATCGTTGTGCAGGTTTTTCATGCTAAATGGTCACTGTCGATTACTTCGCCGGTTTTGACCAGGTACCGGACCTTGGTCCCGTCCTCGAGGAATTTGTGGCCAACCCATGCCACGCTCTTCTCCTTCGAGTAGAGAGCATCACAATTGAGCTATGAATGGGGCCTTCGATCTGGTCAAAAGAAACTTAAGTCTGATGAGGATATACCAACTGGGCACCTAAAACTACATATACCCTCTTGAAAACAGTATATGCAGACCATCACGTAAGGCCCAAAAACAGGTTCAACAGAAATTTCGCTGACCATGACGATTTCACCGGGCTCGTCGTCTGTTCCTTTCCTGTGCTTCGACTTCAAGTTCAGGTCCTTCACTATCATTCACCGTGCTGTTGTGCTTGAAAAGGCGAGTGACTTCTCCAACCTTTCCCTTCTCACGGCCTGCAATGACTTTGTTAACAACTCGGTATGGATACAAGGTAGCAGTAGAAGAGAACAACAATTAAGAGTAGCAGAGAACGATTAGGAGTAGCAGAGGGAAGGAGGAAGAAGAGTGGCGGCGGACGAGCAGTAGAACTTGGAGAAGAAGTTGTAGTGAATAATTCTTACATGCCCTTCACCAGGCAACTCACGTTCTACTTATTTGCAAAGCGAGCACAGCTGCAGCCCATTCACCCAATCTGGCCCATACACCTTTGTAGATTTCTTGGTCGGCCTGCTAACCCGTTGCGCCACAATGGTCCCAGTAGCAGAAGATGTAGTACCGCTAACAGTCCCCCTTGCTGAAAACGCTGATTGCCCCCAAACAGCGGCCTTTGGAAATTGTTGCTTCAATTCATGCACATCCTCCCAAGTGGCCAATTCAGCTGGCATGAACGACCATTGCACCAAAACTTGATCACAAGCATTGTTCCCTCTCATGACAGTACGGCGTTTCAAAATTTTGTCAGGGACACTGAAACCATAAGCATCAGTAGGCAATGCCGGTGAAACATTGAACCCACTACCCAGAGCCTTTTTAAGCTGAGAAACATGAAAGACGGGGTGAATGCGAGAGGAATCAGGCAGCTGCAACTTATATGCCACAGAACCAATACGTTGTAGTACTTGAAAAGGCCCGAAGAATTTGAATGCCAGCTTCTGATGAGCACGAACTGCCAGGGACGACTGCACATATGGCTGGAGCTTGAGGAACACCCAGTCGCCAACTGCAAACTCCCGTTCAGAACGACCTTTGTCGGCCTGCTTCTTCATTCTGAGTTTAGCCCGTTCCAAATGTTGTCGGATCAGTTCGGACATCAATTGCCTCTCATGCAACCACGACGCCAAATCAGTGGACTGAATATTGTCCTTCTCTGAGATGCCAAACTGACGTGGCCGGCACCCATACAGAGCTTCGTAAGGTGAAAGACCAGTAGCTGAATGTGGGGAGGAGTTAAACCAAAACTGAGCAACAGATAACCACTTACTCCACTGCTTTGGGCACGCATGAACAAAACAACGCAGAAATGTCTCCACACATTGATTAACTCTTTCGGTTTGACCGTCTGACTGCGGATGGTAGGCGGAGCTCATACACAACTTCACATCCGCCAAACGAAACAGCTCTTGCCAGAGATGACTGAGAAATACACTGTCACGATCAGAAATAATCGACTGTGGAAGGCCATGATGCTTATAGATCTGATCATGAAATAGACGAGCTACTGACAGTGCAGTGAATGGGTGTTTCAGTGGCAAGAAATTTGCATATTTGGTAAAGACATCTACGACCACCAGAATACATGTATATGTTTGAGATTTGGGCAACGCCACGATGAAATCCATAGAAATTATCTGCCACAACGATGTTGGAACTGGCAATGGTTGTAACAGTCCTGGCAACCGTGAACGGTCAGATTTGGCTTGCTGGCAAATGACACATTGACGGACAAAATTTTGGACTGCCTGCTTCAACCCTTTCCATGCAAACAGCTGCTTAATACGAGCATACGTAACTGGAATGCCAGAATGACCACCAACCGCGGACGAATGAAAAGCAGTCAAAAGTTTATGCTGAAGTTCAGATGAAGGACCGACCCAGATTCTGTTTTTGTAACGCAACAGCCCATCTTGCCAAGAAAAATTGGGCACCGCCGAGGCATTAACAACAAGTTTAGCGATTATATCAGTAGTCGTGGAATCTTGCGAATAAGAATCTGCGATCTCTGCCACCCATTTAGGAGTACACGAAGATATTGCCAAACAGGAAGACTCCACATTCGGATGGCGAGATAAGGCATCGGCTGCACTATTATCACTCCCTTTTTTAAAAACAATGCGATATTGCAGCCCCAACAGTCTAGTAAACATCTTCTTCTGCCACGGGGTGTGCAGTCTGTGTTCGTCAAGGTGAGCAAGACTGCGATGGTCCGTAAAGATCTGGAATTCTTTCAACTGCAGGTAGTGGCGCCAGTGATCGACAGCAGTCAAGATGGCTAGGTATTCCTTCTCATAAGTGGACAACCCCTGAGATTTAGGACCAAGAGCCTTACTCAAATAGGCAATGGGGTGCCCATCCTGCATTAACACAGCACCAATGCCCAGTTTACTTGCATCTGTCTCAAGGCAAAATGGCTTGGAAAAATCAGGTAATGCCAACACTGGGGCAGACACCAGGGCTGTTTTCAATGCCTGAAACGTCGATTCATGAGCTGCTGTCCATACGAACACTGTCCCTTTTTTCAATAAAGAGGTCAGGGGTTTTGCAAGTAATCCGAAATTTCTGACAAAACGCCTATAATAACCTGCTAGGCCTAAGAAACTCCGTAGATCCTTAATGGAAGTAGGAGAAGACCAATTAGCCACGGCTTGGATCTTAGCTGGATCTGTGGCAACACCTGATGCAGATATCACGTGTCCCAAATAAGTCAACTGATTCTGGGCAAAAGAACATTTGGACAGCTTGATTTGCCAACTGTCTTTGAGAAGCAACTCCAACACAAGCCTCACATGGTTTAGGTGCTGCTCAAAATCCTCACTATAAATGAGAATGTCATCAAAAAAGACTAGCACACAACGACGAAGCAAGGGGGCCAGGGTAACATTCATAGCTCGTTGAAATGTAGCTGGTGCTCCAGTTAATCCAAACGCCATCACCTTGAACTCGTAGTGGCCAGAATGGGTTTGGAATGCCGTTTTATGTGTATCTGCTGACTGAAGAAGAATTTGATGATATCCGGCTGTTAAATCCAAGCTTGTGAACCAAGAAGCATGGCCAAGCTCATCAAGTAATTCTTCAATCACTGGAACTGGATAGGTGGACTTGACTGTGATAGCATTTAAATGTCTAAAATCCACACAAAAACGCCACGACTGATCCTTCTTCTTGACCAGCAAGACAGAAGAAGAAAAGGGGCTGGTACTGGGTTTAATAATGCCTGACTGTAGCATAACAACAATCTGATTTTCAATTTCATCTTTAATGGCTGGAGGATAGCGATAGGGCCTAACTTGAAAAGGTGTAGCACCTGGTACCAAAGGAATCGCATGATCACAATCCCGTGATGGAGGCAACCCAGTAGGAGGAGCAAACACCACGGCAAACTCCTTCAATAAATTTACAAAGGACTCAGGCAACCCCAGCTCTGCAAAAGAAGGAGGCACAGACTGTACTACAGATACCTCGACAACAGACCCAGGTGGAACACTTGCAGATAACCCATGTAACAATACCGAAGAGCCGTGGTATGGTATAATCATCCACTTCTGTAACCAATGTACTTTCATGGGACTATGTGCTGATAACCAATCCATACCCACAATTAAGTCATATGTAGAGATATCCAGCACACGAAAATCCGTTGTAAACACACACTGTTGCACAGACCACTGAGTTGCCAACAATTGTTGTGAGCAATGGATACGCCCACCGTCTGCTACTTGAACAGAAACTGGACGCGTCATGGGTAACACGCCAGTAAGCTGAACTGCCAATGTAGTTGAGACAAACGAATGAGAGCTACCAGAATCAATTAAAATCAATACCTCTTTTCCTTGAATTATGCCACTGAATTTCATAGTATGAGAAGACTCCCTGCCCTGAACTGCAGCTACTGAAACTGCGAGAAATAACTGCTCCTCCCCAGAATGAGCCGTTTCCGGTGGGGTGAAACTGTCATCATCTTCACACTGATATAAATCCCAGACTTCCTGCAATGCTTGAAGCTGCACAGTCGGCGGACACTGATGATCTCGCGACCATTTCTCCGCACAACGCTGACACAATCCCTTTGCTCTCCTGTAAGCACGTAATGCAGCCAACTTGTCATCCATCCCATGCTGACGAGAAACCTCAGCACGTTTGTTGTCTTCAGTCACCGTCACTTGCTGCGCTGGTCGAGGAGGCAAGGGCAGTGGCAATGGTCCCTTGCCAAACAGCCTGCTCGGCACGGCATCCGACCGACGAACCTCCATCCTCCTCGTGGTGCCAGCAACTTCCTCCTGCAACAATGCGAGAACGGCAGCAGTATCCAAGGAAGTGGGTCGTTGGACAAAAACAGCAGCACGAATATCCTCACGTAACCCGTCCACAAAGCGTTGCACAAAGTACATGGGGTCCATACGCCGACCATATGCACGAAGATTATCAACAATGGACGTAAACTGCTCCACATAATCAGATACCGTGTTGAGCTGCCTAACCTTGAACAGTTTACGAATGAAAAGTTCATACTCATCTTTTCCAAATCGTTCTAGCAAAGTTTGACAAAATTCAGACCATGGCAGATCCTGACCCCTATCATCCAAGGAAGAAAACCAACGACCCGCGGCTCCCAACAGGTGCATCGAAGCCACCTTGATCCATAATTGGGGTTCGACGCTATACATATCAAAATAATCATGCGCCCGACGAATCCATAATTTAGGATTTTCCCCGTCAAATGATGGAAAATTCAATTGAGGCAAACGACCCCGAACAGCCCCGCCAAAACCACCCGCAGGCGCTTGTTCCAAACGTGCACTAGACATTTCAACTGGTTTCGACTCAATTCGTGTAATTGGGAGAACCGAAGGCAAGGACTGGCACATACCCTTGACCGGGGGATGAATAAGGGTGGTGACCGACCCAAACTCATCCTCCCGGGAATGAAGCTCGACGCGGTGCCCATGGGGCGAGTTGGTAGGAGATCCGGCGGTTGTGTGCTCGGCAGCCGCAGGGGAAGGTGCGAGTACCCCAACCATGGAGGTCGGTTTGTCCACGACAGCCCGCTCCCAATGACGCGCAATCTTGCCCACCTCCAAGCGCAGATCATCCACGACGCCTTCCATCCCCACACGCCATTCGTCGAACGCACCGGAGGCTTTCTCGAGCGCCCCGACACGATCGCTCTGGTTTTTGGCAAAATCAGAGAACGCCGCCTCCCAGCGAGATTCTTGCTCCGACGCGCGTCGATCCCATTTGGCATCATGATCAGCGAATCGGCGAGCGATCTCGTCCAAGATGATCTGAGTATCCGGATTCATGAGAACTTGCTGACGGCGAAAACGAGTGAAATGGGAATGAATACCAGAAGGATCCAGCGCGAGAACGCGAGGATCGGCCAAGGATCGTTGAATCTGATACCACTGTTAACAACTCGGTATGGATACAAGGTAGCAGTAGAAGAGAACAACAATTAAGAGTAGCAGAGAACGATTAGGAGTAGCAGAGGGAAGGAGGAAGAAGAGTGGCGGCGGACGAGCAGTAGAACTTGGAGAAGAAGTTGTAGTGAATAATTCTTACATGCCCTTCACCAGGCAACTCACGTTCTACTTATTTGCAAAGCGAGCACAGCTGCAGCCCATTCACCCAATCTGGCCCATACACCTTTGTAGATTTCTTGGTCGGCCTGCTAACCCGTTGCGCCACAATGGTCCCAGTAGCAGAAGATGTAGTACCGCTAACAGACTTGCACCGTGTCCGCCATCCTAACATGCATCTTGTGCAGCACTGGAAGGCCGTTTGCCTTGCACTTCTTTCGCTCCCATCTCTTGAGCTGCGGCAGCCGGCGGGAAGCGGAATTTTAGGACGTTCAATATTGTTGGGTGAAAAAAAAAATCAGGTATTTGGACTACAGATTTTCACTCGCTCTCATTTCAATTGGGCATATCTTGACCATAAATCTTATCTGCACATTAAACAGCTTGCCAGACTTTCACATGAAAATAAATTATTGTTTCATTTCAAATAAAAGAGACACGAGGTAAGACATACTGAAGACAGCACAGAAAAAGAAGGCATGGCTCAGACATACAAACAACACTATGCTCATAAAACATTATTTGGCGCCAAATTTGTTTCTGACTGACTAGTCATATGTGTTATGTGATGTGGGGGTGGCATGTGAGAAACAAACAAAAAACCATCTATGCTACATTAGGTACAAGGAAATACGAGTGAACGTGAAAAGTACTGAACTCGACCCCTCAGCATATTCTAGTGCAATAGAATAATTCAGGCATAAATATACAGCTTGTTCGGGACAAAATACTGTAAAAGCCGCAGACACAGATTAAGGCCGCAACGAACGCTCTGTGGTCCCATACGAGACATCACAATTTTCCCAGTTGACGATTGTGTCTTTGAACACAACACATGTAAAATAGAGAGTGTTTGCACTACTTTTACGCCATCCAACACAACATGCTCTATATTAGCAGTAAAAAGCGCGCATGTAGATGAATATGCGAACAAGGGAGGACAGTACCTGAGTACCTGTTAGAAATAAAGGCATTTTCCATATCATTTTAATTCCATAAATTAATATTATTATGATGACATATAAAATATGTTTAATCATAGAAATCACTATCTCAAATATATCCATAACAATATAGATCAAGAGAACATAAAGCATATGAATCATATAAGCATATAAACATGGAACATGTATTATTATGGAACAACTGAAAATAAACAGATAACAACATGAACAACATAACTGTAAAATTAAGACAAACAGATTTATCATATTACTAGTATGATCAGGCATCAGACATGTCATGATATAATACGACAAAACAGATTGGATAAATTTATGGCTATAAATAAAACAACAGGTATGAACATATATAATTTGCAGAATGTAAAATAGTAAGGAGATGAATTGATCATACCCTCCCATGCGCTCCGAGGATCTAGATCCTTGTCCAACTTCACTTGTCATGTCACCAGGAAGAAGACTTTTTGGGCAATCGCGTAGACGCTCCCCAAAAACCTAATTGCCGATCCCTCGTGCAAGATCTCGAACGGCAAGGGCTCCGGAGGCACCTGCCCTCTCGCTTCTCTGTGCGCGCAGAGTCACGAGATGGAAATACCCTCACTCGGTGGCTGGACTGTGATTCTGAAAGTGGTTTTTCGTGTGTACCAAGTGACAGGGGTGCTCCTCTATTTAACCTCTCGCAGAGGGAAGTTGAAGGAGAAAGGTCGCCGAGTCACGCCAAGAGTCGGTCAGCTCTCGCCGAGTCATGCCATGAGTCGGCCAGCACTCGCTGAGTCATGCCATGAGTCGGCCAGCTGAAGGAGAAGGGTCACTCGGCTGGCTGACGAAGAGACAGGGTCACTCGGCTGACGAAGAGACAGGCAACTGAAAGGTTAACGCGGTTAGTGAGTGCTAAAAATTAACACAACCACACCACGCCCGCTCACCTGCCTGCCTGCCTGCCTAGCCACGCCACGCCACGCCCGGCCCGGCCGGCGGCGGTGGCGGCGCGCGCGCGCGTGTGGCACGCCCTTGTCCATTTCTTAACTTCTCAAGTTAAGTGGAATAAATCCCACCATATAAGTCAAGCCAAAAGACCCTTGGACTTCCAATGTGGTACTATTGGTATTCTCCACCATTACTCACCTTATAGTTTATTCAATAAATGGGCCAAGCCCATAAAAGATCCAACAATCCCCACCAAACTCTAGGGTTTGTAATGATGAAGTATCAGAATCACAATCCTTTGATATACCAGTGTTTCGATGGAGACTGTTAAGTTGAACATCCATCTAGAATAAGAGTTTCACTCATTCACAACTAAACAATGGACTATGCCTTGAATTGACAGTTTTGTGCGAAATAAGATTCACTCAAATCCTTTGCTGATACTAGGCTGCAAAAGGGTATTCCCGCTGTTTAGAAGCACATAAGTCACACTTCAGTGCCTTTCATGAGTATTTAGGAATTACCCAAGTCCTGTAAGGAAAATGGACCCCGGGCCATTTGGCTAATTGAGTTTTGGTGTTTGATGAACAACACAATTCGTGAACTAATAAGTTTTCTAGTGTTTGTGTTTGTAGTTCACAGGATGCGAAGAGAATTGGACCAAGGCAATGAGGATGCAACACCTCAAAAGAAGACATAAAAAAATGCATAGGAGTCCAATACTCAAGAACAAAGAAGCCCGAAGAAATCAGCGAAGAAATCCAAGATAAGGGCTGTCAGCCAGCGCCTGGTGGTGCACCGGACATTGGTGTTGTCCGGTGAGGCACCGGACAGTCTGCGCAGAGAGGCCGCAGATAGGCGCTCTCTGGCTGTAGCACCGGACTGTCCGGTGTGCACCGGACTGTCCGGTGTGCCAACGGGCAGACGGCAACGGTCGGATCCAACGGTCGACTGCTACAGGCGCCAACGGTCGGCTGACGTGGCGTGCACCGGACATCTACTGTGCAGTGTCCGGTGGTGCACCGGACTGTCCGGTGCACCCGACGACAGAAAGCTGCTGCTTTCTGTCCAACGGCTAGTTGAGGGTGTGGAGGCTATAAATACCACCCCAACCGGCCATTCTCAAGTGTGAGAGCCCAAGCAACATACCAATACACATAGTGCATATTTCCAAGTGCTCAAACACCCAAGTGCTTAATAGAATCACTCGGTGATTAGCGTAGGTGCTTTGCGAAGTGCTTAGGTTAGTTAGACCGCTTTAGCGCTTGCTCTAGGTGAATCCTAGTTAGTTGAGTGAGTTTAGATAATCCTCGCAACCCCTCGGCTCTTGCGTGAGTCGTTGTAATTGTACCGAGTGGGGCGAGAGTCTTGCGAGACCGTGACAACCGCGTTTGTGTTACGGCCGCCACCGTGTACCGGAGGGAACGAGGCCCGCGGCGTTTCAGCCGGAAGCTCGATAGTGGAGACGGCGGGGAGCGTCCGAGAGGAGCCGGAAGCGGAGCACCACTTGCGCGTGGAGAAGGCCCGCGGCTCTCTACGGAGTTACTCAACCGTGGTGCTTGGCCCTCGCGTGGGCTTCCCTTTGCGTAGGGGCACCAACGAGGATTAGTCGGGACCTTGCGTGGTTCCGGATACCTCGGTAAAAATACCGGCGTCATCCACGAGAGTTTGCTTCTCTACTTGGCTCTTTACATTCCGCATTTATACTAAGCATTTAAGTTTCAATCTTGTAGTCATACTTATTTAGTATAGATTGAAACTTAGCCTTTGCGGTAGAGATAGCAACACTTAGACAAAACCTAGTTTGCACATTCTAGTTTTGATTATTTGCATAGGTTTTGCTCTAGGGATTTAATTGTGGCCTAGTTTAGTAAAAGTTTTAGAAGTCCTAATTCACCCCCCTCTTAGGCGTCACTCGTTTCCTACAATTGGTATCAGAGCCCGGTTTGGCTCATTTGAAACGCTTTAGCTTCACCGCTAAAAGAGTCGACGCTTGTTTAGAGGAAGGGATGGATACCCATAGGCCACCACACTTCGACGGCACTAACTTCCCATATTATAGTGCTAGAATGGCTTGTTACCTAGAGGCCGTTGATCTAGGTGTTTGGAGAGTCACTCGTGACGGGATGAAACCCCTCAAGAATCCCGAGAAACCCACCACGAGTGAGGAAAAAGAAATCCACTTAAATGCTAGAGCCAAAAATTGCCTGTATGAATCTCTTAGCATGGATATTTTTAATCAAGTATTTACCTTGAAAACTGCTAATGAGATTTGGCTAAAATTGCATGAGCTCCATGACGGCACATCCAATGTCCGTGAGCAAAAACATTGCCTAGTCTTAAATGAGTATAATTCTTTTGCTATGAAAGATGATGAGCTTGTTAGAGACATGTATTCTCGTTTGAATCTAATAATCAATGAGCTCAACTCTATTGGCATTAATAAGCTAGGTGATGCGGACATTGTGAGGAAGATTATCTCCCTGCTACCACAACAAAGATATGGGAGCATCATCACCATCCTTCACAACATGGAGGACTTGAGCAACATGACGCCGACCATTGTGATTGGGAAAATTGCGGCTTTTGAGATGTCGTGAAAAATGAGTCGGGGAGAGGAGCCAACTTCCTCAAGACCATATGCTTTTGCATGTGATGAAAGGAAGGGCAAAAAGAAGGCTCCCACTCCAAGTTCCTCAAGTGAAGAAGAGGAAGAAGAAGAAAGTGATGATGATGAAGATAATCAACCATGCACATCATCCTCCGAGGACGAAGAAACAATCCGACGCGTCGGAAAGGTAATGAGGATGATCCGCAAGATTAATCTAATGGGTGTGCCCCTGCAGGTCGAGGATCTTCTCTTTAACATTGACAGGAAAAAGCAAAGGAAGAGAGGATGTTTAGCATGTGGGGAGAAGGGCCACTTCAGGGACAACTGTCCAAATATGGCCAAACCCAAAAAGGAGAGGAGCAAAGGCAAGGCGCTAACAAGTGTTAGAACTTGGGATGATTCTTCAAGTGAAGATGAACCTCCAAGGACGCGCAGCCACCGGTCCTCATCACGCTCATCACGGTCATCACACAAATGCCTTATGGCAAGAGGTAACAAAAGCATTCCATCCTCTAGTGATGAAAGTAGTAGTGATGATGAAGGTGAGGGAAAGCCCTCTGTAGATGAGCTTGCGGAAGCCGTAGAATTTTTCCAGGATGTTTGCACTAAGCAAAAAGCTCAACTTAAAACTTTGAAAAATAAGTTGATTAGCTCCCAAAATGATTATAAAGGTTTGCTAAAAAAATTTGAAACTTTTGCAAACTTAAATAGTGAGCTGTCAACTAAAATTGAGCTATTAGAATCTAGTGCTCCATCCACTGCTATCGATGATAGCCTTATTAAAAAGAATGAAAAACTTAAGGCTAAGTTAGCTAGCTCCCAAGAAGCTATTGAAAATTTGCTAGAGAAAATGGAAATTCTTAGCATACACAATAATGAGCTAACTACTAAGCTAGAAAACATTGGTAGCACCCCAGCAGCATCTTTAGTTGAAATACCTGAAATAATTATGAAAGATGCTTCTACTTCCTGCTTTGACTTAATTGACAATTCTAACCCCTGCAACCAAGTCGTTGTTGAGAATATTGTTGTAGAGACATGTTCGGATGAGGTTGCAAAGGAAAATGAACAATTAAAGCAAGAAGTGGCTCGCCTTGGCAAGGCTTTGTATGACAAGAAAGGCAAAGCCAAACAAATCCGACCTCCACAGGATAACACCACTGCGGGAGTGAACAAGTCTGTAGAGGGAGAAATTGTGATTTGTAGGCTATGCCACATTGAAGGCCACAAGTCTTTCCAATGCAAGGCGATGACCGGGGATAAACTAAGGCAAAAGCTCAAGCAAAAGCCATCAAGCAAAATCTCCAACACCTACATCAAAAAGGTGAACAAAAAGGATGCTACACCATATTTGATCAAGAAGAAAAAGAACGGAAAGGTGATAGCAATCAAGGCCAACAAGCAAGCCAACAAAGGAAAGGAGGCCAAACGCATCTGGGTGCCAAAGGAGATAATCTCAACCATGAAAAGCACCAAGAAGGTTTGGATCCCGAAAGGGAAGTGAGTGGACCAAAGGTCCTCGGGAAATTTGGAGACTTGGCAAAGTTGGGATGTATATCATGGGGTACATCATATTGGATCGAATTTATTGCCAAGTGGGTTAGTGAAAAACTTTGGACCCAAATTTCCCACCCATGACTTAGGTAACTAGTTTTATTGTATTTCTCTTGTTTTTAGATATGCGTATCTATTTTACCTCGTATCTAGTTTACCTTTCTTGCCTAGTATTACATTTGTTATGTACTTTTGTTTAAAATCATGCATACTAGGTAAATCATATGGTAGGATTGCTTGTTTTTAATTCATATACTTAAGCAAACCTACATGGCTTACAATGTGTATTTAAGCACGGCACATAGTTTCTATATCACTCCATAGTAAATGATGCATCAATTAAAAATTTTGATTTCTACAAGTTGTATCATTTAACTTATATGTGCCAAAGTTTGGATTATGGATAATTTGCCCCTCTTGATATCAAATCATGGTGCATGTCTCCTACAAGTATTCAAAACTTGTATGCACACCTTTAGGGGGAGGTTACTCTATAATCTAATACTTTGAGACTAACACCTTTTCAAGTCTATTTCATGTGATAGTCTCATTGTAAGGAAAATGAAGTCCCCGGAGAAAGACAACAATCTTCCACTGCAAAATCTCCAAGAACTCTCATGTCTCTCAAGCTCACCATTGACTTTCAATTGGTATCTTTTGAGATTACATTTAGTATCATTTACATGTCTTCTCCAATATTTGATTAGACTATATTTCATATCATATGCTTCCATGTTGCTATAAATGCATAAGTAGTTAACTCATATTCTGTTACCTATGCATAAGGGAAGTTAGTCTTTTCAAATCATGTCTTGCACCTCTAATTTTCACATGTTTTTTTCCTAAGTAGAGGATCTCTGTCAGGGGGAGTATTTCTTCATCTCTAAAGGGGGAGAAAAACTCTTTCTAAAGGAGAATACTCATTTAGGGGGAGTAATCTTTTGAGGACTCCTTCAAGTGGTATCATTCACATAATTTAATTTAATATCCTTCTAGTGATATCATTTGATACAATTCTTGATGAGGGCAAGCTTTTATTTACTTCCTACATGCTTTTAATGTCTTCCTTTTCGGTGGTTGATGCCAAAGGGGGAGAAGTTTAGGGACCAAAGCAATGAAAACTATATCAAACACCAAACACCACCAATTTAAAATTTTATATCTACAAATGGCTTTTTAAGTGGTTTTGGTTATTTGGTCCAAAAAATAGGAAGTAAGTGAATTATGGAGTTAGGGGGAGGCTTAAGTCCATAATATCACATTGTGGGGACAATCATGCATCTTAGCAAGTAGATTGCATATTTTCACTCAAATTCTTGTATTATTTGCTTGCTTTGGTTGTGTTGTCATCAATCACCAAAAAGGGGGAGATTGTAAGGAAAATGGACCCCGGGCCATTTCGCTAATTGAGTTTTGGTGTTTGATGAACAACACAATCCGTGAACTAATAAGTTTTCTAGTGTTTGTGTTTGTAGTTCACAGGATGCGAAGAGAATTGGACCAAGGCAATGAGGATGCAACACCTCAAAAGAAGACATAAAAAATGCATAGGAGTCCAATACTCAAGAACAAAGAAGCCCGAAGAAATCAGCAAAGAAATCCAAGATAAGGGCTGTCAGCCAGCGCCTGGTGGTGCACCGGACATTGGTGTCCGGTGTGCACCGGACTGTCCGGTGAGGCACCGGACAGTCTGCGCAGAGAGGCCGCAGACAGGCGCTCTCTGGCTATAGCACCGGACTGTCCGGTGTGCACCGGACTGTCCGGTGTGCCAACGGGCATACGGCAACGGTCGGATCCAACGGTCGACTGCTACAGGCGCCAACGGTCGGCTGACGTGGCGTGCACCGGACATCTACTGTGCAGTGTCCGACGACAGAAAGCTGCTGCTTTCTGTCCAACGGCTAGTTGAGGGTGTGGAGGCTATAAATACCACCCCAACCGGCCATTCTCAAGTGTGAGAGCCCAAGCAACATACCAATACACATAGTGCATATTTCCAAGTGCTCAAACACCCAAGTGCTTAATAGAATCACTCAGTGATTAGCGTAGGTGCTTTGCGAAGTGCTTAGGTTAGTTAGACCGCTTTAGCGCTTGCTCTAGGTGAATCCTAGTTAGTTGAGTGAGTTTAGATAATCCTCACAACCCCTCGGCTCTTGCGTGAGTCGTTGTAATTGTACCGAGTGGGGCGAGAGTCTTGCGAGACCGTGACAACCGCGTTTGTGTTACGGCCGCCACCGTGTACCGGAGGGAACGAGGCCCGCGGCGTTTCGGCCGGAAGCTCGATAGTGGAGACGGCGGGGAGCGTCCGAGAGGAGCCGGAAGCGGAGCACCACTTGCGCGTGGAGAAGGCCCGCGGCTCTCTACGGAGTTACTCGACTGTGGTGCTTGGCCCTCGCGTGGGCTTCCCTTTGCGTAGGGGCACCAACGAGGATTAGTCGGGACCTTGCGTGGTTCCGGATACCTCGGTAAAAATACCGGCGTCATCCACGAGAGTTTGCTTCTCTACTTGGCTCTTTACATTCCGCATTTATACTAAGCATTTAAGTTTCAATCTTGTAGTCATACTTATTTAGTATAGATTGAAACTTAGCCTTTGCGGTAGAGATAGCAACACTTAGACAAAACCTAGTTTGCACATTCTAGTTTTGATTATTTGCATAGGTTTTGCTCTAGGGATTTAATTGTGGCCTAGTTTAGTAAAAGTTTTAGAAGTCCTAATTCACCCCCCCTCTTAGGCGTCACTCGTTTCCTACAATCCCATAGACTGTGACCAGCATTCTGACTCATATAGGTGTATTCCTCAAAAGATGTTCTGTAGGACAACATCTCACCTTTATAAGACTCTTGGAATACATTAAGGTAAAAACCATCCTGCCTTACAGATAGGAAAGATGTGCATCAGAAATGAGTTAAGGAAGGGATCTTTCCTCACAACCTACTCCTAGCTTGTTTCTCCACTCTACTTCACGGGATCTCCGATCACATAGAGCAGGTTACCACTAGAGTAGATTTCACATGGGCCTCATACCCATTTCCCTCGATGCACTTTCTATCACATTGCGTGACAGACCCTTAGTGAATTGATCTGCCAGATTATTCGATGTGTGGACACAATCCACAGTTATAACTCCGGAGTTTTTCAACTTTCTGACAGATTTCAATCTCCTCTTAACATGCCTTGTAGACCTCATGTTATTCCTAGAACTGTTAACCTTTGTAATCACCGTTTGGTTGTCACAGTTCATGGAAATAGCCGGTATCGGTTTTTCAACTACCGGTAAGTCCAATAGGAAATCACGAAGCCACTCGGCCTCAGCCCCAGCAGTGTCTAATGCTGCGAGTTCTGCTTCCATTGTAGACTTCGTTAAGATAGTCTGCTTGCAAGACTTCCAGGAAACAGCGCCACCTCCAAACAGAAACACATATCCGCTTGTGGCATAAAGCTCATCAGCATCAGAAATCCAGTTGGCATCACAATAGCCTTCCAGCACTTTTGGGTTTCCGGTATAATGAATACTGTATGTCATAGTACCTTTCAAATACCGCAACACTCTCTCAAGAGCACGCCAGTGATCATCTCCTGGTTTCGACACAAACCGACTTAGCTTACTCACAGCATAAGAGATGTCTGGCCTTGTTGCACTTGCAAGGTACATGAGCGAGCCAATGATCTGGGAGTATGTCAATTGATCCCTTGCTATTCTCCGATTCTTTCTTAATAGCACACTGGGGTCATAAGGTGTTGGAGCTGAAAGTCGCCTAGAGGGGGGTGAATAGGGCGAAACTGAAATTCTCAAAAATAATCACAACTACAAGCTGGGTTAGCGTTAGAAATATAATAGAGTCCGCGAAAGAGAGGGTGCAAAATAAATCGCAAGCTAATAATGAAGTGAGACACGCGGATTTGTTTTATCGAGGTTCGGTTCTCTCAAACCTACTCCCCGTTGAGGAGGCCACAAAGGCCGGGTCTCTTTCAACCCTTACCCTCTCTCAAACGGCCCCTCAGACCGAGTGAGCTTTCTCTTCTCAATCACTTGGAACACAAAGTTCCTACAAGGATCACCACAAGATTGGTGTCTCTTGCCTCAATTACAAGTGAGTTTGATCGCAAGAAAGAATCAAGAAGGAAGAAAGCAATCCAAGCGCAAGAGCTCGAAAGAACACAAGCAAATCTCTCTCACTAGTCACTAAAGCTTTGTGTGGAATTTGGGAGAGGATTTGATCTCTTGAGTGTGTCTAGAATTGAATGCTAGAGCTCTTGTAAGTAGTTGGAAGTGGAAAACTTGGATACCATGAATGGTGGGTGGTTGGAGGTATTTATAGCCCCAACCACCAAACTAGCCGTTTGGTGAGGCTGTCTGTTCGATGGCGCACCGGACAGTCCGGTGCACACCGGACATGTCTGGTGCGACAGCCACGTCACCAAAGCTGTTGGGTTCCGACCGTTGGAGCTCTGACTTCTGGGCCCGCCTGGATGTCCGGTGACGCACCGGACATGCACTATAGATTGTCCGGTGCGCCAGTATGGGCGTGCCTGACCTCTGCGCGCGCAGCGCGCGCATTTAATGCGTCGCAGGTAGCCGTTGGCGCTGAAATAGCCGTTGCCCCGCTGTTACACCGGACAGTCCGGTGAATTATAGCGAAGCAGCCAAACAGAATTCCCGAGGCTGGCGAGTTCCTGAGGCCGCTCTCCCTTGGAGCACCGGACATGTCCGGTGTACACCGGACAGTCCGGTGAATTATAGCGATGTTGCCTCTGGAAATTCCCGAAGGTGACGGGTTTGAGTTTGGAGTCCTCTGGTGCATCGGACATTCCGGTGGCACACCGGACAGTCCGGTGCGCCAGACCAGAGGTGCCTTCGGTTGGCCCTTTGCTCTTTCGTTGAACCCATTACTTGGTCTTTTTATTGGATAAGTGTGAACCTTTGACACCTGTATAACTTATACACTAGAGCAAACTAGTTAGTCCAATTATTTGTGTTGGGCAATTCAACCACCAAAATTAATTAGGGACTAGGTGTAAGCCTAATTCCCTTTCAATCTCCCCCTTTTTGGTGATTGATGCCAACACAAACCAAAGCAAATATAAAAGTGCATAATTGAACTAGTTTGCATAATGTAAGTGCAAAGGTTGCTTGGAATTGAGCCAATAAATGTTACTTACAAGATGTGCATGGATTGTTTCTTTATTTTTAACATTTTGGACCACACTTGCACCACATGTTTTGTTTTTGCAAAATCTTTGTGTAAATCCTTTTCAAAGTCCTTTTGCAACATAGTCAAAGGTAGATGAATAAGATTTTTGCAAAGTATTTGCAAGTTTAAAATTTTTCTCCCCTTGTTTCAAATGCTTTTCCTTTGACTAAACAAAACTCTCCCTCAAATAAATTCTCCTCTTAGTGTTCACGAAGGTTTTGAGATATCACGTTTTGAAAATACTACTTGCTCCCCCTTTAGAACACAAAGAGATACCAATTTGAAATTTTCCAATTGAAAACCATTAATTTAAAATTAGGGTGGTGGTGGTGCGGTCCTTTTGCTTTGGGCCAATACTTTCTCCCCCTTTGGCATGAATTGCCAAAAATGGATACTTGGAATGAAATATAGGCCCTTACTTAACTACTTTCTCCCTTTTTGGCAAATAAAACATATGAGTGAAGATTATACCAAAGATGGAGAATGATGCTCGGAGTGACGGCGAAGGATGAGTAGTAGAGTGGAGTGGAAGCCTTTGTCTTCGCCGAAGACTCCAATTCCCTTTCAATATACCTATGACTTGGTTTGAAACACACTTGAAAACACATTTAGTCATAGCATATATAAAAGAGGTATGATCAAAGGTATACTTACGAGCTATGTGAGCAAATTAGCAAAAGAAGTTCCTAGAATCAAGAATATTGAGCTCATGCCTAAGTTTGGTAAAAGTTTGTTCATCAAGTGACTTGGTAAATATATCGGCTAATTGATCTTTAGTATTGATATATGCAATCTCGATATCCCCCTTTTGTTGGTGATCCCTAAGAAAATGATACCGAATGGCTATGTGTTTAGTGCGGCTATGCTCAACGGGATTATCCGCCATGCGGATTGCACTCTCATTATCACATAGAAGAGGAACTTTGGTTAGTTTGTAACCGTAGTCCCGCAGGGTTTGCCTCATCCAAAGCAATTGCGCGCAACAGTGGCATGCAGCAATATACTCGGCTTCGGCGGTAGAAAGAGCGACCGAATTTTGCTTCTTTGAAGCCCAAGACACCAAGGATCTTCCCAAGAATTGGCAAGTCCCCGATGTGATCTTCCTATTAATCTTGCACCCTGCCCAATCGGCATCCGAATAACCAATCAAATCAAATGTGGATCCTCGAGGGTACCAAAGCCCAAACTTAGGTGTATAAGCCAAATATCTCAAGATTCGTTTTACGGTCGTAAGGTGGGATTCCTTAGGGTCGGATTGGAATCTTGCACACATGCAAACGGAAAGCATAATGTCCAGTCGAGATGCACATAAATAAAGCAATGAACCAATCATCGATCGGTATACCTTTTGATCGACGGATTTACCTCCCGTGTCGAGGTCGAGATGCCCATTGGTTCCCATGGGTGTCTTGATGGGCTTGGCATCCTTCATTCCAAACTTGGTTAGAATGTCTTGTGTATACTTTGTTTGGCAAATGAAGGTGCCCTCTTGGAGTTGCTTGACTTGGAATCCTAGAAAATACTTCAACTCCCCCATCATAGACATCTCGAATTTTTGTGGCATGATCCTACTAAATTCTTCACAGGTAGATTCGTTAGTAGACCCAAATATGATATCATCAACATAAATTTGGCATACAAACAAATCATTGTCAAGAGTTTTAGTGAATAAAGTAGGATCGACTTTGCCGACTTTGAAGCCATTAGCAATAAGGAAATCTCTAAGGCATTCATACCATGCTCTTGGGGCTTGCTTGAGCCCATAAAGCGCCTTAGAGAGCCTATAGACATGGTTAGGATACTCACTGTCTTCAAAGCCGGGAGGTTGCTCAACATAGACCTCCTCCTTGATTGGTCCATTGAGGAAGGCACTCTTCATGTCCATTTGGTAAAGCTTGAAGCCATGGTAAGTAGCATAGGCTAATAATATGCAAATTGACTCAAGCCTAGCTACGGGTGCATAGGTTTCACCAAAATCCAAACCTTCGACTTGTGAATACCCTTTGGCCACGAGTCGAGCTTTGTTCCTTGTCACCACACCATGCTCGTCTTGCTTGTTGCGGAAGACCCACTTGGTTCCTACAACATTTTGGTTAGGACGTGGAACTAAATGCCATACCTCGTTCCTCGTGAAATTGTTGAGCTCCTCTTGCATCGCCATCACCCAATCCGAATCTTGGAGTGCTTCCTCTACCCTATGTGGCTCAATAGAGGAAACAAAAGAGTAATGTTCACAAAAATGTGCAACACGAGATCTAGTGGTTACCCCCTTATGAATGTCGTCGAGGATGGTGTCGACGGGGTGATCTCGTTGTATTGCTTGGTGGACTCTTGGGTGTGGCGGCCTTGGTTCTTCATCCCCCTTGTCTTGATCATTTGCATCTCCCCCTTGATCGTTGCCGTCATCCTGAGATGCCGCATCATTTTGATCTTCTCCTTCATCAACTTGAGCCTCGTCCTCATTTTGGGTTGGTGGAGATGCTTGCGTGGAGGAGGATGGTTGATATTGTGCAAGTAGAGGCTCTTCGGATTCCTTAGGACACACCTCCCCAATGGACATGTTCCTTAGCGCGATGCATGGAGCCTGTTCTTCATCTATCTCATCAAGATCAACTTGCTCTACTTGAGAGCCGTTAGTCTCATCAAACACAACGTCACAAGAAACTTCAACTAGTCCTGAGGACTTGTTAAAGACTCTATATGCCCTTGTGTTTGAGTCATATCCTAGTAAAAAGCCTTCTACAGTTTTAGGAGCAAATTTAGATTTTCTACCTCTTTTAACAAGAATAAAACATTTGCTACCAAAAACTCTAAAATATGAAATATTTGGCTTTTTACCGGTTAGGAGTTCATAGGATGTTTTCTTGAGGATTCGGTGAAGATATAACCGGTTGATGGCGTAGCAGGCGGTATTGACCGCCTCGGCCCAAAACCGATCCGGTGTCTTGTACTCATCAAGCATGGTTCTTGCCATGTCCAATAGAGTTCGATTCTTCCTCTCTACTACACCATTTTGTTGTGGGGTGTAGGGAGAAGAGAACTCATGCTTGATGCCCTCCTCCTCAAGGAAGCCTTCTATTTGTGAGTTCTTGAACTCCGTCCCGTTGTCGCTTCTAATTTTCTTGATCCTTAAGCCGAACTCATTTTGAGCCCGTCTCGAGAATCCCTTTAAGGTCTCTTGGGTATGAGATTTTTCCTGCAAAAAGAACACCCAAGTGAAGCGAGAATAATCATCCACAATAACTAGACAGTACTTACTCCCGCCGATGCTTATGTAAGCGATCGGGCCGAATAGGTCCATGTGTAGGAGTTCCAGTGGCCTGTCACTAGTCATGATGTTCTTGTGTGGATGATGAGTGCCAACTTGCTTCCCGGCTTGGCATGCGCTACAAATCCTGTCTTTCTCAAAATGAACATTTGTTAGTCCTAAAATGTGTTCTCCCTTTAGAAGCTTATGAAGATTCTTCATTCCAACATGGGCTAGTCGGCGGTGCCAGAGCCAACCCAAGTTAGTCTTAGCAATTAAGCAAGTGTCGAGTTCAGCTCCATCAAAATCTACCAAGTATAGCTGACCCTCTAACACTCCCTTAAATGCTATTGAATCATCACTTCTTCTAAAGATAGTGACACCTACATCAGTAAATAGACAGTTGTAGCCCATTTGACATAGTTGCGAAACGGAAAGCAAATTGTAATCTAAAGAATCTACAAGAAAAACATTGGAAATAGTATGGTCAGGTGATATAGCAATTTTACCCAATCCTTTGACCAAACCTTGATTTCCATCCCCGAATGTGATAGCTCGTTGGGGATCTTGGTTTTTCTCATATGAGGAGAACATCTTCTTCTCCCCTGTCATGTGGTTTGTGCACCCACTGTCGAGTATCCAACTTGAGCCCCTGGATGCATAAACCTACAAAACAGTTTTAGTTCTTGACTTTAGGTACCCAAACGGTTTTGGGTCCTTTGACATTAGAAACAAGAACTTTGGGTACGCAAACACAAGTCTTTGAGCCCTTGTGTTTGCCCCCAACAAACTTGGCAACTATCTTGCCGGATTTGTTAGTCAAAACATAAGATGCATCAAAAGTTTTAAATGAAATATCATGATCATTTGATGCATTAGGAGTTTTCTTTCTAGGCAACTTGGCATGGGTTGGTTGCCTAGAGCTAGATGTCTTACCCTTATACATGAAAGCATGGTTAGAGCCAGAGTGAGACTTCCTAGAGTGAATTCTCCTAATTTTGCTCTCGGGATAGCCGGCAGGGTACAAAATGTAACCCTCGTTATCCTGAGGCATGGGAGCCTTGCCCTTAACAAAATTAGACAATCTTTTAGGAGGGGCACTAAGTTTTACATTGTCTCCCTTTTGGTAGCCAATGCCATCCTTGATGCCAGGGCGTCTCCCATTATAGAGCATACTTCTAGCAAATTTAAATTTTTCATTTTCTAAGTTATGCTCAGCAATTTTAGCATCTAATATTGCTATATGATCATTTTGTTGTTTAATTAAAGCCATGTGATCATGAATAGCATTGATATCAACATCTCTACATCTAGTACAAATAGAAGTGTGCTCAACGGTAGATGTAGAGGGTTTGCAAGATTTTAGTTCTACAACCTTAGCATGCAACATATCATTCTTAGTTCTAAGGTCGGAAATAGTAGTATTGCAAACATCAAAATCTTTAGCCTTAGCAATTAACTTTTCATTTTCAATCCTAAGGCTATCAAGAGAAATATTCAATTCATCAATCCTAGCAAGCAAATCAACATTATCATCTCTAGGATTGGAAATTGAATCAATACAAACATGGGAATCAACCTTAGCAAGTAATTTAGCATTTTCATTTCTAAGGTTGTCAATGGTCTCATGGCAAGTGCTTAGCTCACTAGACAATTTTTCACATTTTTCAATTTATAGAGCATAAGCATTTTTAACCTTAACATGCTTTTTGTTTTCCTTAATAAGGAAGTCCTCTTGAGAGTCCAAGAGATCATCCTTCTCATGAATAGCACTAATCAATTCATTTAATTTTTCTTTTTGTTCCATGTTAAGGTTGGCAAAAAGGGTACGCAAGTTATCCTCCTCATCACTAGCATTTTCATCACTAGAAGACTCATATCTAGTGGAAGATTTAGATTTAACCTTCTTCTTTTTGCCGTCCTTTGCCATGAGGCACTTGTGGCCAATGTTGGGGAAGAGGAGTCCCTTGGTGACGGCGATGTTGGCGGCGTCCTCGTCGGAGGAGGACTCGGTGGAGCTCTCGTCGGAGTCCCACTCGCGGCTTACGTGAGCATCGCCTCCCCTCTTCTTGTGGTGCCTCTTCTTTTCTCTCCTCTTGCCCTTCTTGTCGTTATCCCTGTCACTGTCACTTGATAATGGACATTTAGCAATAAAGTGACCGGGCTTACTGAAAGTCGCCTAGAGGGGGGTGAATAGGGCGAAACTGAAAATCTCAATAATAATCACAACTACAAGCCGGGTTAGCGTTAGAGATATAAACGAGTCCGCGAGAGAGGGTGCAAAACAAATCGCAAGCAAATGAAGAGTGTGACACGAGGATTTGTTTTACCGAGGTTCGGTTCTCGCAAACCTACTCCCCGTTGAGGAGGCCACAAAGGCCGGGTCTCTTTCAACCCTTCCCTCTCTCAAACGGTCCCGGGACCGAGTGAGCTTTTCTTCTTCTCAATCAAACGGGAACAAAACTTCCCCGCAAGGGCCACCACACAATTGGTGCCTCTTGCCTTGGTTACAATTGAGTTTTGATCACAAGAACAAATGAGAAAGAAAGAAAGTGATCCAAGCGCAAGAGCTCAAAAGAACACGGCAAATCTCTCTCGCTAGTCACTAAAGGCTTGAGTGGAATTGGAGAGGATTTGATCACTTTGGTGTGTCTAGAATTGAATGCCTAGCTCTTGTAAGTGGTTGGAAGTTGGAAAACTTGGATGCAATGAATGGTGGGGTGGTTGGGGTATTTATAGCCCCAACCACCAAACTTGACCGTTGGCTGGAGGCTTCTGTTCGATGGCGCACCGGACAGTCCGGTGCACACCGGACAGTCCGGTGCCCCTGCCACGTCATCAATGCCGTTGGATTCAGACCGTTGGAGCTTCTGACTTCTGGGCCCGCCTGGGTGTCCGGTGCACACCGGACAACAACTGTTCATTGTCCGGTGCGCCGGTATGGGCGCGCCTGACGTCTGCGCGCGCTGCGCGCGCATTAAATGCACCGCAGGTAGCCGTTGGCGCCGAAATAGCCGTTGCCCCGCTGGTACACCGGACAGTCCGGTGCACACCGGACATGTCCGGTGAATTATAGCGGAGCGGCTACCGCGCAAACCCGAGGCTGGCGAGTTCCGGAGGCCGCGCTGCCTTGGAGCACCGGACACTGTCCGGTGTACACCGGACAGTCCGGTGAATTATAGTGCGCCGGCTTCCGAGAATTCCCGAGGGCGAAGAGTTTGAGTTGGAGTCCTCTGGGCGCACCGGACACTGTCCGGTGTACACCGGACAGTCCGGTGCCTTCGGTTGCTTCTTTGCTCCTTTGTTGAATCTAAAACTTGATCTTTTTATTGGCTAAGAGTGAACCTTTTGCACCTGTACAACTTATCCACTAGAGCAAACTAGTTAGTCCAATATTTGTGTTGGGCAATTCAACCACCAAAATTATTTAGGAACTAGGTGTAAGCCTAATTCCCTTTCAATCTCCCCCTTTTTGGTGATTGATGCCAACACAACTCAAAGCAAATATAGAAGTGCATAATTGAACTAGTTTGCATAAGGTAAGTGCAAAGGTTGCTTGGAATTGAGCCAATAAATACTTACATGATGCGCATGGATTGTTTCTTTATTTTTAACATATTGGACCACATTTGCACCACATGTTTTGTTTTTGCAAATCCTTTTGTAAGTTCTTTTCAAAATCCTTTTGCAAGATAGTCAAAGGCAAATGAATAAGATTTTGAGAAGAATTTTCAAGATTTGAAATTTTCTCCTATTTGAAATGCTTTTCCTTTGACTAAACAAAACTCCTCCTCAAATAAAGTCTCCTCTTAGTGTTCAAGAGGGTTTTAGGACATCAATTTTGAAAATACCACTTGCTCCCCCTTTAGAACACAAAGAGATACCAATTTTGAAATTTACCAATTGAAAATCATCAAATTTAAAAATTAGGGTGGTGGTGCGGTCCTTTTGCTTTGGGCTCATATTTTCTCCCCCTTTGGCATGAATCGCCAAAAACGGAATCATTAGAGCCCACTGAAGTATTTTCTCCTCCTTTGGTCATAAAATAAATGAGTGAAGATTATACCAAAGTTGGAGAGATGATGCGGAGCGACGGCGAAGAATGAGTAGTAGAGTGGAGTGGAAGCCTTGTCTTCGCCGAAGACTCCAATTCCCTTTCAATATACCTATGACTTGGTTTGGAATACACTTGAAAACACATTAGTCATAGCATATATAAAAGAGATATGATCAAAGGTATACATGTGAGCTATGTGTGCAAGTTTAGCAAAAGAAATTCCTAGAATCTAGAATATTAAGCTCATGCCTAAGTCTGGTAAAAGATTGTTCATCAAGTGGCTTGGTAAAGATATCGGCTAATTGATCTTTAGTGTTAATGTAAGAAATCTCGATATCCCCCTTTTGTTGGTGATCTCGAAGAAAATGATACCGAATGGCTATGTGTTTAGTGCGGCTATGTTCGACGGGATTATCCGCCATCTTGATTGCACTCTCATTATCACATAGCAAAGGGACTTTGGTTAATTTGTAACCGTAGTCCCGCAGGGTTTGCCTCATCCAAAGCAATTGCGCGCAACAATGGCCTGCGGCAATATACTCGGCTTCGGCGGTAGAAAGAGCGACCGAATTTTGCTTCTTTGAAGCCCATGACACCAAGGATCTTCCCAAGAACTGGCAAGTCCCCGATGTGCTCTTCCTATTAATCTTACACCCCGCCCAATCGGCATCCGAATAACCAATCAAATCAAATGTGGATCCCCGAGGGTACCAAAGCCCAAACTTAGGAGTATAAGCCAAATATCTCAAGATTCGTTTTACGGCCGTAAGGTGTGATTCCTTAGGGTCGGCTTGGAATCTTGCACACATGCAAACGGAAAGCATAATGTCCGGTCGAGATGCACATAAATAAAGCAATGAACCAATCATCGACCGGTATACCTTTTGATCCACGGACTTACCTCCCGTGTCGAGGTCGAGATGCCCATTTGTTCCCATGGGTGTCTTGATGGGCTTGGCATCCTTCATTCCAAACTTGCTTAGAATGTCTTGAGTATACTTCGTTTGGCTAATGAAGGTGCCCTCATGGAGTTGCTTGACTTGGAATCCTAGAAAATACTTCAACTCCCCCATCATAGACATCTCTAATTTTTGTGTCATGATCCTACTAAATTCTTCACATGTAGATTTGTTAGTAGACCCAAATATAATATCATCAACATAAATTTGGCATACAAACAAATCATTGTCAAGAGTCTTAGTGAATAAAGTAGGATCGGCTTTGCCGACTTTGAAGCCATTTGCAATAAGGAAATCTCTAAGGCATTCATACCATGCTCTTGGGGCTTGCTTGAGCCCATAAAGCGCCTTAGAGAGCCTATAAACATGGTTAGGGTACTCACTGTCTTCAAAGCCGGGAGGTTGCTCAACATAGACCTCCTCCTTGATTGGTCCATTGAGGAAGGCACTCTTTACGTCCATTTGATAAAGCTTGAAGCCATGGTAAGTAGCATAGGCCAATAATATACGAATTGACTCAAGCCTAGCTACGGGTGCATAGGTTTCACCAAAATCCAAACCTTCGACTTGTGAATACCCCTTGGCCACGAGTCGAGCTTTGTTCCTTGTCACCACACCATGCTCGTCTTGCTTGTTGCGGAAGACCCACTTGGTTCCTACAACATTTTGATTAGGACGTGGAACTAAATGCCATACCTCATTCCTTGTGAAATTGTTGAGCTCCTCTTGCATCGCCATCACCCAATCCGAATCTTGAAGTGCTTCCTCTACCCTGTGTGGCTCAATAGAGGAAACAAAAGAGTAATGTTCACAAAAATGTGCAACACGAGATCGAGTAGTTACCCCCTTATGAATGTCGCCGAGGATGGTGTCGACGGGGTGATCTCGTTGTATTGCTTGGTGGACTCTTGGGTGTGGCGGCCTTGGTTGTTCATCCTCCTTGTCTTCATCATTTGCATCTCCCCCTTGATCGTTGCCGTCATTTTGAGGTGGCTCATCTTCTTGATCTTCTTGTTCAACATCTTGAGCCTCATCCTCAATTTGAGTTGGTGGAGATGCTTGCATGGAGGAGGATGGTTGATCTTGTGCATGTGGAGGCTCTTCGGATTCCTTAGGACACACATCCCCAATGGACATGTTCCTTAGTGCTATGCATGGAGCCTGTTCTTCACCTATCTCATCAAGATCAACTTGCTCTATTTGAGAGCCGTTAATCTCATCAAACACAACGTCACAAGAAACTTCAACAATTCCTGAGGATTTGTTAAAGACTCTATATGCCCTTGTGTTTGAGTCATATCCTAGTAAAAAGCCTTCTACAGTTTTAGGAGCAAATTTAGATTTTCTACCTCTCTTAACAAGAATAAAGCATTTGCTACCAAAAACTCTAAAATATGAAATATTTGGCTTTTTACCGGTTAGGAGTTCAAAAGATGTCTTCTTGAGGATTCGGTGAAGATATAACCGGTTGATGGCGTAGCAAGCGGTGTTGACCGCTTCGGCCCAAAACCGATCCGGTGTCTTGTACTCATCAAGCATGGTTCTTGCCATGTCCAATAGAGTTCGATTCTTCCTCTCCACTACACCATTTTGTTGTGGGGTGTAGGGAGAAGAGAACTCATGCTTGATGCCCTCCTCCTCAAGGAAGCCTTCAATTTCAGAGTTCTTGAACTCCGTCCCATTGTCGCTTCTAATTTTCTTGATCCTTAAGCCGAACTCATTTTGAGCCCGTCTCAAGAATCCCTTTAAGGTCTCTTGGGTATGAGATTTGTCCTGCAAAAAGAACACCCAAGTGAAGCGAGAATAATCATCCACAATTACAAGACAATACTTACTACCGCCGATGCTTATGTAAGCGATCGGACCGAATAAATCCATGTGTAGGAGCTCCAGTGGCCTGTGGGTAGTCATGACGTTCTTGTGTGGATGATGGATGCCAACTTGCTTCCCGGCTTGGCATGCGCTACAAATCCTGTCTTTCTCAAAATGAACATTGGTTAGTCCTAAAATGTGTTCTCCCTTTAGAAGTTTGTGAAGATTCTTCATTCCAACATGGGCTAGTCGGCGGTGCCAGAGCCAACCCAAGTTAGTCTTAGCAATCAAGCAAGTGTCGAGTTCAGCTCTATCAAAATCAACCAGGTAAAGCTGACCCTCTAACACTCCCTTAAATGCTATTGAATCATCACTTCTTCTAAAGACAGTAACACCTATATCAGTAAAAAGACAGTTGTAGCCCATTTGACATAATTGGGATACGGAAAGCAAATTGTAATCTAAGGAATCTACAAGAAAAACATTGGAAATAGAATGGTCAGGTGATATAGCAATTTTACCCAAACCTTTGACCAAACCTTGATTTCCATCCCCGAATGTGATAGCTCATTGAGGATCTTGGTTTTTCTCATATGAGGAGAACATCTTTTTCTCCCCTGTCATGTGGTTTGTGCACGCGCTGTCGAGTATCCAACTTGAGCCCCCGGATGCATAAACCTACAAAACAATTTTAGTTCTTGATTTTAGGTACCCAAACGGTTTTGGGTCCTTTAGCATTAGAAATAAGAACTTTGGGTACCCAAACACAAGTCTTGGAGCCCTTGTGTTTGCCCCCAACAATTTTGGCAACTACCTTGCCAGATTTGTTAGTTAAAACATAAGATGCATCAAAAGTTTTAAATGAAATGGCATGATCATTTGATGCATTAGGAGTTTTCTTTCTAGGCAACTTGGCACGGGTTGGTTGCCTAGAACTAGATGTCTCACCCTTATACATGAAAGCATGATTGGGGCCAGAGTGAGACTTCCTAGAATGAGTTCTCCTAATTTTGCTCTCAGGATAGCCGGCAGGGTACAAAATGTAACCCTCGTTATCCTGAGGCATGGGAGCCTTGCCCTTAACAAAGTTAGATAAATTCTTTGGAGGGGCATTAAGTTTGACATTGTCTCCCCTTTGGAAGCCAATGCCATCCTTGATGCCAGGGCGTCTCCCATTACAGAGCATGCTTCTAGCAAATTTAAATTTTTCATTTTCTAAGTCATGCTCACTAATCTTAGCATTAAGTTGTGCTATGTGATCATTTTGTTTTTTAATTAAGGCTAGGTGATCATGGATAGCATCAACATTAATATCTCTACACCTAGTACAAATGGAAATATGCTCAGTAGATGTAGAGGGTTTGCAAGTTTTTAATTCTGCAACCTTAGCATGCAATATTTCATTCTTACTTCTAAGGTCAGAAATAGTAGCATTGCAAACATCAAAATCTTTAGTCTTAGCAATCAAATTTTCATTTTCTAATCTAAGACTAGCAAGAGAAATGCTCAATTCTTCAATCCTAGCAAGCAAATCATCATTATCATTTCTAGGATTTGGAATTGAAACATTGCAAATATGAGAATCAACCTTAGCTAACAAATTAGAATTTTCATTTCTAAGGTTGTCTATAGTCTCATGGCAAGTACTTAGCTCACTAGACAATTTTTCACATTTTTCTATTTCTAGAGCATAAGCATTTTTAACCTTAACATGCTTCTTATTTTCTTTAATAAGGAAGTCCTCTTGAGAATCCAAGAGATCATCCTTCTCATGTATAGCACTAATCAATTCATTTAATTTTTCTTTTTGTTGCATGTTGAGGTTAGCAAAAAGAATGCGCAAGTTATCCTCCTCATTTTTATCATCATCCTCATCACTAGATGTTTCATATTTAGTGGAGGACCTTGATTTTACCTTCTTTTTGCCGTCCTTGGCCATGAGACACTTGTGGCCGACGTTGGGGAAGAGGAGTCCCTTGGTGACGGCGATGTTGGCGGCGTCCTCGTCGTCGGAGGAGTCGCTTGAGCTTTCGTCGGAGTCCCACTCCCGACAAACATGGGCATCGCCGCCCTTCTTCTTGTAGTACTTCTTCTTTTCTCTCCTCTTTCCCTTCTTGTCGTCACCCCTGTCACTGTCACTAGACATAGGACATTTTGCAATAAAGTGACCGGGCTTACCACACTTGTAGCAAACCTTCTTGGAACGGGACTTGTAATCCTTCCCCTTCCGTTGCTTGAGGATTTGCCGAAAGCTTTTGATAATTAAGGCCATCTCCTCATTGTCGAGCTTGGAGGCGTCAATTGGTTGTCTACTTGGTGTAGACTCCTCCTTCTTCTCCTCCGTGGCCTTGAAGGTCACCGGTTGCGCCTCGGATGTGGAAGGTTCGTCAAGCTCGTTGATCTTCTTTGAGCCCTTAATCATGCATTCAAAGCTCACAAAATTCCCGATAACTTCCTCGGGGGTCATTAGTGGATATCTAGGATTACCACGAATTAATTGAACTTGAGTGGGGTTAAGGAAAATAAGTGCTCTTAGAATAACCTTAACCACCTCGTGGTCATCCCACTTTTTGCTCCCGAGGTTGCGCACTTGGTTCACCAAGGTCTTGAGCCGGTTGTACATATCTTGTGGCTCCTCTCCTTGGCGAAGACGGAAGCGACCGAGCTCCCCCTCGATCGTTTCCCGCTTGGTGATCTTGGTGAGTTCATCACCCTCATGCGCCGTCTTGAGTAGGTCCCAAATCTCCTTTGCGTTCTTCAACCCTTGCACTTTGTTGTATTCCTCCTTGCTTAGAGAGGCAAGGAGAATGGTTGCGGCTTGGGAGTTGAAGTGCTCGATTTGGGCCACTTCGTCCGTGTCATAATCCTCATCCCCTATTGATGGTACCTGTACTCCAAACTCAACAACATTCCATATACTTTTGTGGAGTGAGGTTAGATGAAATTTCATTAAATCACTCCACCTAGCATAATCTTCGCCATCAAAAGTCGGCGGTTTGCCTAATGGAACGGAAAGTAAAGGAGTATGTCTAGATGTACGGGGATAGTTTAAGGGGATCTTACTAAACTTCTTGCGCTCTTGGCGCTTAGAAGTTACGGACGGTGCATCGGAGTCCGAGGTGGATGTTGATGAAGTGTCGGTCTCGTAGTAGACCACCTTCCTCATCTTCTTGTGCTTGTCCCCACTCCGATGCGGCTTGTGAGAAGAAGATTTTTCTCTCTTCTCCTTGTGGTGAGAAGAGTAAGATCTTTTCTCCTTCCGTTTGGAGGAGTTCTTCTTCTTCTCCCTTCTCTTGGTGCGGGACTCTTCCGATGAAGTGCTCCCTTGGCTTGTAGTGGGCTTGTCGTCGGTCTCCATCTCCCTCTTGGTGTGATCTCCCGACATCACTTCGAGCGGTTAGGCTCTAATGAAGCACCGGGCTCTGATACCAATTGAAAGTCGCCTAGAGGGGGGGGGGGTGAATAGGGCGAAACTGAAAATCTCAATAATAATCACAACTACAAGCCGGGTTAGCGTTAGAGATATAAACGAGTCCGCGAGAGAGGGTGCAAAACAAATCGCAAGCAAATGAAGAGTGTGACACGAGGATTTGTTTTACCGAGGTTCGGTTCTCGCAAACCTACTCCCCGTTGAGGAGGCCACAAAGGCCGGGTCTCTTTCAACCCTTCCCTCTCTCAAACGGTCCCGGGACCGAGTGAGCTTTTCTTCTTCTCAATCAAACGGGAACAAAACTTCCCCGCAAGGGCCACCACACAATTGGTGCCTCTTGCCTTGGTTACAATTGAGTTTTGATCACAAGAACAAATGAGAAAGAAAGAAAGCGATCCAAGCGCAAGAGCTCAAAAGAACACGGCAAATCTCTCTCGCTAGTCACTAAAGGCTTGAGTGGAATTGGAGAGGATTTGACCACTTTGGTGTGTCTAGAATTGAATGCCTAGCTCTTGTAAGTGGTTGGAAGTTGGAAAACTTGGATGCAATGAATGGTGGGGTGGTTGGGGTATTTATAGCCCCAACCACCAAACTTGACCGTTGGCTGAAGGCTTCTGTTCGATGGCGCACCGGACAGTCCGGTGCACACCGGACAGTCCGGTGCCCCTGCCACGTCATCAATGCCGTTGGATTCAGACCGTTGGAGCTTCTGACTTCTGGGCCCGCCTGGGTGTCCGGTGCACACCGGACAACAACTGTTCATTGTCCGGTGCGCCGGTATGGGCGCGCCTGACGTCTGCGCGCGCTGCGCGCGCATTAAATGCACCGCAGGTAGCCGTTGGCGCCGAAATAGCCGTTGCCCCGCTGGTACACCGGACAGTCCGGTGCACACCGGACATGTCCGGTGAATTATAGCGGAGCGGCTACCGCGCAAACCCGAGGCTGGCGAGTTCCGGAGGCCGCGCTGCCTTGGAGCACCGGACACTGTCCGGTGTACACCGGACAGTCCGGTGAATTATAGTGCGCCGGCTTCCGAGAATTCCCGAGGGCGAAGAGTTTGAGTTGGAGTCCTCTGGGCGCACCGGACACTGTCCGGTGTACACCGGACAGTCCGGTGCCTTCAGCCAGAGGTGCCTTCGGTTGCTTCTTTGCTCCTTTGTTGAATCCAAAACTTGATCTTTTTATTGGCTAAGAGTGAACCTTTTGCACCTGTACAACTTATCCACTAGAGCAAACTAGTTAGTCCAATATTTGTGTTGGGCAATTCAACCACCAAAATTATTTAGGAACTAGGTGTAAGCCTAATTCCCTTTCACTTACCACACTTGTAGCAAACCTTCTTGGAACGGGATTTGTAATCCTTCCCCTTCCGTTGCTTGAGGATTTGGCGAAAGCTTTTGATGATTAAAGCCATCTCCTCATTGTTGAGCTTGGAGGCGTCAATTGGTTGTCTACTCGGTGTAGACTCCTCCTTCTTTTCCTCCGTCGCCTTAAATGCCACCGGTTGTGCTTCGGACGTGGAGGGATCATCAAGCTCATTGATCTTCTTTGAGCCCTTGATCATACATTCAAAGCTCACAAAATTCCCGATAACTTCCTCGGGAGTCATTAGTGTATATCTTGGGTTGCCACGAATTAATTGTACTTGAGTAGGGTTAAGGAAAATAAGCGATCTTAAAATAACCTTAACCACCTCGTGATCATCCCATTTCTTGCTCCCGAGGTTGCACACTTGGTTCACCAAGGTTTTGAGCTGGTTGTACATATCTTGTGGCTCCTCTCCTTGGCGAAGACGGAAGCGACCGAGCTCCCCCTCGATTGTTTCCCGCTTGGTGATCTTGGTGAGTTCATCACCTTCGTGCGCGGTCTTGAGTAAGTCCCAAATCTCCTTTGCATTCTTCAACCCTTGCACCTTGTTGTACTCCTCCTTGCTTAGAGAGGCGAGGAGAATGGTTGTAGCTTGAGAGTTGAAGTGCTCGATTTGGGCCACCTCGTCCTCATCATAATTTTCATCCCCTACGGATGGTACCTGTGCACCGAACTCAACAACATCTCATATACTTTTGTGGAGCGAGGTTAGATGAAATCGCATTAAATCACTCCACCTAGCGTAATCTTCACCATCAAAAGTTGGTGGTTTGCCTAATGGGACGGAAAGTAAAGGTGTATGTTTAGAAATGCGAGGGTAGCGTAGGGGAATCTTACTATACTTCTTACGCTCTTGGCGCTTAGAAGTGACGGACGTCGCGTCGGAGCCGGAGGTGGATGTTGATGAAGAATCGGTCTCGTAGTAGACCACCTTCCTCATCCTCTTCTTCTTGTCCCCACTCCGATGCGGCTTGTGGGAAGAAGATTTTTCCTTCTTCTCTTTGTGGTGAGAAGAGGATTTCTTCTCCTTCCCTTTGGAGTGTGAAGAAGACTTCTTCCCTTTGGAGGAGTCCTTCTTCTTCTCCTTCCTCTTGGTGCGGGACTCTTCCGATGAAGTGCTCCCGTGGCTTGTAGTGGGCTTGTCGCCGGTCTCCATCTCCCTCTTGGCGTGATCTCCCGACATCACTTCGAGCGGTTAGGCTCTAATGAAGCACCGGGCTTTGATACCAATTGAAAGTCGCCTAGAGGGGGGGTGAATAGGGCGAAACTGAAATTCTCAAAAATAATCACAACTACAAGCCGGGTTAGCGTTAGAAATATAATAGAGTCCGCGAAAGAGAGGGTGCAAAATAAATCGCAAGCTAATAATGAAGTGAGACACACGGATTTGTTTTACCGAGGTTCGGTTCTCTCAAACCTACTCCCCGTTGAGGAGGCCACAAAGGCCAGGTCTCTTTCAACCCTTACCCTCTCTCAAACGGTCCCTCAGACCGAGTGAGCTTTCTCTTCTCAATCACTTGGAACACAAAGTTCCTACAAGGATCACCACAAGATTGGTGTCTCTTGCCTCAATTACAAGTGAGTTTGATCGCAAGAAAGAATCAAGAAGGAAGAAAGCAATCCAAGCGCAAGAGCTCGAAAGAACACAAGCAAATCTCTCTCACTAGTCACTAAAGCTTTGTGTGGAATTTGGGAGAGGATTTGATCTCTTGAGTGTGTCTAGAATTGAATGCTAGAGCTCTTGTAAGTAGTTGGAAGTGGAAAACTTGGATACCATGAATGGTGGGTGGTTGGGGGTATTTATAGCCCCAACCACCAAACTAGCCGTTTGGTGAGGCTGTCTGTTCGATGGTGCACCGGACAGTCCGGTGCGACAGCCACGTCACCAAAGCCGTTAGGTTCCGACTGTTGGAGCTCTGACTTCTGGGCCCGCCTGGATGTCCGGTGGCGCACCGGACATGCACTATAGATTGTCCGGTGCGCCAGTATGGGCGTGCCTGACCTCTGCGCGTGCAGCGCGCGCATTTAATGCGTCGCAGGTAGCCGTTGGCGCCGAAATAGCCGTTGCCCCGCTGTTACACCGGACAGTCCGGTGAAATATAGCGAAGCAGCCAAACAGAATTCCCGAGGCTGGCGAGTTCCTGAGGCCGCTCTCCCTTGGAGCACCGGACATGTCCGGTGTACACCGGACAGTCCGGTGAATTATAGCGATGTTGCCTCTGGAAATTCCCGAAGGTGACGGGTTTGAGTTTGGAGTCCTCTGGTGCATCGGACATGTCCAGTGGCACACCAGACAGTCCGGTGCGCCAGACCAGAGGTGCCTTCGGTTGGCCCTTTGCTCTTTCGTTGAACCCATTACTTGGTCTTTTTATTGGATAAGTGTGAACCTTTGACACCTGTATAACTTATACACTAGAGCAAACTAGTTAGTCCAATTATTTGTGTTGGGCAATTCAACCACCAAAATTAATTAGGGACTAGGTGTAAGCCTAATTCCCTTTCAGGAGCAGTATCACAGTCACTAAAACCAAAGCGACTTAATACCTTTTCCACATAATGGGATTGTAACAAAGTTACCCCACCATCAGCTTCTCTAACAAGCTTGATGTTTAGAATGACATCAGCTTCTCCCAAATCTTTCATTTCGAAATTGCTCAATAGAAGATTTTTAACTTCCTCAATCACATTGAGATTTGATCCGAAGATCAAGATGTCATCAACATAAAGGCAGGGCCGGGCAGAGGCATGTGCGAGCCGCGCGCTGGCCTCCAAAAATTAAGGGCCCCAAAACTTAGCAGATGTATATATTTTAGTTTTATGATCTTCTATACATGTTAATATGTAGCACATATTTTTCTCTCTACCATACCGCTGCGCTGAAGCGAAACTATCGAGCGCTGCACTAAAGAATAAATCTTCGTAGAATCTTAACATATCTGTCCGCGTGAACGAAGTTCTCTAAATTAAAGCTACTAAATTCATATTTGTGTTCTACTATGATAAAGACGTATTATTTAGCCACAATAAGGGGGTGTTTGGTTAGAGGGACTAAAGATTAGTCTCTAGTTTTTAGTCCCATTTAGTCCCTTTTTTGCCAAACACTAGAACTAAAATATGGACTAAAATGATTTAGTCTTTAGTCCTTCACATATGTGCTAAAATGGACTAAACCATATTAATTCCACATTTACCACTCATTTAGTTCAATTGTACTAGTAGCAGGAGAATGTTAAATGTCATTTTAGTCTTCTTATGAGTCATTTAGTATATTCTTACTATTTTTAGCCCCTAAACCAAACATGTTGGGGACTAGACTTTAGTCCATTAACTAAACTTTAGTCCCTAGACTAAAGAAACCAAATATGACCTAACACTCGAGAGTGAAGCTTTAGAGAAAATCAAATATAAGCATATTGTACAAGATTTTCTTTAAAACCCGTCAAAAGAATGATGTTATTCAAATAAAATAGAAATGTTTCTTTAGATATTATATTGCAATATATATTACTGTAACTTGTAGATTGTTATTACTGATTTTTAATAAAAATACATTACACTGCTTTAGATTTGGCACAGGGCCTCAAATTTCTCTGGCCCGGCCCTGCATAAAGGCACAGCATAACAGACTCACCCCCACCATACCGATAGTATACACACGTGTCAGATTCATTTACAACAAAGTCAGCTGCTGTAAGAGTATTATCAAACTTTTCATGCCATTGCTTAGGTGCTTGTTTTAGACCATACAATGATTTTATCAACCTGCACACCTTGTTCTCTTGACCATCCGCAATGAACCCTTCTGGCTGATCCATATAGATCTCCTCATCCAACTCTCCATTTAGGAAAGCTGTCTTAACATCCATCTGATGAATGATAAGACCATAAGAGGCTGCCACGGCTATTAATGTGCGAATTGTAGTCAATCGAGCCACTGGTGAGTAGGTGTCAAAGAAATCTTCACCCTCCTTTTGGGTATATCCTTTGGCCACAAGCCTTGCCTTGTACCTCTCGATTGTACCATCAGGCCTAAGCTTTTTCTTGAAGATCCATTTGCAACCTATAGGTTGACAACCATAAGGACGGTCAACGACCTCCCAAGTTCCATTAGACATAATAGATTCCATCTCACTCCTTACTGCTTCCTTCCATAAGTCAGCATCAGGAGAGGAATATGCCTCACTAATGGTAGTTGGTGTGTCTTCCACAAGGTACACTATAAAGTCATTACCAAAGGATTTTGCAACCCTCTGTCTCTTGCTCTTTCGAGTGATTATAGTGTCATCCTCCTTAGGGATGTGCACGTGAGAATCCTCAGCATGATCTATAGGAATCGACAGTTCGTGCTCATGGGGAATTATAGTCTCATGACTTTTATCACTAGGTGTATTCTTCATGGGAAACTCATTCTCAAAAAATGTTGCGTCTCTTGATTCCATGATAGTATCAACATACATATCAGGCACATCAGATTTTATAATTAAGAACCTATACCCAGTGCTGTGAAAAGAGTACCTAAGGAATATACAGTCAACAGTTTTAGGCCCAAGTTTACGCTTTTTGTTGATTGACACATTCACTTTAGCCAAGCAACCCCAAGTGCGTAAATACGAGAGATTTACTCTTCTCTTTTCCCATTCCTCAAATGGAGTGATCTCTTTGTTCTTTGTTGGAATTCTATTCAGGACATGACATGCTGTCAAAATCGCCTCACCCCACCATGCCTTGGATAATCCCGCTGTACTCAACATGGCATTCACCAAATCTGTTAGAGTGCAGTTTTTCCTTTCAGCAATCCCATTGGATTGTGGTGAGAATGGCGGTGTCCTCTCATGAATAATACCATGTTCCACGCAGAACTCATCGAACACATTAGAGAAATATTCTCCACCTCGATCAGACCTTAACCGTTTTATTTTCCTCTCAAGTTGGTTCTCAACTTCAGCTTTATAGGCCTTAAAATAATTGAACGCTTCATCTTTTGTTGTTAAGAGATACACATAGCAAAATCTAGTGGAGTCATCTATAAAAGTGAGAAAGTATCTTTTACCACCTTTGGTCAAAACTCCATTCATCTCACACAGATCAGAATGAACAAGTTCTAGAGGTGCCAAACTCCTCGCCTCAGCAGCCTTGTGAGGCTTGCGGGGTTGTTTTGATTCAACACACACATGGCACTTAGACTTTTTGACCAAGTTAAATTTAGGAATTAAATTTATATTTGCTAACCGCATAAGACAGCCAAAACTTGCATGACAAAAACGTGAATGCCATAAATCTGACTCATCAGAAAAATGAACAGAATTCACCAGTTTATTACACACATCATGCAGTGATAAGCGGAACAAGCCTCCGCAGTCATATCCTTTACCAACAAAAGTATCATGTTTCGACACAACACATTTATTAGACTCAAGAACAACTTTATATCCATCTCGACATAGCATCGAAGCACTAACGAGATTCTTCTTGATAGAGGGCACATGCTGCACGCTCTTCAATGGCACCGTCTTTCCCGAAGTAAACTTCAGAATGACCGTACCAACACCAAGAACATGAACACGCGACCCATTTCCCATTAACAAGGCGCCAGACCTCCCGACCTGGTAGGAATTAAACATAGAGGCATCAGCACACACATGAATGTTTGCACCACTGTCCATCCACCACTCAGGTGAATTACAGACTGAAAGAACAAATGGTAAAGAATTACCATACCCAGATGTTCCTCCTTCAGTTTCAGTGGTTACAACATTAGCTGATTTCTTGTCCTGTGTGTACTTGCGATCAGGGCACTCTCTAGCCCAGTGTTTATCACTGCCACAGACAAAGCATCCTCCCTTTCCCTTGTTATTGTTGTTCTTCTTTTTTAAATTGTGCTGTTTGAACAGGTTTATTCGCGTTCTCTGGTTTGTTCTGGTTTTTCTTCTTGTTAAACTTGCGAAAGTTTCTCTTCTGCACCACATTAGCAGTAGAGGTCTCCACACCTTTTCCATTGTCTTTTGTTCTAGCTCTTTCCTCAACATCAAGAGTACCAATGAGCTCTTCCACATTGAACTCTTGTCTCTTATGTTTGAGAGAGGTAGCAAAGTCCTTCCAAGAAGGTGGCAACTTGGCGATTATACCGCCAGCCACAAACTTGTCAGGCAAAGGACAAGGAAAAAGTTCGAGTTCCTTAGCTAGTGCCTGAAACTCATGAGCCTGTTCCACTACAGATCGGTTCTCAACCATCTTGTAGTCATACAGCTGCTCCATGAGATACAGCTCGCTACCAGCATCAGTAACTCCAAACTTTCCAACAAGTGCATCCACAGCTCTTTCCCTGTAGGAAGGATGATATAGCTTTTCTGGAATTTTGTGTCAAGTGCGCTAATCACTGCTCCTCGAAAGAGGTTGTCATCAGCCTTAAACTTAGCCTCATCCTCAGGAGGTAAGTTGGCAGGCTTGCCCTCAGCGGCATAATAACATGACATTGCAGTTAGCCACAACTCTATTTTAGCTTTCCATATCAAGAAGTTTTTACCATCAAAAGGATCAGGCTTTAGCACAACAGCAAAACCTCTGATAGAAAAATGCCTAACATTAGGTTTTTGGATTGTTAGAAATAAAGACATTTTCCATATCATTTTAATTCCATAAATTAACATTATGATGATGACATATAAAATATGTTTAATCATAGAAATCACTATCTCAAATATATCCATAACAATATGGATCAAAAGAACATAAAGCATATGAATCATATAAGCATATAAACATGGAACATGTATTATTATGGAACAACTGAAAATAAATAGATAGCAACATGAACAGCATAACTGTAAAATTAAGACAAACAAATTTATCATATTACTAGTATGATCAGGCATCAGACATGTCATGATATAATACGACAAAACAGATTGGATAAATTTATGTCTATAAATAAAACAACAGGTATGAACATATATAATTTGCAGAATGTAAAATAGTAAGGAGATGAATTGATCATACCCTCCCATGCGCTCCGAGGATCTAGATCCTTGTCCAACTTCACTTGTCATGTCACCAGGAAGAAGACTTTTTGGGCAGTCGCGTAGACGCTCCCCAAAAACCTAATTGCCGATCCCTCGTGCAAGATCTCGAACGACAAGGGCTTCGGAGGCATCTGCCCTCTCGCTTCTCTTTCTGAAAGTGGTTTTTCGTGTGTACCGAGTGACAGGGGTGCTCCTCTATTTAACCTCTCGCAGAGGGAAGTTGAAGGAGAAAGGTCGCCGAGTCACGCCAAGAGTCGGTCAGCTCTCGCCGAGTCATGCCATGAGTCGGCCAGCTGAAGGAGAAGGGTCACTCGGCTGGCTGACGAAGAGACAGGGTCACTCGGCTGACGAAGAGACAGGCAACTGAAAGGTTAACGCGGTTAGTGAGTGCTAAAAATTAATACAACCACGCCCGCTCGCCCGCGCTCGCCTGCCTCGCCACGCCCGCTCGCCTGCCACGCCCGGCCCGGTCGGCGGCGGCGCGCGCGCGCGCGTGGCACGCCCTTGTCCATTTCTTGACTTCTCAAGTTAAGTGAAATAAATCCCACCATATAAGTCAAGCCAAAAGACCCTTGGACTTCAATGTGGTACTATTGGTATTCTCCACCATTACTCACCTTAGAGTTTATTCAATAAATAGGCCAAGCCCATAAAAGATCCAACAGTACCAATGACAAAGGAAATTTTCTTACGTTTGAATTGATTTTTCAGTCAATTAGTTTGTTTGGTCTACTCAAACCTTACCATTTAATCTTCTATACAACTACAAGATTAAAAAAAATGCTAGACGAAATGGCTACTCCCTAGAGAAGAGGAGGTACAAGCTGTTCCACTTCCACCTGCAGTGGCTGCAGCCTGCAGGGAAGGAAACCAAGTCCTCGTTCAATGCTTTGCACGTCATTATCTTAGCTCCTCACTCCTTAGTGATCGCGGTTTTTTACTTAACGTGCATGCTGCCATGCTATGCTGCCGGCCGGTAACCATCCAAACCAGGAGGAAACCAGAACACCTATATAAATATGCATTAAACCAAACAAACAAAGCTACATGTGTCTGTGCAACTTTGGTACTGCATCCTATCAGCCAGAGATCAGACAATGAAGTGTACGCATGCAGCTGGACTGGCTTGGATCGGAGCATGGAAACCTGATGTACTCTGCTGGACTAATCTGGCAGGTGGGGCGTCGCGTCGGCTCGACGCGCGCAACGGGCTGGACCGCGGGGCGCGGGACATGCGACGCCCCGCAGCAACGGACCAACGGTAGTCTATCCGGCGCGGCACACGGCGCCAAGAGCACAAGACGTCTACCTCTCCCGTCTGGGAAAAAAATTTGGTACAGCACTGCTGCAAACCAGTGTGTTTGCAGCCACTCACAAAAAGGAGTATAGACCCCACCCACAGCAGCAATAACACAACTAAAACGTTATCTGGTGGACCTGCAGGTGGGGTCTATCCTCCTTTTTGTGAGGGACTGTAAACACTCTAGTTTGCAGCAGTGCTGCACCAAATTTTTTGCCCCCGTCTGAGCCTGCCACGGCCCAGCCCCACCCAACTACTACTCGCAGCGTGGCCCCTATTGTCAGTGAGCGTGTTTTCCCTATCCCCCAACGGTCGAGTACTGACACCCCCGCCTCTTAAACCTCTCTTTCATCTTTCCCCGCACCGCATCGCACCGCGAGTTTCGAAAACCCAACCCAATCGCGCCTCAGATCCCGCGAGGGCGTGGGCGTGGGCGTGAGGGGAATTCGCTCTCCCAGCCTCCGCTCACCCGTCGATCGATCGTCTGGCCCAGGTATCCGTCCGTCTGGTTTGGAATTTTCGATTGCCCGTTTGGATTGGTTCGGGGCTCTGTTCTGCTGGCTTTGCTTCCGCCCTGATCTCTCTGCTCGTGCCGATCCTCGACGGGACGACGAAACACAGGGGCTCTCCGGCGGCACCAGGGCCATGGAGGAGGACCCGCTCATCCCGCTGGTGCACTTCTGGAACAACGCCGCCTTCGACCATGCCTCCGCCTCCGCGTGGCACGCCCATTCCCCTGCGCCCGCGAGCGACCGCGAGGGGGACAAGGAGAACCACCGCCCCGAGCCCGACGTTGAGGCGGAGGTCGACGACGTTGAGGCCGAGATTTACCACATCGAGGCGGAGATCCTGCGCCTGTCTTCCCGCCTCCACCACCTCCGCACCTCCAAGCAGACGGAGCCGCCCAAGCGTGGGCAGGTCGCGTCCGCGCCCGCGGCGCGGACGCGGATGCGGGGGCTCAGTCTGGGCCAGCTCGAGGTCGCCGCTGCCGTCGACTCCGACCCGCTCACCGACAAGCAGCAGCCGCGCGCCGCGCAGGGCTTCAAAAAGCCTATCAAGCAGGCCCCGGCGGCGCCGCGCGGCCGGAGCTCCAGCCTCGGGCCCCTCGAGATCGTCGCCACGAACCCTAGGGTCCTCCGCTCCTCCGCCGCCGCTGCCGCACCGCAGAGGAAGATTCAGGGCGAGGGCGGCGCCGCGCGGCCGATCCTCAGGCCGATCAAGGAGCCTCCCGTGCAGCGGCGCCGGGGCGTCAGCCTCGGCCCCTTGGAGATCCACCACGGGGTCGGCAGCAAGCCCGGGGCGGCGGCGCGGGTCAAGCACTTCTCCAACAACAGGCTCGGTGCCGTTCGAGAGGAAGGCCAGCGTTCCAAGGAGCACGCCGTCCCCGCCAGACCGTGGCCATCCAGCAATGCCAGGCACCCACTGGATGCCAGGCAAGGCACCGCTGCAAGCAGAGCCAAGGCGAGGAGCGGGAGCATGAGCCCCAGCAGGTTCAGGAGGCAGTCCACTTCCAAGGCTGCCGAGACAAGAGCGGGAAATGCCAAGCCTACAGAGGCGACGACGGGAGGGAGCGAAGCGGTCAATCACACCAGCAATGTAGCCACGACGAAGAGGCCGGCGGGGAGCTCCAAGGTCAGGGTTGTCCCGAGCCGCTACAGCATCCCACCTGGCTCCTCCCTAGCAGCTGTGACACAAGGCAACCGATGCAAGCAGTCTCTCCCAGGATCGGCTACTGAGACCAGAGTAAATCTCACTGAGCCGTCCAACGACGAGTTGTCTCCTGAAGAACTTGCCAAGGTTGCAGAGCTGCTCCCAAGGATAAGGACCATGCCGCCTTCTGATGAGAGCCCGCGTGACTCGGGATGTGCCAAGCGTGTTGCTGATTTGGTCGGGAAGCGATCCTTCTTCACTGCTGCAGGGGACGATGGCAATCTCGTTACGCCCTACCAGGCACGGGTGGTTGAACTTGAATCACCCGAGGCAGCAGAAGAAGAAGCATAAGTTTGAGAAGTTTGTCTTTGATCAATTCCGAAGTGGATTGCATCTGGGCGAGGCCTCTTTTTGCGTGTGTGCTACTACATAGTATACTGTTACATTCATATCATATCACATTTCCTATTTTTCCCCCTTGAGACATTGCTTAGTACTTTTGTGTTGCCTTGTGAAAAGAGAGTGGAAAGGTTTGCATCTGCTGATGCTCTTGTTTCGGATTGTGTGTTCCTGGTTCGATGAAGTACAGGATAATGCTGTGGTTTATAATATGCCGCCTCCTTTTTGTCTTGCTTTGCTTCCTTTGATTTTGACATGCATTTGGATATTTTGCTCTGAGGACTGATGAATTGATGTCCCATGTCTGCATGTAAGTATTAGTAGCACACCTATTGGCTATTAGGTTCTCTCATTTTTACACCAATCCAGCTAGAAATGCCACATTTTTCTCCTGAATGTTGTACAACAACAATGCATGATGATGGTACAGTTCCAGTGCCTGTTTGGTACCGATGTTTTAGTTTCATAATACTACTACACTTTGCAATTGTCACAATAATGTCATTAATTTTGGCCAGCTCTAATGTTTAGACAAAAGCTAGTCATGCTATAAAAACTTTGAGTTGAACTAATGTTTCGTGACGAAAGGTAAAATTACAATTACAATACCGGAGAAGGGTATCATCACAATTACCTCTATAAAACATGCATGGTTTTAAAAACACACATGCCAATTCCTATACAAATATATTCTTAACTAATGTATTTAGATGATGATTAATGGAACTGACTCCAATGACTTTGTTGTCTGGCTTCGCCCCTGTGCTGGCGATCAAGACAACCCGTTTTTTTGTCTGAATACTTGCCGATGATTGTTCGGTGGCGCGATGCCAGATTGCCTGTATTTTAGTGCTGTTTATCCTCCATTTGGCTCAGTGGCGGACCCAGAAATTGGCCAAGACCCAGGCCGAAACGACCATAAACTCTAATAGTAGCATACAAAGAAAAATTGTACGGCGAAACAATGTTGTCATAGATGTTAAAGATGACATACAAGTTATGATATAGCTCTTTTCAAATGTATCATATCAACATCAAAATCAGTGCTTCTTGCTCCAGAACCTTAAAGGAAATCATATTAAGAACGCGACTTGAAGGAAATCATACGATGGTTAAGCCATTCGTCTCCTGTCTTATTACGCAACTCAGTTTTAATGATATTCATAGATGAGAAAGCTCTCTCCACATAGGCTCAATCTCAAACCTAATTTCTAGTCATGTGATCTTGTTTATTTGGTCGCAACTTTTTATTCTTTTATTTGGTGATTATGGTATGAGATGGTTGTATGGAATATCTTGTTTCGTACTCTCTCCAATCTTTTTTATTTGATGTTTGCGGGTCAAATAAAAGAAAATAGAGGTAGTAGTTTCTAAGCCCCGTGGCTTGTAATTTTTTTTGCCTCTTCGGTTTAGAATCATTTGCTAGCTTGGGAATTTTTTGCTTATCCTAGCTCGATGGTTTGGTCTCTAGCCTCTCCCTCTATCCATCTCTCTAGACTAGCAGGAGCCTAGCATGTGCTGCCCGAGGCCTAGTATGTAAATCTACAGGATACATGTAGGTAGTCGTAGCCTGCTCTTGCTTGCATGTGTGTTATCCTGTGCTTGCGAAGCTTGCACTGTACCGAATTGATATACATACATATAACTATGACTTAGTGAGGCCAGAGACTAGACCGGCAGAGAGACTAGACCGGCAGAGGCCAGAGCGCAGAGCTTTTCTAAAAAAATTTGGAGTGATTTGGCTGCTTTGACATGTCAGTTGTTATTACTGCTGCTGCTAAATTTCACTGCTTAGCTTTCTCAGTAACAATGTTGAAGGAACCGTTAGTTGGTAGGGTGCCTAAGTTTGCCTTTGGATTATCTACAGATGCAGATGTTGTACATAAATTGTCATTGGTTTTGTAAGACAAACACTAGATTTGCAATAAATTGCACAAAAGTGATAAGAGACTAGAAGACCAATGTGATAGAAGGGCTGACGAGGACGCTGGATTTTAGAGCCCTGTTCCTAAGAAATGGTTGGATTTTAACTGAAGTTGCAATATGTATTACACACAGATGAATCATAGTGATAGATGTGTTGAGATCACAAGCAAAGGAAGAAAACCTATGGACATCAAATAAACCAGAGCTAAAACCTCAGTGAAAATAACCGGTGTGAGGCTTTGAGAGCCATCCACCATGTAGCAGAAGAAAGCAGTTTCGCCGGCAGGGCCAGGCGCGGGCGCGGGAAACAGCTTTGCTTGCTCAAGCTCCAGCAGCAGCGAAACCGATTATTCTTCGGACGGAACGAAACCCCCCCTGTGCAGAAGAGAATCCCTGGCAGCTAGATCCGGCTTGAGTCCCTCCCGAATATGAAGCGGCGAGTCCAGTCGGAAACCACCAGCACCCGCGTGCGCCAGCTCACTTGCTTGCTGGGTACATACATGGGGGGAGAGAACAATGGTAGCGAGTTTAGGACAGCCATCGAGTTGCCACAGAAAGAATCTCGCAACGTGCAAACACAATGCGGGGTCGGGAGTGAGTGAGTTTCTTCTCTACCTGGCATACACGGAGTACCAGAGCCACTGCGTGCTGTGGCCCATGGAGACCCAGTCGCCCGGGAGCTCTGCAGCGGCTTGTTCTCCACCCAGAGGCGCGAACTGCCCGAAGTGCTTGTAGCTGCAAAGCAACGGCATCAGGAGATTAGTAGAAATACGCTGAGAGCTAACGACATCAGTATCATAAGGTTTACATGTTAACGCCATCAGTATCATCAGTATCAGGAGATTAGTAGAAGTTATATGGACTGACCATCTTTCGTATCAAAACTGATCTATGTTGACTGAAATATGAACTATTAGTCTCCTACGCTATTATTATGCTTTTGTCAGAAACATAGCATGCGCCTATGCAAGCCCTGATTTTGGACTGTGAGCAGAAAGCTAAGTACCGAAACGGGCGGAAGAAGTGGCGGCCGGACCCCCCTGCCATGCGCAGAGGGCCTTCGGGCTCCTCTCTGCATTTCTCCATCTTGTTGAAACACTGGGCGAGATACTGCCCTTGCTGTGCGGCGACCTGGGCCGTCGCTGGAGCGTTTTTCACCTGGGAGTCAACGTGGCGCAGAGCCTTCTTGAACTCCTCTATGTCAACCACCATGGACTCCTTGTGAGAATCGCCAACGGCGCCTTTTATTAAATCCGCAATGTCAAGCATGTGCATGCTTTTCATATACAGCTCTACTTGCGGGTATCTTATACATATATCTTCTAAAACACCATTGATCTCTTTCAGTGTTAAGGTGCCGGAATTGTCCTTGTCTGCCATCTTGAATACCGTTGAAATATCGTCCTTGAATTAAGAAACAGATAAGTCAGAGGGGTTTGCTGTTGGAAAAAAAAACATATGAGCTACAGAATGGTAGATCTCGTACATATGAAGTTATCCAGCAACAAAACCTATTGATGTATGCATTCCCGATTTACAGAATATCAGCATAAGCTTGTGCGGTGATGTAAATGACATGGTGGCTGTTGGCCTTTACAAGCTGTCAGGTTGGAAAGCAAGAACAGTAGGCTTCATCTGTAAATAGGGATTAGAGGCTCTGCACATACCATTATTTTTCTTTGACTCACTGTAGCACAGTCGCCAATTGCATAGACGCCTTCACACTCGCGAACCCTTAACCACTCGTTAGTTGCCAAGGCACGACGATTGGTCTGTTCAAGGAGAGAATATTTTGATATATCAACAAAACATTGGAGTTATACTGTTGCTGAGTAAGTCATAAATATGTTAACTGGTAATGAGAGATTCAACAACCTGCCCAATTTGTTGCATGAAGTCCATGACGACAGGACGAGTACCAATGCCAGCAGACCAAACAGCCATTCCGTAAGGAACTGATACCTCTTCACCATCAGATTTTCTCTTCATTGTAATCAAATCATCAGACACCTTTATCACTCTGAAGCCCGTGCACACTTCGATGCCATCCCTCTTGAACTTTTGTTCAGCAAATGAAGCTATTCTTTCATCAAACCTATACGTTACAATACACATTCCGCACATGGTATACGTTACAATCTGCTGTGGTTAAATCAGAAATGAATTTTGAACACAGCTACAGTGTTCATGTTTTCACCCAATTCAAAATGCTTTCCCGTATAAAAAGGGGAAAAACATCCAACTGCAACTAAAATTCAGATACATTAAACTATATTTGTTAGATAAAGTACAGAGGACTATTACAGCAACATGAAAGATAAAGATGGCTATTATTGCAACAAGACTATCTAAAAAGTCCATAGAACCTTACATAGTCAATATATGCTCTGCCGATTGAATAATTGTTATCTTCACGAGGTCTTGAATGGCAGGATATAGTTTCACTAAATCTTCGACAAGAAAATCATGCATCTCTGCTGCAAATTCAACTCCAGTAGGTCCACCACCAATAACTACAAAATGTAGGATTTTCCTTTTCTCTTCTTCACTAATATTTGGAAGTGATGCTTTTTCAAAACAATCTATCACACCCTTCCGTATCTTCTGAGCATCCTCTACTTCCTGACTTTCATGATGTGAAGCCATGTCATGATAGAGGAAGGCAAAAAATATTACATGATAGATGATGCAGTTAGTAGCTTCATGAATGTAAATCTTGGAAGAATGACCATAAGGACACTGAAGATTTATACTGCATTAAGGGCAAAGTCACACAACAGGGTCATTCAGAGAATGTAATGCCACTGAGCAGGTGCTCCATGGGAATGTTGACGTGTGAAAAACAAAACACAGGTCACATATGCTTAACATAAGTAGCTACAAGCTATATATATATATATGTGTGTTCCAAATGGGTGTGCACTACATCATGCCATATGGTTGAGTGTAAACAGGCATTTGATTCTATTTCATGATTATTAAAAAAAACTCGGCCGGGGAGAAAAAGACTGCCCTCCGGTATTATATTAAGAGACCGAAATATGGCCCCGGCCGAGAAAATCCTCGAACCCTAGCCCCCCATCACTAGCGGGTCGTCACCGCCCACTCTGCAATGGTCCAGCCGGAGGGTGGCACGCAGGACATAACCCGGGAGCGGACAGACACAACGAGGGGATTTTTTTAACCAAGACAGAAATTCGTCCCGAGGGGATCGAATCCGGGACCTGGAGGTGCTATTCGGAAGCCTTAATCATTACACTAGAGGTCCTTTCACCTCTTTCATGATTATAATTTGACAGGTTCTTTCATGCAATGAAATCTATGTGTCGATGTAAGATTTATCATTGCAGTTACATTGTTTTGTTAGGCAAAAAAATTTCATTTCACACAGGATTAGACAGATCAAAATCAAAAGCATCTTCATGATGTTATAAACGATCAAGCAGAATAACTACAGCTTATAATTGATATATGGATCAAAACAGAATATGTAGGGAATTGTACCTTCAAAAAGCAGCAGTGCTCCAGCACTCCAGGAGTGTTAAATGTACTTACAGTAGCCCCAAGAGCAACAACTAAGTAGTCATAATCCAACATAAAATCACCATTCCCATCAAGATTAGTTCCAACAGCAGAACGGCAATGTACAGTTTTTCTATTTGCATCAATCTTGAAACACTCGGCTTCACAAAATGTGACATCCTTGTTTTTCTATGAAAAATAAAGACAAGAACAATAAAACAGTCTGTGTCACTGAACTAACACAGAAAGTGAATGAACACTACTGAGGCATACAAGGTATCGAGGTAAGCACTCTTAGTAAACACGAAATGAATCTTTTTTAAATTTTGATGCCAATGCTATGCCACTTTGACAACTGAATTTTATCATCGCATATTAGGGACACTGAACAAGTCACAAGAGTGCAATATTGCGATTTATGAAATAATGTTTTGTCATGTTTACACATATCACTTATATATATATATATATATATATATATATATATATATATATATATCCAAACTACACAAGTACACATTATAAATTATACCTATGATCAGATTGTGCCGAATGCATGCGTTTTAAGGCCCCACTTGTTTTGGATGTCGGGAGTATCACAAATGAACAGCTAACCAACACATGGCAAGACTCAAGACCAAAGAGATGTGCCACCAACACTTTTTCCAGCTTTGTATGCACACAGCTAGAGGAAAAATAGAACGGTGAGGGAGGCATTGACAGACAACAAGTGGGTGATGAATGTGGATCACAATATGAGCCAGCAGATCATCACGGAATTTGTGGCCTTATGGGTGCACCTACAGGATATACAGCTGCTGCAATCACAAGAAGGCACGGTAGCTTGGCTACATTCGCCTGATGGTCAGTACATGGCAAAGTCTGCATATGCAGTGCAGTTCCAGGGAACTACTGTATCCATAACAGCTGAAAACACATGGAAAACCAAAGCCCCCGGAAGTGCAGATTCTTCGCTTGGCTCATGCTTCAGAACAGAATATGGACAACTGCGCTTTTGCAGCTGCAGGGGTGGCCAAACGACCACTTCTGTCAGCTGTGTGTTAGGAACCTAGAGACATTCTCACAATTTTTTTCTTCCAGGAATACTGCTTCTCTAGGATAATATGGGAAAAAGTGGCTTCATGGATGGAGGCACCAGCTTTGGGCGCTGGCTAATTGGAGCCAGATGGAAGACTTGGGACAATGGTTCATTGAGATGGGGAACTGTGGACAACAGACCAGAAGACAGGGTGTGCGATCTATGATCACGCTAACCATTTGGGAAATGTAGAAAGAGAGAAATAACTGCGTATTCAATAAAGTTAGCAAGATACCTCTAAGTGTTCAGTGCAAAACAAGATGAGGCAAGTATGTGAATACATGCGGTGGAAACAGGGGCCTAGAGCTGATTCTACCGATACAAGCACAACACCTAATAGCATTATTTATGCTAACATTCCAACGAGAATAAACAAAACACCACACCAAATTGCTTTGAGCACACAGTAGCACATAATCAATTGGCAAAAAAAGAAGTACCTTCTCAAACATCCTCCGTACCGGTTCAATAATGCTGCGCGGCTCGACAGTCCCACACGTGACACTCGGAAGCAGAGGAGTGAACGCGAAGTAGTTCCGGGGCGATATGACCTTCACTTCATACCTGGAGCAGTCGAGGTTCTTGAGGAACGACGTCCCAGCCCAGCCAGTCCCAAGAACCACCACCTTCTTCCTGGGAGCATCCTGAGATGGCTCCGGCGCGCTCTCTGCAACGGAATCCGCGTACGCCACAAGGCCTCCGCCACTGCAGAGCGGTAGCGAATCTTTCAGCTTGCAAATGCAGCCCAAATATGCAAAGTGAAATACTGGGACCAAACCGAAGGTATGATGAATTTTTCCCTTTCCAAAAAAAAACGCAGTAGACGGATCCCAAGAAACATGATCCTATGGCCTTCACAGTTGACGACGATGGTCGAACAGGAGAGCAAATCAAAGGGGAGGGAAGAAACGGATGGGTGAACAGAAAAAGGAGCAGTAAATCACGCGACAACCGCCCTCCTCCAAAGAGAGAGAGAGAGAGAGAGAGAGAGAGAGAGAGAGAGAGAGAGAGAGAGAGAGAGAGAGCAAAATCGGGGGATTTCTGGTGGAAAGCGACGGAGGAAGCACTCGCACCTGGCCGCTGTGAGCAGAAGCGCGGCGGTGGAGACGCCGGGGCGCGCGATCCCGTCCAGCAGTCGAGCACCGGCTCGGGAGGTGAAGAAGGAGAACCCCATCCTCCTTTGCTCGCTTTCAGAAGAGCACACTCACTGATCAGGTTCCGAGTCAGAACTCAGAACCCCAATCCCGAACGATGAACGATCCGCTAATAATACCGGCGAGGAAAGCGATGGAAAAGGCCAGCCTAGAACACGGCCTACTACCTGCTCCCTTGGTCGCCGCTCATTGGCTAGCCGCTGCGGATGTGTCGCGTGTCCATCCGCAGCAGCAGCTGCCTCTGACCTGTCCCAGGTACTCCTACCAGCAAAAAAAAATAAAAGGAAAATTGCCCCAGATTTGAGGCAATGCAGGAATAAAAAGTTCCAGATCTCATCCACGTCCAAGACTTTGTATTATACACCGGTCGGCAATTTCCCATCTCCCTCTGATGAGTCATGGCCATTCTGCATTTCTTTACATGACCTAATTGACTTCCACCTGACCAGCATGTGACACGTCCACATGGCCTATCGATATCGCTTCTTTTTCCCCTTTTTTCTTGTTCAGATACCATGCGATGCGACATGCCGTATGCCTCAGTCGTTCAGCCTCCATGCCCCCCACGCTGCCTTTTTGCTATAGAGACGATCTTGAATTTTACTTTCTGCAGCTTGATCTAGTTCTGAATATGACTTGAATTCTACTGCGTTAGATATAAGTTCATTATAATCTTGATGCCAAAAACAAGTTAGCTCCTAGATGCATTGACGAGGGATAGCAAATAATGTCAAAGTAAGGGGCTTTATTAATAATACTGAGGGCCCACTTGCAGCAATTTTACAAGAATTTCTTAACCATTTGGTAATACGAACAACGAACTGTGATCAACAACGATAATAACTTTATCATTCACTCAGTCAGTGAAATAAATGCCGCGACCATCACCTTCCCGGCACGGATGACTCTCACCTTCCCGCCCTTTCTCGTCCGGACGGCGCGCCTGGCGACTAGGGTTGGGGCGCCGCTCGCCGCCTTGGCCCGCGCCGTCGCGGAGGCACTCCTGGACGGGGTCTGCCCCTGCCAGTCCGAGGTCCGAGCCCCGTCTCGCTGATCTCCAGGCCGCCCGAGTCGACGCCTGCTTCCTCGGTCCTCGCGTCTTCTCCAACCTGCCGCCGGACCCCGCCCTGCGCTCGTGGGCCGATACATATCAAGCCCACCATATATATTGGCCCATCCGTGATACGGGCCAGGGCCCCTTTTGAACAGCTCTACCATGTCTATCGACTAGTCCTGAAAGTTTGAGCCGTGACTCGAGCGGCCCGTGAAAAATGAAACAAGGCATGGCCTGACACGACTGATTTAAATTTGGGCTAACATGGCACGAATCGTGGGCTGTGCCGTGCTCTAAATTTCAGCCCGTCGTGCTACATGGCCTGACACGTCGTTGTGGGCCATGTTCATGCCGGCCCGGCACAGAAACAGCATGTCCGCCGCCATCCAACGCCAGATCATTTAATTAGGTTTAGGGTTTACTTTTACTCCCACTTCTACGTCCTCGACTCCTCCGTCGGCCGCCGCCATCCAAAGCAGCGAGGCCACCGAGACCGAGGCACCGAGGACGGCCGGCCCCAGCAGGCCAGCACTCCAGGAGCCTCGCCAGCCGCCACAAATCCACGCGTGCGCGGTGCGCATCGGCAGTTCGGCACGCCCAGCGCCGCTCCTAGCCTGTCGCCAAGATGCGCACGCCCAGCGGCCAGCGCCACAGCGAGTCGGCGATCGAGAGGCCGATGCTCAGACTCAGGCTCGGGATTCGGGAACTGACGAGGTGCCCAGGCCGACCGTCGAACTGCCCCAGCCCCACGCGGCCACGCCCGTAAGGTATGTGCCGACTGCCGAGTCGCCAAGGGCCCGAGACGCCGACTGCCGAGGCCCGATGCGTCGCGACGTCTTGGATTCTTGATCCGTGCCTTTTTCCAAGATAAATCAGTAAGTGCTTGATCCTTCGATTCTCATCCAACCTATGTTAGTCTTGTCGGCGTTCCGAGACCGGGGGGTCCCTAAGCCGACGAGTGAATGTCGCCGCGTGCCCCAGCCCAGATGAGTCGACGCGAGGCCGAGCGCGAAGGGGGGAAGTGAGGTGGCCGGAGATGGGCGTGAGAGAGGTGGAAATCCCGCGGCCTTCGTGTTCGTCCCGCGCCCAGGTCGGGTGCGATTGCAGTAGGGGGTTACAAGCGTCCACGCGGGAGAGGGAGCGAGCGGCCTCACGCGAGCGCCTGTCTCGTCCTCGTCCCCGCGCGGCCAACCCTCTCTAAGAGGGCCCTGGTCCTTCCTTTTATAGGCGTAAGGAGAGGATCCAGGTGTACAATGGGGGGTGTAGCAGAGTGCTACGTGTCTAGCGGGGGAGAGCTAGCGCCCTAAGTACATGCCGTTGTGGCAGCCGGAGAGATTTTGGCACCCTGCTGCGTGATGTCGTGGCCGTCGGAGGAGCGCTGGAGCCTGGCGGAGGGACAACTGTCGGAGTTGTTGAGTCCTTGCTGACGTCCTCTTGCTTCCGTAAGGGGGCTGAGAGCCGCCATCGTCACTGAGTATGCGGGGCGCCATCATTGCCTATCTGGTGGAGCGAGCCAGATGGGACGCCAGTCTTGTTCCCCGTGGCTCAAGTCAGCTCGGGGTAGGGTGATGATGGCGCCTCCTGTTGACGTGGCCGGTCCGCACCCTAGGTTGGGTGATGTGGAAGCTCCTCCGAAGCCGAGGTCAAGTCTGTCTTCCGTGGCCGAGGTCGAGTCCGAACCCCTGGGTCGGGCGAGGCGGAGGCTGTCGGTTGAGGCCAGGGCGGAGTCCGAGCCCTGGGGTCGGGCGGAGCGGAGTTCGTCGTCTTCTGGGGCTGAACCCGAGTCCGAGCCCTGGGTCGGGCGGAGCGGAGTTCGCCGTCTTCTGGGACTTAGCCCGAGTCCGAGCCCTGGGTCGGGCGGAGCGGAGTTCGCCGTCTTCCGGGACTTAGCCCGAGTCCGAGCCCTGGGTCGGGCGGAGCGGAGTTCGCCGTCTTCCGGGACTTAGCCCGAGTCCGAGCCCTGGGTCGGGCGGAGCGGAGTTCGCCGTCTTCCGGGACTTAGCCCGAGTCCGAGCCCTGGGTCGGGCGGAGCGGAGTTCGCCGTCTTCCGGGACTTAGCCCGAGTCCGAGCCCTGGGTCGGGCAGAGCGGAGTTCGCCGTCTTCCGGGACTTAGCCCGAGTCCGAGCCCTGGGTCGGGCGGAGCGGAGTTCGCCGTCTTCTAGGACTTAGCCCGAGTCCGAGCCCTGGGTCGGGCGGAGCGGAGTTTCCTAGGGTGTCTGCGGCCGGGCCTAACTGCCTGTCAGCCTTACTCTGTCAAGTAGCACCGCAGTCGGAGTGGCGCAGGCGACGCTGTCTTTCTGTCAGGCCGGTCAGTGGAGCGACGAAGTGATGGCGGTCACTTCGGCTCTGTCGGCTGCAGGGCGCGCGTCAGGATAAAGGCATCAGGCTGCCTTTGCATTAAATGCTCCTGCGATTTGGTCAATCGGCGCGGCGATTTGGTCAGGGTTGCTTCTTGGCGAAGACAGGGCCTCGGGCGAGCCGGAAATACGTTAGCTGCTGGAGGGGGGCCTCAGGCGAGGCGGAGATCCTCCGGGGTCGGTTGCCCTTGTCCGAGGCTAGGCTCGGGCGAGGCGTGATCGCGTCCTTCGAATGGACCGATCCCTGACTTAATCGCACCCATCAGGCCTTTGCAGCTTTATGCTGATGGGGGTTACCAGCTGAGAATTAGGAGCCTTGAGGGTACCCCTAATTATGGTCCCCGACAGTAGCCCCCGAGCCTCGAAGGGAGTGTTAGCACTCGCTTGGAGGCTTTCGTCGCACTTTTTTGCAAGGGGACCAGCCCTTCTCGGTTGTGTTTTGTTCCGGTGGGTGCGCGCGAGCGCACCCGCCGAGTGTAGCCCCCGAGGCCTCGGAGGAGTGGTTTTACTCCTCCGAGGTCTTAATGCCTCGCGCAATGGTTCGGCTGGTCTGGTCGTTCCCTCATGCGAGCTGGCCGTAGCCCGGGTGTACGGTCGGGTCCAAGTTCTCGGGCTGGTATGTTGACGCTGTCAACGGTTCGGCCGGAGCCGGGTTTGCGAGAGCAGCCCTCGAGCCTCTGCACAGGGCGAGAGGGCGATCAGGGACAGACTCGACTTTTTCATACGCCCCTGCGTCGCCTTTCCGCAAGGAGGAGGGGGGGGGGAAGCGCCATGTTGCCCTCGACGGGCGCCGGACATGGTGTCTTCGGTGAGATGCAGGCGGGTAATCCGGGTGGACGTCCGTGCCCCATTCGTTAGGGGTCGGCTAGGGGCCCAGAGGCGCGCCCAAAAGTACTTGCGGGTGATCTGCCGGACCCGGTCCCCTGGCGACGGGGTCCGAGGGCTCGATGCCTCCCTCTGATGGGATTCTGTTACAAGATCGTTCCCGCTGGTCTCGGAAATGTCCTAGGGTACCTCGGGAGCGCAGCCCGAGCCTTGGTTATGTATCGAACGTACCCATGGTTATCCCTCGCTCTGTGTCTGAGGCGGCTGTGAACCCTTTAGGGGCTAGCCTTCGAACCCCTGATCAGTAGTGGGCGCGGAGCCCGAGTAGCCTGAGGCGGTCGTTGAACCCTTCCGAGGGGCCGGCCTTCGAACCTCTGACCAGTAGTGGGTGTAGAGCCCACGCGATCTGAGGCGGCTGTCGAACCCTTCCGAGGGGCCAGCCTTCGAACCTCTGATCAGTAGGGAGGCTCGGAGCCTGGTTCCTTCACGGAGAAGGATCCTTTTCAGGGTATCCCCCTTTCTCGGTCCCTGTTGCAAGAGAGAGAAAGAGGAAAAAAGGAAAAGGATACAAAATCGAACGAGGTGGCGTACCTTTTTCAACGCGGTCATTGTGGCGAAGGCGAAGCGTCGCTCGCTTCCCCTGCCAGAGGCGCCGCTTGTCCCGCCGCGGAGTTAATGCGACGGGGCGAGTGGTTCGCGGGGCGGCCGTTGCCCGTGCGCGAGCCGTTCGAGGAACGGAACACGGACGCGTTGTCTTCACGCCGTGAGAGAGGGTTCTCTCGTCGCCCCTGGATGGGACGTAGGCTTGGCTGGCGACGTGACCGCTGCCCCTGCCCGCCTGCCACCGCCATTACTGCCGGCCCATTTTTGGCCGTATTGACCGCCGCGCCAGGCTGGCGCCGCTGGGTCGTGCTCTGGGTCGCCTCGAGTCGCGGTCGGTTCCACAGTCGAGGAGGCGCGGTGGTGGCGCAAGTGGCGGTGTAGTTGCATGCACGAAGCATTCGGCGCGCTGGTTGCATGACGCGTGGGCCTGGGCCTCCATGCCGGGCGTGTAGGGAGTCGGAGAAATGCGCCCACTTGGCGCGGTTGCATGCCATCTGCATGGCTACCCGCCCTTTCGCCCGCTGGTCTGGGCAAAAGTGGAGAGCCGCTTGTAACCGCTGGGCGGTTGCACGCACCGTGCACGGCGGTTTGGCTTCTTCCGCTCTGAGCCGGCTTGTATGACATGTGGGACCCAGCCCCCGCGCCGTAGGGGGGGACCTTGGAACGTGTTGGAGAAGACTCAGCCCACGACGGCTGGGGACACAAGTAGGGAGAGTCGCCTTTAAAAGGAGGGTGACTCCCTTGGAAGGCGACCATGTCTTCGCGCTCCCTTATGCATCGTGCCTTTCCACCTTCCAAGCCCCCGGATGGGGGACGCTTGCAGTCTTTCCGCCTTGTCGTTGGAGGGACGCAACTCCGTGGGAGTTGGTACCTTTCAGCCATCGTTCGGCTTCAAGGATTTTCATCAGGCAGCCCGGTTGCACCCCTCCACCGGCAGTCACCCAAGACGGTGACCTCCAGTTCAGTGGCGGGGGAAAGCAAACTGGGCCGCGGCCTCTGCCCCTCCCTCAGCCTCAAGGATTTTCATCACCAGGGCTGGGGAGGGGAGTGTGCCGAGTTGGGGCCAGCCCCTGCGTGGGCGGTGGCCCGCTCCTTCCCTCAGTGATTGGGGGGAAGGGCGGTTGTCGTCCGTGGCGCTGGTAGCTGCCGCAGGCCTGGCTCTCGGGCCCGAGTGGCTTCGGAGCCGCTCTCGGTGCCGGCTTCCGCCACGGCAGCTGGAAGAGGTTCTTCCGCCAACGAGATAGCCAGGGCCGCCCATGGACCGACCTCCAACTCTACGGACTTCTGCCCATCCTTGCCTCACGAGTTTGGGCATGGGCGGGGGCCTCCTGGCAGCAGCATCCGCCCTGGGGTCATTGCTGCCGCTGTTCGGCCCCCCGGAGCAGAAGTCGTCATCGTCGCCGCTGCCGGGGCGGGCGACGGCGCGCCGTTCGTCGGGCTTCTGTTGCTCCGCAGGCCCCCCCTCCATCGAGTGGGGTTGTTCGTACCTGCGGAGGTGGAACCGGAGTTCCGTTTGTGATGGCACTTTGAATGCCAGTGTTTTTGTTCATTGTGGCTGTCGAGGCCTGAACATGTGTGTAATTTCGGCACGGAGCCATGTTTTTTCCTCATTTTCGAGCGCTAAGACTCGCCTATTGATTGCTTGAACCGCTTCACCAAGCGTGAGTCGCCCCATGTAAAGGTGACGAGTGAGGTATCCGTATCCCGGAGGCGTAGGAGTCCCTCGGCTCGGTCAGCCTTGTTGTCCGAGGCTTCCCTTGCTTAGTTAGAGGAACCCCTTGGCCGCTCTTCGATGAGCCGAGGCCAGGGGTAGCGGTGTCAGCGCGAATAGAGGCAGAGCCTGGCCGGGTCTTCCGTTAGCAGGACCGACGCTGGAATTGACCTGCCGAGGCCTCGGGTCGGGCTGATGTCCTCGGAGGACAGCTGGCCGAGGCCCTGGGGTGACTGGCCGAGCCGCCTGCCCGAGCCGGATTCTCGGAGAAGACCCTGGCGGCGACGGCCCGGGCTTGGTGATGACGTTGTCTTTCAGAGTGGAGACCCTTAGATCGGGTCGCCGTCCGAGGCCAGGTCGGACCTTGCCGAAGGTGTTGTCGACGCCGAGGGTGCTGCTGCTCCCTTCAAGCGTCAAGATCCGTGCCTGCAGGGTCGGATCATCTTATAGCGCGTGTTTTGTGCAGCCGCCGAGGCCAAGACACACCCTCGCCGTGTTGTAAAGCCGCGTCTCCTTTCCTCTTATTTCGAGTATCTGGACTTTTCTGTCGGTAACAGAATTGCTTGTGCGAGCGAGAGTTGCTTCTCACAGAAGGTGGCGAGTGAGGTATCCGTATCCCGGAGGCGTAGGAGTCCCTCGGCTCGGTCGGCCTTGCTGCTTACGCGTGCTCTTACCCGTCCATGGGGTTCTGTCACCGACGCAGTCGAGAAGGCTCGAAGAATTGCTTCGGCAGAAGAGCTTCCGAACGTGAAGACTTGTTCGGTCCGCGAAATCACTTATCCGAACGTGAGTTACTTATCGCAGAAGGTGATGAGTGAGGTATCCATATCCCGGAGGCGTAGGAGTCCCTCGGCTCGGTCAGCCTTGGCTGCTTACGTGTACTCCGTCGTTTTCAGGATCCACTTTCGAAGTAGTCAAAAAGCGCGAAAGACATTCTGGCAGAAAGGATCTTTTTTCGAGGAAAAAATTCGACGCAGAGGGGGTTCCCCCCTTTTAGCCCCCAAGGGAGGGTTGGACTTTGCCGAGGCAAGGTTGACCCTTCCTTGATGACTAAACTTTGCGCGGGAGCGAGGTATATGAACAACTTGAAAACATCTTAAGGGTAGAAGCGACGTAGCTGTTGGATGTTCCAAGCGTTGCCGTAGACCTCGCCTTGACTGTTGGCCAGCTTGTACGTTCCGGGCTTCAGAACCTTGGCGATGACGAACGACCCCTCCCAGGGAGGCGTGAGCTTGTGCCGCCCTCGGGCGTCTTGTCGCAGCCGAAGCACCAGATCGCCCACCTGGAGGTCTCGGGACCGGACCCCTCGGGCGTGGTAGCGTCGCATGGACTGCTGGTACCGTGCCGAGTGTAGTAAGGCCCTGTCCCGAGCCTCTTCCAGCTGGTCCAGCGAGTCTTCTCGACTAGCTTGGTTGCTTTGGTCGGCATAGGCTCTTGTCCTCGAGGAACCGTATTCTAAGTCTGTGGGCAAGATGGCCTCGGCCCCATAGACTAGAAAGAACGGCGTGAAGCCCGTGGCTCGGCTCGGTGTTGTCCTCAGGCTCCAGACCACCGAGGGGAGTTCCTTTATCCATCGCTTGCCGAACTTATTGAGGTCGTTGTAGATCCGAGGCTTGAGTCCTTGTAGAATCATGCCGTTGGCACGCTCTACTTGCCCATTCGTCCTGGGATGAGCCACGGTGGCCCAGTCCACCCGGATGTGGTGATCCTCGCAGAAGTCCAGGAACTTTCTGCCGGTGAACTGGGTGCCGTTGTCGGTGATGATGGAGTTCGGGACCCCGAAACGATGGATGATGTTGGTGAAGAACGCTACCGCCTGCTCGGACCTGATGCTGTTTAGGGGTCGGACCTCGATCCACTTGGAGAATTTGTCGATGGCGACCAACAGGTGCGTGTAGCCCCCGGGTGCCTTCTGTAAGGGGCCGACGAGGTCTAGACCCCACACAGCAAAAGGCCAGGTGATGGGTATCGTCTGCAGAGCCTGAGCAGGCAGGTGGGTCTGCCTTGCGTAGAACTGACACCCCTAGCAGGCGCGGACAATTCTAGTGGCGTCGGCCACCGCTGTCGGCCAGTAGAAACCTTGTCAGAAGGCGTTTCCAACGAGGGCTCGAGGTGCTGCGTGATGGCCGCAAGCCCCCGAGTGTATCTCTTGCATAAGCTTCTGACCTTCGGCGATGAGGACGCATCGCTGGAGGATGCTTGAGGGGCTGTGGTGGTAGAGCTCCTTCTCGTCTCCCAGCAAGACGAACGACTTGGCGCGTCGCGCCAACCGCCGAGCTTCGGCTCGGTCGAGGGGTAGCTCTCCTCGGTGGAGATATTGCAGGTACGGGGTCTGCCGGTTTCGATTAGGCGTGACCCCGCTTCGCTCCTCCTCGACGCGTAGTGCCTCACCCTCGAGGGCTGAGGGTACCTCGGGCTGAACCAAGGATGCCTCGGGCTGAGCCGAGGGTGCCTCGGCCTGAGCCGAGGGTGCCTCGGGCTGAGCCGAGGATGCCTCGGCCTCGGGCGTGTCGTCGATCTTGACGGAGGGTTGATGCAGGTCCCGGGAGAAGACGTCCGGGGGAACCGTTGTTCGCCCCGAGGCTATTTTAGCCAGCTCGTCCGCAGTCTCGTTGTAGCGTCGGGCGATGTGGTTGAGCTCGAGCCCGTAGAACTTGTCTTCCAGGCGCCGAACCTCATCGCAATAGGCCTCCATCTTCGGGTCGCGGCAGTGAGAGTTCTTCATGACTTGGTCGATGACGAGCTACGAGTCACCGCGAGCATCGAGGTGTCGGACCCCTAGCTCGATGGCGATCCGCAACCCGTTGACCAGAGCCTCATATTTGGCCACATTGTTGGACGCCGGGAAATGGAGGCGTAGCACATAGCGTATGTGCTTCCCGAGGGGCGAGATGAAGAGTAGGCCTGCGCCGGCCCCCGTCTTCATCAGCGACCTGTCGAAGAACATGGTCCAGAGCTCCGGCTGGATCGGAGCGGTTGGGAGCTGGGTGTCGACCCATTCAGCTACGAAGTCCGCTAAGACCTGGGACTTGATGGCTTTCCGAGGGGCGAACGAGACTGTCTCGCCCATGATTTCCACCGCCCACTTTGCAATCCTCCCCGAGGCCTCCCGACACTGGATGATCTCCCCCAGGGGGAAGGATGACACCACAGTTACCGGATGAGACTCGAAGTAGTGTCGCAACTTCCGCCGTGTCAGGATCACCGCATACAGCAGCTTCTGAACTTGTGGGTAGCAGATGTTGGTTTCGGACAGTACCTCGCTAACGAAGTAGACTGGCCTCTGAACGGGCAATGCATGCCCCTCTTCTTGCCTCTCGACCACAATCGCGGCGCTAACCACCTGAGTGGTTGCGGCGACGTAGACCAAGAGGGCCTCTCCGACGGCTGGGGGCACCAAGATAGGCGCCTTCGTGAGGAGCGCCTTCAGGTTCCCGAGGGCTTCCTCGGCCTCAGGGGTCCAAGTGAAGCACTCGACCTTCCTTAAGAGGCGGTACAGAGGTAGACCTCTTTCGCCGAGGCGTGAGATGAAGCGGCTCAGAGCCGCGAGACATCCCATGACCCTCTGTACGCCTTTCAAGTCCTTGATGGGCCCCATGCCGGTGATGGCTGCGATCTTCTCTGGGTTGGCTTCGATGCCCCGCTCGGAGACGATGAACCCCAAGAGCATGCCTCGGGGCACCCCGAAGACACACTTTTCGGGATTGAGCTTGACGCCTTTCGCCTTGAGACATCGGTATGTCACTTCAAGGTCGGAAAGGAGGTCGGGGGCTTTCCTTGTCTTGACTACGATGTCATCGACGTAGGCCTCGACCGTGTGGCCAATGTGTTCGCCGAACACATGGTTCATGCACCACTGATACGTCGCACCCGCATTCCTCAAGCCGAACGGCATGGTGACATAGCAGTACATGCCGAAGGGTGTGATGAAAGAAGTCGCGAGCTGGTCGGACTCTTTCATCCTGATTTGGTGATACCCTGAGTAGGCATCAAGGAAAGACAGGGTTTCGCACCCAGCAGTGGAATCCACGATTTGATCGATGCGAGGCAGAGGGTAGGGAACCTTCGGACATGCTTTGTTCAGACCAGTGTAGTCTACACACATCCGCCATTTCCCACCTTTCTTTCTCACAAGCACAGGGTTGGCAAGCCATTCGGGATGGAATACCTCTTTGATGAACCCTGCCGCCATTAGCTTGTGGATCTCCTCGTCTATGGCTCTGCGCTTCTCCTCGTCGAATCGGCGCAGAGGCTGCTTGACGGGTCGGGCTCCGGCTCGAATGTCCAGCGAGTGCTCGGCGACATCCCTCGGTATGCCGGGCATGTCCGAGGGACTCCACGCGAAGACGTCGGCGTTCGCGCGGAGAAAGTCGACGAGCACTGCTTCCTATTTGGGATCGAGCCCGGAGCCGATCCGGATCTGCTTGGAGGCGTCGCTGCTGGGGTCGAGGGGGACGGCCTTGACCGTCTCCGCTGGCTCAAAGTTGCCGGCGTGACGCTTCATGTCTGGCACCTCCTTAGAGAGGCTCTCCAGGTCGGCGATGAGGGCCTCGGACTCAGCGAGGGCCTCAGCGTACTCCACGCACTCCACGTCGCATTCGAACGCGTGTTTGTACGTGGGGCCGACGGTGATGACCCCGTTGGGGCCCGGCATCTTGAGCTTCAGGTAGGTGTAGTTGGGGACGACCATGAACTTCGCGTAGCATGGTCTTCCCAGTACCGCGTGGTAGGTTCCTCGGAACCCGACCACCTCGAACGTCAGGGTCTCCCTTCGGAAGTTGGAGGGTGTTCCGAAGCAGACGGGAAGGTCGAGTTGTCCGAGGGGCTGAACGCGCTTCCCGGGAATGATCCCATGGAAGGGCGCAGCGCCTGCCCGGACGGAGGACAAATCGACACGCAGGAGCCCGAGGGTCTCGGTGTAGATGATGTTGAGGCCGCTGCCTCCGTCCATGAGGACCTTGGTGAGTCTGACATCGCCGATGATGGGGTCGACGACGAGCGGGTATTTCCCCAGGCTCGGCACATGGTCGGGGTGGTCGGCTTGGTCGAAGGTGATGGGCTTGTCGGACCAGTCTAGGTAGACTGGCGCCGCCACCTTTACCGAACAGACCTCCCGGCGCTCTTGCTTGCGGTGCCGAGCCGAGGCAATCGCCGCTTGCCCACCGTAGATCATGAAGCAGTCGCAGACCTCGGGGAACTCTCCTGCTTGGCGATCTTCCTTCTTATCGTCGCCGTGGGCCCTGCCACCCTCCACGGGTGGCCCGGCCCTGTGGAAGTGGCGCCGAAGCATGACGCACTCCTCAAGGGTGTGCTTGACGGGCCCCTGGTGATAGGGGCACGGCTCCTTGAGCATCTTGTCGAAGAGGTTGGCACCTCCTGGGGGTTTCCGAGGGTTCTTGTACTCGGCGGCGGCGACAAGGTCCGCGTCGGCGGCGTCGCGTTTTGCTTGCGACTTCTTCTTGTCCTTCTTCTTGGCGCCGCGCTGAGTTGATGCCTCGGGGGCATCTTCCGATGGGCGGCCCTGGGGCTACTCGTCCTTCCGGAAGATAGCCTCAACCGCCTCCTGGCCGGAGGCGAACTTGGTGGCGATGTCCATCAGCTCGCTCGCCCTGGTGGGGGTCTTGCGACCCAACTTGCTCACCAGGTCGCGGCAGGTGGTGCCAGCGAGGAACGCGCCGATGACATCCGAGTCGGTGATGTTGGGCAGCTCGGTGCGCTGCTTCGAGAATCGCCGGATGTAGTCCCGGAGAGACTCTCCCGGCTGCTGTCGATAGCTTCAGAGGTCCCAGGAATTCCCCGGGCGCACGTACGTGCCCTGGAAATTGCCGGCGAAAGCTTGGACTAGGTCGTCTCAGTTGGAGATCTGCCCCGGAGGCAGGTGCTCCAACCAGGCGCGAGCGGTGTCGGAGAGGAACAGGGGGAGGTTGCGGATGATGAGGTTGTCATCGTCCGTTCCACCCAGTTGGCAGGCCAGACGGTAATCCGCGAGCCACAGTTTCGGCCTCGTCTCCCCCGAGTACTTTGTGATAGTAGTCGGGGTCGGAACCGGGTCGGGAACGGCGCCCGTCGTATGGCCCGGCTGAAGGCCTGCGGACCGGGTGGTTCGGGCGAAGGACTCCGATCCTCCCCGCTGTCGTAGCGTCCCCCACGCCTGGGGTGGTAGCCTCGGCGCACCCTCTCGTCGAGGCGGGCCCGACGGTCGCGGTGAGGGTGCTCGTTGCCGAGGCGACCCGGGGCCGCAGGCGCTGTGTGGCGCGTGCGCCCGGTGTAGACCGAGGCTTCCCGCATGAATCGGGAAGTCGCGGCATGAGGTTCCGAGGGGTACCCCTGCCTTCGGGAGGCGGAGCTCTCGGTCCGTCGGACCGCAGCGCCTTCCAGGAGATTCTTGAGCTCCCCCTGGATTCGCCGCCTCTCGGTGGTTGATGGCTCCGGCATCGCGCGGAGGAGCATTGCTGCTGCAGCCAGGTTCTGGCCAACCCCACTAGATGCGGGTGGCGGCCTGACCCTGACATCGTCGGTGATGCGGTGCTGGAAGCCCTGGGGTAGGTGACGTATTTCTCCGGCTGGAGGTGGGGCCACCCATGCCTGCCCGACGTCCCGGCGGATCGGCTCAAGCGCTCCTGCCCCCTCGTCGAGCCTGGCCTGCACCCTGCGGACTTGCTTGAGCTGTGGGTCATGGCCCCCCGCCTGAACGGGGACCACAGCTAGCTCCCGTGGGATGTCAACGCGAGGCACCGGCCTAGGGAGATCACCGTCCTCCGGCATGCCGAGATGGTTGCCTTCGGAGGGACCCCCTAAATCGACGTGGAAATATTCGCGGCTTGGGCCACAGTCCTCGTCACCGAGGCTACGGCTACCGTCGGAACAGTCGGAAAGGCAGTAGTCGCATGCGGTCATAAAGTCCCGCATGGCACTGGGGTTGCCAAGTCCAGAGAAATCCCAACAGAAGCTGGGCTCGTCGTCTTCCTCGGACCCAGAGGGCCCGTAGGTCGAGACGTCCGTCAGCCGGTCCCAAGGTGACCGCATACGAGACCCCAAAGGGTTCGGACTCGCCTCTACGAGAGCTTCCGCCAAAGCGAGGCCACTTGGCGGGTCGAGGTTGAATCCGAGAGGCGCGAGATGGGAATCGGTCGGTACCTCTTGGTCGACGGGCGGTGATGAAGTCACGTCGGGGACTGACTGCACCATTGTCCCAGGTACGAGGGCGACGCCTAGCAAGCCTTCCGCAAGCGTGCCGGTGTCGTCCGTTTGCTCGGAGTTGGCGTGTCGCGGGGAGACGGCGCTCTCCTCCGTCTCAAACATGAGGTCGATGCCCGACGCGCCCCCTGTTGGAGCGCTGGGGCCGTCGACTCGCTCGACAGTCGACGAGGTACTGCCTCCCGCTTGGCCTTGGTTGCCCCGCCTCCTCCTCCGTCGGTGGGGGATAGGACGGGGCGAGCTCGAAGGTCGTTCTTCCACCCCGCGGGGAAGACGTCGTCGATTCCGCCGCCGGCGGGCGGGCTGTCGGCCGCCATTGCCGCTGTCGCCCGGCGGTGGAATGAGTATCATGTCGTAGCCACCGTCGAGGGACATGAACTCAAGGCTCCCGAAACGGAGCACCGTCCCGGGTCGGAGAGGTTGCTGGAGACTGCCCATCTGGAGCTTGACGGGAAGCTGTTCGTCAACACGCAGCAGGCCCCTACCTGGCGCGCCAACTGTCGGCGTTCCGAGACCGGGGGTCCCTAAGCCGACGAGTGAATGTCGCCGCGTGCCCCAGCCCAGATGGGTCGACGCGAGGCCGAGCGCGAAGGGGGGAAGTGAGGTGGCCAGAGATGGGCGTGAGAGAGGTGGAAATCCCGCGGCCTTCGTGTTGGTCCCGCGCCCAGGTCGGGTGCGCTTGCAGTAGGGGGTTACAAGCGTCCACGCGGGAGAGGGAGCGAGCGGCCTCACGCGAGCGCCTGTCTCGTCCTCGTCCCCGCGCGGCCAACCCTCTCTAAGAGGGCCCTGGTCCTTCCTTTTATAGGCGTAAGGAGAGGATCCAGGTGTACAATGGGGGGTGTAGCAGAGTGCTACATGTCTAGCGGGGGAGAGCTAGCGCCCTAAGTACATGCCGTTGTGGCAGCCGGAGAGATTTTGGCACCCTGCTGGCGTGATGTCGTGGCCGTCGGAGGAGCGCTGGAGCCTGGCGGAGGGACAACTGTCGGAGTTGTTGAGTCCTTGTTGACGTCCTCTTGCTTCCGTAAGGGGGCTGAGAGCCACCATCGTCACTGAGTATGCGGGGCGCCATCATTGCCTATCTGGTGGAGCGAGCCAGATGGGACGCCGGTCTTGTTCCTCGTGGCTCAAGTCAGCTCGGGGTAGGGTGATGATGGCGCCTCCTGTTGACGTGGCCGGTCCGCGCCCTAGGTTGGGCGATGTGGAAGCTCCTCCGAAGCCGAGGTCGAGTCTGTCTTCCGTGGCCGAGGTCGAGTCCGAACCCCTGGGTCGGGCGAGGCGGAGGCTGTCGGTTGAGGCCAGGGCAGAGTCCGAGCCCTGGGGTCGGGCGGAGCGGAGTTCGTCGTCTTCTGGGGCTGAGCCCGAGTACGAGCCCTGAGTCGGGCGGAGCGGAGTTCGCAGCCCGAGTCCGAGCCCTCGGTTGGGCGGAGCGGAGTTCGCCGTCTTCCGGGACTTAGCCCGAGTCCGAGCCCTGGGTCGGGCGGAGCGGAGTTCGTCGTCTTCTGGGACTTAGCCCGAGTCCGAGCCCTGGGTCGGGCGGAGCGTAGTTCGCCGTCTTCCGGGACTTAGCCCGAGTCCGAGCCCTGGGTCGGGCGGAGCGGAGTTCGCCGTCTTCCGGGACTTAGCCCTAGTCCGAGCCCTGGGTCGGGTGGAGCGGAGTTCGCCGTCTTCCGGGACTTAGCCCGAGTCCGAGCCCTGGGTCGGGCGGAGCGGAGTTCGCCGCCTTCTGGGACTTAGCCCGAGTCCGAGCCCTGGGTCGGGCGGAGCGGAGTTTCCTAGGGTGTCTGCGGCCGGGCCTGACTGCCTGCCAGCCTTACTCTGTCAAGTAGCACCGCAGTCGGAGTGGCGCAGGCGGCACTGTCTTTCTGTCAGGCCGGTCAGTGGAGCGGCGAAGTGACGGCGGTCACTTCGGCTCTGTCGGCTGCAGGGCGCGTGTCAGGATAAAGGCGTCAGGCTGCCTTTGCATTAAATGCTCCTGCGATTTGGTCAGTCGGTGCAGCGATTTGGTCAGGGTTGCTTCTTGGCGAAGATACGGCCTCGGGCGAGCTGGAAATACGTTAGCTGCTGGAGGGGGGCCTCGGGCGAGGCAGAGATCCTCCGGGGTCGGCTGCCCTTGTCCGAGGCTAGGCTCGGGCGAGGCGTGATCGCGTCCTTCGAATGGACCGATCCCTGACTTAATCGCACCCATCAGGCCTTTGCAGCTTTATGCTGATGGGGGTTACCAGCTGAGAATTAGGAGCCTTGAGGGTACCCCTAATTATGGTCCCTGACAAGTCTGTTCCCCACATCGTGCCTCATTAATGATGCGATTAATCAGGCAACAATAACACTATTTATCTACCCCTCAACCCCTCTCGGTCTTGGCCTATCTCGTCACTAACCAAGCCACCAGCCCACCAGTGACCACTGACCAGCCACCATGGGAAGGAAGAGGGCAGCTGTTAAGAAGTCTTCTTTTAGTAGCAATTCTCCCCAACTCTCCCCAATCATAGGAAATGCTGCTTTGGATAGTACTGGTACAGAATCTGCTGATAGGGTTCATGTTGAAGCTGAATCCTTTGTGGCCAGTGCCTCCTCCCCAGCAGATGTTGATGGTGATCATGTGCCAGTGCCACTACCCCAAAAATCTAAAGCCTCTGTTTTCAAGGCAGAGTGTTGGAATCATATGGATAAGCGAGAAATTGTTGAGAATGGTATAAAGAGTTTTATTGCTATATGTCATTATTGTAAAACTGAGTTGAGTGCAGATTCTGCTGGTGGAACTGGACATTTGAATCGTCACTTCAAAGCATGTTTGAAGAAGGTAGGGCAAACTGTTGGTGGAGGTGTGCAAACCTAATTGAACTTCGCTACCGATGGCAGTGTAAGTACATGGGTTTACAACCCACAGGTAGCACACGAAGAAATTATCAATTACATCGTCTCTGAGGACTTACCTATTATGATTGGTGAAAGCCAAAAATTTAAGAATTTGATTCAGCGTGCTTTCTGTCCACAGTATCAATCTGTTAGTAGAACTACTAGAAAATATGATTTGATATCATTGTACCAAAAAAACTTGCTGTACTTAAAGAAAATTTTAAGAATGTTCAGTTTTCATTTGCTTTAACTTCTGATATATGGACATCATCACACCAAAAGACTAGTTATATTTCTGTTGTTGCCCACTATTTGGATAATTCATATTGTCTAAACAAGCGTGTTATTGGTTTTAGAGTAATGAATGATTCACATACTGGTACTGCCATTGCTAATCATATTCTAGAGGTGATAAATGATTTTTGAGATAAAGAATAAAATTCTCTCTATTACTCTTGATAATGCTTCCTCAAATACAAATGCAATTGCATTTCTTACCCCTCAACTGCAGTCATACATTGCTGGTTATGTTATTCACCAAAGGTGTGTGTGCCATATCATAAACTTGGTTGTTCAGGATGGCATAATAATTGTAAGTAAATTTTTGGAGAATATTCGTGCTGCTATTCGATTCATAACTAGTACCCCTCAAATGGTTACAAAGTTTGCTGAGTACTACAAAGAAAATAGTATGAAACCTAGGAAATTTGGCCTTGATATGAAGATTAGATGGAATTCAACCTACTTAATGCTTAAGAAACTAGAATGTTATGAAAAAATTATTACTGTTTTTGTGAATGCTAATTCTCAGGATCTTGATTTGGTGCTAACTAAGGTTGATTGGTATATTGTGAGACATTTTAGAGAGTTTCTAATGCCCTTTTATGCAGCAACAACACGCAAAGAAGTTATCATCGTCTCTGAAGACTTACCTATTATGATTGGTGAAAGCCAAAATTTTAAGAATTTGATTCAGCGTGCTTTCTGTCCTGTAACACTATGAAAATCATTAAATAAAATAATGCATTTAGTTAATATTGATATTAATGGTAATGAATTTTCTTTTAAGCGTGTGTCATTTATTTGCCTTTGGAATGATTTTTGGATGCTCATGATTGATTTTGGTCATTTAATAGCATTTCGTTTTAAATAAAAATCCTAGTAAATAATATATATAATAATATTAGTCCAAGAATTAATATCTTATTTATAAATAATTTTAGTTTGATTATTATGATTTTTAGGGTTATTTCAAAATGTATTTCGAATTTGGAAAAGGGAAATATATAAAAAAAGACCTAATCCTACCGGCCGTGTGGCCCATTAGGCCCAACATTTCCCAGCCACCCTAACCCTAGCCGGCCGCGCCCTCTCCCTGTGGCCGCCGCCCCCTACTCTATCGCCTAGCCGCCGCCACCCTTTCCACTTCTCTCTCCCACCCGGTCTCTCTCTCTCATCTCTCTCTCCTCCCTTCTCTCCTTCCTGCTCACAGCTGCCGCCAGGAGCTCTCCACGGCGCCCACACGCGATGATCCCGCGCGCCAGGAGCTCTCCACGGCTGCGCCCAGGTGCCCTATTCCGACCGGCCGAGCCCCTATGCTGGAGCCGCACCGCGCAGCCTCGACGCCGACCGAGCTCGTGCTCGACGCTCCTGCAACCCGCGTGCGAGCCGCGACTCGACCGACCCCGCGCGTCCACCTCGCCGTCACCTCCCGACCGTGCCGAGCCAAGCGCCTGCAGCCAGGCCCCCGCGCCACCCGCGCACACTGCCGAGCAGCCGCGCACACCCGCCCGGTGCCCGGACCGCACGCACCGTGCACCGCGCGCCAGCGCCCTGCTCAAGCCGCACGTGCCGCGAGCCCCTTCGACCGCGACCCAGCGCTGCCATGAAGACGAGCGACCGTTCTTCTTCGTGCGTTAATGGAGTTCAAGTCATCCGTTTTCTCCCCCCATTAATCCCTCTGTTGATGTACGCCATTGATGGCTGTTGGGGCCATGCTTCGGTGCGCCGAAGGTCTTACACGAAGAAGCAGCTTCGGCTGAAGTCGTCCCCAGGAGATGGCCGAAGGTTCCTTTTCATGGAGCTTCGGCGTTACAAACCGACATAGAGATAGAATGACCTTTTTATCCATAGAGGTCTGAGTCAATGTTGTAAACTTTTGTAAGGGGCATAATTGTAATTTGTCACAGGCTGTGACCTGTGTCTATAAATAGATGAACAGTACCTCTGTACTGTTCATGCGAACCTGTCATTTGCCTTCGCATCACACTTGTATTCTCGCTTTCCTCAGGACCGAAGGTACATTTGTAATTTGAAATCATTTATGTTCGTTCATGTTAGTAAAAATGGAAATGATTCTATGATAACATTTAAATGTTTATTTTATACCTCATGATTTATATGAATACTTCGTCCCTCGTTATTATGTTTACGAAGGTATGCCCTTCGTAACCTTCGTCCGAAATTCTTTATATCCCGAAAGGATATAACGTGATGGAGGACGAAGGACTTTAACACTTAACATTTTCTGTGTTGCCTTGTTCTTAACTCTTAGCCTTTGAGAACAAGCCCCCAACATTGGCGCCCACCTCCGGTGAACTCACTTCCACTTTTCTGAGCTGATGGCTTCGTTCAACAATCAAGCTGGAGCTGCTTCGGCTTCGAAGCTGGTGCTCCCGATAACAGGCGGTTCTTGCTCAGAGCCGGCTAACAAGAAGCAGAAGAAGGAGGCTCAGAGAAGGGTGCAGCATGTTGGAGTGCAGGGACCCTTCATCAAGTCAAAATGGTCCCACATTCCAATTACTTTCTCTCAGGAAGACCTTCAGCTTAAGGATTATCCTCACAATGATGCCATGGTTATCTCTTGCGTGATCAAAGGATTTCTGGTCCACAATGTCCTAGTTGATACAGGCAGTGCAGCTGATATTATATTTGCTAAAGCCTTCAGACAAATGCAAGAGCCCGAAGACAAGATTCATGATGCTACGCACCCTCTTTGTGGCTTCGGAGGGCGACAGATTGTAGCACTTGGGAAGATTACCATGCCGGTAACCTTCGAATTTGTTAACAACACAAGGACTGAGCAAATTGTGTTTGATATTGTTGACATGGAGTATCCTTACATTGCTATCATTGGCCGTGGTACTCTTAATGCCTTCGAAGCAATTCTTCACCCAGCTTATCTCTGCATGAAGATACCTTCGGACCAAGGGCCTATTGCTATTCATGGAAGCCAGGAAGCTGCTAGAAGGGCCGAAGGAAGCTGGACTGACTCCAAGGCAATCCATAACATAGATGGAGCTGAAGCTTGTGAACAGTACAAATTCAGGAGGGAGAAGGCAGCTTCAGCGGATCAGCCGAAGCCCATGTTATTGTGTGAAGACATAGCAGAGCAGAAGGTGTTGTTGGGCTCGCAATTATCTGAAGACCAGGAGAAAACCTTGATAAGGTTTTTATTCAACAACAAAGATGTTTTTGCATGGTCAGCTAATGATCTCTGTGGAGTAAATCGGGATGTTATTGAACATTCGCTCAATGTTGACCAATCCTTCAGACCCCGAAAGCAGAGGCTTCGGAAAATGTCTGATGACAAGGCCGAAGGGGCTCGCAATGAAGTAAAAAGACTCCTCAGTGCAGGAGTTATCAGAGAAGTGAAGTATCCAGAGTGGCTAGCTAACACTGTTATGGTGAAGAAGGCCAATGGCAAGTGGAGAATGTGTATTGATTTCACAGATCTCAACAAGGCTTGTCCGAAGGATGAATTCCCGCTGCCAAGGATAGACTCTTTAGTCGATGCAGCAGCTTCTTCAGAGCTCATGAGTCTCCTAGACTGCTACTCAGGCTATCATCAAATTTGGATGAAGAAGGAAGATGAGCCAAAAACTAGCTTCATAACCCCAAGTAGTACATATTGCTATCTTCGGATGCCTGAGGGGCTCAAAAATGCCGGAGGGAGTTTCAGCCGAATGACAGCGAAGGTTCTCCAGTCTCAGATAGGTAGAAATGTGTTGACTTATGTCGATGACATTATTGTAAAAAGCACAAAGCAGGAAAATCATATTGCTGATCTACAGGAGACCTTCGCCAGTTTCAGACAAGCTGGTCTGAAGCTGAATCCAGAAAAATGTGTCTTCGGAGTGAAGAAGGGTAAATTTCTTGTATGCTTGGTTTCAACAAAGGGAATCGAAGCTAATCCAAATAAAATCGAAGCTATACTTCGAATGGAGCCACCAACCACAAGAAAGGGGGCTCAAAGATTAACAGGAAGGCTGGCATCTCTCAACAGATTTATATCCAGATCAGCAGAAAGAAACTTACCATTCTTCGAGGTGCTGAAGTCAGCTGAAGTCTTTCAATGGGGCCCAAGTCAACAAAAAGCCTTCGAAGAGCTGAAGCAATACTTAATAGATCTAACAACATTAACTCCACCAACGCCAGGGGCTCCTCTGTTGTTATATGTGGCAGCTTCGCACTCAGCAGTAAGTGCGGCACTTGTCCAGGAGAAGTTTGATGGACAAGTCAAGAAGCAGGTCCCAGTATATTTTGTATCTGAGGTCCTTAGTGTCTCAAAGAAAAATTATACAGAGCTGGAGAAGGTATTGTATGCCGTCTTAATGGCATCCAGGAAGCTTCGGCATTATTTTCAGGCATACAACATTATTGTTCCTTCTTCGCAGCCGTTGAAGGATATCATGAGAAATAGAGAAGCTACTGGGCGTATTGGAAAATGGGCTGTGGAGCTCAATGAATTTTACATTGATTATGTGCATAGATCCTCAATCCAGTCTCAAGCATTGGCAGATTTCATTGCCGACTGGACGCCAGGGGCTCAGGACGAAGAAGCAAATAAAGATGCCGAAGTATGGACAGTGTTTTGTGATGGCTCTTGGGGAACCTTCGGAGCAGGTGCAGCTGCTGTGTTGGTCTCACCATCCAAGGTTAAAACTTGCTATGCAGCAAGACTTGACTTCAGCTGCACAAATAATATAACTGAGTACGAAGCCCTGCTCCTGGGTCTTCGGAAACTAAAGGCAATGGGAATCAGAAGGGCGATTCTTAAAACTGATTCCCAGGTTGTTTCGGGTCATATTGACAAAAGTTGCAAGGCTAAAGACCCGAAGCTTGAAAAATACCTAGATACGGTCCGAAGGATCGAGGCCTCCTTCGAAGGATTTTCTGTCAAGAATATCCCTCGAGGACAAAACGAGCATGCTGATTTACTAGCCAAGTCTGCAGCACAGGGGCTGCCGTTACCTTCGGATGTCTTCTTCGAAACAATAAAGGCACCTTCAGTGGAGCTCCTTGAAAGAGCAGTCCTCAATATTTCTCCTGTTTACAGCGAAGATTGGAGAACTGAAATAATCTCTTACCTTCAGGGCAACTTCCTATCAGATGACAAAGCTTATAATAAAAGGATAGAGGCAAGAGCTCGTCCGTATGTCATGATAGAAGGGGAGTTATACAAGCATGGAGTTTGTGCCCCGCTGCTCAAGTGCTTGTCTAGAACCGAAGGTATAGAGTTAATGAAAGAAATACATGCAGGCCTGTGTGGATCCCACATCGGATCTAGGCCGTTACTTGGAAAAGTTTTTCGCCAAGGGTTTTATTGGTCGAAGGCAGCTTCGGATGCAGCGGAGTTAGTTCAAAAGTGCGAAGGTTGTCAGAAATGTGCAAGAGATCAAAAGCAACCTTCGTCTTTGACACAGCTGATACAACCCATCTGGCCATTGCAAAGGTGGGGCCTTGACTTGTTGGGTCCATTACCACCGGCCCAAGGGAATCTAAGATATGTTATAGTAGCTGTGGAGTATTTTTCCAAGTGGATTGAGGCGAAGCCATTAGCCACAATAACTTCGGCCACTGTCCAAAAGTTTTTCTGGCAGAATATTGTCTGTCGCTTTGGGGTACCGAAGGCCATCACTGTAGATAACGGAACGCAGTTTGACTCCGAAGCTTTCAGAAATTTCTGTGATCAAATTGGAATGAAGATCCATTTTGCATCAGTCAGGCATCCGGAGTCGAATGGGCTTGTTGAAAGGGCCAACGGCATCATAATGACAGGAATAATGAAGTTAATCTTCAATCAACCAAGGGGAAAGTGGCCAGATCAGTTGACCAAAGTGGTGTGGAGCCACAATACAACAACATCAAGGTCTACAGGCTTTACCCCATTCAAATTATTATTCGGTGACGAAGCAATAACTCCGGAAGAAGCTAAAGCTGGGTCAATAAGGGTAGTAGCTTCGGCAGAATCAGGCCCCGAAGATGCTTGCCTTGTGGAAAAAGATACTTTAGAGGGGATCAGGCTTCAGGCCGTGGAGAATATCAATAAATATCAAGCTGAAACAGTCAGGTGGCGAGATAGAAAGGTCCGCTTAAAAAATATTGAGCCGGGACACTTGGTGCTTCGGAGAGTGGCCAACCCAGATACAGTGGGCAAGTTACAATTGAAATGGGAAGGGCCTTTCTTAGTAGCATCCTCGTCAAGGCCTGGTTCGTACAGATTAAAGGACATGGATGGCAACGAAATTCCAAGATCTTGGAATGCAGATGAGCTTCGGAGATATTATGTATAACCTGATGTAACTTTTTATGTTTTTCTTTTTTCATGGCACCCTTTTCCTTTCTAAAGGGGGAGAAAGGTTTTTAATGGGGCCATCATATGTAATTTCCTTTTTAGTTTTATAAGAGCAAAATCCCCCAAAGAATGTAAATGTAAAAGCTGAGAACGCACCATCGAGTGCCGAAACTGAAAAAGAGAAGAAGCTCCAAAGACGTCCCTAAGGGGATGCAAAGCTCACAGCGAAAAGTCAACGCTGATACCGCCTAAGTAAAAGGCGAAGAAGCTCCAAAGACGTTCCTAAGGGAATGCAGAGCTTATACCGCCTAAGTAAAAGGCGAAGAAGCTCCAAAGACGTTCCTAAGGGAATGCAGAGCTTATACCGTCTAAGTAAAAGGCGAAGATGCTCCAAAGTCGTTCCTAAGGGAATGCAGAGCTGATGTGTGGTTGTTTCTAAGGAAATGATGGCTGAGAGCGTGGCTTCGGACATATGCTTTGGACATTCATTCGCACATTACATTACATCATAACATTTGCATTCATAAGCATCCATTCATAGCATTTGTGTTCCTAAGTCGTTGTTCGGCAAAAAGAAGAATTGGTCTCTTATGCTTTGTTGTGTACAAAAAAGAAAAGCTTCGGCAAAAAGAAGAAGTGGTCTTTTATGCTTCGTTGCTCGGCAAAAAGAAGAATTGGTCTCTTATGCTTTGTTGTGTACAAAAAAGAAAAGCTTCGGCAAAAAGAAGAAGTGGTCTTTTATGCTTCGTTGCTCGGCAAAAAGAAGAATTGGTCTCTTATGCTTCGTTGTGTACGAAAAGAAGGGAAGGTGTTTTTTCGCCCTCGGCTCAAAATACTGATTTCGTCCACATCAAAGCGCCTCAGTAGAAGGGTAAGAATATATTACAAGGTATGTACAAAGTTCCTTGAGAACAGTTTAATTGTATTTACAAAAGTTGTTACAAAAGTATCCTGAGTTTTTTCCTATAGTATACTTCTACTGATCTTCATTAAGCTTCAGCTTCGGCGACAGCTTCGGCGACATATCTTAAGCATCATCTTCACCTTCGTCATCCTACATAAATCAAGGTATCGTGAGTAAAAATCAAGTGCAAAGGAGAAGGTAAGTACGAAGTATCATTTCTTACTGGTTCAAGATGACTTCGAGCTTCGTCTCCAGCCTTCTCCCGCCCGCCTTTTGTCCATATCATTTTTATGAATCTATTTGAGATGCTTCGGGCGAGGTCAGGTATATCGTCCAGGATTGATGGAGACAGGGTGAAGTTGGGCCTGTTGACGATTTTCCCATGCTCGCAGCCGGCCTTCAGGAACGCAGCAGCGGTACCCCGAGAAGCTACCCAGGCACAGAAGTCACCGTGCCCGGCTATAACTTCGTCAAGTTCTTCGATTTCAGCTTCAATATGATCGAAGACTTGTGGTAAATTTTCCGCTGAAGGGTTAAACTTCCCGCTGCTGGCTCCAACAGAGTAAAATATCTTTTTTAATCGTTCAATACAATTATTGCTAAATTTCAAGCATTTGTCTTGAAGGCTTGTTAATGATTTTTTCAAGACTGAGTTGGCCTGGACTTCGGCTTCAAGTTTCGAATTAAGCTCTAGCTTCTCCTGATCAAATTGTTTTGATTGACTGATAAGCTTCGAATTCAATTCTGATACTTTAGCTTCAGTCTCAGCCAGCAAGCCTTCGGTCGATTGGAGCTCGAAGTCTTTCTTTTCAATGATAGCTGATTGTTCTTTTATCTTGCTCTCTAAATTTTCAATTATAGCTTCGTGTTTTTTGTCCTCCAAATCTTGTTGCATCTTCAGAGCCTTGCTCAGTAGCATGCTCTGCACAGAAACAACTTTTGTTAGTAACATTTTCATTATTAACAACAATAAAAACAAGAGAAAAGATTGTTTACCTTGAAGTTGGAATAAAATAAGCTGCCGACGATATGTTGTCGTCGGTAGCGGCTGATATCTGTCTCTAGCTTCGGAAAACCGATACTCTTTGATAGAGTACCGATGACCTTAGCTCCAGTTTGGTCTCGAATGCAGCCCAATTTTTCGTCATCAATGCCTCCAAATAGAAGGGCTCCTGGCTTGTAGCCGCAAGATTTGGCATAGTCCTTAACTTCTTCCATTTCGGCCTTCGACAGTTTTTGCCCAATTAAATTTTGAAATGTGTAAGCTTCGTCGTCCGAAGTATCTTCGGCCATTTCTTTCCCCTTCCCAGGCACTGTGGCCATGGTTTTTTCAGCAGCAGTGGCAGCTTCTTCTGCAGCCATGTCTTCCAAAATTTTGTCAATGTCCTCAATAGTAGTTTCTAAGTTCACATCTTCGGCTGTAGCGGCTTCGGTAGCCGCGACCTCCGAAGGTGCGACTTCGACATTTGTTGTGTCTTCAGCAGCTGCCGTTTTCTGAATTGACGCCCTCGGCGGCGTCTTATCGATAACTTCGGTCACTGCAATAATTCTTTGCCGCTTTGGTTTGGTTATCTTCGTTTGTTCCGGCTCTTCCACCTTTCGAAAAAGCTTCGTCAGTTCAGGCCCTAGTGGACTTAGCTTCGTGGGCACGAGTTCAGTCATTACCTTTAAAATTTCCTCCACGTCGCTGGTAGAAGGTGGTGTGGGGGTCCCCTCTTCTTCGGATAATTTTCGCTTCAGAGTTGATATTTTTCTTTTCTTGGGAATTTTCTTCTCTTTTGCTGGCCTTTCTTCATCCTTGTCCAGAGCTTCGGCCACTCTTTTTCTTTTTTGGCCCTCAGCACCCTTGTTCAGCCGTTCATAGTCAGTGTACTCGAAGCCCAGGGCATCAAGCACTCGGTTCAGCCTTCGCTTCGGACGGGTGCCGCAGGCCGCTGTCATTAGTTGATCTTCTTTTTTGGAATAATTCCCCAGAATTTCATTACACATCACCTCGACTGTGTCCAGCCACTCTTGGCAGGGCTTCTTAAAGTATTGCTTGAATTTGAAGTGATATGGAAGCCGGACAAGTTCCCCCTCCTTCTTCTCCCCCTTCAACTTTGGCATTTACCATTCTTTCAGAGTAGGGAAGACTCTGAATGCCAAGAATTCTTGAACCAGATCCCTGGTACTGATATGTTCTGCAATAATTCCGAATTCATCCATTGCCTGTTGTGTTTGACCCTCTGGTGTCATGTTGCAGCGGGGTCGGGTTTCTCCGAAGATCAGCTCGAGTGGACTTTGCACAAGCTTCTCTTTGTCGTCATCAACCTTGACATAGAACCATTCTGATTTCCAGCCTGCTGGCCATTTGCTTCGGTAGCTGATCACAGGAAACTTTGCGGTTTTCCGGTAGGCAAAATTGTAGCAACCGAAGTTTTCATGTAGCCCATCTTTTCTGGCCTTTGTTTGATAATGTAACTCATGAACTCGGCAGAAACTGTCGGCAAATGGCTCCACTGCTTGGCTTCGGAGGGCCCAAATATAAACGCTAAGCCTAACGATAGCGTTAGGAGTTAACTGGTGAAGATAGATACCAAACCTCTTCAGTATCTCCGCAATAATCTCGTGAAGAGGGAATCTCAGCCCAACCTTTAAAAAGCTCTTGAAGATAACAATCTCGTCCTTCTCTGGCTTCGGGGTGGTTTCTTCTCCCCCGAAGCGAAGTAGCTTCTTCTGATTTTCATTAAAATAACCTGCTTTCACCATCTTCGAAAGATCAGCCTTTGAAACAGTTGATTTCCCAAAATCCAGGTGGCTGGGTTTGCTGGGCATGGCAATGCGATAGTCATCTTCGGGATCAGTCCCTTCAATATTCTCTTCTTCTCCTTCGGCAGCTGTCGGGTTTGCTTCAGCAGCGGGCATGTCTTCCGCAGTCACTAGTCCGGAACGCTGCATCGCTTCGGAGATGGGCACAGTATTCGAACCTTCGGCTTCATCTCCCTCACGTGCAACTCTGGCAGTAGATCGCACTCTAGCCATTTGATTCTGAATTTGGGGAAGTTAGATACTTTTTTCTTTTTTCTTTTTCTCGAAGCTCTTCTTTCTGACGAAGCAGACGTCGAGATGGACCTTCGTTCGGTTCTGAGAGTCAAGCTTCGGCTATAGTTAAAAATTTTGGCAGCAAAACAGTGCAAATAGCAATGAATGCTGTGGTAACTTCACACCTACCCGTCTGTTTATATAGTGCTGCAGGTAAGAAGGCGAAGCGGCAGGATTTTTACACCAAGCGGGCAGTCACTTGTACTCGCTGTGCAGTGGACCGCAAAGATCAAACAGTAACTCTGCAAGGTGGGCCTGGCACGCGCTCGGAAGCCGGATCGTTTCTCCGCAACGAGCTCAGGGAAGGTGTTTTTTGGACCTTCGGCTTCCCGAAGCTGAAGAGGCTTTTTTCACGGGTCAAGCTCGTTACGAAAAACGATCTAGCACCGCGAAAGGGGCTACTGTTGGGGCCATGCTTCGGTGCGCCGAAGGTCTTACACGAAGAAGCAGCTTCGGCTGAAGTCGTCCCCAGGAGATGGCCGAAGGTTCCTTTTCATGGAGCTTCGGCGTTACAAACCGACATAGAGATAGAATGACCTTTTTATCCATAGAGGTCTGAGTCAATGTTGTAAACTTTTGTAAGGGGCATAATTGTAATTTGTCACAGGCTGTGACCTGTGTCTATAAATAGATGAACAATACCTCTATACTGTTCATGCGAACCTGTCATTTGCCTTCGCATCACACTTGTATTCTCGCTTTCCTCAGGACCGAAGGTACATTTGTAATTTGAAATCATTTATGTTCGTTCATGTTAGTAAAAATGGAAATGATTCTATGATAACATTTAAATGTTTATTTTATACCTCATGATTTATATGAATACTTCGTCCCTCGTTATTATGTTTACGAAGGTATGCCCTTCGTAACCTTCGTCCGAAATTCTTTATATCCCGAAAGGATATAACGTGATGGAGGACGAAGGACTTTAACACTTAACATTTTCTGTGTTGCCTTGTTCTTAACTCTTAGCCTTTGAGAACAAGCCCCCAACAATGGCTGTAGTGATGGTCGTCGTTTCTCTTCTCTCTACAGTGCCCTCTCCCTATAAAATCCACCGAGCTCCTCTGTCTTCCCCCCCTCCCCTGTCCAAACTTTTCCCCATTGCTACCTCGCCCGCACAAGTTCGTCGTTCGCCTGAGCTCGTGCCCCGTCATCCTCACCCAACCACAGCCACCTCGTACCTTCCTCCTCGCAGTGGAGCACGTCCCATCGCTCGCGCCTTTCCTGATTCATTGGACCGTCCACGCCCCTCGCCGGTGTCTGCCACTGCGCTCGCTCACTATCAGCGCCGTTGTGGACGGAAGCCGGAGTAGCGCCCTGCTCGCCGTTGTGCCTCGCTGCTCACCGGAGACGTGCCCAAACACTCACTGACGATTACGCCGTTCACTGCCCGTCGAACACTCTCCCTCGTCGACGTTCATCCAAGACCGCCGTTCATCCCAAGGTTGAAAACAACCCCGAAATATTTATTTGCTAAATCATGTTTTGAATTTATTGTGAATTATTGTTGTAATATTGAGATTATGCGATTTGGCGATTCACGTGTATAACTTTAGAGATTCGATGTATACGTGTAACCAAAATTTAACACCGCGACAACGCTTTGAATATGCGTATGATTTTATAAAAATGAGCACGGTCACTATTCACTAACTCGGTGATTTTCATACTAGAATTGTTTACGAATTTGTTTTTGCTTTAGTGTGTGAAGCGACAATCGGTTAGTAATGATATAAGTATAATTTTAGTGATATAAGAAATTGAAATAGGAACTAAGCCATGTATTTTCGGACGAATGAAAAATGTATAGATTTTACTATTCATAATGAATGTATTCATAAGTATAGCACTTAATTACGTAGAATAGTAAAATACTCCTTTATGTCATAATAACCATGAATAGGTTATTTTAAGTCCCATATAGTTATTTTACAATTAATTCTTAGTATATTAAGGTTAGAAGAATTAAGTAAACATTTTTTTTGTTATATGTATAAATTCTATTTAGAAAAGATAGGAGAAAACTGAAATAGTAGAATTTTTAATAGTGTTAAAATGACTTAACTAGGCACTTATATTTTTCTAATAAAGAAATTAATAGTATGTTGATAGGTTTCTTACTGATGAAGAAGATAATTTGTTCATAATATAAAAATGATATTTTTAATAGATATCATATTTAACAGGGTTCGTATAGATGTTTAAGTGTAGCCGTACTAAATAGTAATATGTCATATAACTTTTCTAATAATGATATAATTGCTTAATTTAGTGCTCACACTGTCATAACTAAAATGATAGTTAATAAATATAGTATTTATTTTAATTATCTGGATCATTTATCCCTACAATAGAATTAAAGGTAATTATAGACTAATTACCCTTTATCATAATCAAACCGTTAGTCAATTTGTTCTTAACTAGATTTATGGCAGGATTAATGATTTCATAGAATTTAATCCACATTATATACGAATCACTTAGTTTTTCTTAAAGGATAAAATAAACTAATAAGAGTTTAAGTTCTTTTATAACTTAAAAATGTTACTTTATATATATTGACTTCAAATATAATATTATAGGCCATATGCTTTTTAATGACATTAAATGATGGTTATGCGTTCATTATCTTTTGCATGAAAATCCACTTAAGATCCATAACCTAACTCGTCTAAAATAAGTGATTAATAATATATGGTCTTTTCCCATAAAACCTATTTAGACTTTTATTTTAATTTGTCATAAGTGAATGATTAATAATATGCTCCATAATTCTTCTACAATTAATAACGTGATTAGTAGTCCATTAAAGTTAGATATAACATATATCTTTTCTAAAATGTTAAAAAGGTTTAATATTGTTATAACGTGTTTTATCGTCTTATAAACCTTTAATCTTAGACATATCACATATGGCATTTTATAAAAGATTAATTTGGTGAACCTAATATTTGTATAATTTAATTAAGATATTTATAAACTCATGTCTTCTTTTATAAAGTATCACACATTTTTTTAAAAGAATAACTTTTTATTATAAGCCGTGTGTGTAACGTTTTTGAAAAGCGAACGCTCTTTTTGTTATGTTTCTTTTAGCTTTGCGTATGGTCAATGTTGTATGTTATTGAGTGGTGTTTGTTTCTTCTTGTTTGTTTGTGTGATATTCAGTGATTGATCCCAAATTTTAGAATCAAGATTCAAGAACCTCAAGTTTTCAATAAGCAAGGCAAGTGGACTTCTCCCTCTGCATACTCTTTTTGATCCCAAACAATACATTTAATAAAGTTTACTCTTTTGGATATATATGCATAACTTGATGGGTTACCTATTTAGATAACCTTTCCAACCTTACTCCTTGTTTAACCTGGGATTATGATCTAATCAAGTAGCTATGCTATTGCTACAACTTAACTTTATGCAGTCACTCCTGTTTATGATATTAATGTTCCAAATGGTATGTTTACATTATTGTTGTTAACCCGATGGTTAAACAAGATTATTGCATATTAATTGGAACATGGAGTGACCACCCGGGAAAACAGTGCTACCATGAGAACTATCATGGCTCTGGTCTTGGCTAAATAACTAGGGAAGTCTTATGTTGGGTGCTGGTCGTGGTCGACAGGAACGGGGGCATCTGGCAAGCTCTTATAGTTCCGGCTCAGGCAGATTGGATACGGGCATAGTTCCCAAAGCTTTACCCTGTAGTCTGGACTATAAGTTGGTTACGGTAGGTGTGCCTTATGCAGTTTGACCATTTCCAACATTTGCGTAATGAGGACTCTAGGGAGAAGCCTCGTAGTGAGACCCTGGCCATTCACCTCGGAAGTGAACACGGGTCTAGCTAACCCGGGCAAAAAGGGGATCGCGACTCATGGGTAAAGATGCGCCACCTCTGCAGAGTGTAAAACTGATATATCAGCCGTGCTCACGGTTATGAGCAGCCTGGACTCCTCACATGATAATTGAACTTGAAGATGGAAATAAATCGAGATCCGATGATCTGCCAATGGTTTTGCTTAAGTGGTTTCACTTAAGTGTTTTTGAAATACTCTTGTACCTTTGTTTAATGGGAATACTTGGGATTCACACTTATTAGTAAGACAGGTGTTGTTAATAAAATGTTGACCAACTAAAATGCTTACTGCTCAACCTCAGCCTCACCTTGTTAGACTTGCATTAGTTTTTCCCCCACTTGCTGAGCCCCGACCATAAGTGAGCTCACCCTTGCTTAATTTTGATCAGAAGTTGCAGATGAAGATACGATGCTGAACTCCAGGGATGCTAGTCTAGTGATACCCCCGGTCATCTTCCTGTGGATGGATGTCCTTGTTTCGCTGTACTTTGATGAATAAAGGTTAAGACATTATGTCTGTTCAAAGTGTAATATGTTAATATAATCGTTATTTACGCTTTTATGCATTGTTCTTTTGATATATTACACTTGTGACGTCAACATATGTGTGGAAATAGATCCTGGCACACATATGCTATGCACCCGGCTCTGGCCTTTGGAAACGGGTGTGACAGAAGTGGTATCAAAGCAATGTGACCGTAGGTCGCTAGATTAGTTAGAAAATGGAAAGCCCAATCAGTCTTTCAAAACTTGATATATTTTCCTCCATAAAAACTTACTTTATATCAAAACTCGTCTCTTTTATCTTCAACTCTTCTTGTCTGATTCTTCGTCTATCAGAAGGTTCTAATGAGAAGCATTGCAAGATGATCAAGCTAGGATTGCGGAACTTGAAGCGAAGTTTGCCAGAAGGAACCCTTTCGAAGCTATCGACAATGCCCTATTCTGTCTTATCCCCACTCCGCAAGAAGTTTTGTTATGGATCCCCTGGATCTATTACCAGACTTCTTGTCTAGGTTGATAGGATAGTTCTTTAGTATTAAGATTTTTCGACTAGATCGGTAATGACGATATTATATTATAAGTGGTTTTCTAATTCCTAATATTGCTATATAACCCTTGACTTTTTATACTTTTGTTTTCTTGCCATTGTATTGCCATCCTTGCGCAATATCTACCTTGATATACTGAATTCTTTGTCTCCTTACTCCTACTTGATAATGCTCTATTATTTTGTCTCCTTGATAATACTTTCTCCCTAACTCACTTCATATCCTTGGTTGTATCATTTATCCTCACTTTAATAGTTCATGGTTATCTTATTTCACTCTTGTCCATGAACAAATATGTCTTGATATTTCCAATATGATTCCTTGACTTTATAATATCTTTCTTATTCTAAACCTTGTCTCACCTTTGTTTTGGTTGAATGAGTAGAATTGGATTGTGTTGTGCTGATATGTTTGAGTTCATGTTAGTTATATTTGTGACTATATTTGATTTGCTTCTTTATAATGATTGTTGTTGTATTGTGTGACTTTTGTCCACAATGACATTAGTTAGCTAGGAAAAACCTTAGATAGATGGGTTTTCTCTATTCTCTATAATCTGTCTTTGCTCAACCCTTTCGTCCCTTCCATTCTTCCATACCCATACAGATGTCAGACCTTGGAATGTCAACTACAAGTGATGTCACTAAATGCAAAGAATGTGGTGTGTTGACAAGTCAAAACAACACTATAAATAAAACAGCTGATGAATAGATATTCAAGACCCAAAAGGATGAACAACCAAACCAACAGACAAGTGAACTTGGAACGTGCTGTTGTTGTGAGTACTATGGAATTCCTTGTCGCCAGATCAGTACAAACAAAAGTGAAACTACAAAACAAAAGAACCGGATTTTGTTTTCTGGCATAAAAAGTCAATGGTCTCCCCAAGAACGACTAATAGCAGATGCACTGTCAGACGATGAATTCCCAGGTATTCCAAAAAGAAAACATCACAAGGATGCCCAGCCCCAAGAAGAAACACATGAGTGTTACATTGATGGATGGACTATTACTTGCACACAGTTTCAGCCTCATCGTCGCATCAGGTCCAAGAAACGAAAAGAGAAACATGGAAAAAGTCAAGAAATAACTTCAAGAAAAGCTTGCTATCAATGTGGACGTGAAGGTCATTACTTACGTAACTGTCCTGAGAAGAGTTCGCTACAGATCACCTCCGAGATGAAGCTATCTCAGTCTCCAGACATGGAATATGAACAAAAATGCACAGAAACTTCTACCAACAACGTAAAGACAACTCCACCATGTAACTTATCAAGTCGTGCTTGCTTTGGCTGTGGTGATACAGGCCATCTTGTTAATGGTTGTCCTAAGAAGGATGTGGAGATCAATAAGGTCCAAAAGAAAAGACAACACCCTCAAACCCATGCATCAACAAAGAATAAACAACGGAAAGAGACCACAGGAAGGATAAGTTATGCAGTGACAGGAACTATTCCATATGATAATGCAGTAATTTTTGGAACACTAGTCATTCACTCAACCGTCGCCACCGTGTTGTATGATCCTCGTACAACACATTCCTTTATTAGTGCCCAGTTTGCAACAAAGTATGGTATCTTTAAGTGTCCCTTGAGATCGAGCAAGACCATCAGTGCACCCGAAGGAAAAATGTTAGTAAACTACATATGTCCAAATGTAAGTGTTAAAATCAACGGGATAGATTTTCCAGCTAATCTCCTAGTGATAGAATCAATGGGAAAGAATGTGATTCTTGGAAATAATTGGTTACAAAGAACTAAGGCAGTAATCCAACATACTGAGAGAACCATATGTTTGCAAACCCCATCTGGAGAAAGAATAGTAGTTGAAGACAATCGACCTCCAGCTCTGATTGGTGCATCTAACAAGGAAGAATAATATATTATTTATCTAGAAGGAGTATGTCTCACGAAAAAAAAATGTCAAGATGTTGCCCCTTTCAAGATTTGTATTTGTGCTAAGTGATATATGAATAAATTTGAAGGATCTTTCGCACCTATTGTGTTTTGTCTCTTTATAAGGAAAATAAAGTATGGTGTCATCTATTATATGCAAACAATGTGATGCTCTACTCTAGTTGCCCTAAAGTCCCGCTCGAGATTTTCTCTCACATTGTGCTCAAAGAAATACTCTTGGATGAGAAAGATTATTTGGATATCAAGCTCTGAAATCTATAAGGTTCAAAAGGATCTATGTTAAGGATTATGACCCTTGTACGCTCTTGTAGTATGATGAAGCTAGTAGAAATCTGAAACCACCCTTGTTCCTTAACTAATCTTATATTGGAAATTAAAACGTTGTGTTAGCCCTTTATATTCATATCGTACAAGCCGCTTATGTAATCTTGTCTCACTATTTCTTTTACTCTCTAACCAGAGGATGAACCCCAATGGAAATGAAGTAAATGATGCCAACGACAATATTCCTGCCTTAACAACTGTGAACGAGAAAAATGAGTCACCAAGATATTCGATGAATGGAATGAAGAACAACAAAAGGAATAGAAAAATGTTTGGATACATGATTAGTCCACCTCAAGCTAAAGCCACAAAACACATGGATACTCAGACAGAAGAATCAAGTCAGGCTCAGCTATATGAGATACAAACACCCAACCAACCATCACCCCCTGTTGGTCAAGCAAAGTTGACTCGCAAAGAACTCAAAGTAAGAGGTGCTTGCTACTACTGCAAAAATGAAGGACATCTTATTCGCGAATGCCCCAAGAAGCGTCTAGACCGAATAAAGAAGAAAGCTGCCAAGCATGACCTAAGCAATACTTCAGAAGACCCACCATTTTATAAGTATGATGATGAAGGTCGCTTGATTTGTATACATTTTGGAGCAGAGAAGTAATGAAGTTTCTTAAGTTTGGAGGAGTTCAATGTGAACCAAGAACCTACAAATAAACCATGTATCTCCCTTTCTTTCGTGCTAGCCTTTTCTTAATCTCGAGGACGAGATTCTTTTTAAGAGGGGTAGATTTGTAACACTATGAAAATCATTAAATAAAATAATGCATTTAGTTAATATTGATATTAATGGTAATGAATTTTCTTTTAAGCGTGTGTCATTTATTTGCCTTTGGAATGATTTTTGGATGCTCATGATTGATTTTGGTCATTTAATAGCATTTCGTTTTAAATAAAAATCCTAGTAAATAATATATATAATAATATTAGTCCAAGAATTAATATCTTATTTATAAATAATTTTAGTTTGATTATTATGATTTTTAGGGTTATTTCAAAATGTATTTCGAATTTGGAAAAGGGAAATATAAAAAAAAAGACCTAATCCTACCGGTCGTGTGGCCCATTAGGCCCAACATTTCCCAGCCACCCTAACCCTAGCCGGCCGCGCCCTCTCCCTGTGGCCGCCGCCCCCTACTCTATCTCCTAGCCACCGCCACCCTTTCCACTTCTCTCTCCCACCCGGTCTCTCTCTCCTCTCTCTCTCCTCCCTTCTCTCCTTCCTGCTCACAGCTGCCGCCAGGAGCTCTCCACGGCGCCCACACGCGATGATCCCGCGCGCCAGGAGCTCTCCACGGCTGCGCCCAGGTGCCCTATTCCGACCGGCCGAGCCCCTATGCTGGAGCCGCACCGCGCAGCCTCGACGCCGACCGAGCTCGTGCTCGACGCTCCTGCAACCCGCGTGCGAGCCGCGACTCGACCGACCCCGCGCGTCCACCTCGCCGTCACCTCCCGACCGTGCCAAGCCAAGCGCCTGCAGCCAGGCCCCCGCGCCACCCGCGCACACTGCCGAGCAGCCGCGCACACCCGCCCGGTGCCCGGACCGCACGCACCGTGCACCGCGCGCCAGCGCCCTGCTCAAGCCGCACGTGCCGCGAGCCCCTTCGACCGCGACCCAGCGCTGCCATGAAGACGAGCGACCGTTCTTCTTCGTGCGTTAATGGAGTTCAAGTCATCCGTTTTCTCCCCCCATTAATCCCTCTGTTGATGTACGCCATTGATGGCTGTAGTGATGGTCGTCGTTTCTCTTCTCTCTACAGTGCCCTCTCCCTATAAAATCCACCGAGCTCCTCTGTCTTCCCCCCCTCCCCTGTCCAAACTTTTCCCCATTGCTACCTCGCCCGCACAAGTTCGTCGTTCGCCTGAGCTCGTGCCCCGTCATCCTCACCCAACCACAGCCACCTCATACCTTCCTCCTCGCAGTGGAGCACGTCCCATCGCTCGCGCCTTTCCTGATTCATTGGACCGTCCACGCCCCTCGCCGGTGTCTGCCACTGCGCTCGCTCACTGTCAGCGCCGTTGTGGACGGAAGCCGGAGTAGCGCCCTGCTCGCCGTTGTGCCTCGCTGCTCACCGGAGACGTGCCCAAACACTCACTGACGATTACGCCGTTCACTGCCCGTCGAACACTCTCCCTCGTCGACGTTCATCCAAGACCGCCGTTCATCCCAAGGTTGAAAACAACCCCGAAATATTTATTTGCTAAATCATGTTTTGAATTTATTGTGAATTATTGTTGTAATATTGAGATTATGCGATTTGGCGATTCATGTGTATAACTTTAGAGATTCGATGTATACGTGTAACCAAAGTTTAACACCGCGACAACGCTTTGAATATGCGTATGATTTTATAAAAATGAGCACGGTCACTATTCACTAACTCGGTGATTTTCATACTAGAATTGTTTACGGATTTGTTTTTGCTTTAGTGTGTGAAGCGACAATCGGTTAGTAATGATATAAGTATAATTTTAGTGATATAAGAAATTGAAATAGGAACTAAGCCATGTATTTTCGGACGAATGAAAAATGTATAGATTTTACTATTCATAATGAATGTATTCATAAGTATAGCATTTAATTACGTAGAATAGTAAAATACTCCTTTATGTCATAATAACCATGAATAGGTTATTTTAAGTCCCATATAGTTATTTTACAATTAATTCTTAGTATATTAAGGTTAGAAGAATTAAATAAACATTTTTTGTTATATGTATAAATTCTATTTAGAAAAGAAAGGAGAAAACTGAAATAGTAGAATTTTTAATAGTGTTAAAATGACTTAACTAGGCACTTATATTTTTCTAATAAAGAAATTAATAGTATGTTGATAGGTTTCTTACTGATGAAGAAGATAATTTGTTCATAATATAAAAATGATATTTTTAATAGATATCATATTTAACAGGGTTCGTATAGATGTTTAAGTGTAGCCGTACTAAATAGTAATATGTCATATAACTTTTCTAATAATGATATAATTGCTTAATTTAGTGCTCACACTGTCATAACTAAAATGATAGTTAATAAATATAGTATTTATTTTAATTATCTGGATCATTTATCCCTACAATAGAATTAAAGGTAATTATAGACTAATTACCCTTTATCATAATCAAACCGATAGTCAATTTGTTCTTAACTAGATTTATGGCAGGATTAATGATTTCATAGAATTTAATCCACATTATATACGAATCACTTAGTTTTTCTTAAAGGATAAAATAAACTAATAAGAGTTTAAGTTCTTTTATAACTTAAAAATGTTACTTTATATATATTGACTTCAAATATAATATTATAGGCCATATGCTTTTTAATGACATTAAATGATGGTTATGCGTTCATTATCTTTTGCATGAAAATCCACTTAAGATCCATAACCTAACTCGTCTAAAATAAGTGATTAATAATATATGGTCTTTTCCCATAAAACCTATTTAGACTTTTATTTTAATTTGTCATAAGTGAATGATTAATAATATGCTCCATAATTCTTCTACAATTAATAACGTGATTAGTAGTCCATTAACGTTAGATATAACATATATCTTTTCTAAAATGTTAAAAAGGTTTAATATTGTTATAACGTGTTTTATCGTCTTATAAACCTTTAATCTTAGACATATCACATATGGCATTTTATAAAAGATTAATTTGGTGAACCTAATATTTGTATAATTTAATTAAGATATTTATAAACTCATGTCTTCTTTTATAAAGTATCACACATTTTTTTAAAAGAATAACTTTTTATTATAAGCCGTGTGTGTAACGTTTTTGAAAAGCGAACGCTCTTTTTGTTATGTTTCTTTTAGCTTTGCGTATGGTGAATGTTGTATGTTATTGAGTGGTGTTTGTTTCTTCTTGTTTGTTTGTGTGATATTCAGTGATTGATCCCAAATTTTAGAATCAAGATTCAAGAACCTCAAGTTTTCAATAAGCAAGGCAAGTGGACTTCTCCCTCTGCATACTCTTTTTGATCCCAAACAATACATTTAATAAAGTTTACTCTTTTGGATATATATGCATAACTTGATGGGTTACCTATTTAGGTAACCTTTCCAACCTTACTCCTTGTTTAACCTGGGATTATGATCTAATCAAGTAGCTATGCTATTGCTACAACTTAACTTTATGCAGTCACTCCTGTTTATGATATTAATGTTCCAAATGGTATGTTTACATTATTGTTGTTAACCCGATGGTTAAACAAGATTATTGCATATTAATTGGAACATGGAGTGACCACCCGGGAAAACAGTGCTACCATGAGAACTATCATGGCTCTGGTCTTGGCTAAATAACTAGGGAAGTCTTATGTTGGGTGCTGGTCGTGGTCAACAGGAACGGGGGCATCTGGCAAGCTCTTATAGTTCCGGCACAGGCAGATTGGATACGGGCATAGTTTCCAAAGCTTTACCCTGTAGTCTGGACTATAAGTTGGTTACGGTAGGTGTGCCTTATGCAGTTTGACCATTTCCAACATTTGCGTAATGAGGACTCTAGGGAGAAGCCTCGTAGTGAGACCCTGGCCATTCACCTCGGAAGTGAACACGGGTCTAGCTAACCCGGGCAAAAAGGGGATCGCGACTCATGGGTAAAGATGCGCCACCTCTGCAGTGTGTAAAACTGATATATCAGCCGTGCTCACGGTTATGAGCAGCCTGGACTCCTCACATGATAATTGAACTTGAAGATGGAAATAAATCGAGATCCGATGATCTGCCAATGGTTTTGCTTAAGTGGTTTCACTTAAGTGTTTTTGAAATACTCTTGTACCTTTGTTTAATGGGAATACTTGGGATTCACACTTATTAGTAAGACAGGTGTTGTTAATAAAATGTTGACCAACTAAAATGCTTACTGCTCAACCTCAGCCTCACCTTGTTAGACTTGCATTAGTTTTTCCCCCACTTGCTGAGCCCCGACCATAAGTGAGCTCACCCTTGCTTAATTTTGATCAGAAGTTGCAGATGAAGATACGATGCTGAACTCCAGGGATGCTAGTCTAGTGATACCCCCGGTCATCTTCCTGTGGATGGATGTCCTTGTTTCGCTGTACTTTGATGAATAAAGGTTAAGACATTATGTCTGTTCAAAGTGTAATATGTTAATATAATCGTTATTTACGCTTTTATGCATTGTTCTTTTGATATATTACACTTGTGACGTCAACATATGTGTGGAAATAGATCCTGGCACACATATGCTATGCACCCGGCTCTGGCCTTTGGAAACGGGTGTGACATGTCCACAGTATCAATCTGTTAGTATAACTACTACAAAATATGATTTGATGTCGTTGTACCAAAAAAACTTGCTGTACTTAAAGAAAATCTGAAGAATGTTTAGTTTTCATTTACTTTAACTTATGATATATGGACATCATCACACCAAAAGGCTAGTTATATTTCTGTTGTTGCCCACTATTTGGATAATTCATATTTTCTAAACAAGAGTGTTATTGGTTTTAGAGTAATGAATGATTCACATACTGGTACTGCCATTGCTAATCATATTCTAGAGGTGGTAAATGATTTTGAGATAAAGAATAAAATTCTCTCTATTACTCTTGATAATGCTTCCTCAAATACAAATGCAATTGAATTTCTTACCCCTCAACTGTAGTCATACATTGCTGGTTATGTTATTCACCAAAGGTGTGTGTGCCATATCATAAACTTGGATGTTCAGGATGGCATAACAATTGTAAGTAAATTTTTGGATAATATTCGTGCTGCTATTCGATTCATAACTAGTACCCCTCAAATGGTTACAAAGTTTGCTGAGTACTGCAAAGCAAATAGTATGAAACCTAGGAAATTTGGCCTTGATATGAAGATTAGATGAAATTCAACCTACTTAATGCTTAAGAAACTAGAAGGTTATGAAAAAATCATTACTGTTTTTTTGAATGCTAATTCTCAGGATCTTGATTTGGTGCTAAATGAGACTGATTGGTATATTGTGAGACATTTTAGAGAGTTTCTAATGCCATTTTATGCAGCAACAAATGTTCTATCAGGTGTTTATTATCCAACTTCTTGTTTAGTGATTGATTACATCTGGTTAATTGCTGAATCATTTTCTAAACATAAAACTGATTCCCTCCTTAGAACTGTTGTTGCCCCAATGGAGGTAAAATTTCTGAAATACTTTGATAGAATATCTCATATATATTGCTTTGCAACTATTTTGGATCCTCGTATGAAACTTGATGGTTTACAAACTGCCTTGGAAGGAATTGGTGACTTGCTAGATATGGATTACTTAGATGCCTTTAATCATGTAAAAGATGAATTATTTCGTGTGTTTGGCTTTTACTATAATAAATATGGTGAAAATGAGGTTTCAGGTACTTTGCCTAAGCCTGACATAGAAACTTCATTGACAACTCACTTATGGAAGAGGTCCAAAGGAAAAGAAACTGCTACCTCATTATTAAGTCAAAGGTGGAATCCTAATGCTGAATTAAATCATTATCTGTCTACTAACTTTGTAGCCACTAATCGCACCTTAAAGGGTGATAAGGTAAAGTTACTTGAATGGTGGAGGGAACATAAGTACATTTTCCAGTATTGTCTCATTTTGCTAGAGATATTCTTCTTGTTCCTGTTTCCATGGTTTCGTCTGAAGCAATATTCAGCACAGTCGGGAGAATAATTGAAGAAAGGAGGTCTTCTCTTGCACCTGAGACAGTGGAGGCAATAACTTGCCTTAAAGATTGGAAGAGAGTGGATGATAGAAAGCAACATCAACAGGAAGATCCTGATATTGAACAAGCTTTTGCTGATTTTAGTAATGATTAGTCATTAGTGTTACCTTCTCTTTTATCTAGTTCATGGTTAACTATTATTGTAATATGGACCAGACATTAAGACTTGTGAGATGTGAACATTAATACTTATGCCGATCTATACTCTTTTCCTTACAGAGGGAGCCACTCACTGGGGGTGTAAGGTTTTTAACGAGGCAGATCGAGGAATAAAATTTAGTTTCCCTCAATCTTGTTGTGTTCACTGATTTATTGAATGGTGATGACTTGTAGTGATCCCTAGTGCTCAAATTCTGTTGTGTTCACTGATTTAGTGAATGATGATGACTTGTAGTGATCTCTAGTGCTCAAATATTGTTGTGTTCACTTATTGAGTGCCGTGCCTGGACCAGCACGGACCGACGGAAGCCCGTCGTGCTTCAGAGCTGTGCTGGGCCTTACTTCTACTCATCAGGCCCGGTATGACACGACCCGACTCTATTTCATGCTAGCTAGGCCCAAAGCACCGCGAAGTTGCAGCACTACTATCGACTACCGGTAGAACTGCAGAACTGCTATCCCGCATGCACACTTGCCGTCCCATCGCGCGCGGTGAGCTCCACCATCTACCGGCGGGATCTCGGTGGCTAGTCATGCGTCAAATTAATCCGGACCGTCCGCTTGATCTAGTGGTTGCATTTGCATGAGGACTAACAGCGCTTCAAATTTCATGAGTTAAAAATCCTTTCAAAAGCTTGTTTGAAAAGTGCAAAGTCTTGGATGCGCGGACCATCCGGGCCTTGAGGGCGGACCGTCCGTGATCCTCCAGTGGGGTCCGAAGTCTGGCCACTTTGGACAGGTCCTGTTCATTTGCACTGCGGACCGTCCGGACCTTGGGACCGGACTGTCCACAGTCCTGACCAGAGGAGGCTGCTCTCGGCACAGTCTCTGAATTATAGTGCGGACCGTCCGGTCTTGAGAGGCGGACAGTCCGCAGGTGCCAAATTTGGTTTGGGCAGGGACTGTGTGGTTTTTGGTATTTGTACTACGAACTGTCTGGAGGATAAGCCCGGACAGTACTGTCTCCAGATCTCGGACCGTCCGGCCTTGTAGGCGGACGATCCGCCTGTGTTAACTGCACTTGATCAGAGATCTGGGTGCTCCAAGTTGCCAGGTCACGGATGGTCCGGCCTAGGTGGGCGGACTATCTGGACCTTACTTTTCTGACAGCTCTGACAGATTCAAACAGGAAATATAGCCGTTATGTGTACGGCAGACCGTCCGGCCCTAGGGTGCGGACCGTCCGCGTGTGCGCAGAACAAGTGTCTTTTGCTCATAACGGTTGGAATTGAGTGGGGGACTATAAATAGAAGGGTAGCTCGTGTGTGAGGGCTCTCTTGGCCATTCCTTGCATACATTGAGCTCAATTGTGATCCTCCAACTCACTCTCTCACACTCTTTGCTTGAGATTGCATTCTAGTGAGAGATTGAGTGTTCCTAGTGCATTTGCATCCATCGATGATTCTTGAGGCACTAGGTGGTACACCGAGCAAGCATCATCGGCTTGTTACTCTTGGAGGTTGCCGCCTCCTAGACGGATCGGGTGATTATCTCCATCGAGCTCTCCAAGAAGATTGTGGAGAAGCCACGGTGTTGATTGTGAGGGGTTCGCGCCTACCTCGCCGGAGCAGCAAAGGTGACATTAGTGGAATCGAGGTATTGAGTGATTTCTTGTCCACTTGGCTCAAAGATCAAGCCGTGTCTTGATAGAGGAGCAAGTGAGAGCTTGAAGTCCACCTCAACGTGGATTAGGGGTGATAGGCAAATCACCGATACCACGGGATAAAATTTGGTGTCTTTACTTTCTTGCATTACTTATTGCCGTGCAAGTGATTAGTGTTTTGCATATTGTTCTTCAAGTATTCAATCACCCTAGTTGATTCTCATAGATTGTTTGCTTGTTATCACTAGAGAATTTATACCTCTTGTTATATTGATTAAATTTCCCTAGTGTTTTTTATTTTAGCCAAAACCGTCTATTTACCCCCCTCTAGCCGGTGTCCTAGATCCTACAAGTGGTATCAGAGCCAAGGACTCCATTGTTTGTGGAACTAATCATCCCGGAGTAGGACAAAATGGCTAGTAACAACAATGTGCACATTGGGAAGCCACCGCTTTTTGATGGAAATAACTACAACTATTGGAAAATAAGAATGTCAATGCATCTTATAGCAATGGGTGGAAAAATTTGGCCAATTGTCAGGGATGGATTTGTCGTGTTGAAAGAAGATGAACCATCCGTTAGTGACAATGAGAATATCCTTACAAATGATCAAGCCATGAATGTATTCTATGATGCTCTTGATATAAATGAGTTCAATCGCATCAAGAATCTCACAACCGCTCATGAGATTTGGATTAAGCTAATGGAAATTCATGAAGGAACTACAATTGTGAAGAGTGCCAAGCTATATGTGTGCAAAGGGAAGTTTGAGCAATTTATTATGAAAGAAGATGAGAGTGTATCCGATATGTTCAATCAGTTAAATGAGATAGTGAATGAACTCAAGGGACTTGGATTTAATGTACCGGTTGTGGATTTCACTCATAAGTTCCTTAGATCACTTCTGGAGAAATATGAGACCATTGTGACAATGTTAGTAAGAAGTGATCTATCTACAACTTCTCCAACCGAAGTATTGGGGGAAATTCTTACTCATGATATATTCAAGAAGTCTCAAGCCGATGCTTTAAGTTTGACAAAGAAAGTGAAAAATGAATCAATTACTCTCAAAGCTAAAGCCTCTAAGGAAATTGAAAAAGAAGATAGTAATGATGAAGAAAATGAAAGTGAGAGTGATGGTGATATGACTCTATTTGTAAGGAAATTCAACAAATTCATGAAGATGAAGAGAGGTCAACCTAGAAGAGGTCAAACATCAAGAAGAAATGCTTTCAATTATAGAAAATGTTTTGAGTGTGGGGAACCCGGTCACATTGCCATGAATTGCCCTACCAAGAAGAAGAAGGACAAAGATGAAAGTGATAAGAAGAAAAAGAAATTCTACAACAAAAAGAAAGATGGAAAAGCCTACCTAGTTGAATGGGACTCAGATGATAGCTCGGATGATGATGATGATGACACCTCATCCAAGCTTAATGCCGGAATTGCCATCAAGGAAGCTCCCTCACTCTTCTCATCACCCCATTGTCTCATGGCAAAGGGAGATGCTAAGGTAAAAATCATCACCGATATAAATGATGATGATGATGTTGATGATGATGGCTATTCATATGATGATCTTGTTAGAATGTTAGGTGAGGCCGATGGCTACATGCACAAAGAAAAAGAAAAATTTAAGACCTTGAAGGAATTGTATAAAAACCTCCAAATGTCTTTTGAGGAGCTCAAGACCTCTCACAATGATCTAAAAGAAAATTGTGAGAAGCTTGCGGATGCTCAAAAATCATCTATTGTGCATGAAGTTGTGGTGGTCACTGAGGATGTTGGAGTCACTTGCGACTTACTTGATAGTCTTACAAGTGAACCACTACCTACTAACTCTATTTGTGATAAATGCAAAATTTCTCTCATGAATGATAATATTGCTCTTGATGAATAAAAAATCATTGTTGAGAATGAAGTGTTAGTAGATAGAGTAAATGCTCTAACTCATGACCTAGAAAAGGCATATGGTGGAAAGGCTAAATTGGATTTCATATTGGGAAGTCAACGGTGCTCACTTAACCGTGAGGGTCTTGGATATGTTCCCAAGAAAGGAAAAAATGCTTTTATAAAGCAAAAGACATTGTTTGTGAAAGAATGTGACAAAGTGTGTCACAAGTGTCACAAGAAGGGACATGTTAAGAAAAATTGTCCTAAGCTCAAAAATGTATCCTCCACTTGTTTTGAGCATTGTTATGTTCTTTCTCATAATGCAAAAGGTGTTCATGCTATATTTGTTGGTACTTCAATTGTTGGAAACAAAAAGAAAGCTATTTGGGTGCCAAAGACCTTGGTCACTAACATCCAAGGACCCAAGCAAGTTTGGGTACCTAAAAGAGATTGATTTCCTTTTGTAGGTAAACTACAAGGCGAGAGGGAATCATTGGGTGTTAGATAGTGGATGCACTCAACACATGACCGGAGATATGAAAATGTTCACCCAAATGAGTGAGGAAGATTGCTCAAATTATGATAGTATCACATTTGGAGATAATCGCAAAGGAAAGGTTAAAGGATTGGGTAAAATTGCTATTTCAAATGATCATTCCATATCAAATGTGCTCTTGGTTGAGTCTTTGCATTTTAATTTACTATCCGTAGCTCAATTATGTGATTTAGGATTTAGTTGCAATTTCACGGTTGATGATGTTATTATCTCTAGTGTTGATGGTAGCAATATTAAGTTTAAAGGTTTTAGATATGAAAATCTTTATCTTGTTGATTTCTCATCTAGTGAGGCAAAGATCACAACTTGCTTATTCTCAAAGGCTTCACTAGGTTAGTTTTGGCATAGAAGACTTGGTCATGTTGGAATGAAGCAACTCAATTGGTTAACCAAGCATGACTTAGTTCGTGGCTTGAAAGATGTGAAGTTTGAGAAGAACAAATTGTGTAGCTCTTGTCAAGCCGGGAAGCAAGTGGCAAATACTCATCCAAATAAAAGTCAAATGTCCACTCATCGACCTTTGGAATTACTTCACATGGATTTATTTGGGCCCACATCGTTTGTGAGTATTGGTGGTAATTCCTATTGTCTTGTGATTGTGGATGATTATTCTAGATTCACTTGGGTTTATTTTCTTTGAGATAAATCTAATGTGTTTGAAACATTCAAGTCATTTGCTATATTGGCTCAAAATCAATTTGATTTTGATATCAAGAAAGTTAGAAGTGATAATGGGTCGGAATTCAAAAATGCAAGAATTGATGAATACTGTGATGACAAGGGTATTAAACATGAATTCTCTTCCAAATATACCCCGAAACAAAATGGTATTGTTGAAAGAAAGAATAGGACTCTCATTGATATGGCTAGGTCTATGTTAGCGGAATATAATGTATCAGATTCTTATTGGGCCAAGGCAATAAACACCGCTTGTCATTCATCAAATAGACTATATTGTCACAAGCTTTTGAAGAAAACTCCTTATGAATTGCTCATTGGTAGAAAGCCAAATATCTCATATTTTAGGGTTTTCGGTTGCAAATGTTATATTTTGAGAAAGGGAAGCCTACTTTCTAAATTTGAGAAGAAATGTGATGAGGGTTTTCTTCTTGGATATTCATCAAATAGTAAGGCTTATAGAGTCTTCAACAAAACTCATGGTATTATTGAAGAAGCATATGATGTTGAGTTTGATGAAACAAATGGGTCTCAAGATGAAAGTGACAATCTTGATGATGTTGGTGGAACTCAATTGAAAAATGCAATGAAAACAATGGCCATTGGTGAAATAAAGCCAAAGGAAGATGATGAAAATAGTGTGGTTGTCATTAATTCCTCTTCAACTCTAAATGAAGAAGATCACCAAAGCCAACAAAATGATGAAATTATGGATACTCATGATCAAGGTACTTCAAGTCATTTGGTTCCTCCTAATGCTTCAACTAGCAATTATCAAACGGTATCAAGAATTGATCATTCTATTGTGAAGGATCACCCGGTTGATCAAATTGTGGGTGATATTAGTAAGGGTGTTCAAACTCGCTATCACATAGCTTCATTTTGTGAACATTTCTCTTTTGTATCTTGTATGGAACCTAACCGTGTAGATGAAGCTCTACTTGATGTTGATTGGGTGAATGCAATGCATGAAGAATTAAATAACTTCACTCGAAATGAAGTTTGGGAGCTTGTTGAGAGACCAAAGAACCACAATGTTATTGGTACAAAATGGGTGTTTCGCAACAAGCACAATGAAGATGGTGTAGTAGTAAGAAACAAGGCAAGATTAGTTGCACAAGGATATACTCAAATTGAGGGATTGGATTTTGGGGAGACATTTGCTCCCGTGGCAAGATTAGAAGCAATCCAGATTCTTCTTGCTTATGCTTGTGTACATAATATCAAGCTCTACCAAATGGATGTAAAGAGTGCCTTTCTAAATGGTAAGATTAGTGAACTAGCGTATGTTGAACAACCTCCCGGTTTTGAGGACCCCAAAAGACCTAGCCATGTGTTCAAGCTTTCTAAAGCTCTCTATGGGCTTAAGCAAGCTCCACGTGCTTGGTATGAAATGCTTAGGGATTTCTTGCTTTCCAAAGACTTTAAAATTGGGAAGGTTGACACTACTCTATTCACTAAAAGAATTGGCAAAGACTTATTTGTTTGTCAAATTTATATTGATGATATTATTTTTGGATCTACTAATGATTTATTTTGTGAGGAATTTGAAAAAATGATGTCAAAAGAATTTGAAATGTCTATGATAGAAGAATTGAGCTTCTTTCTTGGTCTTCAAATCAAAAAATTGAAAGATGGCATTTTTATAAGTCAATCAAAATATTTGAAGGACATGCTCAAGAAGTTTGGCTTAGAAAATGCAAAGCCTATCAAGACTCCTATGGCAACAAATGGTCATCTAGACTTAGATGAAGGAGGTACTATGGTTGATCAAAAATTTTATCGCTCAATAATTGGTAGTTTACTTTATATTACCGCATCTAGGCCCGATATTATGTTTAGTGTTTGCATGTGTGCTCGATTTCAAGCTTCACCTAGAGAGATTCACTTGAAGGACGCAAAAAAGAATTCTAAGATATTTGAAGTTGAAAGGGAAATGTGCCCTTGGGCCATTTCTAAGTATTTTGGTGATTGAGTGCCAACGCAAGTGCTTTTGTGTTGATCTATGCAATGTGGTGAATAAAGTGCAAATCATGTCAAAAGGTATGTTTCTAGACTTAGTACTTTGTTTTATGGACTAATGTATTGTGTCTAAGTGCTGGAAACAGGAAAGATTGAATTGGAAATGAGATGGCTCTGTTCTGCCAAAGTCAGCTCGGTCTGGGTGCACCAGACTGTCCGGTGTGCCAGGCTGGCTCTTGCGAACTCACTGCTCTCGGGAATTCAATCGGCGGCGTACGACTATAATTCACCGGACTGTCCGGTGTGCACTGGACTGTCCGGTGAGCCAACGGTCGGCCGGGCCAACGGTCGGCTGCGCGATCTGCGCGAGACACGTGGCCGAGCCAACTGTCGGGAGAGGGCACCGGACTGTCCGGTGTGCACCGGACAGTGTCCGGTGCGCCAACGGCTCCCAGGCGCCAACGGTCGGCTTCGCCACAGAAGGAAAGAAATCCGCACCGGACAGTGTCCGGTGTGCACCGGACTGTCCGATGCGCCAGGCGACAGAAGGCAAGAATTGCCTTCCTGGAATGCACTCAACGGCTCCTAGCTGCCTTGGGGCTATAAAAGGGACCCCTAGGCGCATGGAGGAGTATACCAAGCATTCTCAAAGCATTTCTAAGCACTAAGACATCGATTCCGCGCCTTTGATTCTTTGCGATAGCAATTAGAGCTCTAGTTGAGTTGTGAACTCATTGAGTTGTGTTGTGAGCTCTTGTTGCGACTTGTGTGCGTGGTGTTGCTGTGATTTCTTGTCTTGAGTGTGTTGCTTATCCCTCCCTTACTCCGTGCTTCTTTGTGATCATCTAAGTGTAAGGGCGAGAGGCTCCAAAGTGTGGAGATTCCTCGCAAACGGGATATAGTAAAGCAAGCAAAACACCGTGGTATTCAAGTGGGTCTTTGGACCGCTTGAGAGGGGTTGATTGCAACCCTCGTCCGTTGGGACGCCACGACGTGGATTAGGCAAGCATTGGTCTTGGTCGAACCACGGGATAAACCACTGTGCCATCTCTGTGATTGATCTCTTGTGGTTATTGTGTTTTGTTGAGACTCTCCTCTAGCCACTTGGCATTATTGTGCTAACGCTTAACCAAGTTTTTGTGGCTTAAGTTTAAAGTTTTACAGGATCACCTATTCACCCCCCCTCTAGGTGCTCTCAATTGGTATCAGAGCCGTTCTCTTCAAGAAGGGACTAATCGCCCGAAGAGATGGATCCTAAGGGAAAGGGGATGGTGGTCAACAACGAGAAGGAGTCTATCTTCAATGAGTCGAAAGATGACAAGCCTACGGACTCGGGCTCGAGCCACAAAAGAAGAGACGGGAAGAAGAAGAAGACAAGGCGCATCAAGGAGATCATCTACTACGACGACAGCGACGAATTCACTTCTTCCCAAAAGGACGATGACGACTACGAGAAAAAGAAAACGGTCAATTCAAACTTTTCTTTTGATTATTCTCGTATTCCGCAAAGCACAAATGCTCATTTACTCTCCATTCCACTTGGTAAACCTCCTCACTTTGATGGAGAGGACTACGGATTTTGGAGTCACAAAATGTGTAGTCATTTGTTCTCTCTCCATCCAAGCATATGGGAGATAGTCGAGAATGGAATGCATTTTGATAGTAGTGATAGTCCCATGTTTATCAATGAGCAAATTCACAAAAATGCACAAGGTACTACTGTTCTTCTAGCATCATTGTGCAGGGATGAATACCATAAAGTGAGCGGCTTGGATAACGCCAAGAAGATTTGGGACACCCTCAAGATCTCACATGAGGGGAACGACGTCACCATGCTCACCAAGATGGAGTTGGTGGAGGGCGAACTTGGGAGATTCGCTATGATAAGGGGGGAGGAGCCAACCCAAACATACAACCGGCTCAAGACCCTTGTCAACAAGATAAGGAGCTATGGAAGCACACGATGGACGGATCACGACGTCGTCTGCCTAATGCTAAGGTCCTTTACTGTTCTTGATCCTCATCTTGTAAACAATATTCGTGAGAATCCTAGGTACACCAAGATGACGCCCGAAGAGATACTTGGAAAGTTCGTAAGCGGGCGGATGATGATCAAGGAGGCTAGATACGTGGATGATGCATTGAATGGCCCAATCCAAGAGCCTCAAACTATCGCTCTCAAAGCAACAAGAAGCAAGGAGGCGCTACCAAGCAAGGTGGCGCAAATTGAGGCGGCCGGGCTTAATGATGAAGAAATGGCCCTCATCATCAAGCGCTTCAAGACGGCGCTAAGGGGCCGCAAGGAGAATCCCAACAAGACCAAGACGAAAGGGAAGCGTTCATGCTTCAAATGTGGTAAGATTGGTCACTTTATCGCTAATTGTCCCGATAATGATAGTGACCAGGAAAAGAAGAGTGGAAAATGGGAAAAGAAGAAGAATTACAAGAAGGCAAAGGGCGAGGCACATATTGGAAAGGAGTGGGATTCAGATTGCTCCACGTCCGACTCCGACAACGAAGGACTCGCCGCCACCGCCTTCAACAAGTCATCCCTTTTTTCCAAATGAGCATCACACATGCCTCATGGCTAAGGAGAAGAAAGTAAGTACTCGAAACTCTACTTATGCTTCTTCTAGTGAGGATGAGTCTAGTGATGATGATGAAATAGACTATTCATGCTTATTCAAGGGATTAGATAGATCTAAAATTGATAAGATTAATGAGTTGATTGATGCTTTGAATGACAAGAATAGATTACTAGAAAAACAAGAGGATCTTTTATATGAGGAGCATGATAAATTTGTTAGTGCACAAAATTCTCTTGCTCTAGAAATTAAAAGGAATGAAGTGCTCTCTTGTGAATTATCTACTTGTCATGAATCCATCTCTAATTTAAGAAGTGTTAATGATGATTTGAATGCTAAGTTAGAGATCGCTAGTAAATCTAACTCTTGTGTAGAAAATGTTGTAACTTGCACTAGGTGTAAAGATATTAACATTGGTGCTTGTAGTGAACACCTAGCTCGCATTTCTAAATTAAATGACGAGGTGGCTAGTCTTAATGCCCAACTTAAGACTAGCAAGAGTGATTTTGATAAACTAAAATTTGCTAGGGATGCCTACACGGTTGGTAGACACCCCTCAATTAAGGATGGGCTTGGTTTCAAGAGGGAAGCCAAGAACTTGACAAGCTATAAGGCTTCCATCTCCGCCAAGGAGAAAGGGAAGGCCCCTATGGCTAGTAGTACTAAAAAGAACCACGCTTTTATGTACAATGATAGAAGACAGTCTTATAGAAATTGTAATGCTTATGATGCTTTTGACTCTCATGACATGTTTGCTTCTAGTTCTTCCTATATGCATGGTAGAAATGTGTTTAGAAGAAATTATGTTCATCATATGCCTAGGAGAAATGTTGTCAATGTTCCTAGGAAAGTTAATGAACCTTCTACAATATATCATGCTTTAAATGCTTCTTTTGCTATTTGTAGAAAGGATAGGAAGATAGTTGCTAGAAAATTAGGGTCAAAATGCAAGGGAGATAAAACTTGCATTTGGGTCCCTAAGACAATTGTGACTAACCTTGTAGGACCCAACAAGAGTTGGGTACCTAAGACACAAGCCTAAATTTGCCTTGCAGGTTTATGCATCCGGGGGTTCAAGCTGGATTATCGACAGCGGACGCACAAACCACATGACGGGGGAGAAGAAGATGTTTACCTCCTACGTCAAGAACAAGGATCCCCAAGATTCAATTATATTCGGTGATGGGAATCAAGTCAAGGTGAAAGGCTTAGGCAAAATTGAATATCAAATGAGCACTCTATATCTAATGTGTTTTTAGTTGAGTCTCTTGGATATAATTTGCTATCTGTGAGTCAATTATGCAATATGGGATATAATTGTCTATTCACAAATGTAGATGTGTCTGTCTTTAGAAGAAGTGATGGTTCACTAGCTTTTAAGGGTGTATTAAACAACAAACTTTACTTAGTTGATTTTGCAAAAAAGGAGGCCGGTCTGGATGCATGCTTAATTGCTAAGACTAGCATGGGCTGGCTGTGGCATCACCGCTTAGCACATGTGGGGATGAAGAACCTTCACAAGCTTCTAAAGGGAGAACACGTGATAGGTTTAACTAATGTGCAATTCGAAAAAGATAGACCTTGTGCAGCTTGTCAAGCAGGTAAACAAGTGGAAGGAGCACATCACACCAAAAATGTGATGACCACATCAAGACCTTTGGAGCTGCTTCACATGGACCTCTTCGGACCCGTCGCCTATCTAAGTATAGGAGGAAGTAAGTATGGTCTTGTTATAGTTGATGATTTTCCCGCTTCACTTGGGTATTCTTTTTGCAGGATAAATCTGAAACCCAAGGGACCCTCAAGCGCTTCCTAAGGAGAGCTCAAAACGAGTTTGAGCTCAAAGTGAAGAAGATAAGGAGCGACAATGGGTCCGAGTTCAAGAACCTTCAAGTGGAGGAATACCTTGAGGAGGAAGGGATCAAGCACGGGTTCTCCGCTCCCTACACACCACAGCAAAATGGTGTGGTAGAGAGGAAGAAGAGGACGCTAATTGACATGGCGAGGACGATGCTTGGAGAGTTCAAGACCCCCGAGCGTTTTTGGTCGGAAGCCGTGAACACGGCTTGCCACGCCATCAACAGGGTCTACCTTCATCGCCTCCTCAAGAAGACGTTGTATGAGCTACTAACCGGTAACAAACCCAATGTTTCGTATTTTCGAGTTTTTGGGAGTAAATGCTACATTCTAGTGAAGAAGGGTAGGAATTCCAAATTTGCTCCCAAAGCCGTAGAAGGGTTTTTGTTAGGTTATGACTCAAACACAAAGGCGTATAGAGTCTTCAACAAATCATCAGGTTTGGTTGAAGTCTCTAGCGACGTTGTATTTGATGAGACTAATGGCTCTCCAAGAGAGCAAGTTGTCGATTTTGATGATGTAGATGAAGAAGTTCCAACGGCCGCAATACGCACCATGGCGATTGGAGATGTGCGGCCACAGGAACAAGATGAGCAAGATCAACCTTCTTCCTCAACAGTGGTGCAACCCCCAACTCAAGATGATGAACAGGAGGCGTGTGATCAAGGGGGAGCACGAGATGATCTTGAAATGGAGGAAGAAGCGCAACCGGCACCTCCAACCCAAGTTCGAGCAATGATTCAAAGGGATCATCCCGTCGACCAAATTTTGGGTGACATTAGCAAGGGAGTAACTACTCGATCTCGATTAGTTAATTTTTGTGAGCATTACTCCTTTGTCTCTTCTATTGAGCCTTTCAGGGTAGAGGAGGCCTTGCTAGATCCAGACTGGGTGTTGGCCATGCAAGAGGAGCTCAACAACTTCAAAAGAAATGAAGTTTGGACACCGGTGCCTTGTCCTAAGCAAAATGTTGTGGGAACCAAGTGGGTTTTCCGCAACAAACAAGACGAGCACAGAGTGGTGACGAGGAACAAGGCTCGACTTGTGGCAAAAGGTTATGCCCAAGTCGCAGGTTTGGACTTTGAGGAGACCTTTGCTCCTGTGGCTAGGCTAGAGTCAATTCGTATTTTGCTAGCATATGCCGCTCACCATTCTTTCAGGTTGTTCCAAATGGATGTAAAGAGCGCTTTCCTCAACGGGCCAATTAAGGAGGAGGTGTACGTGGAGCAACCCCCTGGCTTCGAGGATGAACGGTACCCCGACCACGTGTGTAAGCTCTCTAAGGCGCTCTATGGACTTAAGCAAGCCCCAAGAGCATGGTATGAATGCCTTAGAGACTTTTTAATTGCTAATGCTTTCAAGGTTGGGAAAGCCGATCCAACTCTTTTTACTAAGACTTGTGATGGTGATCTTTTTGTGTGCCAAATTTATGTCGATGACATAATATTTGGTTCTACTAACCAAAAGTCTTGTGAAGAGTTTAGCAGGGTGATGACTCAGAAATTCGAGATGTCGATGATGGGCGAGTTAAGCTACTTCCTTGGGTTCCAAGTGAGGCAACTCAAGGATGGAACCTTCATCTCTCAAACCAAGTACACGCAAGACTTGATCAAGCGGTTTGGGATGAAGGACGCCAAGCCCACAAAGACTCCGATGGGAACCGACGGACACACCAACCTCAACAAAGGAGGTAAGTCCGTTGATTAAAAAGCATACCGGTCTATGATAGGGTCTTTACTTTATTTATGTGCTAGTAGACCGGATATTATGCTTAGCGTATGCATGTGTGCTAGATTTCAATCCGATCCTAAGGAGTGTCACTCAGTGGCTGTGAAGCGAATTTTTAGATATTTAGTCGCTACGCCTTGTTTCGGGATCTGGTATCCAAAGGGGTCTACCTTTGACTTGATTGGGTATTCAGACTCCGACTATGCTGGATGTAAGGTCGATAGGAAGAGCACATCGGGGACGTGCCAATTCTTAGGAAGGTCCCTGGTGTCATGGAGTTCAAAGAAACAAACTTCCGTTGCCCTATCCACCGCTGAGGCCGAGTATGTTGCCGCAGGACAGTGTTGCGCGCAACTACTTTAGATGAGGCAAACCCTCAGGGACTTTGGCTACAATTTGAGCAAAGTCCCACTCCTATGTGATAATGAGAGTGCTATCCGCATGGCGGATAATCCTGTTGAACACAGCCGCACAAAGCACATAGACATCCGACATCACTTTCTGAGAGACCACCAGCAAAAGGGAGATATCGAAGTGTTTCATGTTAGCTCCGAGAACTAGCTAGCCGATATCTTTACCAAGCCTTTAAATGAGCAGACCTTTTGCAAGTTGCGTAGTGAGCTAAATGTCTTAGATTCGTGGAACTTGGATTGATTTATAGCATACATGTGTTATGCCTTTGATCATGTTCCTTATGCACTTTGTTGTTTACTTATGGTGCTCAAGTTGTACAAGCACTCCCCGGACCTTACAAGTCCATTTGCAAGAGATGCACAAATTTAGGGGGAGATGTGCTACAACTTGACCCTTTGAGACTAACTGTGTGCTTGAGTTTGCTTAATTTTGTCTCAAAGGAGGTTTGAAAGGGAAAAAGTGGACTTGGACCATGAAAAGACTTCCACTGCACTCCGATGAGAGGGTAACTTATTCCAAGTTCATCTTCGTACTCTTATTGCCTTTTTACTCTTAGTTGAAGATTTTGGTGAGGCAATGGGGTTAAAGGGCCAAAAATGATCCCGTTTTGGTGCTTGATGCCAAAGGGGGAGAAAATAAGGCCAAAGCAATAAATGGATCAGCTACCACTTGAGAATTTTGAAAATAATAGAATAGAGCTTTTGTTTTGTCAAAATACTCTTATTGGCTCTTTTTGTCAAAAGTTGGTTTCTTGTGGGGAGAAGTGTTGATTATGGCAAAAGGGGGAGTTTTTGAAATACTGAATCAATTTCTCTTGGAATGACTCTCTTTATGTCTTAACAAGTGTGTTTGACTTAGAGATAGAAAATTGAGTTTGATTTGCAAAAACAAACCAAGTGGTGGCAAAGAGTGATCCATATATGCCAAATATGATTCAAAACAAATTTGAGTTTTCATTTGCATTGATACTGCACTTGTTCTAGTTGCTTTATGTTGTGTTGGCATAAATCACCAAAAAGGGGGAGATTGAAAGGGAAATGTGCCCTTGGGCCATTTCTAAGTATTTTGGTGATTGAGTGCCAACGCAAGTGCTTTTGTGTTGATCTATGCAATGTGGTGAACAAAGTGCAAATCATGTCAAAAGGTATGTTTCTAGACTTAGTACTTTGTTTTATGGACTAATGTATTGTGTCTAAGTGCTGGAAACAGGAAAGATTGAATTGGAAATGAGATGGCTCTGTTCTGCCAAAGTCAGCTCGATCTGGGTGCACCGAACTGTCCGGTGGTGCACCAGACAGTGTCCGGTGTGCCAGGCTAGCTCTTGCGAACTCGCTGCTCTCGGGAATTCAATCGGCGGCGTACGGCTATAATTCACCGGACTGTCCGGTGTGCACCGGACTGTCCGGTGAGCCAACGGTCGGCTGCGCGATCTGCGCGAGACACGTGGCCGAGCCAACGGTCGGGAGAGGGCACCGGACTGTCCGGTGTGCACCGGACAGTGTCCGGTGCGCCAACGGCTCCCAGGCGCCAACGGTCGGCTTCGCCACAGAAGGAAATAAATCCGCACCGGACAGTGTCCGGTGTGCACCGGACTGTCCGGTGCGCCAGGCGACATAAGGCAAGAATTGCCTTCCTGGAATGCACTCAACGGCTCCTAGCTGCCTTGGGGCTATAAAAGGGACCCTAGGCGCATGGAGGAGTATACCAAGCATTCTCAAAGCATTTCTAAGCACTAAGACATCGATTCCGTGCCTTTGATTCTTTGCGATAGCAATTAGAGCTCTAGTTGAGTTGTGAACTGATTGAGTTGTGTTGTGAGCTCTTGTTGCGACTTGTGTGCGTGGTGTTGCTGTGATTTCTTGTCTTGAGTGTGTTGCTTATCCCTCCCTTACTCCGTGCTTCTTTGTGATCATCTAAGTGTAAGGGCGAGAGGCTCCAAAGTGTGGAGATTCCTCGCAAACGGGATATAGTAAAGCAAGCAAAACACCGTGGTATTCAAGTGGGTCTTTGGACCGCTTGAGAGGGGTTGATTGCAACCCTCGTCCGTTGGGACGCCACAACATGGAGTAGGCAAGCGTTGGTCTTGGTCGAACCACGGGATAAACCACTGTGCCATCTCTGTGATTGATCTCTTGTGGTTATTGTGTTTTGTTGAGACTCCCCTCTAGCCACTTGGCATTATTGTGCTAACGCTTAACCAAGTTTTTGTGGCTTAAGTTTAAAGTTTTACAGGATCACCTATTCACCCCCTCTAGGTGCTCTCAGAAGTATACTCCCAATATTGGTCTATGGTATCCCAAGGGTGCTCAATTTGAATTAATTGGATATTCGGATTCGGACTATGCGGTGTGCAAAGTTGATAGAAAAAGCACCTCCGGTTGTTGTCAATTTCTTGGTAGATCTCTTGTTTCATGGTCTTCTAAAAAGCAAAATTCCGTTGCTCTCTCTACCGCCGAGGCAGAATATATATGCCCGGAAATTGTTGTGCTCAACTATTATGGATGAAGCAAACTCTATTGGATTATGGGATTAGTTTCAAGAATGTGCCTCTCATGTGTGATAATGAGAGTGCGATAAAATTGGCTACAAATCTGGTCCAACACTGAAGAACTAAGCATATTGATATACGACATCACTTCTTAAGGGATCATGTTGGAAAGGGATATATCTCTATATATTCCATTGGTACGGATGATCAATGTTGGGGGCCTTCGGCTTCCGAAGGTCCTCAAAAACATGATTTGACAATGTTTTCCAAGTGAAATATGTGAACAGGTATCTTCGGATTCGGATCATGAGCATACAGAGCATGGTCAGGACAAAGCATGAGCGAGACGAAAGATGATTATGACGAAGGACAAGGTGATCACGAAGCTGTGCACAGGAAAGCTTCGGAATGACAGTAGAAAAGGGGAACCGACTTAAAGATGAAAAGGCAAATTAGACCTCGAAGAATTACTATAGAGTTATTATCAAATATAAAGGGCATGAATGTAATTTTACATGGGCTGCATCCCTTGCCTATAAATAGATGAACAGTACTCCCGTACTGTTCACGCTGACTTGACATTCACTTTTTGCATCACGCTTGTACTCTTGCTTTCCTTCAAGCCAAAGGTACATCTATAATTTGTTATTGTGGATATGGTAATGCAAATAAAAATAAGTTGATAATAATGTTTAAATGTTTATGTTATTTTTTGTATTTCGTATATGAATTCTTCCTCATCATTTATTGTGCTTACGAAGGTTTTTCCTTCACAACCTTCGTCCGGAATTCATTATATCCGAAGGGAAATAATGTCTCGAAGGACGAAGGACTTTGACATTTAACACTTTTTATGTTGCCTTGTTCTTAACTTTTAGCATTTGAGAACAAGTCCCCAACATTGGCGCCCACCTCCGGTGAACTCACTTCCACCTTTTGAGTTTCGAACACCTTCGGCAAGCATAGACCTTCGTCATGCCGCCAAAGAAAGCTTCAGCAACAGGGGCTGCAGCTCTGCAACCATTGGACCCCAACCAGGAGACCCTCTCTCTTCGGGAGGCCCGAAGCCAAAATAGGAAGGCCACCAGTCCAACGCCTCAGGAGGATGAATTGGATCAAGAGATCAGAGATATGGAGATGCTCCATCAGCAGGTGCAAAGGAAGAAGGAAAAGATGGCTGGGCTAGCTGACCTGCAAAGGCAGATAGACGAAGCCTCTGAAGAAGTTCACCATCTTACTCAAGATGAGCAGAACCGAAGGCCCTAGCACAGAGAGCTTCATCAGGAGGGCTTCTTCAACGAAGATGACTGGTATGAGAATTTCCATCATGGAAATTTTGCTTTTGATGATGCTTCTCCTCTGTCAGCAGAACTGTAGGCTACACCTTGGCCTTCGTCCTACAAGCCACCTCAACTCCCCATGTACGATGGCCACTCAGATCCGAAGCAGTTTCTGATGAGCTACGAAGCAACAATATCTTCCTATGTGGCAATACTGCAGTCATGGCGAAGTCTTTCGTCATGGCTGTCAAGAATGTTGCACAAACCTGGTACTCCTCCCTTCGGCCAGGAACAATCACATCATGGCAGAAGCTGAAGTATATGCTGATCACCAGTTTCCAAGGGTTTCAAACGAAGCCGGTCACTGCTCAAGCCTTATTCCAGTGCACCCAAGATCACGAAGAATATCTTCAGGCGTATGTCCGAAGATTCTTACACCTGAGGGCACAAGCGCCAACAGTGCCCAATGAAATTGTCATTGATACCATGATTAAGGGGCTTCGGCCGGGACCTTCAGCCCAATATTTTGCCAGGAAACCCCCTCAGACTCTGGAGAAGTTGCTTCAGAAGATGGATGAATACATCCGCGCTGACAATGACTTTCGACAGAGAAGGGAGGAAGCTTACAAATTCTCCAAAATAGCCAGGACTTCGGAGGGAGGTTTCATCCTAGACATGTCAGATCAATTCATTCCACTCAGACTGATGACAGGGGAAGCCAGCAGCAGAGGCCACAATATTCCTCCCAGGCTTCCCAGGCTTCGGGGCAGCAGCAGAGTTATCCTTGGCCTCCATCTCCAAGGGGCAGAGGTGCCAGGGGCTTCAGAGGAAGATTTGGGGATCAGCCAAGGAAAATTTATTGCCTATTCTGTGGTGAGGACAAGGGCCACACAACCAGGATGTGCCATGTCACCATCCAGAAACAAAAAGAAATAGCAGAAGCTGCAGCCCAACAGACCCAGCCGAAGCAAGTCATGCATACTGCTTCGTACCACTCGCCTTATATCCCAGAGTATGTGGGTAACCACCCTGCAGCTTCTGTTGCTTCGGCAAGTCAATCTCAGGCATCTTGGCAACAGCTTCCACCTCCACCACCAATGCAATGAGGCCAGCAGCCAGAAGGGAGTCAGCATACTCAACACCAACGAGACTTCAGAGAAGAGTCCGAAGCTCGCACAGTCAATAGTACTGTGCCAGAATCGAAGCACATTTATTGACAAATATCCTATCTCGGCAGCAGTTTTTGCATTCAGTATCATTTTCTTTTTAATAAGGAACAATTATTGAAAGTCTAAGTGTTTTTTGTTGTTTTCAATTTCTTGTAATAGCTTCGCCTTTACTATAGTACAAGTATACCTTCTCCACAGAATAACGGAGTCCAAAAAGTTACCGAAGCATAAGAACTTATGGTTACGGGGTGAATCTTCGAAATAACAAAAAGTCGTTCCTAAGGGAGCGCAACGTAAGTTTTCTGCTCAAAAGTCATTCCGAAGGGAATGCAGAGCTTACAGCGAAAAATAAACGCTGATTCCGCTGAAGTAAAAGGCGAAGAAGCTCCTAAGGGAGGCTTACAACGAAAAATAAACGCTGATTTCGCTGAAGTAAAAGGCGAAGAAGCTCCTAAGGGAGGCTTACAGCGAAAAATAAACTCTGATTCCGCTGAAAGTAAAAGGCGAAGAAGCTCCTAAGGGAGGCTTACAGCGAAAAATAAACGCTGATTCCGCTGAAGTAAAAGGCGAAGAAGCTCCTAAGGGAGGCTTGCAATGAAAAACATCGATCTTCGGCAAATATCATTTTGCATAACATCACATCATCACATCATTTGCATAGCATAACATCATACATCATATTGCATCAATGACGCAAGAAGGGGGCTTCAGTGTTGATATTCGAAGATTGTTTCGAAGAAATAGTGCCAGAGCACAAAAATAGTTATTGAAGAACTATACCTTCGTCAAACTCTAAAATGAAAAGATCTATTGGTTACTGATTTTACGAGGATTGGATGTTTTTATGAAAATATAGATATTATTTACGAAGCATGAAAAGAAGGGAAGGTGTTTTTTCGCCGAAGGCTCAAAAACGGTATGTATGTGAAGTTTCATGCATCGTAAATAATAGAACCATAAATAGCTTATATATTATATTCAAAGTTACAAAATAGTACACATGTTCCTCAACAAACATTACATTCTAAATGTTTTTACAATAACATCTAATCTTCCCTTAGAACTACTTCTGCAACTTCGTTTAGTAGCTGATCAACAACTTTATCCATAATGGCTTCGGCCATTTTTCTAATTTCGTCGTCCCCCTTCATGTGGGGGTCCGCTGATGGCTCGGCAGGCTCTGAGGGAGGAGAAAGTGCGGCTGTGTTACAAAGCGTAAACAAGTTCGAAATCAAAAAATTACAACAAAGAGCCAAAAACTACTAGTCAATACCTATTTGCCCTTCGAGATCCGCACTTTTCTCAGCGGCCTCTGCTACTTTTCTAGCGTCATGAATACTTTTCTCGCTTTTTCGTATAATTTCTTGGGCCATCTCCCGGCCACCATTGTCCCAGATGTCGGTGAAAAATTTTCCACCGACCAGGCTCGCTTCGGCCAAGGGGTCTTTTATATCTTCAGAAGATAAGGCGGCTTCGGATTGTGCCAAGAATTTCACATGGTCACAGCCTTTCCTCTCCAAAATAGTGGCAATCCCCCTGGCACCCGAAAAGGCACATATGTCTCCACGGCTATTCAAAACTTCTTCAAAAGCTTCAGCTTCGTGGCTGATCCATCCAATTGGGCCTTCGGGGTCACCCCTTATGAAGTTTTCCTCACTTGAGAATGCGCCAACGCTGGCGAAGCTGGTTCTTATTTTCTTAACACATTCTATAGATTTTTCATAACACTTTTTCTTGGATGCACGAAGCTCTTCAACGTTTTTTCTAAATAATTGGCCCATTGTTCACTAATTTCTCGTTTTGTTTCTTCAAGTGTGCACTCTTCTTTAGCTCTGACTAGCTGTTTCCGAAGATCCTCAATTTCGCGCTTCTGAGCCTCAGCTTGAGCTTTGAAAGCAGCTTCGTCTTCTTTTATTTTATTCACTAACGAGTGTAATATTTTATCTTTTTCGAGACCTTCGTTCCTTAGTTCAATTACTTCGGAACGAAGGTTGCTCAAGGCTATGGTACACCCTTCGTCTTCGGCATCTTTTTGTGCCCTAAGGGCATTGCTAAGAATAAGGCCCTGGAAAAAATGTGTGTTAATAAGTTTAAGCAAATGAAAAATTTTGGTTTCAAGAGATAATACAAAGACTCATTTTTTCACCTTTAAACTATTGTATGCTAAGCTGTCGGCCAGCTCGTTCTTTGACAACACTGAGAGCCCGTCTTCTAGTGTCGGGAATCCGAAGCTTTTGCTCATCTCCCGACAGACAGAAATCTCCTTGCTGTCAGGGAGACAATATAAGAAGTCTTCTTCTCCGCTGCCGTTGAATATCAACGCCCCCTTTGGATATTTCAGTTTTTGGGCATAGAACTGAGCCTCTTGCTTTTCTTTTTCAGTCAACTCTTTCCCCGAAGCATGTTGTAAAATATAATTGGAAGCTTCGGAAAATGCTTCGGGGGCGGCAGTGCCAGTTTCTTCAGTTAAAATTTGTTCTGCTGCTTCTGTTTCTTTGGTTTCCAAGGATTTCACCTTGGTGGGCTCTGAAGGCCCAGCTTCAGTCTCAGCTTGGTGCTTTGAAGCTTCGGCACCAAAGGCTTCGATTTGCACTTCGGGAGTTTTGACAATTTTCTTCGGAGTAGTGCTTGAAGACTTTATTGTCTCCAATACATCCAGTACATTAACCATCCTTTTCCTTTTGGGGGTCAATGCTGGACCCTTTTGGCTTTTTGGTACTTCAACTTTTGCTGAAGGACATAAAATTTCAGATGTCCTTATTTCTTTAGCCTTCGGTTCTTCTATTTTCTCTATCTCCGGCTGTAATACCCAATTTGTAAGAGACCATGTAAAAGGGGGAAAAGTCATTCCCTTTATGTATATTTGTATGATTATATCCACTTGTCATCACATGTGAATACCATATTTAAAGACAAATAACTAATAAAGAGTTATACCACTAAAATATGAATCATGCTGGGTTTTTATGTTGTGTGCATTTTGTGATAATACAAAAATAAGGTAGAAATAAATATGATAATACCCAAATTAGAATTTAAACCCTAAAAGAAATTCTAGAATTAAAACCAAAAAGAGAAAAGAAATCGGGGAAGTCATCTACGTGGGCCAAAACCTCCTCACCCAGCCCAACACCCCTCTTTTTTTCTCTCCCCACGGATGGCCCACTGCCCTCTCCCCCGTGGCTGCCTGGAAACGCAGGTGCACGCGTGCTTGCTCCTCTCAATCACTGGTCTGTGGGCCCGATGCCGGCCTAACTCACAGCGCCATTGGCTCTCACTCATCCGCTGACCCACGGGTCCCCTTGGTCATCCCCGTCCTTCGCTCACCGTGGGGATCGGAACAGAACCTCAAGCGCTCGGGTCCTTGGGGCTCGGATCGAGCTGTTGCAACTAAATCGACCGAGATCTCTGGCGATGGGGGGAGGATAAAACCTGGGGCTTCTTCCTCAACAGAACGGCGGTGCTGCCAGCGGATTCCGAGCTCGCGCATGCGCTTACGAAACCGAAGCCGAAATTCGTGGAACACTACCTACCTGGGCTCGACTCCCTTTCTCCCAGGTTATAAAACCGTGCCACATCTCTCCTCTCATCCCTTGTCGCAAACCAGGTGAGACTTGCGCCACCGTTGTTCATACAGGGAGAGCGAGGGAGAACCAAATCTGCGCCGCCGTTGACTCGCTAGTCCGCCGTCGATTTGGGGTAAACGCGGGGTCTTGGCAACTCGCCCGGGCGTGTGGAGCGTGACCGCGACGAATTGGGGCCACGGATGCCTCAAGTGTTGGGGAAATTTCTCGCCGACCGGCCAGCACTTCCGCTATTCGCAATTCACCGCGCGCTGGAAGCTTCGCTCCGTGCCTACTGGTAATACCCCTTCCCACGTATTGCTTTTCGCCTAGCATCGAGTAGGAGGGTGTTAATCGAGTTTTGGGGGCAGCGAGAATGGGATTTTGGGTGCACTCCGGCGATGCGCCGCCGTGTCCGTCGCGGCGCCGCCGTCGGATCACAAGAGTTGGGGGAAACGGGCAAACTGCCGTGGATCTGGCCATGGACGGCCCCGATTAAGCGATGGATAGTGTTTCGCTTTGAAACAATCTGAACCCCAGATCTGTAGATGGGTGGAGGAAATGAGTTAACACGTATTTTCGATCTCCGCCGTAGATAGCTGATCGTGCGGTGGATGATCGCGTACCGTTTCGCTTATGGAGATCTAATCTGAGCCCTAGAATTTCGATCGAGCGGTTGTGAGAGCGCGGTACCCCTTCACCCTGCCGTTTTGCATAAGAGACCTTATGACATCAGAAAATCATCACGCCATCCGCGCAGGATTGAGCCTGAGTCTTCAGAAAAATTTCGCTAAGGCCCCTGCCTTCCTCTGAAATAGTGCGCCCAGTCCAGAGATCGTTTAAATTGGATAAATGAAAGAGAAAATATATTTTAATAGGAAAATAATTGCTAGAACTTCAATAATTCATAGAAAATTCATTTGAACTCCAAATTACTCCATTCCAGTTTCTAAAATTTTGTAATATTATCCTCTATCACTTAGAATCTCTGTTTTGACATGAAAACAGTAAGAAATTTATTTCTCACTTAATCCTATTTAAAACACATAAAACCTTTGGAAATTCATAACTTAAAATATATAACTCCAAAATTAATGGTTCCTGTTCCTATGACTTTATTTTAATAGGTAGATTATTAATATGTATTTTGTTCTTATGTTTGGTGTGATGTTAATTTTGCGTATACCATGTTTGTCTGTATTGCTACGACTAGCGTAAGGTCACGAGTCAGCTGAAGAGCAAGTTGGTACCTGCAATCTCAAGTCCCAGGCAAGTTGTGCCCTTGATCACTTCTTTTTACCCACTCATGTTCTAATTAATCATAATGATCTGCATAGGTTAATTTGATGGGACCCAATAGGTTACCCTAGTTTGTCTATCTTTATGCCTTGTTTACCCCTAAACTATCTGGGTAGTACTTGCTAGTGCTATATGTGGATTTGGGCATTGAGATACATATTATTCATACTTTTGTTATCAGTTATTATTTACTGTTCATGATAAGATTATTATGTTAATTGGAACATGGAGCGACCACCCGGGAAAAACAGTGCTACCACAAGGGTTTAATGGGACGCCCTTGGCCGATTAATTAGGAAAGCTAGTGGAAGACTACCTTACCCGAAAGGGGCAAGGGCAGTAGGGGAGTGGTCAGTGTAGGGAGGCCCTCGGGAGGATTTTGTTGCGATGGCGGTCCTGCAAGGGATTCCTGCATTGGAGCTTCCTATAAACTGTAGCGGGTTTTCTGAAGCTAGTGGAACTTTGTAAAGGCCTCGTAGTGTTACCCTGCCTCGCCTCCTCGGTAGAGGTGTATGAGATTGGCCGTCTCTTGGCAGATGGGTAACACGACTTGTGGGTAAAGATGCGCAACCTCTGCAGAGTGTAAAACTGGTATACTAGCCGTGCTCACGGTCATGAGCAGCTCGGACCCTCACATGATTAAATTATGGAACTAAATTCAATTTGTCATATGCATTGCATCGCAGGTGATGTTGTTACTTTTATTCTACTACTTAATTGGGTTGGTATTTATTTATACTTAGTAATTGCTAATAAAATTTTGACCAACTTTAAAAGCAATGCTCAGCTCTAACCATCCTCTTTGGTAAGCCTTACACTTCACGTGAGCTCCCACCTTTGGCGAGTTCATGCACATTATTCCCCACAACTTGTTGAGCGATGAACGTATGTGAGCTCACTCTTGCTATCTCACACCCCCCACAGGTCAAGAGCAGGTACCACAGGATGAGGCGCTTGGAGGATGCTGTGATGTGTTTGTGAGAGATCTAGTCCGTCGTCTCCCAGTCAACTTTGGGTTGCTGGACCGTTGTCTCCATATAATGTAATTATTTATTTATTTTGTATAGAACTCCTGTTATATATAAAAATGTGACATTCGATCCTATGCCACTATATATCATATGTGTGAGACTTGGTCCCAGCATACCTGGTGTTTATGTTTGCGCCCGGGTCTTGGTGCCCCTAAAACCCGGGTGTGACAGAAGTGGTATCAGAGGAATGTTGACTGTAGGACGAAACCTAGATAGAACTGGACAACCATTCTTTACTTACCCTTGCTACTCTGATTCTTTTCTAAACTTTTCTTAATCTTTTCTCATCTATTTCCGCTTTACTCTGATTATTCTTACCTTTTCATTCTAAAGACAAATGTGGATTTCACACTTTGAAATCCTGTGCCTAAAGTGACTTTAGGAATAGGAGACCTACTCTTAGGAACAAAAACAAAACTATTTTTATAGGTATTTGTATGCTTGAATGTTTGTTCTTATGATACTTGTTTTATTTGGATCTTTGATTGAATGTGATTAGTTGTGGAGTAATGTCCACAATCACATCTGCATATACATATAGAAAAAAAAACAGTTATAAAAATATCTAAATAAACTAGGTTATCCCTCATCAAAGAATCTAGCCTAGCAAAATCCATCTTATCTTGAAAAAGTCTATCCTACACTCATAGATCCATCTTATCCTAAAAAAATAGATTCTCATCTTATCTTGAAAAGATTTATCTTATCCTAATAGATCTATCTGACCTCAAAAGGTTCTACCTTATCCTTATGGATTCATCTTGCCCTAATAAGCCTATTTATTCCACATTATTGTAACAACCATGATCTAATTAACAAGATCTTATTTAGTCTATTCTAGTCATAACCAATCCTATCTAATTTATTATGACCAAGCCTATTAGAAGTCACTCAAACAGGATTGGCTAATGCTGAGGAAATACATTAGACCCTGCTCCTATAAACTCGTTTGAGATCTTAGATCAACTCGGCCATACTCCTAATTCACTTAAACCTAAATTGGTGACTTAGATCGACTTAGCCATACATAAACAACTTGACCTACATAATTGGTTACATAACTAATCCCAACTATCATATAGCCACCTACTAAACCCTCTACCTGACTATTACCTACCGATCTATCTTAACCTCTTGGAGACACCAAAGCTCATGGGGGGAAGGATCAACCCCGTCATGGAAGGAGAGAAGTCAAACTCGATCTTCAGCTGCATTACCACCCAACACGGAGTTCTTTCTCACCGGAAACTTTCTTACCCAGGCTATTATTTTCCTAACCTATCCAACTCTTATATCCTACATAATAAGTAGCTGGATACCTACACTCTCCTAATTACACATTATGGACTAAAAAAATGTGAGACTCTGAATTTTTGAACCAATTAGAAAATTTAAGGCTAAAAGCATAAACCAATTCTTCTGTATCCTTTCTTTTACAAATCTCGAGGACGAGATTATTTTAAGGGGGTAGGATTTGTAAAACCCAATTTGTAAGAGACCATGTAAAAGGGGAAAAGTCATTCCCTTTATGTATATGTGTATGATTATATCCACTTGTCATCACATGTGAATACCATATTTAAAGACAAATAACTAATAAAGAGTATTACCACTAAAATATGAATCATGCTGGGTTTTTATGTTGTGTGCATTTTGTGATAATACAAAAATAAGGTAGAAATAAATATGATAATACCCAAATTAGAATTTAAACCCTAAAAGAAATTCTAGAATTAAAACCAAAAAGAGAAAAGAAATTGGGGAAGTCATCTACGTGGGCCAAAACCTCCTCACCCAGCCCAACACCCTCTTTTTTTTTCTCTCCCCACGGATGGCCCACTGCCCTCTCCCCCGTGGCTGCCTGGAAACGCAGGTGCACGCGTGCTTGCTCCTCTCAATCACTGGTCTGTGGGCCCGATGCCGGCCTAACTCACAGCGCCATTGGCTCTCACTCATCCGCTGACCCACGGGTCCCCTTGGTCATCCCCGTCCTTCGCTCACCGTGGGGATCGGAACAGAACCTCAAGCGCTCGGGTCCGTGGGGCTCGGATCGAGCTGTTGCAAATAAATCGACCGAGATCTCTGGCGATGGGGGGAGGATAAAACCTGGGGCTTCTTCCTCAACAGAACGGCGGTGCTGCCCGCGGATTCCGAGCTCGCGCATGCGCTTACGAAACCGAAGCCGAAATTCGTGGAACACTACCTGCCCGGGCTCGACTCCCTTTCTCCCAGGTTATAAAACCGTGCCGCATCTCTCCTCTCATCCCTTGTCGTGAACCAGGTGAGACTTGCGCCACCGTTGTTCATACAGGGAGAGCGAGGGAGAACCAAATCTGCGCCGCCGTTGACTCGCTAGTCCATCGTCGATTTGGGGTAAACATGGGGTCTTGGCAACTCGCCCGGGCGTGTGGAGCGTGACCGCGGCGAATTGGGGCCACGGATGCCTCAAGTGTTGGGGAAATTTCTCACCGACCGGCCAGCACTTCCGCCATTCGCAACTCACCGCGCGCTGGAAGCTTCGCTCCGTGCCTACTGGTAATACCCCTTCCCACGTATTGCTTTTCGCCTAGCATCGAGTAGGAGGGTGTTAATCGAGTTTTGGGGGCAGCGAGAATGGGATTTTGGGTGCACTCCGGTGATGCGCCGCCGTGTCCGTCGCGGGCGCCGCCGTCGGATCACAAGAGTTGGGGGAAACGGGCAAACTGCCGTGGATCTGGCCATGGACGGTCCCGATTAAGCGATGGATAGTGTTTCGCTTTGAAACAATCTGAACCCCAGATCTGTAGATGGGTGGAGGAAATGAGTTAACACGTACTTTCGATCTCCACCGTAGATAGCTGATCGTGCAGTGGATGATCGCGTACCGTTTCGCTTATGGAGATCTAATCTGAGCCCTAGAATTTCGATCGAGCGGTTGTGAGAGCACGGTACCCCTTCACCCTGCCGTTTTGCATAAGAGACCTTATGACATCAGAAAATCATCCCACCATCCGCGCGAGATTCAGCCTGAGTCTTCAGAAAATTTTCGCTAAGGCCCCTGCCTTCCTCTGAAATAGTGCGCCCAGTCCAGAGATCGTTTAAATTGGATAAATGAAAGAGAAAATATATTTTAATAGGAAAATAATTGCTAGAACTTCAATAATTCATAGAAAATTCATTTGAACTCCAAATTACTCCATTCCAGTTTCTAAAATTTTGTAATATTATCCTCTATCACTTAGAATCTCTGTTTTGACATGAAAACAGTAAGAAATTTATTTCTCACTTAATCCTATTTAAAACACATAAAACCTTTGGAAATTCATAACTTAAAATATATAACTCCAAAATTAATGGTTCCTGTTCCTATGACTTTATTTTAATAGGTAGATTATTAATATGTATTTTGTTCTTATGTTTGGTGTGATGTTAATTTTGCGTATACCATGTTTGTCTGTATTGCTACGACTAGCGTAAGGTCACGAGTCAGCTGAAGAGCAAGTTGGTACCTGCAATCTCAAGTCCCAGGCAAGTTGTGCCCTTGATCACTTCTTTTTACCCACTCATGTTCTAATTAATCATAATGATCTGCATAGGTTAATTTGATGGGACCCAATAGGTTACCCTAGTTTGTCTATCTTTATGCCTTGTTTACCCCTAAACTTTCTGGGTAGTACTTGCTAGTGCTATATGTGGATTTGGGCATTGAGATACATATTATTCATACTTTTGTTATCAGTTATTATTTACTGTTCATGATAAGATCATTATGTTAATTGGAACATGGAGCGACCACCCGGGAAAACAGTGCTACCACAAGGGTTTAATGGGACGCCCTTGGCCGATTAATTAGGAAAGCTAGTGGAAGACTACCTTACCCGAAAGGGGCAAGGGCAGTAGGGGAGTGGTCAGTGTAGGGAGGCCCTCGGGAGGATTTTGTTGCGATGGCGGTCCTGCAAGGGATTCCTGCATTGGAGCTTCCTATAAACTGTAGCGGGTTTTCTGAAGCTAGTGGAACTTTGTAAAGGCCTCGTAGTGTTACCCTGCCTCGCCTCCTCGGTAGAGGTGTATGGGATTGGCCGTCTCTTGGCAGATGGGTAACACGACTTGTGGGTAAAGATACGCAACCTCTGCAGAGTGTAAAACTGGTATACTAGCCGTGCTCACGGTCATGAGCAGCTCGGACCCTCACATGATTAAATTATGGAACTAAATTCAATTTGTCATATGCATTGCATCGCAGGTGATGTTGTTACTTTTATTCTACTACTTAATTGGGTTGGTATTTATTTATACTTAGTAATTGCTAATAAAATTTTGACCAACTTTAAAAGCAATGCTCAGCTCTAACCATCCTCTTTGGTAAGCCTTACACTTCACGTGAGCTCCCACCTTTGGCGAGTTCATGCACATTATTCCCCACAACTTGTTGAGCGATGAACGTATGTGAGCTCACTCTTGCTGTCTCACACCCCCCCACAGGTCAAGAGCAGGTACCACAGGATGAGGCGCTTGGAGGATGCTGTGATGTGTTCATGAGAGATCTAGGCCATCGTCTCCCAGTCAACTTTGGGTTGCTGGACCGTTGTCTCCATATAATGTAATTATTTATTTATTTTGTATAGAACTCCTGTTATATATAAAGATGTGACATTCGATCCTGTGCCACTATACATCATATGTGTGAGACTTGGTCCCAGCATACCTGGTTTTTATGTTTGCGCCTGGGTCTTGGTGCCCCTAAAACCCGGGTGTGACACCGACATTATGACCGGCTCTTCAATATTCGGCAGGGGAGTCGGCTCCTTGGCTTCGGGGGCCGAAGAGGATTCACCGACAAACTCGGGCACTGTGGCCGATTCAATATAGCGTGGCCGGTGCGTAAGAACTTTTATCTTTTTCCTCTTCGGCGCTGGCTCACTAAGAGCGGCTGAAGCAACTTCCTTCGCAGAAGCCGTATCTTTCCTTTTTTGACCCCATGTTGGGTGACGGTAGTCAGGATATACGAACCCAATGGCATCAAATACTCAGTTCAGTCTTTTCTTCTTCCGGCCTCCGAAGGCTGCGGACAGTGCAGTATCTTCTGCCTTCGAGTATGGCCCAAGCAGCTCATCGCTTATGGCCTCAATACTTTTCAGCCAGTCATCATCTGGCTCGACGAACTTATCTCCATATTTGAAGGTGAATTTTAACCTAACTAGTCCACCTTCGTTAGGTTCGCTAACGGTTTCCTTTGGCATTTCCCACTTTTCTGCAAGCGGCCATACTCTGAAGGCAATGTGTTCTTGGATCAAATCCCTTGTCCTGATGAAAGAGCAAACCACGCCGAAGGCCCTCTGCATTCTTCGGCTGCTTCGTCAATTTTCACCTTCGGTTTCCGAAGGTTGAAGCGCTGCCAGATAGGGCGCATAATGATATCTTTAATATCTTCTCGCGTTTTCAAGTCGTTCTTCACATAGAACCATTCCTTCATCCAGTCCCCAGGCCATCTCTTCCGAAAAGTTGGCACGAGACAGCTTGACCGAGAGCGGGCACTGAAGCTATAACAGCCAAAATTGTTGTGATATTGCTCCTTACCCCATGGTTTCGTCTCATACAATAACTCATGCATACTGCAGAAACTTTTTGCATTTGGCTCCAAACCTTGGCTCTTCACGGCCCATACGAAGATTCCCATCCTTATGATTGCTTCGGGAGTAATTTGATGGAGGCAAATTTCAAATATCTTCAAAACTTCTACCATGAAACTGCTCAAAGGAAACCGAAGTCCAGCCTTAAAGAAGCTTCAGAATATCACGACTTCATTTTCCTCGGGAGTCAGACAAGTTTTCTCTCCTTCGTCAGCCCTCACAATAGATAAATCCCGAAAATATCTACCCCTCATATTGACAAGATGGCTTTGTTTAATGCTTGATTTTCCAAAAACTGCATGGCTTGGTCGCCAAGGTCGATCTTCGGAATCTTCACCACCACTTTCCACATCATAGCTATCACTGTCACCAGTGTCTTCAGACAAACCCTCTAAAATCTCCCTAGTAATCTTCTCTGTATTTGTCTTTGCTATTGATTCAAGGAAGCCGAGATTCATCTCTTCGGAAAGGCTTAGCTTCGACTCAGCGACAGCTTTCTTGTCTTCAGACATCTTCGAAAATGCTAAGAAAGTGCTCTCAAAGACGAAGCTTAAAAATTTTAAAAGCTAGGCAAGCGTTGGTGTGCAAAGAGCTAAAAATTAGGAAGGCAAGAGCCGACGGCAAGAAAGCGTGCTAAATGTGCTCGCGGTGCGTTCTTATTTATACGCCCAATACGTCGCAAGTGGCAGGGCCCCACTTGTCATTGACTATTGCTATTCTAGCAAAGGGAAGGTGTTTTTTCGGACCTTCGGCTTAAGGCCTTCGTCCATATCGCAATCTGAATTTATTATTCTAGCAAATTAATATTGCGAGGGGCTACTGTTGGGGGCCTTTGGCTTCCGAAGGTCCTCAAAAACATGATTTGACAATGTTTTCCAAGTGAAATATGTGAACAGGTATCTTCGGATTCGGATCATGAGCATACAGAGCATGGTCAGGACGAAGCCTGAGCGAGACGAAAGATGATTATGACGAAGGACAAGGTGATCATGAAGCTGTGCGCAGGAAAGCTTCGACATGACAGTAGAAAAGGGGAACCGACTTAAAGATGAAAAGGCAAATTAGACCTCGAAGAATTACTATAGAGTTATTATCAAATATAAAGGGCATGAATGTAATTTTACATGTGCTGCGTCCCTTGCCTATAAATAGATGAACAGTAATCTCGTACTGTTCACACTACTAGAAACCCCCCCTTGTAGCTATGCTTTTTTGGACAATAGGCACGCTTTAATTCGTCTCTATATGAATGTACGCACGCTTTCCAAAAACGTGTTAGAAGCGTCTTCGTATGGACCGTATCAGACTTTGTAGAAACGATTATTGTAAGCGTATATATTAGATGAATAGACGTTTCATAGACACGTTAGATGCATGTTTAGACACATTGATACGCTTTTATAGATGCGCATATAACATGTGTCTATTATTGTTGTTACGTCATATAGTAACGTTTCATTATGTGTGAAAAAATATAGATACGATATTATAGATACATTCATAATTCATGTCTATTACTATAGTCACGTTTTATAGTGACGCTTTATTGCGCATTAAGGAGTATAGAGACGATATAGTAGGTGACACGAATGATGACATGGCAGGTGATGTGGATAGGTGACATGGCAGGTGATGTGGAAAAATGACATGGCAGGTGATGTGGAAAGGTGACGTGTCAGCTGAACTGGCGAGTGACACATTTTATAGTAATGCCAAAACACGTGTTAACAAAAGTAGAAACAATAATATAGCCACGTTTGTATTGTGTGCCTACGCATATCAATACGTTATATAGTAACGTCAAAGTGTGTATTAAGACCTGTAGAAACAATTTTGTACATACATCTATATTTGTTTATAATAATATAGACACGTTATACTGTAACACTTTATTACGTGCCAAAAAAAGATGTTTTCATTTATATATTTATATATATAAATGTGCATCGAGATGAATGTTAAAAAAATCAAATTATAAACCCTCAATAATATTGCTTTTGGCCTTGGCAAAATATCAAGAAGCTAACTAACTCGATAGGAAACATGTTCAGTAACTGCCAATTGTGTTCACAAAGAAGCAAAGCCAAAGTGGCAATATCATACAAATATCACTTAAAAATTTTAGTAACTACTAGAATCTAACTGATTCACTTTGCAATTATACTAGGCTTCCCATCTAGCTTTGTCCACGCCATCTAGCTTTGTCCACGTGCTGCAGGTACCAACTTGTTGCGGGTACAAGATGAGCTTCTAGCTTGCTTCACCTATGAAGCATGTGTTAGATCAATAACTCAATTTGAAGTTGTTATGGGGACACATGTACTATTTCAAATAAAAAAGAAACTTACATGTGTAATTGGCCAAGGAATAACATAGCCAATAGCATCAATTAGTGTACGAATCTGATTAGATGGTCTAGGTACCTCCTCATTTGTAATATTGCCAAGTTCAATATTTTCAAGGCCTTCAACAAGAACCCCACAATATTCTGGTCCAAGCTTTGCTCCTAATATTTCTCTTTGGCTATCTGTAGTCACTAACTTCCCTTTGGCCACAACTCTGCCTTTGTTTATCAGTGAAATAAGGTAGACTTGCTTTTGTCTCTACAAATTACAAAACATGAACATATGATCTTTTGGTAAAACAACGTCATAATTGGAAAGAAATAAGGCAAATAAAACCACATACTGATTCTGATATGCCCATGCTGGCAGCTTGAACCCTTCGAGTTCTCTATAACAAACATCAAATCATAGCATCACTTAATCAAATTATGCTTTATATTTTAATTGAAACAATGATACAATTAGCTTAGACATACCATGTTGTGCAATATAGGATCACTTGGCAAATCTGTGACTACATTGCCATCAAGTTGTGCCTCCTACAGGCATAGTTTCACTCAATTATTATAGAAAAAGAAAATTATAAATATTAGATTTTAACAGGGAATGTAGACGAACAGGAACCAATTACTGAACCCTAGAGTTGCAAAAGAAAGCTAATTAATTAGGCAACTAAACTAAAAGGGAGTTTTTAATGCTTTTCACTTAAGTTTATATAGGCTAAATGAGACGGATTAACAACTGAATGAAAGCAGAGTACATGCTACTTCAGTACTTCTTTAAAAACTACACAGAATCAAAGAGCAATAAATCAACAGGTGAAAAGAAATTTTGCAAAAACGGACTTGTAGATTTTGGAAAGTTGAACAACTTTCATGTATGGAGAATTCCAAGTTTTTGAGGAAAAGTTGGAGTAAAAAGCTTAATTCAGTTTTGAATCAGACTTGAAGTTTGCTGAAAATAATATCAACTAGCTATTTTTGGGTCTTCATAACTTTTGATTTATAAACAGTTTGAAGATGGTCATTATAACAAAGTTATAGGGCCACATGAGGAGTACAAGCTTTGTTAAGTCACCTAGTTCTAAAGTTATATGGAACCTGGTGTAAAATTAGTCCAAAGTAGAGCTAACAGAGTTTCTGGATTTTTTTTTTAGAAAAACGCAGGAGAACTGCGCATCTTATATATTAGAGAGGAAAAAAGGACATTACAATAGAGGAGAGGTTACAGAGCAACACTCCCAAATAAACCCTAAGGAGATTACAGATTGTTGCTGGAACTCGACCCGACCACACCCAGGGCAGCAACTGAGCCCAAGCCCCCAAACTCCTTAGCTCCTGCCATTACCCAGCAAACGTACTCATCCGAGAGGAGCTCTGAAAACTAAGTAACAGGCCACGCTTTGCATACCACTACCAGAGGATCAGATACGGTAACAAGGAAGCATTGTGTTGGGCACACTTAAGTGGGCGTCTCAGATTATAAGCTGGCTACTCAGCAGTGTGGAGTGGCAACTGGCAACCATAATGACAAAAATGGAAGGCTCCACTAGCAGTGTCCAAATCATGTCTAGGCGTTTGGTCCAGCCAGAGTCAGGAAGCTCACTGGACATGGTGCCATCAGAGCCAGAGATTGTTCACCTGACTCCATGGGATCTCGTCTGTTCACGGTGGGCCACATCCAGAAGGGGATCCTCTTGCCCAAGGCTGGGACAGGAGGTGCACAACTCGCCGATGACCTTGCTTCGTCCTTCACCTGTGTTGCCCTGATACGGCGATACGGATACGCGATACGCCGATACCCCGATACGCCATTTCTCAAAAAACACCGATACGGCGATACGTAAATATTATAAATAAAATTAAATGCTGAAATAGTGGACCACACAATTTCACAAATAGTACATAGATAAAGTTTAGGCCATCAAGCCATCAAACCTAGAAACTTCAGTGTTCAGTCTTCAAGTTCTAACACTAACAGACCACAATATCACATAATAAATAAAGAAAACTGCTTCCATCGGCTGTGATACTTGCAGCAACGGTATCACTGCTGCTGCAGCCTACAGCCTTCACCCAGAGCAGCAAAAAAGTAGCAGGCAGCGGCTGTTGCTGTGCAGCAAAACTAGATTTCATCCAGAGCCGCTACCCCGAATCTAACAAGACCAGAATCTAACAAAACTAGATAAAGTTTAGGCCATCAAGCCATCAAACCTAGCAAAACTAGATTTCATCCAGAGCCGCTGCCCCGAATCTAGCAAAAGTAGCAGGCAGCGGCCTTCACCCAGAGCCGCTGCCCTGAATCTAACAAGACCAGACAAGTAGCAGTGAGCAGATTGAGGAGAAAGGAGGAGATTGAGAAGCAAGAAGGGAAGAAAGCGGCTACAGACCTCGCAGCGGCGGCTCCAATCGGCGGCTGACGGGCTGACGACCACAGGCCTCGCGGAGGCGGCTCCAATCGGCCACTGACTGGGTGACGGCGGTGGCTCCAATCGGCGAACGACGGCGGCGGTGGCAGCTCAGATCGACGAGCGGCTGTGGCTAGCGGCACGCAAGTGGAGGCACAAAGAGGTGGCTTCGGGGCAGCGGCTATGCGATACAGGAGTACGTGCGTATATGAAGCCTAGGGTTGGAACGTATCGCACAGGTATCGGGAAGGTGTCCCAGGAGTATCCGGCTTTTTTATTTATTTAAATCTACAAAAATATCCGATACGTCTCCGATACGTATCCGGAAGTATCCGGGAAGTATCCGTATCTGATACGGTATCCGACACCGGTACGTGAGTTTTGTGAAGTATCCGCGCATCATAGTCCTTCACCAGTGTGCTGGGCCATTTGTATCCACTGGCTGGCTATCTCACTGCCTCAGAGATCACAGATGGTGTAGTAAGTCCAAGCCTTGCCATCACTCTATGCTGCAACGACGAATGCACTGAATTCATTCATGCCATGGCTCATGAGGTCACTATCAGTCGTGTTGTCCTTTCCTACTGAACAGGCTGCTGAATGTGGAAGCACTCATGGGCTCCATCCCTGTGCTGGCCACGTAGGTCAGCGAGCTTGCAGATGTCATCTTCACTGCCATGCTGTTGCTGCTCAACTATGGCCTTGCATATGGAGCTGCATTCTGTCTCTTCTTAAACACATGGTTAGATATAAACCATCCCAGCAGCAGCGATGGAGGTGGAGGAGGGTCCACGCTCTCCACACCGCCGTCGCCTGCCAGTGCTGGTCAGATGGTTTGTCGACACCTGCCCTGTGCCAATCCATCTACCCTTTGTCAAGCTGGAAGACATCGTCGTCCGGTGACCCGAGTTTCTGGATTTCAGACTTAGTAGATTTCAGAGGCTGAATTTCAGTATTTGGATCCAACTTTGGGCCTTGATATTTTGGAATCCAGGGGGTTGTGGTTAATGAACACTATAACAAACTCGTAGAGAGATGATAGAAGAACAATTCTTATTAAGTGATATAGCCCCAAAGCTATATGCTACTGGTAGAAAAGATAGTCCAAAGATTGATTGGCAGATTTCTGAGTTTTCAGACTTACAACAGTAACTGAACCTGAAGTTAGTGTTTGATAGCAGTTTTGGGCGCTTGTTTGTGACTAATCCCTAAGTATTTGGGCTGAGAGATCCATAAAGGGATTGAAGACCGTATGTTGGTGAATCACTTTCCTTAAGTGAGCTTGACATAACCCCATGCAAAATTTGGAGTAAAGCTTGCCTAAAAATGGACTGTCAGTGTATTGGGGACTTAGTGGTTCAGAGCTGAAACTCTGAAAAACAGCCAATGGTGCTCTGTTTGGAGCTCAGTTGTGATTAATCCATATGGTTTTAGACCAAGAGCTGTATAGAAAAATGGAAGACCATATATAGGAGAACAAATTTCTTTAAGTAAGATTGGTTTGGTGCTACACAAAAAAAGGAGTAACAGTGGCTCAAATTTGGACTAGGTGGCTGAATTCTGAATTTTCAGATTTGGAATTGTATAAGTCTGAATACATGTCTGTCTGCTCCACTTTGAGGGCTTGTAAGGGCTGTTCTGTGTAGCTTTGTGCCAGAATGTCTTAAGCAAAGTTGGAGAGGTTGTATCCATAAGCAAAGTTTATTAAGGAACCCTGGCTTGACATTGTGTAAATTTGAAAGATTTGGGCACCCCAAAAGGCCTCTGTCGAAAGGGGATGAATCAACTGAACAAAGCTGAAAATGGGTTCAGGAAAACAGAAATGGTAATCAGATTTTGTAGTCAACTTTTGGATGCCATAACTTCTATTCTAGGAGGTTTGGGTCTATGAAATCTGTAGACTTGGTAGACCTTGGACTAATAAACAAGTTCTATTAATAGTGATTAATCTGTCTTACTCAAAAAATGAGAGAAATGGCTAGCTGAAGATGGGTGGATCAGTCAAGAGCTGTAGATCCAAAATTGCAGAAATATCTAGTTGTGATCTTTTTACTCCCTGCTGATTTCTCTGCTAGTGTTACTCGAATTTTGGATAATGGTAAAGTAGAGATATTTAACTAAAGGTCTAGAGACCTCACTAGCTGCTGGGAAAATATCTAGTTTGGACTAACTTGGGAGCAGTGGCAGTGAGGTATTTAATTGTGTTGTTTTGCTGTCTGCAGTAGGGGACAAAAGAGATACATGTATGTGTATAGTTCAGATAAGTGTGGAGGGTATAATTGAGGTCTAGAACCCACCCTCAGCTAGAAAGAATATCCAGTTCTTGGACATATTAAAGCATATCCCCAACAGATATTTGGCTGTTGGAATGGCCCAAGTTCAGTGTTCCTGGCTATACCTATGAGCCTGTGCTGGATTGGGGCATGGAAGCCATGTTGGTCAGCCCATATGCTGCTGGCACCTCAAGAATACTTCCTCACTGCATTCTAGGTATATCAAGCAGTTAATGCAAATGCTTATGATGACATGTTAGAGTTTTAGTTAACGTAACACCAGGGGTGTTACAAAAATCCTTTATATCTCTTCTATTCTGCAAGAACAATCTATATCCAACTACAAGTATTCAAATTTGCAAAAAAACAACTTTGAAGCAGGTAACAAAATAAAAAAAATACAAGATACATGTGCATTGGTAATTGAGTAGGCCTTTCTAACATACCTTTGAAGGTGTTTGCTCATGTGGTGCAGATGTATGGACTTGAGTTCGTCCAAGACTTCTATGGACAGATTGTTGTTGCTGCTGCTCGACATGAACCATGTTCTACAAGCCATTAGCAAGAGCTTGAATATTATTATATAGTAGCTAATGATATTTAATAATTGAAATAAAGGAAGTATACATGCACTTCATTTGTTCGAGAGGTCACGTCAGCATTTGAATCTTCTTGGATGCTACTCGTATCTTTGGCAGCATAATTTTCAGATTTGTCATCTTCATTGCATTGGTCATAACTGTCACCACCCTGAAATATTTGAACCAACATACTGTTAAAAATATGATCTTATTCTAGAGAGGGAGGGGGCCATTGTTGAATGCAAGCTTACTTCATTTTGTAAAGCTTCTCTCATTTCTGGGGTTAAATCTTCTGGATACTTTTTTGACATAAAAGTAAGCCAATGCTTCATGAGACCACTCACAGATTCCATTTTATTGTCAATTTCATTTACTTTCTCTTGGTACATTCTTTCTTCCTCCGTTTGATTAACAAACGGTAAACCTTGAAAAGCTTGTACTTGACTCCAGTACTTATCATCATAGTACCCACGTGGTTTGAAATCCTTGGCAACAATATCATTGAACACTTCATTGTAATCTTTAGATGAAAGACGATTACCATCGTTGTTCCCTCTCCTTTTTTAAATTCCTCATAAGATGCAGCCTATTGAAACAAAGTATATATGAAGGTTAAGGAACTATAAGCTGATTTTTAGATCAAGCATAAATCATTTATACCAGAAAATGTACGTACCATCAGTGTCTCTACCTTTTCTGTTGTGTATCTACCATTCTTCTTTTTATGAGCTGCCTCCCATAGTTCTATCCTATGAACCTTTCGTTTAGTTCTGGTTTCCTGCATAATTTAGTTATTTGGCTATCATTTCAATCCTCAGATAGATGATAGTGAAATTTAACAAATATGGATGAATATTTATCACCATCTCTTTTTTTAATCTAGCAAGGCTTTTCCTCCCACATGTGTGTGCAGTCTTCTGTTCTTTTGCACAACGAGAGTTTGTGGAACATAATTTCTACAAAGACAGGCAATGATTAAGCAATAATGTAACATTCCTTGATTAAAAATTGATATAAACGTGTTGAGTAAATAGATGGCACCTTATGTTGCTCTTGGCACCAAATTCCAACTAGAGATCTCCATTGATGTTCATTAGTCGTAAGTGGCTTCTCTCTTAGGATTTCTTCTAGAGTTCTCTCGTCACGATTGAAGTATTGTTTCTTCAACTTAGATTTGTACGCTCGCCACCTATTATTAACTGTCCTTAGGATCCAGTCCCTTGTAAGATGTATGGTTTGCCTTGGGAAGGCAAACTTTAGCTACATACAGGAAGGTAAATGTTAGTACATATATAAAAAATGAAGGTACATGCTTGCACCGATAACAAAAAATTACCTCAACATCCCTTATTATTTGTTCCTTGTGTGAATTAAACCTGCTATTGTCAAATCTTGGGATGTCTAAAGGGGCAAAGGTTGGGCTTTCTGCTACATGGCCAAGGTGCTGCCCAAGAATGGAGGCTGACCTTTCATTTGGGACACCATTTTCATCTGTCTCTACAATTACCTTTCCTCCTTGTAATGCTAGTAAATTTGAAAGTGTGAATTCCCCTATAATCTGTCTAACCTCTCCATTTGGCCCTGCATATATGAAAATGTAAGTTTTCACATTGTACCAAGATATACAAGAACAAACCTGAAACTTACATATGATCTTAATTGGACTTCGAGGTTGGTGTGGCAGGCGGACTAATAAATCATCAACATCAGGAGGGGACTGTAAACTTTCATTGTTCTCATTATCTGCCACATTTTCGTGCTCCTCCTGAGCAGCTTCTGCACCATCTCCATCAATGTTCAAATTCTTTAATCTTCGAAGTCCTCTTGTCATGATTGATTCTGCTTATTACATATAGGAGATCAAGAAAATAAAAGATGAGCATGTTAGTTGCCTTGTGAAATTGCATTCTCAGTTAAGAGCTAAGATTAGAAATTAGGAATTTCATTATCCAAAATTTAGGCAAGAAACAAACATTTCATTCTATAATTTTCATAAACAAAATAGGCAAACACATATCAGATTATGTACAGGTTCAATACAACCTTTAGAACAGGCAGAAATTGCAGGTGGCAATAGCAAATCATATGGACAGCATGTTAGTCTGAATAAGATTCACTAGTTAGTATTAATCTCGTTGGATAGCTAGCTTTTTATTCTTGCTGTTTTCTTTAGTGGATAGCTAGTTAGAAAAGAGAGAAGAAAGAACAGAAACAACCACAAGCAAATGTGGCTGTTGCAGGCGAAGACCAATAAGAACGATCCATTCTTGGATCCCCTGCAAGCACGTGCCCATCAGAAAATCCAGTGAAACTGCAGCATCCCATTTTCTCACTTCAGTTCGGTTATCTTCATCCTCCCTTATTTCATCGTCTGCTAACTGAAACTGCAGCACCTCATTCTCATCCCCTTCTTGGTGTTCATCGGCTATGAGCATGGCAGCAAAGCTTGGCGGTTCTACAACCCTGCCACAAAGTGTGTGTTGGTGTCTTGTGATGCTATGTTTGAAGAAAATCCAGCATGGGACTGGGGTGATGCCGAGAAGGTAGACTATGAGAACCCTTTCTGTGTTGAGTTCATGCAGATTGGTGGGGATCAGCAGCTAGACAATACACCAGTCAGGGAGAAAAATTTTGCTGGACCATCCAGGTCACCATCCACGACACAGCACATGCCAGTCCAGTCTTCAGAAATCACTCCAGGTGGAAGTCAGTCATTACAGACCCCTACAACATCCAGGTTGAAGAGTTACTAGCAGCAATAGGGGATGAACCTGCCACAACTGAAGAAGCTGTTCAAGACCCACTCTGGCGTGGTGCTATGATAGAGGAACTACAGTCTATCAAGGAGAACAAGACTTGGTCACTTGTAACATTGCCAAAGGGACATAGGCCAATAGGTCTAAAATGGGTTTACAAGCTGAAGCATGACGAAAAAGGAGACATAATCAAGCATAAAGCTAGATTGGTGGCAAAAGGGTATGTTCAAAGGCATGGAGTGGACTTTGATGAAGTTTTTGCTCCAGTTGCTAGGATGGAGTCTGTCAAAGTTATACTCATTCTTGCAGCTCAACTAAATTGGAGTGTACACCATATGGATGTTAAATCTGCCTTCTTGAACGGAGACTTGAAAGAAGAAGTTTATGTCTGTCAGCCACCTGGTTTTGTCAGAAAGGGTGAAGAGCAGAAGGTGTTGAGGCTGCACAAGGCTCTATACGGCCTAAGACAGGCTCCCAGGGCTTGGAATTCAAAGTTGGACACTATCATTATGGGTGAGTCCAGCAGTGAGCTAATTGCTTTCAAGACTGAAATGAAGAAGGTGTTCAAAATGACAGACTTAGGGACACTATCATACTATCTGGGTATAGAAGTGCACCAAGGAGACAAAGGGATCAGCCTTTCTCAAACTTCCTATGTGAAAAAGTTGCTAGAAAAGGTCGTACTGAGCCAGTGCAACCCATGTTCAACTCCAATGGAAGCTAAGCTGAAACTGTCCAAGGACAGTGATCCTTCTCGAGTTGATTCGTCTGAATATAGAAGTTTGATTGGGAGTCTCAGGTATTTGTTGCACACTAGGCCTGAACTAAATTTCAGTGTCAGTTATCTGTGCCGTTTTATGGAGGCACCAAGTCAGGATCACCTTGCAGCAGTTAAACATTTACTTTGATATGTAGCTGGCACAATGGAGCTTGGGCTGTTTTATCCCAGAGGAACACATAAAAATGTTGTGATCACATGATACAGTGACAGTGACTTGGGTGGTGATTTAGATGATGGAAGAAGCACCTCTGGAACCATTTTCTTCATTGGTGATTGCCCAGCAACCTGGAGTTCACAAAAACAGCATGTGGTGGCCTTGTCTTCTTATGAGGCTGAATACATTGCAGGGTCTGAAGCAGCCTGCCAGGCAGTCTTGCTTGCTCGGCTAATTGAGGAGATGCTAGGGAAATTTGTCAAGGCACCAGTGATCAAGATGGATAACCTGTCTGCAATTTCTCTGAGCAAGAATCCAGTGTTTCACAAGAGAAGTAAACACATAAAACTGAAGTATCATTTTATCAGAGAGTGTGTTGATCGAGGGGAGATTGAGCTGGAAGCTGTTGGCACCTCTGATCAGTTGGCCGACATACTGACGAAAGCTTCTTCCTCAGGTGCTCGACGTCGGCGATAGCTGGCACACGCTAAGGTAATTGGGATCTGTCACTGCACACCTAAGATGGCGATCCCCAAATGCCTCTAGGATGAATCGAATCTGTACCAAAGGCTGGGTGACGGGCGCCGTAGTGGTGAAGCCGCTATCACCCATCCACGCCAGGGATGTACGCGACCTCTGCAGCACCCGAATCCGACCTTCGCACCCCTGCAGAGGACGTCGGCTTTGACACCACTGTCACGTCCCGTGGCCACCATCGACGAGGAACGGGGCGTGAGGCAGCGGCCAATAACAGCGCGCGCGTGTGGCTCGGCACGTACGACAGTGCCGAGGACGCTGCCGTGGCCTACGACCGCGCCGCGTACTGCATGCGCGGCTCCCACACGCTCCTCACCTTCCCGCTCTGCATCGGCTCCGAGATCGCCGCGGCGGCCGCCGCCGTCGGGATTGACGCCGATGGCACCCTCCCCGACGGCACCCTCCCTGATGTGGGGTTAAAATCGAACCGCCAGGACCGCCAACCCATCGGCACCCTCCCCGACGGCACCATCGGAAACACGGAAACACAGAACTAATTGGGGAAGAGGGAGGAGGCATCACCTTGCTGGTTGGTGGCGCCGCCGGCGAATCGAGGGGATCGGACCTATGCGACGACTCGGAAACCGCTCTCTCCTCCCCAGATGGACCGCCGGTTGGTTATAAAATGGAGCGTATCTTTGCGCAATGGAGCGTATTCTTGTCTGCTGGGGCGAACCGCGGAACAGGTACAGCGGAACAGGATTAGGTGTTGTCACGGTTTAGGCCCACTAGCAGCTGAGGCTTGTGGAGGCCCGAGCGTCGCTTGCTGAGGTCCGACTATCCAAGGCTCTGAGCGGCTTACCGACTGACCAGTGACCGCTGAGGTGCTGCTGACTGCCTTCTCTGTCCCTCTGGTAAATTTGTGTTTCGATTGGAGTTGTTGATAGATTGCTAGTAGAGATTTGGACAGATAAATTAAACTGGTTTGGATAAATGCTTATGGGTTTTATTCAACTTTAATAGGTCATAATATAAAGATTGATGGATCGAAGTTGGATGAAAGAATCAAGATTGGACACTGCATACAAAAATGGTGTTGAGGAGTTTTTAGCATTTGCTTACCGGGACCTTCCACAAGGTAGCGAGATACTTTGTCCATGCATAAACTGCAAAAATAGATACAACCACAGCTGTGATGAGGTCAGGACACATCTGAGATGTGATGGTATTATTAAAGGTTATACTATCTGGGTTCATCATGGTGAAAAATATGACAGGCCATCTATAGAACTTGCTGATGTACCAAATATCAGTGCAAATTTGACTAATTCAGGTCCAATACGAGACCACCAGGATGGAAGATTGGATGACATGCAAGAACTCTTGCAGGCTGCATTTGGAAGGGCTGCAAGTATAATTGGTGCTGAAGCAGATGATATTCAGTCTGGATCTGTAGATGTGGAACATAATGCCACTGAGGATAATGTGAATCTAGCAGAAGGAGATACTTTGGGGAGGCAACAGAATATATATGCAAGCTTATTGAAGGATGCAGATGCAAGAATATTTTCTTCTGGGTGTAAATATTCTAGACTGTCATTTTTAGTCCACTTATATCACTTGAAGTGCTTACATGGTTGGTCACAAGAATCATTTACAGGACTAATGGATCTGCTATCTGGTATTCCTGGAGCTAATCTACCCAAGACATACTATGAAGCGAAGAAAATCATCCGTGACTTAGGTCTTGATTATGAGAGAATCCATTCTTGCCCCAAAGATTGCATTCTTTTTCGAGGTGATTTTGCTAAACAAGATTTTTGTCACGTGTGTGAGAGCTCTTGTTGGAAAGTTGATAAGAAGGATTCAAATGCCTCTGTAGTGAAATCTAAGGGGAAAAGGAAACCAGCCAAAGTGTTGCGTTACTTTCCATTGATTCCTAGGATCCAAAGGTTATTTTCATCTACCAAAACTTCAGATGACATGTGTTGGCACGATGAGGGGCGAACAAAGGATGGAAAACTACGCCACCCAGCAGATGGTGATGCTTGGAAAGACTTTGATCGTAGATATCCTGACTTTAAAGAAGATGCTCGTAATGTACGCCTTGGTCTAGCTAGTGATGGATTTAACCCTTTTGGAAAACAAGAATTTAAAGCACAGTACATGGCCAGTAATGCTTGTTCCCTACAACCTTCCACCTTGGATCTGCATGAAGCAAACATCTTTAATTTTGTCAATGATCATACCTGGACCAAATTCTCCAGGTAATGATGTAGATGTATATTTGCAGCCCCTTATCGATGAACTATTACTTTTGTGGGCGGGAATAGATAGAACACCAGATGCCTCCTCAGAAAAGAATTTTACTCTTCGAGCTGCATTATTGTGGACTATAAATGATTTTCCTGCACTAGCTTACCTATATGGATGGACCACGAGCGGTAGATATGCATGTCCTTCTTGTGGTCCAGCTACAAAATCATTTCACCTGAAGAAAGGTAAAAAGATGTGCTATATGGGACATCGTCGCTGGCTGCCAATAAATCACAAATACCGAAGGCAAAGGATGCAATTTGATGGCTTGGTAGAGACTGGACTTTCACCTGAAAAAATGAGTGGAACTACAGTTTTGAAAATGTTGGAAGGCAAAGAGTTCGTGTTAGGGAAAGGGGAGAGAACATCCAAGGTGGGTAAGAAGAAAGGCAAGAATAAGAAAGTCGAAGATAAAAGTGGTCAGAAACGCAAGCGTACAAGACTAGGAGAAAAGAAGGAATTAGATGGGGGTTGTGGTAAAGTGGAGAAGAAACCAGAAGATTGGCTGAAAAAGAGGTCAATTTTCTTTCAACTACCATATTGGGAACACAACAAACTAAGACACAATCTAGATGTAATGCACTTAGAAAAAAATGTGTGTGACAACTTTATCGCCACTCTATTGAATATTTGTCATAAAACAAAGGATGATCTGAATGCCCGACTAGATTTAGTTGAACTTGGAATTCGAGAGGATCTTCATCCTGTTGTAGATGCTCAAGGAAAGCAAACAACTCCTGATGCACCTTTTACTATGTCTAAAGACCAAAAAGAGATTTTTTGCTCAGTAATTCAGAACCTCAGGACTCCAGATGGGTATGCATCAAATATATCTAGGTGTGTAAATATGAAAGATTGTACATTGACTGGACTAAAGAGTCATGACAATCATATTTTACTGCATGACATTCTTCCAGTGGCACTGCAGTCTTGTTACCCTAGCAAGGATGTCATGAAAGTAGTTGTTCAGTTATCTAACTTCTTCAAGAAGTTGTGCTCCAAGGTCATAGATGTTGCTGAGCTGGAGCAGCTTCAAGACAGTATTGTGATGACACTTTGTGATATGGAGAGAATTTTCCTGCCATCATTCTTTACTGTAAGTGTGCATTTGATGGTGCACTTGGTGGAAGAAGTTAAACTAGGAGGTCCGGTTCAGTACCGGTGGATGTACCCCATGGAGAGGTATGTAGTCAACTTTAATTAATTTGCACAATGATAATCAATAATTCAGTTTTAACTTACATGTGTCAATTATTGCATTTAGATTTTTTGTTAAGCTGAAGGCACTTGTGAAGAATAAAGCTCAACCAGAAGGATCAATAGCTGAAGGATATTGCATGGAGGAGTGCTTGACCTTTTGTTCCAGATTTATAGAAGGAACTACACGTTTTACAAGGTCATCTAGAAATCCTGGACCATCTGATGAAATAGCAAACATGTATTTGTTTGATACTGCTGGTGAACCTATTGGAAAGAGTACTGTCGTCAACCTTGATAAGCAGCTTCTTGTTCAGGCTCATCGATATGTGTTGCGGCATTGTGATGAACTTGAAGATTTCTGCAGGTGCGTTCAGTATTTCTAAAACACACAACATCACATTTATTATAACCAGTAACCTGTATTTATTTTTTACTGCTATTTGCTGACATGACACTGATACTATTGTTGTAGAGAATTCTTGGATGAGGAGAAAAGAAAATTACATCCCTCAATTAATCTAACACCTTCCTCCATTCAGAATTTGATGGATCAACACTTTCCTGACTGGTTGGAGCAAAAGGTCTGTACATCTAAAATTATTGCAAATTTGGCATAGAACTAATAAAAGAAATGTACGTGAGCGTTTTTCCTTATATACAGGTTATATTAGGCGATGGAACAGGGATCACGACAAAGGTCCGAGCTTTGGCTGCAAAACCAAACAAATATGGAGTGACATACAATGGTTACATTATTAATGGTTTGAGGTTCCACACTTTGAGTCGTGAGGCTGCACGGTTGACACAAAACAGTGGTGTGGTCAACATTGCTGATGATGGGGTTAATTATTTTGGCAGATTATTAGATATAGTTGAATTGTCATATGCAAACTACAAGGTAGTGCTTTTCAAGTGTGAATGGTATGATGTTCATCATAAAGCTGGGTTGCGACAAGATGAGTTCGGATACAGTCATGTGAATTTTTCTCGGAAAATACACACTGGTGATAAACTAGATGATGATCCTTTTGTATTTTCATCACAAATTCAGCAAGTCTTTTATGTCCAAAACCCAAAAGCTGAACCATGGAACACTGTGGTGAGAGTTAGCCCAAGAGATAATTTTGACATGGGTGTATAACTCGATGAAGAAAGTTAGACAAGGCTTAGGTTTTCTGGTCATCTAATGCTATAAAAGAATATTGTGGGTTTTTTACTTGCACTGTGAATCAGAATGAACTAATATGTGTTACTTTAGATAGGAGGTGCCAACTTGTTGGGTTAATGTTGTTTAGTGTACAAATTTTTCTATTTGATTAAATACTACAATCCATGAGACTTGTAACATGGCTTATTTAATTATTCTTAGCTTTGATGTTTTCTGGTTATGAGTGTGCCCAAATCAGGCGCTTTTTCTATTTATTATTATCGAGTGAGTGACCATACTTTTTCCCATTTCAAGTGGGCATGACCATATTTTTTTTCTAATTTTTTATTATTATTATTATTATGCCTTTATTAGACCTATACAACATACACTAGCTAAACACAATTAATGTTAACATTATATTGTTTTAGCCTCCTATAATATATGTCACGTTAGCTCTAGTGGAAGATATACCACACAACAACTATGGTGACTAATATACCTCGGTCGTAGGTTACATGTTTTAAATTTTACACCAAAAACATCTCTACATGGTTAAGGATAAATTGCTAATACACATTAAAACGTGTCTTCAAGTAGTAACGGTTAAAATCGTATCTAATTTCATATCAACTAGAGATATTTCGTTATCACATAAAAAACATCTCTATGTGGCTAATAACGGTTATTCGATGCGCTTTATGACGTATCTTCATGTTAGTCACATATTGAAAGCATGTCTAACTATGTCATTTTTATACGTTTTTAATTGCATATCAAAAAGCGTCTTAAGGTTCCTATAGACGATTTTAATACGTGTTTTGCAACGTGTCTATAGGTTACTGACGATTGAAAGCGTGTCTAATTTCGTGTCATTCTAATACGATTTTAATAGCGTGTTAAAAATTGTGTTTAGGTATCTCTTCACGTTGAAAGCGTGTCAAATACCGTAACATTTTGATGCGTTCTTAAAATTGTTTCAAATAACGTCTTTATGTACCGCCGTAGAGACGCTTTTGTGTGCGCTACAACTAAAACGTACATACAAGGGGGGATTTCTAGTAGTGTCACGCTGACTTGGCATTCGCTTTTTGCATCACACTTGTACTCTTGCTTTCCTTCAAGCCAAAGGTACATCTATAATTTGTTATTGTGGATATGATAATGCAAATAAAAATAAGTTGATAATAATGTTTAAATGTTTATGTTATTTTTCGTATTTCGTATATGAATTCTTCCTCATCATTTATTGTGCTTACGAAGGTTTTTCCTTCACAACCTTCGTCCGGAATTCATTATATCCGAAGGGAAATAATGTCTCGAAGGACGAAGGACTTTAACATTTAACACTTTTTATGTTGTCTTGTTCTTAACTTTTAGCATTTGAGAACAAGTCCCCAACAATCAATTAGCCGATATTTTTACAAAGCCATTTGATGAAGCGAGATTTTGTACTCTAAGAAGTGAAATGAATGTGATCGATCTCTCAAATGTGGCTTGATGTTGATCGCACATGTGTCGTATTGCATTTCGGCTCTAAATATGCTCTCTATGTTATTTATTTGGTATTTTTGATGAATTTTTCATTTTAAATTGATCTAAGTAGTTTGATATGAAAATTTGCATTCCTCAAATACATGATGTGTCTATGCATGCATACTAACCCTTGGATTGGTCGAAATGTCCATATATGAGCATCAATTCAGATTTGAAATTCAAAATCAGAAAGTGGACAGAATTTGGAAAACTGAGTATCAGGCCACGGACCGTCCGCCCATGGACCGCGGACCGTCCACAGTATCAGGAACTGGACAGTCCGGTCAGAAGCACAGACAGTCTGAAGTCATCAGGGCGCGGACCATCCGCCGCCCCTGCGCGGACTGTCCGCGATAGGCAGTAAAGACGGGCAGAGGCAGCAAACTTGTCATTTCTGCTCATTGCATCTCCTCTCTCGCTCTCCACTCGACAAAAAGTCACTTTCGTCGATTGTGCGCGGACGGTGAAGAGAAGTTGCACACGAACAGTCCAAAAGCTTGTGGAAAGTTCAACAAACATGTCTTCATCCCGGTATTTCATAATCTCATGGATTTCATCAAATTTCTTCAAATTTGGGATTATTCGGATTTTCTCTCTGATCTAGAATTGAGCAATAGTTTTACAAATCTGATTGGTGGGATTATTAGTGCTACTCATTGTGAATGTTGTGCAAAAATTTGAACGAGTTTGGATGGATATTTTCTGCGGAATCGACGTTTGAATGATTGAGGCGACTAGGGTTCTAGGGAGTCGCCCCTGGACGGTCGCGGACCGTCCGCCTGGTGGGCGCGGACCGTCCAGACCTGTGGCGCGGACAGTCCAGCCCTCTAACGCGGACAGTCCGGACCCTGATAGAGCATTGCACTTCCTTTCTCTATGATTGTGGCGATTGGTATCAACTATTCATCTATGGATGTTTGTCACATTTGGTGCAGTGGTCTGGGTGGTCTTCGCAAGAAGCTTGCCGGTCGCTTCAAATCAAAGCACCCTCGTGCAGACGATGCTGACTACACTCCAAATAAAGATGCCGAAATATGGACAGTGTTTTGCGATGGGTCTTGGGGAACCTTCGGAGCAGGAGCAGCTGCTGTGTTGGTCTCACCATCCAAAGTTAAAACTTGTTATGCGGCAAGACTCGATTTTAGCTGTACAAACAATATTACTGAGTACGAAGCCCTGCTTTTGGGCCTTCGGAAATTAAAAGCAATGGGAATCAGAAGGGCCATCCTTAAAACTGATTCCCAGGTTGTTTCGGGTCATATCGACAAGAGTTGCAAGGCCAAAGATCCGAAGCTTGAAAAATACCTAGACACGGTCCGAAGAATCGAAGCTTCCTTCGAAGGATTTTCTGTCAAAAATATCCCTCGAGGGAAAAATGAGCATGCTGATTTGCTCGCTAAGTCAGCAGCACAGGGGCTGCCTTTACCTTCGGATATGTTCTTCGAAACAATAAAGGCACCTTCAGTGGAACTCCTCGAAAGAGCAGTCCTCAATATATCCCCTGTTTATAGCGAAGATTGGAGAACTGAGATCATCTCTTACCTTCAGGGTAAGTTTCTTTCAGATGACGAAGCTTATAACAGGAGGATAGAAGCAAGAGCTCGTCCATATGTCATGATAGAAGGGGAGTTGTACAAGCATGGAGTTTGCGCTCCGCTACTCAAGTGTTTATCTAGAACCGAAGGTATAGAGTTGATGAAAGAAATACATGCAGGCCTGTGTGGATCTCACATTGGATCTAGGCCGTTACTTGGAAAAGTCTTTCGTCAAGGGTTTTATTGGCCGAAGGCAGCTTCGGATGCAGCGGAATTAGTTCAAAAGTGCGAAGGCTGTCAGAAATGTGCAAGAGATCAAAAACAACCTTCGTCTTTAACACAGCTCATACAACCCGTCTGGCCATTGCAAAGGTGGGGCCTTGACTTGTTAGGACCATTGCCACCGGCTCAAGGGAATCTAAGATATGTTGTAGTGGCTGTGGAGTATTTTTCTAAATGGATTGAGGCAAAGCCATTAGCCACAATAACTTCGGCCACTGTCCAAAAGTTTTTCTGGCAGAATATTGTTTGTCGTTTTGGGGTACCAAAGGCCATCACTGTAGATAATGGAACACAATTCGACTCCGAAGCCTTCAGAGATTTCTGTGGTCAAATTGGTACGAAGATCCATTTTGCATCAGTCAGGCATCCGGAGTCAAATGGGCTCGTTGAAAGAGCCAATGGCATTATAATGACAGGAATAATGAAGTCAATCTTCAATCAACCGAAGGGAAAGTGGCCAGATCAGTTAACCAAAATGGTGTGGAGCCACAATACAACAACATCAAGGTCTACAGGCTTTACTCCATTCAAGTTATTATTCGGTGACGAAGCAATAACTCCGGAAGAAGCTAAAACTGGATCAATAAGAGTAGTAGCTTCGGCAGAATCAGGTTCTGAAGATGCTTGTTCTGTGGAAAAAGATGCTTTAGAAGGGATCAGGCTTCAAGCTGTGGAGAATATCAATAAATATCAAGCCGAAACAGTCAAATGGCGAGATAGAAAAGTTCGGCTAAAGAATATTGAGCCAGGACACTTGGTGCTTCGGAGAGTGGCCAACCCAGACACAGTGGGCAAGTTACAGTTGAAATGGGAGGGACCTTTCTTAGTAACATCTTCGTCAAGACCTGGTTCATACAGATTGAAGGACATGGACGACAACGACATTCCAAGATCTTGGAACGCGGATGAGCTTCGGCGATATTATGTGTAACTTGATGTAACTTTTTATGACTTTTCTTTTCTTTTTCATGGCACCCTTTTCCTTTCTAAAGGGGGAGAAAGGTTTTTAATGGGGCCATCATCTGTAATTTCCTTTTTTAGTTCTATAAGAGCAAAATCCCCCAAGGAATGTAAATGTAAAAGCTGAGAACGCACCATTGAGTGCCGAAAACTGCAAAAGCGAAGAAGCTCCAAAGTCATTCCTAAGGGAATGCAGAGCTTACAGCGAAAAGTCAACGCTGATTCCGCCGAAAGTAAAAGGCGAAGAAGCTCCAAAGTCGTTCCTAAGGGAATGCAGAGCTTACAGCGAAAAGTCAACGCTGATTCCGCCGAAAGTAAAAGGCGAAGAAGCTCCAAAGTCGTTCCTAAGGGAATGAAGAGCTGATGTGTGATTGTTTCTAAGGAAATAATGGCTGAGGGTATGGCTTTGGATATGTGTTTGGACATTCATTCGCACATCACATTACATCATAGCATTTGCATTCATAAACATTCATCCAGGCATATATAGGATAATCATCATCATGGCATAAGTGGTTGCTTCGGCATAAGAGAAAAGCTTCTTCGCGTACAAAAAGGAGAGCTTCGGAAGAAAGGGAAATGTTGTTTTCTATGCTTCGTTGTGTACGAAAAGAAGGGAAGGTGTTTTTTCGCCTTCGGCTCAAAAAAGATAATTTCGTCCACAACAAAGCACTTCACATACATCAGTAGAAGGGTAAGAGTATAATACAAGGTATGAACAGAACTCATCAAATACAAGTTTAGTTATATTCACACAAGTTGTCTCAAAAGTTTCCTGAGTTTGTCTACAGTCTACTCCTACTTAATCTTCGAGGGATTTTTAGCTTCGGCGTCACTCTTTTCCATCATCAACTTCGGCTTCGTCATCCTACATGAATTAAGTTGTTGTAAGTCAAAATCGAGATTGAAGGAAAAGGTAAGCACAAGGTATGATTTCTTACTGGTTCAAGATGACTCCGAGCTTCGTCTCCAGCCTTTTCTCGCCCGCCTTTTGTCCATATCATCTTTACAAATCTGTTAGAAATGCTTCGGGCGAGGTCAGGAATATCATCTAAAATTGTTGGTGATAGAGTGAAATTGGGCCTATTGACAATTTTTCCATGATCACAGCCAGCTTTTAAGAAGGCAGCAGCAGTGCCCCGAGAAGCTACCTAGGCACAGAAGTCACCGTGCCCGGCTATAACTTCGTCAAGCTCATCAATTTCACCTTCAATATGTTCGAAGGTCTTTGATAAATCTTCAGCTGACGGGGTGAATTTTTCACTGCTAGCTCCAACTGAGTGGAAGATTTTTCTCAGTCGTTCAATACATTTGTTGCTAAATTCCAAACATTTATCTTGAAGGCTCGCCAATAATTTTTTCAAAACTGAATTTTCCTGGACTTCGGCTTCAAGTTTCGCATTTAGTTCTTGTTTTTCTTGTTCAAACTGTTCAGATTGGCAGAGAAGCTTCGTATTCAATTCCGCTATTTTAGCTTCGGCTTCTGCCAATAAGCCTTCAGTTGCCTGAAGCTCAAAGTTCTTCTTTTCAATAGTAGCTAATTGCTCTTTTATTTTGCTCTCTAAATTTTCAATTATAACCTCGTGCTTTTTGTCTTCCAGATCTTGCTGCATTTTCAAAGCCTTGCTCAGCAGCATACTCTGCACGTAAACAACCTTCGTTAAGACAGGTCTACATTATTGAAAACAATAAAAGTCAAGGGAATAGTAGTTTACCTTGAAGTTGGAATAAAATAAACTACCAACGATATATTGTCGTCGGTAACGGCTAATGTCCATTTCCAGCTTCGGAAAACCGATACTCTTTGATAGAGTACCGATGACCTTAGCTCCAGTTTGATCCCGAATGCAGTCTAATTTTTCATCGTCAATACCCCCGAAGAGGAGTGCTCCTGGTTTATATCCGCAGGATTTGGCATACTCTTTAAGCTCTTCTATTTTGGTTTTTGATAATTCTTCTCCAACTAAATTTTGGAACATGAAGGCTTCGTCCTCTGAAGCTTCGTCAACAATTTCCTTTCCTTTCCCAGACACTGCGGCCATGGCCTCTTCGGCAGCAGCAGCAGCTTCTTCTGTGGCCATGTCTAGTAGTATTTCGTCGATATGTTCAATTGTGCTTTCCAAGTTCAAACCTTCAGGTGAGGTAGCTTCGGCAGCCGCGACCTCCGAAGGTGGGATTTCAATATTTGTTATTTCTTCAGCCGCTGGTATCTTTTGAGCTGAAGCTCTCGGTGGTGTCTTGTCAATGACTTCTGTCACTGCGATGATTCTTTGTCTCTTTATTTTAGTTGTTTTCTTCGTTTTTTCGGGCTCCTTTTCCTTCTGAAAAAACTTTGTCAGTTGAGGCCCCAATGGACTTAGCTTCGCAGGCAGGGATTCAGTCATTACCTTTAAAATCTCTTCCACGTCAGTGGCAGAGCGTGATGCGGGAGTCTCCTCTTCGTCAGATACTTTTCGCTTCGGAGATGATATTTTCTTCTTCGGAATATTCTTCTTTTTTGGTGGTTTTTCCTCACCTTCATTTAAAGCTTCGGCTCCCCTTTTCCTTTTTCGACCTTCGGCACCTTTATTCAGATTTTCGTAGTCAGGGTATTCAAAACCCAGGGCGTCTAGCACTCGATTCAGTCTTCGCTTCGGACGGGTACCGAAGGCCGCGGTCATCAACTGATCTTCTTTTTTGGAGTAATTACCGAGTATTTCATTGCACATTATTTCAACTGTGTCCAACCATTCTTGGCAAGGTTTTTTAAAGTATTTCTTAAACTTATAATGGTAAGGTAACCGCACAAGTTCCCCTTCTTTCTTCTCCCCCTCTAGCTTTGGCATTTCCCATTCTTTTAAAGTAGGAAAAACCCTGAAGGCCAAGAACTCTTGAACCAGGTCCCTAGTACTGATATGCTCTGAAATAATTTTAAACTCAGCCAGTGCAGCCCAAGTGGAACCTTCTAATGACATTTGGCATCGTGGTCTTGTTTCTCCGAAGATCAATTCAAGAGGGCTTTGTACCAACTTCTCTTTGTCTTCGTCAACTCTCACATAAAACCATTCTGATTTCTAGCCTGCCGGCCATTTGCTTCGGTAGCTGATTACAGGAAACTTTGTGGTTTTCCGATAGGCAAAATTGTAGCAACCAAAGTTGTCATGTAATCCATCTTTTCTAGCCTTCGTCTGGTAATGCAGCTCATGAACTCGACAAAAGCTGTCGGCAAACGGCTCCACCGCCTGGCTTCGGAGGGCCCAGATATAAACACTAAGCCTAACGATAGCGTTAGGAGTCAACTGATGAAAGTAGATACCAAACTTCTTCAATACATCTGCAATAATTCTATGAAGGGGGAATCTCAACCCAGCCTTTAGAAAGCTCTTGAAAATGACTATTTCATCCTTCTCTGGCCTTGGGGTAGTTTCTTCCCCCCCGAAGCGAAGTAGCTTCTTCTGACTTTCACTGAAATAACCTGACTTTACCATCTTGGAGAGATCAGCCTTCGAAACGGTCGACTTTCCGAAGTCCAAGTGGTTGGGCTTACTGGGCATGGCAATGCGATAATCATCTTCGGGATCAGTTTCTTCAACGTTCTCTTCTTCTGCTTCGGCAGTTGCTTGTTCTGCTTCAACAGTGGGGATTCCTTCCGAAGTTGCCAGTCCAGATCGTCGCATTGCTTCGGAGATGGGAACAGTCTCCGAATCTTCAACTTCGCCCCCCTCACGCTCAACCCTAGCGGTAGATCGCACTCTGGCCATTTAATTCTGAGTTCGTGGAAATTGAATACTTTTTTCTTCCGAAGCCTTTCCTTCTGACGAAGCAGACTTCAACTTGGAGCTTCGTTCGATTCCGAGAGTCAAGCTTCGGCTATGGTTAAAAATTTTGGCAGCAAAACAGTGCAAATAGCAATGAATGCTGTGGTAACTTCACACCTACCCGTCTGTTTATATAGTGCTGCAGGAAAGAAGGCGAAACGCCAGGATTTTTACACCAGGCGGACAGTCGCTTGCACTCGCTGAGCGGTGGACCGCAGAGACCAAACAGAAGGTGGGACTGACACGCGCTCGGAAACTGAATCGTTTCTCGACAACGAGCTCAGGGAAGGTGTTTTTTGGACCTTCGGCTTCCCGAAGCTTAAGAGACTTTTTTCATGGATCAAGCTCGTTACGAAAAACGATCTAGCGCCGCGAAAGGGGCTACTGTTGGGGCTATGCTTCGTCGCGCCGAAGGTCTTGAAGGAAGAAGCAGCTTCGGATGAAGCTGCCCGCAGGAGATGACCGAAGGTTCCTCTTCATGAAGCTTCGGTATTATAAACCGACTTAAAGATAGAATGACCTTTTAATCCATAAAGGTCTAAGTCAATGTTGTAAACTTTTATGAGGGGCATAATTGTAATTCTTCACAGGCTGTGTCCTGTGTCTATAAATAGATGAACAGTACCCCCGTACTGTTCACGCTGACCGGTACACGCTCGTACATCACGCCTGTGTTTTTGCCTTCTACCAAGCCGAAGGTACAAATGTAATTCAATATTGTTCTTATTCTTTCATGATTATGTAATAAGGACACATAATAATGTTACATGATGATTCATGTTATTCTCTCATGTTTCATATACTCCTCCTTCTATCGGTATAAACTATAATGTTGAAGGTATGACCTTCATAATCTTCGTCTGAAGATTGTTATATCCTAAGGGAAATAACGCTTCGGAGGGCGAAGAGTGTTTACCATTAACTTCTTTCTGTGTTGCCTTGTTCTTAATTTATAGCATTTGAGAACAAGTCCCCAACATGCACCAACGCCTAGATGACATGCAATCTAGTTTTGATAGGAACTGGGATGCACTAAACACTGAGTATTCTGAATTTCGCAGTCACATTCAAACTAATGTCACTGATCCAATCATGACCAGACTCAACAACATGCAGCAGAGTTTTCAGAATAACATGGGAGCTCTGTCTAGTCAATTTGACAACCTCTCTACCAATGACAGCATGCAAGAGATCAGTCAGAGGCAGCAGCAACTTCAACAAGACTTTGGACAGTTCTCCTCTCTTTTTGACACCTTCAACACTCACTACTATAACATGCATCCTCCACCAAGTGATCAGTGAAGCCTCTCTTTTGTGGCAATTGATGCCAAAGGGGGAGAGAAGTGAAGAAAGATAAGAGAAGTTGTCTTATTCAGGGGGAGTTTGTTTATGAGTAGTGAAGAAAGATAAGAGAAGTTGTCTTATCTTTCTTCACTTCTCTCCCTCTTCGGCATCAATTGCCACAAAAGAGAGGCTTCACTGATCACTTGGTGGAGGATGCATGTTATAGTAGTGAGTGCTGAAGGTGTCAAAAAGAGAGGAGAACTGTCCAAAGGGGGAGAGAAGTGAAGAAAGATAAGAGAAGTTGTCTTATCCAGGGGGAGTTTGTTTATGAGAAGCGAAGATAAGAGCATCTAGTGGTTGCATTTGCATGAGGACTAACAGCGCTTCAAATTTCATGAGTTAAAAATCCTTTCAAAAGCTTGTTTGAAAAGTGCAAAGTCTTGGATGCGCGGACCATCCGGGCCTTGAGGGCGGACCGTCCGCGATCCTCCAGTGGGGTCTGAAGTCTGGCCACTTCGGACAGGTCCTGTCCATTTGCACTGTGGACCGTCCGGGCCTTGGGGCCGGACCGTCCGCAGTCCTGACCAGAGGAGGCTGCTCTCGCCACAGTCCCTGAATTATAGTGCGAACCGTCTGGCCTTGAGGGGTGGACAGTCCGCAGGTGCCAAATTTGGTTTGGGTAGGGACTGTGTGGTTTTTGGGATTTGTACTACAGACTATCTGGAGGATAAGCCCGGACAGTACTGTCTCCAGGTCTCGGACCTTCCGGCCTTGTAGGCGGACGGTCCGCCTGTGTTAACTGCACTTGGTCAGAGATCTGGGTGCTCCAAGTTGCCAGGTCGCGGACGGTTCGGCCTAGGTGGGCGGACTGTCCGGACCTTACTTTTCTGATAGCTCTGACAGATTTCAAACTGGAAATGTAGCCGTTACGTGTACGGTGGACCGTCCGGCCCTAGGGCGCAGACCGTCCGCGTGTGTGCAGAACAAGTGTCTTTTGCTCATAACGGTTGGAATTGTGTGGGGGACTATAAATAGAAGGGTAGCTCGTGTGTGAGGGCTCTCTTGGCCATTCCTTGCATACATTGAGCTCAATTGTGATCCTCCAACTCACTCTCTCACACTCTTTGTTTGAGATTGCATTCTAGTGAGAGATTGAGTGTTCCTAGTGCATTTGCATCCATCGGTGATTCTTGAGGCACTAGGTGGTACACCGAGCAAGCGTCATCGGCTTATTACTCTTGGAGGTTGCCGCCTCCTAGACAGCTCGGGTGATTGTCTCCGTCGAGCTCTCCAAGAAGATTGTGGAGAAGCCGCAGTGTTGATTGTGAGGGGTTCGCGCCTACCTCGCCGGAGCGGCAAAGGTGACATTAGTGGAATCGAGGTATTGAGTGATTTCTTGTCTACTTGGCTCAAAGATCAAGTCGTGTCTTGATAGAGGAGCAAGTGAGAGCTTGAAGTCCACCTCAACGTGGATTAGGGGTGATCGGCAAATCACCGATACCATGGGATAAATTCGGTGTCTTTACTTTCTTGCATTACTTATTGCCGTGCAAGTGATTAGTGTTTTGCATATTGTTCTTCAAGTATTCAATCACCCTAGTTGATTCTCATAGATTGTTTACTTGTTATCACTAGAGAATTTATACCTCTTGTTATATTGATTAAATTTCCCTAGTGTTTTTGATTTTAGTCAAAATTGTCTATTCACCCCCCTCTAGCCGGTGTCCTAGATCCTGCAATATCTAAAGAATCATGTTCCAAACAAATAAGATTTTGCAAAAGGGGAAAAGTGTTGAAACCCTAATACCAACCCTAATTGAGCTAATTAAGTAGAAATGAAGAAAAGGGGTAAAAGACCCAGAAAAATATAAAGTCATGGCCTAGGCCAAATATAAACATTGAAGTACACTAAATAAGCTACAATAAAGATTATGGAATATTGGCCAAAATAGTTTAATAAAAACTACAAACAAGCTTCTCAAGTGAGGGTTCAATAGGGATTTCTGAAATTCAGAATTCTGAATTTCAGCCCTTGAGCCAAAGACCGAGCGTGTTCACCTTGATCCCTAGCTCAATCCCTAATGACCCCATTAACAAAATTGTGCCTAACTAACCCCTCTACCTCATATCAGAAGATGGCATCGGGACACATGCCTTGGACACGTCAAACCCGCAATCTTCTCTCTGTGCGCGGCAGTGAGACAAACCAGATTTCTCCCCTCTCTATCTCTTGATCCAGTCAGCAAAACCTGCGAGCCTCCACACACAAATGACAAAGGAATGTCAGAGGAAGAGATCTCTTAACGGGATCATGACCATAATCTCAAAGATTTGGAGCCAATCCGCGCTTGAACTCGACCTCTCTCTGCGCTTCCTCATGCTCGACGCCGTGCCAGGCGCCAGAGCGCACACTGGCGTTCGCCCGCGCACGCCCCGAGCACTCGTCAGAGCCCCGCCCTCGGCCGTGCTCGCCCGCGCCTATAAAGCCTCCCCGGGCGTCCCTTACCTCACCCCCGTGCTCACCTTCGCCAGCCAGACGCCCCTCCTTAGCTCCGGCGAGCTCTCTTCCGCCCGCCATTGCCACCCGAGCCTCGACCACCGTGGCCAGCCCACTCCGGTCGCTTCCAAGCCATGCCAGCCGCTCGGATAGCTTCGCTAAGAGCTTGTGAAGCTTCCCAAGCTCTCGGACCTGGTAGAACTTCATCGAAAAACCAAGATCGTGCTCGCCAGACTTCGGCCGCCCGCCTGCGCACGTAGACCGAGCAATCCGGTAAGCCGTTCTTCAATTCCTCGCACACACACCCTCCTTGATCCCTGGTGAAGCTCTCTGACCCATTTGATTGGTCAATTGTGCCCTGGATAGGCCGGACTCCTCGCCGCCGACGAGCTCCCCCGCCTGCGCACGTGGACCGACCTACTCCGACCATCCCGACGGCGACCCGCACAACGCAGTCTCGCCGCTAGTAAGACCCTCCACCCTTTCCTCCGCCGCGTGTACTGTTTAATTTGGGAGAAGGACCTCGGGTTAGGTTTAAAGGAACCCCAGGGGTTTTTTTTGAACTATCAGCGACACATTTGAATAGTAGCCCAAGGACTAGTCTGTAAGGAAACTTGAAAACACCCGCCAGGGACCCCGTTGCAAAGTCGTTTCCCATTTAATCATTTCTGTTTAATCTTTTTAATAAACAGAGAACTTAGGAAATTCATAACTTGAGAAATACTTAACCAAAAATTGTCAAACCAATTTTACTGGATTCTAAATATTATGGACTACCAATTTAAAATATTGAATCCCAAGCTTTCTGTTCTAAATTTTAGAGTTTGAAATTAAATACAGAAACTGACCAAACCTTATTAAATTAAAGAAAATTAGTTATGCTTCTGTGCTGAACCTAAGAAAATTTGTAGATGTTCAAACCCCATTTAAACACTGTTTAAAAATAGTGAGAACCCCAGTATTGAAAAATTTAGTAGGTATATCTATTAAAAGCCATTTTTGCCCAAAACTTAGGAAAATCAGAAAGGCATTAGAAAATAGTGAACAATGAGTGCAATTATTTTTCCTAGCCTACTTAAGTAACATAAAACCTAGGAAAAATAAAGGGACCTCTAGTCCAGAACAGAATTAAAGTGAAATGTTTTATTTAGCATTATTCCAACTAGTAAACAATTATTGGAATTATAAAAACAAATCCAAAATTGTTATTAAAAATCCAGTGGACTTGTAACCACTAAAACCCCACTACAAAAACGATAATCACCCCAGCCCATCATTTTAAGTAGGGTAAACAAATAAAACTTGATATTGGGTCCTATTTCAAATAAATCATGAGTAACCCAAAAATAATGCAATAATGGGCAAATAAAATTTTGCTAGATCAATAATGAGATAGGCCACCAGAGGAAAATGCAAACCCATTGGAAAGATGCAAAATAATACCTATTGCCAATACTTCATGAAAAAGGCCATTTAATCCAAATAATTCCTACCACCTCTCCCCTAAGCAAAAAGATGCCAAACTTCAGAATATTTGCTCTTGCACAAATAAGAAGCTAGCAAAAATCAGAAATCTGTTGTTTGATATTTTTCAAATATAGTGGTAGTAGAAAGCACCCCTTTGGCTAGAAACTTTAGAAAATCATAGCAAAATAACTAATAAGTATTAATGGCTGGATAATTTAACAAAGTCATGTTATAATATCTAAATGCCAACAAAAATAAGTCTTAGAGAATAACTTACTGTTAAATGGTAGCTGTAGTTCAAAGCACCCCTTCTGCCCTAATATTTGATAATTTTGTCCAGAAAGAACTATTCACTCTTTAAGCCCCAAATTTTAGGACAGAGAATTATACACCCGTAATAAGCCAATGTAATTTTTACAGAATTTTTGGAAATTTATTAAGACGACTTGTAGTTCAAAACCCACCTTAAAAACATAAAAGAAATAGAGGGAAAGAAAGGAAAGATAAACCTCGCCCCAATAAGTTGAACTTGAAATCTTGACAAATTCTCACTAAGGCTTTAAAAAGAATTCAATGGAACACCAAAATGGACTTACCACTTAGTTTAACTGAGTGTGATCTAACTTACCAAGTATACCACCAAAAATCTTTAGTGGCAAGATTAAACTCTATCTGATTTAAGTGGATCATTCACCATCAAACTTTAATTGCTAAAGCACATATCATATCATGCATGTATCTTACTCATTGCATTCATTAGATTGTAATCTCGCTGACGGAGAGTACGTGCTCATCCCCGAGCAAGGAGCTGTCCAAGAGGAAGACCAGGAGCAAGCTCCCGAGGCTATCGAGGATCTCCCCGCAGCCCCAGCTATTGAAGGCAAGCCCCGGTTTATGCATAACCGTATTATTATATGCTACTTTACTACACTTAATGCTTGTAGGATTGTAATGTGCACTTAAGTGTAGGAGTTGCTTGAAACCTCTAGTTGCATGAACTTAGGATTCCTTTTTGAGATGGATACTAGTATGCTAGGTCGAGTAGCTGCTTGCTAATCAGGATCTCGGTAGAAGTCGAGTGATTTTTCTAGCACTCGCGCGAGGTCAGGAATTGATTGTATTCATCTTGATAACGGGATCTATGTTAGTCTATGGACTTGGATCCAGGGAGGATGCCTTGTCCATGAGACGGGAAAAAGAAATTAAGGATTAATGTGTGGATACCTGAGTCAAGCGTTTGAACGTACTAAGCACATGTCGAGAAATATGGTAACAGGTAAACCTAGTACCTGAGTGAAGCCGGGCGCGGACTTTATCCCTCACGCAGCCTGAGACTGGGTCTCCCATGCTAGCTATGGTGGGTACAAGTGCGGTCACTACACGGCGGTAGCCAGGGTCAGTGGAGCATTGTATGCCAAGGCGGTGAGGCGTGGACGCAAACGGGGAATCGATGGGGACGGTTGACGTGTGTGGGGTCGGAGTACCCTGACATGTCGTGTGTTTAGGTTTACCTTGCAAGGTTAAAACTCGATTCGAATCGTCTGCTTCTCGCAGCTAATGAGACTGCTTGACCCCTTGTACTACATTGAGTAAGAAGTGAAATGAGGTTACATGAGACAATTTGTTGATTGAACTAAATGCTTGTTATCATGTATGCTTAGAAGGAGCAACTTAGCTAAGATAATGATGCTAGAATTTGAAGAGCTAAAAATTGATTTTAGAAACAGCTAGTGCTTTTGGCAAACCAAACCCCTCAGCCAAACAGCTGCATGGTCTAGAGGTAGAGGAGTAGATTCCTCACACCAGGTAAGTCTAGCTGAGTATTAGTATACTTAGCCTTGCTTGTGGCATAATTTTTGCAGGTACGCTTCAGGACATGGTTGATGGTGTGACTTGGCCTACCACCCTGCCACCGGGTTGGACGGTTGAGTGGGATGCTGCTCCGGCAGGAGAGGAGCACGAGGAGTAGTGGGCTAGGCCTTGCCCATTTCCTCGCTATCGACAACATCGATTATCCGCTGCATCTTATTTTATGCACTTTTACCAGCTACTTGAAAAACTCCGATCTATGTAATAATTCAGTATTTTAATTTGAGGTTTCCTGTTTTATTGTATTTCTTCTGTGACTCACCTTCGAGTGAGTATGTGGTATTTGATCCTGGTTAAGTGGCTTTATCAGACTAGATCTGAGGAACTGACGGGTTGTTCCGATTTAAGTGTGTTACGGCCCCTGAGGCGTGACTTATGCACTTAAGCTGGAATAATTCAGGCGGTTCTGCCACAACTGGTATTGGAGCAAATACCACCACAGAGAAGGACAATACACCATGAATACCAATTTTCAAAATCTAAAACTTGCTTAGAAACTGATAAGAATCGTCAGGACTAGACCGCTAGACCTAGGACGAAAGGCCTTAGGGATAGTGCGAGAAATAGGTGGTTAAGTAAGTAGGCCCTGTGGGCTAATCCTTAACTTTTGAAGGGTGCCCTAGGAGCCCCCCTTTTTATTTTATTCGGAGAGGAGACGTTATTTTCAGCATGCATGCATTATAAAAACTAAAGGGAATTAAAAACTGAGCTAACCCGCTTCTTTTAAAACCATCCAGGCTCTTTTATTTTTCCCCTTCCACCATAATCTTTACCTTTGATACCCTTCCGAAGATGAATTCACCCACCCCCGCCAGTGGAGGAGACACTCGTTTCAGCTCTGACTTCCTTTCTCACGATGGCTTCCCTTCCATCTTGTGGGAAGTGCTTAACTCCGCCGGTTACCCTATGCCCCCTTTGTACACGGTGCAGTTGTATGAGGAGCATCAGGTACCTCATTGTCGAGTCTGGCTAACTTTGGAGGCTCATCCCCTTCATCCAGGTTGGCGTTCTCTTGACTCTGAGACGGTTGGATTCAGGACGGACGACCCCACTGAAGCAGCAGCCATGAAGACTCTGACAACTTTCTGTGGCTACCATCCCCTGGAGATGGTGATGCACCCCTTGGGACTCTTCCCTGTCGAGAAGAAGGATGACCCCATATGGTTTAACCGTGTGAGCCATGTAAAAGATGTGTGGGCAATGTATCCTGACTTGGTTGGGAGGGTCACTGTTCAGTGCATGAGTGCGCTGTATCGCCTTCAGGCCCTGCAGAGCGACGCTATGGCACACCTTGCTAACATCGCTCAAACCACCAAGCTCACCCTCGACAGCCAAGAAGATTTTGTGGTCGACTTATCCTCCGAGTTGGTGGAGAAGGATTTGCAGGTGGAAAGGCTGAGCCAGCGTATCACCACCTTGGAGCAGCAGGTGGAGATCCGAGACAACACTATTGATGTCTTGGAGAACCAGCTCCACGATGTGCAGCGGGAACTCAAAGAAGCAAATGACCACCTGGACATGCACCACTTGGAAATGGAGGCCAATGAGGCCGGAAGCAAGGGAGAAGAGGCTCCTGAGGAGTTAGGACCAGCCCCTGGTGCCAATGGGACTACCTCCGCGATGCCCCCTTCACCCGCATCCAGTGTCGCTTCCACCACTCAGGGTTGATCAGTCACTTTGACGCTTTAGGCGGATAGAAACCTAAGCGAGCTTAGTTAATGTCAGATTTTGGACTAGGCTTACGGGTACTTTCCCCTAATTGATGTAACCCTTGTGAACTTACGAAATCTATGGGATGTTGTAACCTTGTTATCTTCATTTCGAATCTAATATTATGATTATGACATTTTCTTTCCATATGGGATAATAGCTTGTCGTTCGAAATTGTGAGTTGGGATAACAATGGCGAAAATCTCTGTTTTCATATGGTATCTAGGCAGCATCGCGGGCATAACGAGCAGGTTCCCTCGCCACCTCCTCCAGCTCCCATAGTGCAGGAGCTGATGGCCCAGCAGAATGAGATTCTGCGATAGCTCTTGCAGCGCCAGCACCAGCCCCAGCATCATGGTGGAGGCAAGCAGCAGCGACCTTCGGCAGCGGCAACCTACCAGGAGTTCCTGAGCACGCAGCCACCCTTGTTCACCAAGGCAGAGGATCCGTTGGACGCCGATGTGTGGCTCCGCGTTGTTGAGTCCAAGTTTCCTCTCCTCACATGAGACTGCGCTGATGAAACCAAGGCTCGCTTCGTCGTGCAGCAGCTTCATGGCCCTGCTCGGACTTGGTGGGACCACTTCCGTGCTATGCTCCTCGCTGATCATGAAGTGTCTTTGGAGGAATTCAAGACTGCTTTCAGAGGGCACCACATTCCAGCTGGAATTCTCGATCGCAAGCTGAATGAGTTTCTAGCACTTAATCAAGGAACCCGCACGATATTGCAGTACACTCAGGCCTTCAACAACCTATGCCAGTATGCAGGTTACCATGCTGATTCTGATGAGAAGAAGAGAGACCGCTTCCGCAGGGGTCTCAACACCAAGCTGCGGGAACGTCTTAACACTGTCCAGGCAGATAGCTTCAATGAGTTGGTCAACCTGGCCATCTCCCAGGAGGACTGTATTGTAGCTCACCGGGCAGAGAAGAAGAGAAAGGCACCAATGGTAGCACCATCCGCTCAGGCCCAGAGGTTCAGGATTGTTTCTCACAATCAGAGCAGGGGATTTCAGCAGCTGGCAGGCAGATGGGTGATCAGGCCACCTCAGCAGCAGCCGGCACCCACTCGTTTTCTAGCTCCCGCTCCAAGGAACAATCATCCTCCGCAGCAGCAGCAGTTCCGCCAGGGCAATGGGAACAAGTGCTTCACTTGTGGCAATGTGGGCCACTATGCCAAGAATTGCCCCAGAAATCAGCAGAGGCAGATGCCAACACCAAATCAAGACAAGGGAAGAAAGCAGAAGATACAAGTCAGGCAAGGGAAGCTCAACTTCACTACTCTGGAGGAAGTACCTGAGGGAGCCCCCGTCATGATCGGTATCTTTTCAGTTTATGATCAACCTGCTTTAATTCTGTTTGATTCTGGTGCATCTCATAGTTTCATTAGCCAAAAGTTCAGTGCTAAATGTCAACTGCCTTTCCATCACGCAAAAGGGTCATTTATGATTGCCACGCCTGGGGGTAAAATTGCAACTAATCAATTAAACCAAAGTGTGCCTATTCAACTGGGAAGCCACATTGTCAAAACCACCCTTCTTGTTTTGGGTTTGGAAAATGTGGACATTTTTTTGGGAGCTAATTGGATGACCCTGCACCAAGTAGTGCTTGATGTAGCCAGCCGCATCGTGGAAATTAATTCCCCGTTCTATGGGAGTTTCACCCTAATTCTGCCTAGTCAAGATTCTACTCAGTCATGTGCTTTTTCTATGACGGAGTTACGAGTTACCTCTGAAGAAGATTCCAGTGGTCTGTGAGTATGCAGATGTCTTTCCTGATGAATTGCCAGGAATGCCACCAGACCGGGATATTGAATTCGCCATTGAGTTGCAACCGGGAACGACACCCATTTCTAAGAGGCCTTACCGGATGCCACCCGCTGAGTTGGTAGAATTGAAGAAGCAATTGCAGGAGTTGCTGGAGAAAGGTTTTATTCGCCCAAGTACTTCGCCTTGGGGATGTCCAGCCCTGTTTGTAAAGAAGAAAGATGAAAGCCTGAGGCTGTGTATAGATTACCGCCCTCTTAATGCGGTGACTATCAAGAACAAGTGTCCTTTGCCTCGTATTGATGTTCTTTTTGACCAGTTGGTCGGAGCCAAAGTGTTTTCCAAGATAGACCTTCGCTCCGGCTACCATCAGATCAAGATACGAGCAAGCGATATTCCGAAGATGGTTTTCTCAACCAGATATGGGCTATATGAATTCTTGGTGATGTCTTTTGGGCTGACTAATGCACCAACATATTTCATGTATCTGATGAATTCTGTTTTCATGCCCGAATTGGACAAGTTCGTAGTGGTTTTCATCGATGATATCTTGGTGTACTCGAAGAACGAAGAACATGCCGGGCATTTGCATGTAGTGCTTCAACGTCTGCGAGAGCACCACTTTTATGCCAAGTTGTCAAAATGTGATTTTTGGCTAAAGGAGATCAAATTCTTGGGTCACACTATCTCTCAGGCAGGAATAGTTGTTGATCCTGATAAGGTGCAAGAGGTGATGAACTGGAAGCCACCGACGACTGTCCGTCAGATTCGGAGTTTTCTGGGATTAGCAGGTTATTACCGAAGATTCATTCTGGATTTCTCTCGAATTGCGAAGCCCATAACTGAGCTGCTGAAGAAAGAAGCCAAGTTTGTTTGGGGTCAGAAGTGTGAAGATGCCTTCCATGCTTTGAGGCAACACCTGACCACAGCACCGGTCTTAGTGCAACCCGACAGCAGCAAGCCTTTTGATGTGTATTGTGACGCCTCTGGCACTGGACTAGGTTGTGTCTTGATGCAAGACAACCGAGTCATTGCTTATGCCTCAAGAGCACTCAGGCCTCATGAGAAGAATTATCCCACTCATGACCTGGAGTTGGCAGCAGTGGTTCATGCATTAAAAATGTGGAGGCACTATTTGATGGAACCCACTGCAACATCTTCACTGATCATAAGAGCCTTTAGTATATCTTTACTCAGGCTGATCTCAATATGAGACAGAGAAGATGGCTAGAGCTGATCAAGGACTATGACCTGGAGGTACATTATCACCCAGGAAAGGCCAATGTGGTAGCGGATGCCTTGAGTCGGAAGTTGCAATGCAACTGTGTTGTGATGGATTCTCGTATTGACACCTTGTGTGATGAGTTGAGCAAGATGCAGATCGAAGTGATTCCTTCTGGTGCTTTGTCTCATCTTTCCGTTGAGCCAGCTTTGCAAGACCAGATCATCATGGCCCAGCTCAGTGACAAGGGAGTGCAAATTATCAAGGAGAATCTCCATTAGAAGACCGAGAAGTATAAATGTTTCCGCCAAGATGGAAAGGGTATATTATGGTTTGAAAGCAGATTGGTGGTTCCTAAGAACAAGGATCTCAAGAAGAAAATCTTGGATGAGGCCCATCTCTACAAATTCTCTATGCATCCAGGAAGCGCCAAAATGTACCATGATCTGAAGCCCTTGTATTGGTGGACTAGAATGAAGAGGGAGATAGCCCAATATGTATCGGAATGTGACACATATCAGAGGATAAAGGCCAGTCACTTGAAATCAGCTGGAGCTTTGCAGCCCCTGTCTATACCTTCGTGGAAATGGGATGACATCAACATGGATTTCATTGTGGGTCTGCCCAACACCTCTCATCATCATGATTCGATTTGGGTTATTGTGGACCGACTGACGAAAGTGGCACATTTTCTCCCTCTGCACACCACTGATAAGGCTCAAAAGTATGCAGAGTTGTACATTGATCGGATCGTGTGTTTGCACGGATTGCCTCGGACCATTGTTTCTGACCGAGGAGCCCAATTTGTTGCCAGATTTTGGGAACAACTGTAGGAGTCTTTGGGAACCAAGCTAATCAGAAGTTCAGCTTACCACCCACAGACTGATGGTCAGACTGAGAGGATGAATCAAATTCTTGAAGATATGCTGAGAGCTTGTGCAATCGATTGTGACAAGAACTGGGATAAGCACCTCTCCTTGGCAGAGTTTGCTTATAACAACAGTTATCAATCCAGCCTAAGGATGACACCTTTCGAAGCTCTCTATGGAAGAAGGTGTAGAACACCACTCAATTGGTCTCAGCCTGGAGAAAGAGAAGTTTTCGGAGCTGACTTAGTGACTGAAGCCGAAAGGAAGGTCAAACTAATCAGGAAGAATCTAGAAGCTGCTCAGGCCAGGCAGAAGAGTTACCATGATAAGAGAAGGAAACCTCTCCAGTTCGAGGTGGGAGATTTCGTGTATTTGAAAGTATCACCCACTAAGGGAGTGCAGAGGTTTGGAATCAAAGGCAAGCTAGCCCCTCTTTACATTGGACCTTATGAGATCATAGAAGCATGTGGACCCGTAGCATATAAATTGAAGTTACCTCCAATAATGTCTGCCATCCACAATGTGTTCCATGTATCTCAGCTGAAGAAGTGTGTTCCATTGCCGTCCGAGATCATAGCAGAACCAGAATTGGAGATAGAGCCAGATCTATCGTACCAAGAGTACCCTTCCAAGATTTTGGATTGCAAAGAAAGATCAACTCGGGCTAAATCGGTCAAGATGTATAAGGTCCAGTGGAGTAATAACTCAGAGGAAGAGGCTACTTGGGAGACTGAGGAATTCTTGTGATCCAACTTCCCCGACTGCCTACCTAAGGAAACTGGTACGTAATCATGCCCAACCCCTCCTCCTGCCCTTCGAATCTAAATTTCAGAAATATAATCTTAAATCAGAATGAAGTAATTATGAAACAAAATCTTAAAGGACTTCCTTCTGAAGTTGCAAAGAGAATGACATTAGAAGAGCAGTTTGCCCTAATAATAGAGCACCCACTTCCTGTAAGTCTCACCCTTCGCTTCACCCCGGAAGGACTCTGACCCGAATCTCGGGACGAGATTCCTTTAAGGGGGGAAGGTTGTGACACCCCAGTGTCACCTAGGGTTTCTCTCAGTGCTAACCCAAGAATCAATATTTCATGTGAGCCAAATTAATTATGAAGCATCAAATTAACTTAAGAAGAAAAGATCTACTAAGTGTATATCTAAAGAATCATGTTCCAAACAAATAAGATTTTGCAAAAAGGGGAAAGTGTTGAAACCCTAATACCAACCCTAATTGAGCTAATTAAGTAGAATTGAAGAAAAGGGGTAAAAGACCATGAAAAATATAAAATCATGGCCTAGGCCAAATATAAACATTGAAGTACACTAAATAAGCTACAATAAAGATTATGGAAGCTTGTCCAAAATAGTTTAATAAAAACTACAAACAAGCTTCTCAAGTGAGGGTTCAATAGGGATTTTTGAAATTCTGAATTCTGAATTTCAGCCCTTGAGCCAAAGACCGAGAGTGTTCACCTTGATCCCTAGCTCAATCCCTAATGACCCCATTGACAAAATTGTGCCTAACTAACCCCTCTACCTCATATCAGAAGATGGCATTAGGACGTGTGCCTTGGACACGTCAAACCCGCGATCTTCTCTCTGTGCGTGGCAGTGAGACAAACCAAATTTCTCCCCTCTCTATCTCTCGATCCAGTCAGCAAAACCTGCAAGCCTCCACACACAAACGACAAAGGAATGTAAGAGGAAGATATCTTTCAACGGGATCATGGCCATAATCTCAAAGATTTGGAGCCAATCCGCGCTTGAACTCGACCTCTCTCTGCGCTGCCTCGTGCTCGACGCCGTGCTAGGCGCTAGAGCGCGCACTAGCATTTGCCCGCGCACGCCTCGAGCACTCGTCAGAGCCCCGCCCTTGGCCGTGCTCGCCCGCGCCTATAAAGCCTCCCCAGGCGCGCCTTACCTCACCCCGTGCTCACCTTCGCCGGCCAGACGCCCCTCCTAAGCTCCGGCGAGCTCTCTTCCGCCCGCCATTGCCACCCGAGCCTCGACCACCGTGGCCAGCCCACTCTGGTTGCTTCCAAGCCGCACCAGCCGCTCGGATAGCTTCGCCAAGAGATTGTGAAGCTTCCCAAGCTCTCGGACCCGACAGAACTTCATCGGAAAACCAAGATCGTCCTCGCCGGACTTCAGCCGCTGTTGGGGACTTGTTCTCAAGTGCTAAGAGTTAAGAACAAGGCAACATAAAGAGTGTTAAATGCTAAAGCCCTTCGTCCTTCGAAACATTATTTCCCTTTGGGATATAATGAACCTTGGACGAAGGTCGCAAACAACATACCTTCGTAAGCATAATAAACAATGATGAAGAATTTATATAAAACATAAGAAGAAATATAAACATTTAAACATTATCATAACATCATTTCTATTTTATTATCATGGAAAAATGGAAATGATATCAAATTACAAGTGTACCTTCGGCTTGCAGGAAGGCAAAAGTACAAGGATGACGCAAAAGCAAATAGCCCGTCCCCTTGAACAGTACAGGAGTACTGTTCATCTATTTATAGGCGTGGGACGCAGCCCATGTAAAATTACATTCATGCCCATTACATTTGCTAATGGCTTATAGCAATCTATTAAGGTCTAAGTAGTCTTTTCATCTTTAAATCGGTTTGTAATTCCGAAGCTTCATGAATGGAACCCTTCGGCAACACGTACGGACAGCTTCATCCGAAGCTGCTTCTTCCTGTAGGACCTTCGGCGACGAAGCATGGTCCCAACAGTAGCCCCTTCACGGTGCTAGATCATTTTTCGTGACGAGCTTGATTCGTGAAAAAAGTCTCTTAGGCTTCAGGAAGCCGAAGGTCCAAAAAACACCTTCCCTGAGCTCGTTGTCGAGAAACGATACAGCTTCCGGGCGCGTAGCGGTCCCACCATGCAGGTTCACTATTTTGGTCTTGTGGCCCACCGCGCAGCGAGTGCGAGCAGCCGCCTGCCTGGTGTAAAAATCCTGACGATTCACCTTCTTACCTGCAGCACTATATAAACATACGAGTAGGTGTGAAGTTACCATAGCATTCATTGCTATTGCACTGTTTCGCTGCCAAAATTTTTAACCATAGCCGAAGCTTGACCCTCGCATTCAGACGAAGCTCCAGCTTAGTGCCTACTTCGTCAGAAGAAAAGCTTCGGGAGAAGAAGTTGTTTAGTTGTCAAGAAATCTTTTAAAGAATTCAAAATTAAATGGCCAGAGTGCGCTCTACCGCTAGAGTTGAGCGTGAGGGAGACGAAGCTGAAGGAACGGAGACTGTTCCTATCTCTGAAGCAATGCAATGATCCGGACTGGTGACTTTGGAGGAAATCCCCACTGCCGATATAGAACAGACTGTTGCCGAAGGAGAGGAAGGAGATATTGAGGAAACTGATTCCGATGATGATTACCACATCGCCGTACCGAGCAAGCCCAGCCATCTGGACTTCGGAAAGTCGACTGTCACCAAGGCTGATTTCTCCAAAATAGTGAAGCTAGGCTATTTCAGTGAAAATGAGAAAAAGCTGCTTCGCTTCGGGGGGGAGGAAACTACCCCGAAGCCAGAAAAGGATGAAATAGTTATTTTCAAGAGTTTTCTGAAAGCTGGGTTGAGATTTCCTTTGAATGAGATAATTTCTGATGTGCTGCAAAAATTTGGGATTTACTTTCATCAACTGACACCCAACGCCATTGTCAGGCTTAGTGTATATATCTAGGCCCTCCGAAGCCAGGCGGTGGAGCCGTTTGCCGACAGCTTTTGTCGAGTTCATGAGCTGCATTACCAGACGAAGGCCAGAAAAGATGGATTGCATGAAAATTTTGGTTGCTATAATTTTGCCTATCGGAAAACCACAAAGTTTCCTGTAATCAGCTACCGAAGCAAATGGCCGGCAGGCTGGAAGTCAGAATGGTTTTATGTCAAAGTTGACGAAGACAAAGAGAAGCTGGTACAGAGCCCTCTTGAATTGATCTTCGGAGAAACAAGACCGCGATGCCAAATGGCGGTAGAAGGTCCAACTTGGGCTGCACTGGCTGAGTTTAAAATTATTGCAGAGCATATCGGCACTAAGGAACTGGTGCAAGAGTTCTTGGCCTTTAGGGTTTTCCCTACTTTGAAAGAATGGGAAATGCCGAAGCTAGAGGGGGAGAAGAAAGAAGGGGAACTTGTGCAGTTACCTTACTATTACAAGTTTAAGAAATACTTTAAAACACCTTGTCAAGAGTGGCTGGATACAATTGAAGTAATGTGCAATGAAATACTCGGTAATTACTCCAAAAAAGAAGATCAGTTGATGACTGCGGCCTTCGGCACCCGTCCGAAGCGAACACTGAACCGAGTGTTGGACGCCTTGGGTTTTGAATACCCTGATTACGAACGGCTGAATAAGGGTGTTGAGGGCCGGAAAAGGAAAAGGGTGGCCGAAGCTTTAAATAAAGATGAGAAAGAACCACCAAAAGAGAAGAGTATTCCGAAGAAGAGAAAAGTATCATCTCCGAAGCGAAAAGTATCCGACGAAGAAGAGATTCCCGCATCACCCTCTGCCACTGACGTGGAAGAGATTTTAAAGGTAATGACTGAATCCCTGCCCATGAAGCTAAGTCCATTAGGGCCTCAACTGACGAAGCTTTTTCAGAAGGAAGAGGAGCCCGAAAAAACGAAGAAAACAACTAAAACAAAGAGACAAAGAATTATTGCAGTGACAGAGGTCATCGACAAGACGCCACCGAGGGCTTCAGCTTGGAAGACGCCAGCCGCTGAAGACACAACAAATGTCGAAGTCGCACCTTCGGAGGTTGCGGCTACCGAAGCTACGTTGGCTGAAGATTTCAACATGGAAACCACAATTGAACACATCGACAAAATACTGCTAGACATGGCCGCAGAAGAAGCTACTACTGCCGCCGAAGAGACCATGGCCATAGTGCCGGGAAAAGGAAAGGAAATATCCAAGGATACTTCGGAAGACGAAGCTTTCATATTTCAAAATTTAGTTGGACAAGAACTGTCAAGAACCGAAATAGAAGAGCTTAAAGAATATGCCAAATCTTGCGGATATAAGCCAGGAGCACTCCTCTTCGGGGGTATTGACGATGAAAAATTAGACTGTATCCAGGATCAAACCGGAGCTAAGATTATCGGTACTCTATCAAAGAGTATCGGTTTTCCGAAGCTGGAAACGGATATCAGCCGCTACCGACGACAACATATCGTTGGTAGTTTATTTTATTCCAATTTCAAGGTGAACAACTTTTCCCTGACTTTTATTGCTTTTAATAATGAAGATATTTCTAACGAAGGTTGTTTATGTGCAGAGTATGCTGTTGAGTAAAGCTTTGAGAATGCAGCAGGATCTGGAAGATAAGAAACACGAGGTTATAATTGAAAATTTAGAGAGCAAAATAAAAGAGCAATCAGCTACTATTGAAAAGAAAGACTTCGAGCTTCAGACAACTGAAGGCTTATTGGCAGAAGCCGAAGCTAAAATAGCAGAATTGAATACGAAGCTTCTCTGCCAATCAGAACACTTTGAACAAGAAAAGCAAGAATTTAATGCAAAACTTGAGGCTGAAGTCCAACAAAATTCAGATTTGAAAAAATTATTGGCAAGCCTTCAAGGCAAATGCTTGGAGTTTAGCAATAAATGTATTCATCGGCTAAAAAAGATCTTCCACTCGGTCGGGGCCAGCAGTGGGAAATTCACCCCGTCAGCTGAAGATTTACCAAAGACCTTCGAACATATTGAAGGTGAAATTGATGAGCTTGACGAAGTTATTGCCGGGCACGGTGACTTCTGTGCCTGGGTAGCTTCTCGGGGCACTGCTGCAGCATTTCTGAAGGCTGGCTGTGACCATGGAAAAATTGTTAATAGGCCCAATTTCACTCTATCACCATCAATACTAGATGATATTCCTGACCTCGCCCGAAGCATTTCCAATAGATTTATAAAGATGATATGGATAAAAGGCGGGCGTGAAAAGGCTGGAGACGAAGCTCGGAGTCATCTTGAACCAGTAAGGAATCGTACCTTATGCTTACCTTTTCCTTCAAACTTGGTTTTTACTTACAACACCTTAATTCATGTAGGATGACGAAGCCGAGACCGATGCTTAAGGAGTATGACACCAAAGCTGGGGCCCCACGAAGATCAGTAGGAGTAGACTGTAGAAAAACTCAAGAGACTTTTGTAATAAGTTTTGTAAATACAGCTAAACTGTTCTTAATGAACTTTGTTCATACCTTGTAATATATTCTTACCCTTCCATCAATGTATGAGGTGCTTTGATGTGGACGAAATTAGCATTTTGAGCCGAAGGCGAAAAAACACCTTCCCTTCTTTTCGTGCACAACGAAGCATAAAAGACATTTTTTTTTTCTTTTTGCCGAAGCCCTTCTTTTCTGTACACAACGAAGCACAAAAGACATTTTTTTTTCTTTTTGCCGAAGCCCTTCTTTTCTGTACACAACGAAGCACAAAAGAATGCTTCTTCTTTTTTCCGAAGCCTTTCTTTAATACCGAAGCAACCACTTATGCTATGATGATGGTTATCCTACATATGCCTGGATGAATGTTTATGAATGCAAATGTTATGATGTAATGTGATGTGCGAATGAATGACCAAACTCATATCCGAAGCCATAACCATAACCAATATTTCCTTAGAAATAATCACATATCAGCGCTGACTTTTCGCTGTAAGCCTCCCTTAGGAGCTTCTTCGCCTTTTACTTTCGGCGGTATCAGCGTTTATTTTTCGCTGTAAGCTCTGCATTCCCTTTGGAACGACTTTTGAGCAGAAAACTTATACTGCGCTCCCTTTGGAACGACTTCTTTGGTAGCTTCGTCGTGCTCTGCATCCCCTTAGGGACGGCTTTCGAGCTTCTCCCCTGTTTTCTTTTTCCTTTTGGCACTCGATGGTGCGTTCTCAGTTTTTTACATGTACATCTTTGGGGATTTTGCTCTTATAGAGCCGAAATAAAAGAGAAATTACATGCTATGGCCCCATTAAAAACCTTTCTGCCCCTTCAGAAAGGAAAAGGGTGCCATAAAAATAAAATAAAATAAAATATGAAAAAATTACATCAAGCTATACATAATATCGCCGAAGCTCATCCGCATTCCAAGATCTAGGAATGTCGTTGCCGTCCATATCCTTCAATCTGTATGAACCGGGTCTTGACGAAGATACTACCAAAAAAGGTCCCTCCCATTTCAGCTGCAATTTGCCTACTGTATCTGGATTAGCCACTCTCCGAAGCACCAAATGTCCTGGCTCAATATTTTTTAGCCGAACCTTTCTATCACGCCATTTTATTGTTTCGGCCTGATATTTACTGATATTTTCCACAGCTTGAAGCCTGATCCCTTCTATAGCATCTTTTTCCACAGAGTAATCAGCTTCAGATTCTGATTCTGCCGAAGCTACTACTCTTATTGATCCAGTTTTGGCTTTTTCCGGAGTTATTGCTTCGTCACCAAACAATAATTTGAATGGGGTAAAACCTGTTGACCTTGATGTTGTTGTGTTGTGGCTCCACACCACTTTGATTAATTGATCTGTCCACTTTCCCCTGGGTTGATTGAAGATTAACTTCATTATTCCTGTCATTATGATGCCATTAGCTCTTTCAACAAGTCCATTTGACTCCGGATGTCTAACCGATGCAAAATGGATCTTCGTGCCAATTTGGTCACAAAATTCTCTAAAAGCTTCGGAGTCAAACTGCGTCCCATTATCCACAGTGATGGCCTTCGGCACTCCGAAACGACAAACAATATTCTGCCAGAAAAACTTTTGAATGGTGGCCGAAGTTATTGTGGCTAAAGGCTTTGCCTCAATCCATTTAGAAAAATATTCCACTGCCACTACAACATATCTTAAGTTTCCTTGGGCTGGTGGTAACGGACCTAATAAATCAAGGCCCCACCTTTGCAATGGCCAAGTGGGTTGTATTAGCTGAGTCAGAGACGAAGGTTGTTTTTGATCTCTTGCACATTTCTGACAACCTTCGCACTTTTGTACTAGTTTCGCTGCATCCGAAGCTGCCTTTGGCCAATAAAATCCTTGTCGAAAAACTTTTCCAAGCAACGACCTAGATCCAATGTGATATCCACACAGGCCTGCATGTATTTCCTTCATCAATTCTATGCCTTCGGCTCTGGATAAACACTTGAGTAATGGAGCACAAACTCCATGCTTGTACAGCTCCCCTTCTATTATGACATATGGTCGAGCTCTTGCCTCTATCCTCCTGTTATAAGTTTCGTCATCTGAAAGGAAGTTACCCTGAAGGTAAGAGATGATCTCAGTTCTCCAGTCCTCACTATAAACAGGAGATATATTGAGGATTGCTCTTTCAAGAAGCTCCACCGAAGGTGCTTTTATTGTTTCGAAAAATACATCCGAAGGTAGGGGCAGCCCCTGTGCTGCTGACTTGGCTAGCAAGTCAGCATGTTCATTTTCTCCTCGAGGAATATTTTTGACAGAAAATCCCTCGAAGGAAGCTTCAATCCTTCGGACCGTGTCTAGATATTTCTCCAGCTTCGGGTCTCTAGCCTTACAACTCTTGTCGATATGACCCGAAACAACATGGGAATCAGTTTTAAGAATGACCCTTCTGATTCCCATTGCCTTTAACTTCCGAAGGCCCAAAAGCAGGGCTTCGTACTCAGTAATATTGTTTGTGCAACTGAAATCGAGTCTTGCCGCATAACAAGTTTTAACTTTGGAAGGTGAAACCAACACAGCAGCTGCTCCTGCTCCGAAGGTTCCCCAAGACCCATCGCAAAACACTGTCCATGCTTCGGCATCTTTATTCATTTCTTCATCCTGAGCCCCTGGCGTCCAGTCAGCAATGAAATCTGCCAACGCTTGGGACTGGATCGAAGATCTATGCACGTAATCAATGCAAAATTCATTGAGCTCCGCAGCCCATTTTCCAATCCGTCCAGTAGCTTCTCTGTTTCTCATAATATCCTTCAACGGTTGCGAAGAGGGAACAACAATATTGTATGCTTGGAAATAATGTCGAAGCTTTCTGGAGGCCATCAAAACAGCATATAACACCTTCTCCAATTCTGTATAGTTTTTCTTTGATAAACTAAGAACCTCAGATACAAAATATATTGGGGCCTGCTTCTTGACTTGACCATCAAGCTTCTCCTGGACAAGTGCCGCACTTACCGCTGAGTGCGAAGCTGCCACATATAATAACAAAGGAGCCCCTGGCGCTGGCGGAGTTAATGTTGTTAGATCTATCAAATATTGCTTCAACTCTTCGAAAGCTTTCTATTGAATTGGTCCCCATTGAAAGACTTCGGCTGACTTCAGCACTTCGAAGAATGGTAAATTCCTCTCTGCTGATCTAGATATGAATCTGTTGAGAGATGCCAGCCTCCCCGTCAATCTTTGGGCCCCCTTTTTCGTACTTGGTGGTTCCATTCGAAGTATGGCTTCAATTTTACTTGGATTAGCCTCAATTCCCTTTGTTGAAACCAGGCAACCAAGAAATTTCCCCTTCTTTACTCCGAAGACACATTTTTCTGGATTCAGCTTTAGACCAGTCTGTCTAAAATTAGCGAAGGTCTCCTGCAGATCAGTAATGTGATTTTCTTGCTTCGTGCTTTTTACAATGATGTCATCAACATAAGTTAGCACATTTCTGCCTATCTGAGACTGAAGAACCTTTGCTGTCATTCTGCTGAAGCTTCCTCCAGCATTCTTGAGCCCCTCAGGCATCCGAAGGTAACAATATGTTCCACTAGGGGTTATGAAGCTGGTCTTCGGCTCATCCTCCTTCTTCATCCAAATTTGATGATAGCCTGAATAACAATCTAGCAAACTCATAAGCTCTGATGAAACTGCTGCATCAACTAAGGAATCTATCCTTGGCAATGGAAATTCGTCCTTCGAACATGCCTTGTTGAGATCTGTAAAATCGATACACATTCTCCATTTGCCATTGGCCTTTTTTTACCATAACAGTGTTAGCTAGCCATTCTGGATATTTTACTTCTCTGATAACTCCTGCACTGAGGAGTCTTTTGACTTCATTCCGAGCCCCTTCGGCCTTATCATCAGACATCTTTCGAAGCCTCTGCTTTCTGGGTTTGAAGGATGGGTCAACATTGAGCGAGTGTTCAATAACATCCCTGTTAACCCCGCAAAGATCATTAGCTGACCATGCAAAAACATCTTTGTTGTTGAACAAAAACCTTATCAAGGTTCTCTCCTGTTCTTCGGATAGTTGGGAGCCCAACAGCACCTTCTGCTCTGCTATGTCCTCGCATAAGAGCATGGGCTTCGGCTGATCTGCCGAAGCTGCTTTCTCCCTTCTGAATTTGTACTGTTCACAAGCTTCAACTTCATCTATGTTGTGGATTGCTTTTGAGTCAGTCCAGTTTCCTTCGGCCCTTCTGGCAGCTTCCTGACTTCCATGAATAGCAATGGGTCCTTGATCCGAAGGTATCTTCATGCATAGATAAGCAGGATGAAGAATTGCTTCGAAAGCATTGAGAGTACCACGACCAATGATTGCATTGTAAGGGTACTCCATGTCAACAATATCAAACACATCTTGCTCAGTTCTGGTGTTGTTGATGAATCCGAAGGTCACTGGCATGGTGATCTTGCCCAGTGCTACAATCTGTCTTCCTCCGAAGCCACAGAGAGGGTGTGTAGCATCATGAATCTTGTCTTCTGGCTCTTGCATTTGTCTGAAGGCCTTAGCAAATATAATATCAGCTGCACTGCCTGTATCAACCAAAACATTGTGGACCAGAAACCCTTTGATAACGCAAGAAATAACCATAGCATCATTGTGAGGGAAATCTTTGAGTTGAAGATCCTCTTGAGAGAAGGTGATTGGAATGTGAGAACATCTTGACTTGATGAAGGGTCCTTGCACCCCAACATGCTGTACCCTTCTCTGCGCTTCTTTCTTCTGCTTTTTGTTGGCTGGCTCTGAGCATGAACCACCTGTTATCGGGAGCACCAGCTTCGGGGCCGAAGCAGCTCCAGCTTGATCGTTGAACGAAGCCATCAGCTCAAAAAAGTGGAAGTGAGTTGACCGGAGGTGGGCGCCAATGTTGGGGACTTGTTCTCAAGTGCTAAGAGTTAAGAACAAGGCAACATAAAGAGTGTTAAATGCTAAAGCCTTTCGTCCTTCGAAACATTATTTCCCTTAGAGATATAATGAACCTTGGACGAAGGTCGCAAACAACATACCTTCGTAAGCACAATAAACAATGATGAAGAATTTATATAAAACATAAGAAGAAATATAAACATTTAAACATTATCATAACGTCATTTCAATTTTATTATCATAGAAAAATGGAAATGATATCAAATTACAAGTGTACCTTCGGCTTGCAGGAAGGCAAAAGTACAAGGATGACGCAAAAGCAAATAGCCCGTCCCCTTGAACAGTACAGGAGTACTGTTCATCTATTTATAGGCGTGGGACGCAGCCCATGTAAAATTACATTCATGCCCATTACATTTGCTAATGGCTTATAGCAATCTATTAAGGTCTAAGTAGTCTTTTCATCTTTAAGTCGGTTTGTAATTCCGAAGCTTCATGAATGGAACCCTTCGGCAACACGTACGTACAGCTTCATCCGAAGCTGCTTCTTCCTGTAGGACCTTCGGCGACGAAGCATGGTCCCAACAGCCGCCCGCCTGCGCGCGTAGACCGAGCAATCCAATTAGCCGTTCTTCAATTCCTCGCACACACACCCTCCTTGATCCCTGGTGAAGCTCTCTGACCCATTTGATTGGTCAATTGTGCCCTGGATAGGCCGGACTCCTCGCCGCCGACGAGCTCCCCCGCCTGCGCACGTGGACCGGCCGACTCCGACCATCCCCGACGGCGACCCGCACATCGCCGTGACCCTCAGGACCTCCCCTACACCCTCGGCCACCTCACCTGAGCAGTCTCGCCGCCGGTAAGCCCCTCCGCCCTTTCCTCCGCCGCGGGTACTGTTTAATTTGGAGGAAGGACCTCGGGTTAGGTTTAGAGGAACCCCAGGGGTTTTTTAAACTGTCAGCGACACACTTGAATAGTAGCCCAAGGACTAGTCTGTAAGGAAACTTGAAGACACCCGCCATGGACCCCGTTGCAAAGTCGTTTCCATTTAATCATTTCTGTTTAATCTTTTTAATAAATAGAGAACTTAGGAAATTCATAACTGGAGAAATACTTAACCAAAAATTGTCAAACCAATTTTGCTGGATTCTAAATATTATGGACTACCAAATAAAAATACTGAATCCCAAGCTTTCTGTTCTAAATTTTAGAGTTTGGAATTAAATACAGAAACTGACCAAACCTTGTTTAATTAAAGAAAATTAGTTATCCTTCTGTGCTGAACTTAAGAAAATTTGTAGATGATCAAACCCTATTTAGAACTGTTTAAAAATAGTGAGAACCCCAATATTGAAAATTTAGTAGGGATATCTATTAAAAGCCATTTTTGCCCAAAACTTAGGAAAAATCAGAAAGACATTAGAAATTAATGACCAGTGAATGAAATTATTTTTCCTAGCCTACTTAAGTAACAAAGAACATAGGAAAAATAAAAAGACCACTAGTCCAGAATAGAGTTAAAGTGGAATGTTTTATGTAGCATTATTCCAACTATTAAACAATTATTGGAGTTATAAAACCAGACTCAATTTGTTAATAAAAATCCAGTGGACTTGTAACCACCAAAACCCCACTGCAAAAATAATAAACACCCCAGCCCCTCATTTTAAGTAGGGTAAATAAATAGAACATGATAATGAGTCATAGTTCAAATAAATCATGAGTAACCCAAAATAATGCAACAAGGGGCAAATAAAATTTTGCTAGATCAATAATGAGATAGGCCACCAGAGAAAAATGCAAACCCATTTGAAAGATGCACAATAATGCCTATTACTAATACTTCATGAAAAAGGCCATTTAATCCAAATAATTCCTACCACCCCTTCCGTTAAGCAAAAAGATGCCAAAATTTAGAATGATAGCTCTTGCACAAAACAGAAGCTAGGAAAAATCAGAAATTTGCTGTTTGATATTTTTCAAATATAGTGGTAGTAGAAAGCACCCCTTTAACTAGAAACTTGGAAAATCATAATAAAATAACTGGTAAGTATTAATGGCTAGAAATTTGTGCAAAGTCATGTTATAACATTTAGATGCCAGCAAAAATGTGTCTTAAGTAATAACCTTGTGTTAAATGGTAGTTGTAGTTCAAACCACCCCTTCTGCCCTAACATTTTATAATTTTGTCCAGAGAGAACTATTCACTTTTTAAACCCCAACTTTTAGGACAGAGAATAATACATTAGTAATAAGCCACTGTAATTGTTACAGATTTTTTGGAAATTTATTAAGACAACTTGTAGTTCAAACTCACTCTAAAAATATAAAGGAAATAAAGGGAAAGAAAGGAAAGATAAACCTCGCCCCAATAAGCCCAACTTGAAATCCTGACAATCCTCACTAAAACTTTAAAAAGAATTCAGTGGAACACCAAAATGAACTTACCACTTAATTTAACTGAGTGTGATCTAAATTACTAAGTATACCACCAAAAATCTTTAGTAGCAAGATTAAACCCTATCTAAATTAAGTGGATCACTCACCATAAAAAATTTAATTGCTAAAGCATATATCATATCGTGCATGTATCTTACTCATTGCATTCATTAGATTGTAATCTCACTGACGGAGATTACGTGCTCATCCCCGAGCAAGGAACTGTCCAAGAGGAGGACCAAGAGCAAGCTCCCGAGGTTGCTATCGAGGATCTCCCCGCAGCCCCAGCTATTGAAGGCAAGCCCCGGTTTTTATGCATAACCATATTATTATATGCTACTTTACTACACTTAATGCTTGTAGGATTGTAATATGCACTTAAGTGTAGGAGTTGCTTGAAACCTCTAGTTGCATGAACTTAGGATACCTTTTTGAGATGGATACTAGTATGCTAGGTCGAGTAGCAGCTTTGCAAATCAGGATCTCGGTAGAAGTCGAGTGATTTTTCTAGCACTCGCGCGAGGTCAGGAATTGATTGTATTCATCTTGATAACGGGATAGTTGTTGGTCTATGGACTTGGATCCAGGGAGGATGCCTTGTCCATGAGACGGGAAAAAAGGAATTAAGGATTAATGTGTGGATACCTGAGTCAAGCTTTTAAACGTACTAAGCACATGTCGGGAAATATGGTAACCGGTAAACCTAGTACCTGAGTGAAGCCGGGCGTGGACTTTATCCCTCATGCGACCTGAGACTGGGTCTCCCATGCTAGCTATGGTGGGTACAAGTGCGGTCACTGCACGGCGGCAGCCGGGGTCAGTGGAGCATTGTATGCCAAGGCGGTGAGGCCTGGACGCGAACGGGGAATCGATGGGGACGGTTGACATGTGTGGGGTCAGAGTACCCTGACATGTCGTGTGTTTGGGTTTACCTTGTAAGGATAAAACTCGATTCGAATCGTCTGCTTCTCGCAGCTAATGAGACTGCTTGACCCCTTGTACTACATCGAGTAAGAAGTGAAATGAGGTTATATGAGCAAATTTGTTGATTGAACTAAATGCTTGTTACCATGTATGCTTAGAAGGAGCAAACCTAGTTAAAGATAATGATACTAGAATTTGAAAAGCTAAGAATTGATTTTAGAAACTGCAAGTGCTTTTGGCAAACCAAACCCCTTAGCCAAACGGCTGCATGGTCTAGAGGTAGAGTAGTTTCCTCACACCGGGTAAGTTTAGCTGAGTATTAGTATACTCAGCCTTGCTTGTGGCATAATTTTTGCAGGTATGCTACAAGATATGGTTGATGGTGTGACTTGGCCTACCACCCTGCCACCAGGTTGGACGGTCGAGTGGGATGTTGCTCCGGCAGGAGAGGAGCACGAGGAGTAGTGGGCTAGGCCTTGCCCATTCCCTCGCTATCGACGACATCGATTATCTGCTGCATCTTATTTTATGAACTCTTATCAGCAACTTGAAAAACTCCGATTTATGTAATAATTCAGTACTTTAATTCGAGGTTTCCTGCTTTATTGTATTTCTCCTCTGACTCACCTTCGAGTGAGATTGTGGAATTTGATCCTCGTTAAGTGGCTCTATCAGACTAGATTTGAGGGACTGACGGGTAATTCTGATTTAAGTGTGTTATGGCCCCTGAGGCGTGACTTAGGCACTTAAGCTGGAATAATTCGGGCGGTTCTGCCACTGTCAAGGAGGAGCCGTACAACAAGGAGTACGAGTTGATCTAGGTGACATCTCCTAGTCAGCTTTATGGCGCCAAGGATGGACGTTTAGTTCGCTTTATATTTGTCATTTATTTTTGTAAGACTTCCGCTATGTAAAAATGACATTTATGATATTTGTGACATTTATCTCTATACACTTTGTTATTATATGTGTTGTTCTTATTTGGCGCACATATGAGACGCACCTAGCTTTATCCCTTAAATCCGGGTGTGACAGCGGGCCCCATGTTGGTGATGGCGGAGACCTTCTCCGGGTTGGCCTCGATCCCTCGCTCTGAGACTATGAACCCTAAGAGCATGCCACGGGGGATGCCAAAGACACACTTCTCAGGGTTGAGTCGAACACTCTTGGCTCGGAGACAAACGAAGGTAGTTTCCAAGTCATCGACAAGGTTGTCGGCCTTCCTGGTTTTGACCACTATATCGTCAACATAGGCCTCAACCATTGAGCCTATGTGGTCACCAAACACGTGGTTCATGCAATGTTGATATGTGGCCCCTGCATTGCGCAGCCCGAAGGGCATGGTTGTGTAACAATACATGCCCTACGGGGTGATGAAAAAAGTCACGAGCTGATCGGACTATTTCATCCAGATTTGATGGTAGCCTGAGTACGCATCAAGGAAGGAAAGTGTTTTGCACCCTACAATAGAGTCTACAATTTGATCTATTTGAGGAAGAGGGTAAGGAACTTTCGGACATGTTTTATTTAAATCAGTGTAGTCAACACACATCCTCCATTTCCCTCCTTTTTTCCTAACTAGTACAGGGTTTGTTAACCATTAAGGATGGAATACTTCCTTGATGAATCCGGCCACCAAGAGCTTGTGGACCTCCTCCCCGATGACCCTGCGCTTTTCTTTGTCGAATCGGCGCTTGTGTTGCCTCATCGACCTAGAGTTGGCTCGGATATCCATGGAGTGCTCGGTGACTTCCCTCGGTATGCCCAGCATGTCCAGCGGATTCCATGTGAATACTTCGGCATTCGTGCAGAGAAAGTCAACGAGCACTACTTCCTATTTGGACTCGAGCTGAGAGCCTATCTGCATCACCTTCTCATTGGAGCCGTAAGGGTCGAGGGGGATCGTCTTTGTGGTTTTGGTCGGCTCGAAACTGTCGGCGTGCTTCTTAGCGTCGGTCACCTCTCCGGCGATGTTCTCCAGATCGGCGATGAGTGCCTCAACGTATTCAATGCACTCGACGTTGCACTCGTAGGCATGACGATACGTGGGGCCGATGGTGATGACGCCTGCCGACCCATGCATCTTTAGCTTCAGGTACGTATAGTTCGGAACGGCCATGAACTTGGCGTAACATGGCCGCCCGAGGACAACATAGTACGTACCACGGAACCCTACCACCTCGAATGTGAGGGTTTCCTTTCTGAACTTGGCGGGGGTCCCAAAGCAAACAGGCAGGTCGATCTGCCCGAGGGGATGCACCCTCTTGCCAGGGGTGATACCATGGAATGGCGTGGCCCCAGGCTAGATCTGAGACCGCTCAACCCCTAGGAGATCCAAGGTGTCTGCATAGATGATGTTGAGGGTAGGGATGTAATCGAATCGAATACAGACGGATATTACTAAAACCGTATTTGTTTTCATATTTTTATTCGGATTCGAATTTGAATACGGATAGCTTCGGATATGAATACGAATACGGATATTCTTAGATACAAATATGGATAGTTGTGTGTCGAATACGGAACTAGTCGGACACGGATATTGTCGGTAACGATTTTTTTGTCGGATATCATGTAAGACATCATTCCACACATATCATGGTTGTAATCATGTATCCACTCCTTGAGTCCAAACATTTTTTAGTATTATATGTGTACATATGTCACATTTTTTGTAAAAAATCATGAATTTTTAGCCTATATGCGTGTTATTAATTTATTTTCAATAAAATCATCAAAATGCAAATAAGTTACCAAAACTAATAAACATTATATAAGAATATAACCTGAAGTCTCCACGTGAAAATGATAAAGTGAACTTGGATACTTAGAGTGATTTCACGTGTAATTCACACAACAAGTGAAAGTGAAATGAAAGAAACACTATCATATTGTGGATTTTATGGTCCAAATATTTTGGAGGATTATATGTGGACATATGGTATGCCTCCATAAATTTTCATGAATTTCTAAGGCTATTTGTGTATTATTAATTTCTTTCTACAAAAAAATAAAAAATGCACACTGCTACACGGATAATATCCGGATATCCAAGAAGATTTATCCGAGAAAATATCCGGATATTCGATATCCAACGGATATCAGACATATTGTATTCGAATTTGATATCCAAACAAAATATCCGTATTCATATCCGTTATCCAAAAAAAATCCGGATATCCGAAAATTCCATCCGAACCAGTGTTCACCATCTTCGAATCCGGATCCGGACGGATAATTCCCGTACCATATTACATCCCTAGTTGAGGGTGCTGCCTCCATCCATGAGCACCTTCATGAGGCGTGTGTTGCCGATAATGGGGTCGACAACAAGTGGATATTTCCCAGGGTTCGGGATGAAGTCTGGGTGATCGTCTCGGTCGAAGGTAATGGCACGATCCAACCAGTCTAAGTAAACTGGGGTTGCTACCTCCACCGAGAAGACTTCTCGGCATTCCTGCTTGCACTACCTTGAGGAGAGGTTGACAGTGTCCCCCCCGAAGATCATGTAACAGTTATGTACATCAGGGAAACTGTCATCCTAATCGTCATCTCCGCCATCGGGAGCTTTCTTGTTTCCCATTTCCGTCGAGGGACCGAGCTTGTTGTAGAAGTGTCGTAGCATGTCGCACTCGCCGAGGGAGTGTTTGACCGGGCCCTTGTGGTAAGGGCACGACTATTTCAGCATCTTGTCGAAGACCTCCGAGCTCCCAAGGAGGCTCGGGGGTTGCGCTTCTTCGCTTCGACGACGAGCTCGGTGGTGAGGGCCTCGGGCGGGCTCTGCTGCGTCTTCTTCTTCTTGCCCTTCTTGTGGTTGCGTTGGGTGGACACCTCGGGGCACCCTCCTTTCGCTTCCCGTCCCCTTGTCCTAGTGGAAGAGGGCCTCGACTGCCTCCTACCCTGAAGCTAACTTCGTGGCGATGTCCATCAATTCATTGGCCTTGGTCGGGGTCTTGCGACCCAGCTTGCTGACCAGATCTCGACAGGAGTCCTGGTGAAGAATACCCCAATGACGTCAAAGTCGGTGACGTTGGGGAGCTTGGGGCGTTGTTTTGAAAACCAGCAAATGTAATCGCGGAGGCTTTCATCGGGCTTCTGTCGGCAGCTTCGGAGATCCCAGAAGTTCCCTAGGCGAATGTACGTGCCCTAGAAGTTTTCTCGGAAGACCCAGACTAGGTCCTCCCAGTCATGGATATGTGTCGGTGAAAGGTGCTCAAGCCAAGCTCGGGCAGAGTCGTTGAGAAATAGGGGGAGGTTCCGAAGGTTATCATCATTTGGCCCCCCAAGCTAACAGGCGAGCCGCAGCCAGCCAGAGCTCCGGCTTTGTCTCCCCCAAGTACTTAGTGATAGTAGTCGGGGCTCAGAACTGAGGCGGGAAAGGTGTTCTGCGGATGTCCTTGATGAAGACCAGAGGTCCTAGCAGCTCAGGGGAGGGGCTTCGGGCCTCCCTGCTATCGTAGCACCCGCCTCGCCAAGGGCAGTAGACGAATGTCTCGTTTGTTGGGTGCATCCGCCGAGACGATCATGAACTACCTGAGGCTAGCAGTTGTCTCGGAGACATTCATGGACCGTGGGCCCCTCGCTCTGGTATGCGCAGGATGCACCGAGGTTTCCCTCTCAAAGCGAGAGGGCCCTGCCTGATGACTCGAAGCGGGCTCTCAGAGCCGAGAAGCAGAGCTCTCGGCCTGCTGGACTGCCGCGCATTCTAGAATCCCCCGAAGCTCACCATGGATGTGGCGTCCTTCGGTGGTGGAGGGCTCCGACATGGTGTGGAGCAAGAGTGTTGCTGCTGCAAGACTTTGACTCGCTCAGTTGAGGATGGGGGGCTCGGCGGCATAGGCGTCTTCCTCGATGCGACACTGGACGTCACTCGCCTTTGCCCGTGCGCCCCTGTCAAGGGATCTGTCAGCTGCCTCCCCTTCTAGAGCTTGCCGCAGTTGGTGCAGGCGTTGCTCCTCCTCCCCGAGCTTGTTGTGCAACTCTCAGAGTTGCTCGAGGTGAGCCACAGGGCTCCCTGAAGGAGTCTAGGCCCGTCTAGGTTACGTGGTGGAGGCTGGTCACCTTCTTGCGGCATGCCAAGGTGATCTCCTTCCTTGGGAATCTTCGAGTCGATGTGGAAGCATTCCCGGGTCGGATCGTAGCCCTCACCACCGGAGCTGTAACCCTCCATGCTTTTGGAGAGCATCTCGTCGCACACATACAGGAACTGCAGCATGGACTTGGGATGTCTCAGCTCGAAGAAGTCCAGTGCAAAACTCGGACCGTCTTCCTCTTCAGAGTCTAGGCACCCTAAGGGGAAAGGAAGCCCGGCGTACATCCGGGTGACGAAGCTGGTGTCGAAACTCGATTGGAAGGGGATGGGGTTGAACACGGACGATTCTCCCCTGACCCCTGCCATGTTTCTCCAAGGAGCGTCCGGCTCCTCTCGACCCGCGGGTGGGAGGGCTGTTGAGCTGACACCGCTTGCTCAACGATGTGGGGAACTGGTGTCTCCCACATCGGAGGTGGTGGTGCTAGGAATGTTGGTGCAGGTGCAGCTAGCGGTGCTCTAGGTGTAATGTTGATGTTGGCTAGATCCCTCAAGAGGGAGTCGATGCCATCAGCCATCTTGGAGGCTCCTCTAATACACGGAGTGCCATGAGTGGCACGATCACGATTGCTTTGTCTTTGCCTCCTACAACGAGAAGGGCAGCGATGGGAGCTTGGATGCTCAAGAGGGACAGGTGGGAGGAGTATCATGTCATACTCGATGCCGAGAGACATGAACTCGAGACTCTCGAACCTTATCACCGTCTCAAGCCTAAGTGGGCGGTAGAAACCTGCCATCTAGAGTTTTGGCAAGAAGTAGAAGTGTTTCACACTACAAGCCCCTACCTGGAGCGCCAACTGTCGGTGTTTGGACCATGGATCCTTAACCAACTAGTAAATTGTGCTGCGTGGCTGGACTCTAGATGGTGTGCGAGAAGACACAAGCAATTATCTTGGTTCGGGCAGGACAAGGCCCTACTTCCAGCAGAGGGGGTGAGGCTTATATTACTCGCGCCAAAGTGCCTGTAGTAGGGGTTACAAGCACAACGGGAGAGGGGAAGTCCCCAAGTCCCTGAGATGATTGAGGCAAGTGCCAATATCTAAGACAAAGTGGGGAAGTGAACATTCGTCTACGTGTTCTCTTGGTTGTATGTCCCTTTCTCTTGGAGGGACCACTGCCCTATTTATACACGGAGGGGAGCGTCCATAGTGAAGTTGGGTGTTGTATCCGAAGGAGAGACATCCTGGTGCCCTGCAAGCCAACGTGACAGCACACTGTGCAGTTGACTTGTGCCTGCTCGTTTTCTGCTAAGAGCCGAGGCAAAGACCGAGGGTTTGTCCGTACGCCCGAGCCCCCAAGGAAGAGGCTGCCCATACCGCAGTTGTTGTAACAACACTAGGTATGGGCTAAAGGCTGCTTACGGGGCGCGTCAGCATCCTTGCACGGGATGTGTCGAGATTCCCTGCTATGTTTATCGAGATCAGAGCCCCTACTCGGTCGAGGCAGAAGTCTTTTTGAGGTGCTGGGCAAGCCATCCCTTGACATGCACCACAGTTGGGCGGAGTGGCCGTATGCGGGATTCATGGCGTAGTAGGTGGCCGAGGCCGAGCTCGATTGAGACGGAGAATTTGCCCGAGGCACGAACTCGTCGTTAGTCGAGGCGGAGAAATCGCCTGAAGGCTAGACCCAGGGACGGGCGAGGCGGAGAGATTGCGCCCGAGGGCTAGCCTGCTCTGTTTGTCGTATTAGACCAACTCCAGCAGCCTCCGTATATGGCCGTGTATCCATGAAATATACGCGCCCACGCACTGTTCATGTCTCCAGCAGCCTCCGCAAACGGCGACGCAAAAAACGGGGCAGGGTTGGCGGTCCCTTTTCTCGCGTATTCTCTCTCATCCGCGCAACCCAACCGTCACTCTGCGAACCAGGTTTGCTTTCTTCCTTCGTCGGTACACCAGATCTACTTTCCTCTCGCAGTGACCAAGTTTTGGAGGTTTCTCTCCTAGGTCGAAGAACGGCGCCCCCATCTGCGGCGCTGGAGCGTGGTCAAAAGCGTCGGCGGCGGTCGACATCTCCCGGCAGCGCGTGCTCGTCGTCGGCGAAACCCATTTCAAGCACAAGGTATGAAGCCGCTACCGGATCCGTGAACCTGTACTTCATTGCACAGATTGTAGTTCGCAGGCTTGTTGATTTTATTGAATAGGGTTCGAATATTGCGCAGAGAGGTGCACCTTCAGTGATTCGTTGCTGTAGGTAGATGTACCCCTTGCAAACCCTAGGTGTGTCCAAATAATTTGGTAAAGCAAAACAGATCGGCTGGTAGTTTGATGTGTGCATACTTTTGATCCAGTACTGTCTACCATGGATGTCGTTGCATCTGTGTTCATGTTTGTACAGTCCGTAGTGGTAGTTCAACCTCTTTTCACATTGCTGTATTTGAGGTTCACCAAAAAAGTCCACTCGTACCAACAAAAACTGACCACATTCTGAATTGGTCATTTTCAGTTTCAGACAATGGACAAAGACCCCCTCGACATGGTTCAGACTGCAGTTGAAGTGATTGAGGCACATGTCGACATCATTCGCAGTCTTGTAACTGATGGGGTTGTCGAAACTACTTTACCTGAGTCGGTCTACACACTTAAGACTACTTTGTTTCAGATTGGAGATGTTTGCGACAAGCTAGAGAAGTGTGCATTGTCTATTAAAAAATATGCAACATCCAAGAGACAAGCACTTGCTGAACATCAGCAATGTCAGTTAGAACATGATATGGATGCAACACTTGAGGTGGAGTCCCTGCCGAGCCCTGAGGACATATCTCAAAGGGAAATTTTGGAAAAACATTTCGGAATCGAGTACGATAGCGACCAGTCCTGGGGCTGTTGATGCAAATTCTGGAGTTTGACAAATAACTATATATAGAACTACCAGTCGTTAGGTCATGAACAATCTACTATGTAGTAATGTCGATGGTTGTATGTTGTTGTCGAAATGGTAGGTACAATTGTGTGTGTTTATGTTTGGATTTGTCGAACGATGTCTGAACTTCCTCCACTAGTATTCCAGTGCTGCTGCATTGCCTCTTATTACTATCACTTCAGTACAGTTCAGTACTAAATTGGTATATGTTTGCTGTTTGTTTTAACGCAGTCGTAAAATGGAGCACTACACTGAGGGAGAACCTTCTCATGGCCACGAACCTTTTGTTTACACCGAAGGAATTGATTTAACTCAATTTGATGATGATGCAACCTTCCAGAACGCTTGCAACATTGATGTCAACTTGCAGGCATCTGAAAACAATACTACTCCTCCAACTCAACGAAACAAAATTGTTAAGAAGACTGTAACTAGAAGACTTGCAAACTACAGTCAGGCTGAGGATGAGGTCCTTGTGTCGGCCTACCTAAACATCTCCAAAGATCCGGCTATTGGAACTAATCAATCAGGAAAGTCGTATTGGCGTCGCATAAGTGAGTACTACAATGAACACACGAAAGCACCTACGTCAAGAACACAACATTCATTGGAACACAGGTGGGGTGACATCCAACGGGAAACCTCCAAGTTTTGTGGTGCTTATGACAAAGTTATAAGGCTGAAGCAAAGTGGTAAAAGTGAAGACGACCAGGTTCGAAGCGTTTCCTAATTGCCCTCTATTCGTATTGTGTCCTTCAAATTTGTAACCCACTTGTTTCGTACACTGTAGGTCAAAGATGCACTACAAATGTTTGAAGGCATGCACAAGAAACCATTTAGATACATTCATTGCTGGTACATGCTTCGGAACGAGGTCAAGTGGACAACTTGGCTTTCCAATACTGAAGTCATTCCTCCCAAAGTGGTTCCCAATGAGACGGACAATGTGAGTACACCGAGTGATCCCTTTCGCCGTCCACCCGGGAGGGACCGAACCAAAAAAGCTCGTAGCAGTAACGCTTCCATGAATTCGACAGCATGCATCGAGATGATCGAAAAATTCCAACTGGACAGAGCTAAGTTTGAAGAACAAGCTGCTACATCTGCAAATGCCGAGAGGGAAGACCTAAAACAATATAGAGAAAGGAAGATGAAGCTCTCTGAGGACATGTTCAAGCTTCAGCAGTAGGAGCGCGATGATCGGATTATGAATATGGATTTGGACAAGGTCGCTCCATACGCAAGAAATTACTACTTGTCCATGCAGAAGGCTATTTTGTCTAGGTTGCCACCACCTGAGGAATGATCTGCAGATACACGTGTTGCTAAAGAGCTGCTGGATGTAATAAGACTTATTTATTTCTGTTTTAGCGAGTTTAATTCGGCATAGACTTCTTTGTTTGCTTCAGTTGTGTGTGACATTCAGCGGTGTTGTCGAAGTAATAAGACTTATGGAGTTTGCTTGAGTTGTGTGTGACATTCAGCGGCGTTGTCCAAGTAAAAAGACTTATGGAGTTTGATTCTATTGTGTGTGACATTCAGCGGCGTTGTCAAAATATGACTTATATGTTTGGTTTAGTTGTGTGTGACAGCCTGCTTCGTTGTCGAAGTAATATGACTTTTTATATGTTTGGTTCAGTTGTGTGTGACAGCCTACTTCGTTGTCCACGTAATATGACCACAAACCTGGCAACACAGCTGACTGTCTTGTTTACCAGAAACCTACAATATTACCAGCTTTGTCTGTTGGACATGTACCTGCCAAGACAGCTGTGGCTTGTATTCATCACAAACATATTTCACAAGCAGTGCGAACAATATACATATATAGTGCACTTGAAAGCACTAGATTAGTCTGTTACAAAAGCCTGATTTCCTCACAGCTGGTCATATATACAGCACTTCAAAGCTGTGTTACAAAAGGTTCACAGCTGGTCATATATAGTGCACTTCAAAGCTGTGTTAACAGAAGGTTCACAGGTGGTACATAATTCAAATAAAGTGCACTAGAAAGCTGTGCTACAAAAGATTGTTTTGGTCACAGTACATAATTCAGGTACTAATGTAGAACGTTGAGTTTAGTCACCTGGCGAACAACATTTCTGCAAAGTAAGCAACAAAAATTATTAGTGGACTAGAATACAAACAAACATTTGGTACCATCTGAGTTCATAATTCATACCTTGGCTCACATGTTCCCATGCTTGTTCCACACATGCTCAATTAGATCATTCTTCAATTTTTCATTGGCTGATTTGCACCTAATCTCCTTGTGTTTTTCAATAAGTTGTGCTATTTCTGGAACATCTCTGGAATTTGGAATGTGAACTCTAGTCGCTGCATCGTAGTCAACCCCTTCGAGACTTGGAAGGTGCCTTTCAACTTGCACAGACATATTATGCAATATGACAACACAGTCTACTATGAACTTCAAATCCACCGGATGCCATAAACGTGCAGGACCTTTAATTATTGCGTACTGACCTTGAAGAACGCCGAAGCAACGCTCGACGTCTTTTCGATACTCTGCTTGTTTCATAGTGAAGAGTCGTTGCTTGTTGCTAACAGCTGATGGTACTCCACTAATTAAAGTTGCCCAAGGAGGGTAAATTCCATCACACAAGTAATAAGGCATATCATATTGTGTGCCGTTAACTTCATAGGTAACAGGAGGAACATCACCTGTGGCTATGCTATCGAAGACTGGTGATCTGTGAAGAACATTTATGTCGTTGCAAGAACCTGGCAAACCAAAAAATGCGTGCCATATCCAAAGATCATGTGATGCTATTGCTTCGAGAATCAGTGTTGGTTTTTTGAAATGGCCATGATAACTCCCTTGCCATGCAGTGGGGCAACGTTCCCACTCCCAGTGCATGCAATCTATGCTACCTAGCATCCCAGGGAAACCTCTTTGCTGTGCTACATGTAGGAGACCAGCTATGTCATGTTTGTTTGGCTTCCGAAGGAACTCATCAGCAAACAACTGCACAATTGTCCGAGTGAAATGGCCAACTGTTTCAAGAATAGTACTTTCGCCCATGCGTAAGTACTCGTCGAGGCTGTCGGCTGGACCTCCGTACGCTAGCATCCGAATTGCTGCAGTTACCTTCTGTATGGTGTGAAATCCTGGCACGTTGGCAGCATTACACGATTGCCTGAAATATGGGTTTGCCGCTTCGAGAGCCTGACATATGTTGTGGAACATAGCCTTCGTCATCCGAAACCGTCGTCTGAATATGTCGTCATTGTATACCGGGTTGTCGGAGAAATAATCTTGCATCAGTCTGACATAACCGGATTCCCTGTCCCGGTTTATGACACTACGACCGACAACTGACCCTCTATGTACATGTATCTCCTCATCTTCGTCAACAACCATGGACGAATGTAGCATATGGAGAATGTGTTCGTCGTCGTACAATCGTCGGACATGTCGTCGGTGCCTATCCGAAGAAGTCGACATGAATCTGGCAAATCCCTTGCAAACAGTCCACATGCTAACTCCAAATTTAGTACTAAACCCTAAACAGAAAATCGCTCAATGTTGCGCATCCAGTGGACAACGATGATCTCGCATCTACCGGGATAATGAGATAAACGTGTACACGGCCAACAACGTACCGACGAGATTGTGGCGCGGGAGTGTAGGCAAGGCCAAGCCGGAGACGACGCGGAGCTAAAATCCGGCGGAGAGTTGCCGCTGTCGAGGTCCGGAGACGAGGCGAAGCTTGAATCCGTCGGAAGGAAACCCGTTGCCGAGGTGCTGACGACACGGAGATCCAAACCGCTGGGCCGCCGAGCCGGAGACGAGGTTGACGACGGCGCAGTTGATTTGGGCGACCGCTGTCGCGGTCCGGAGACGAGGCGAAGCTGCAATCCGTCGGAGGAAACCCGTGGCCGAGGCGCTGACACGGAGATCCAATGCGCCGGGCCGCCGAGCCAGAGACGAGGTTGAAGACGGTGGAGTTGATTTGGGCGACCGGTGTCTTCGGCCAGGGGCAACATTTCATCGGAATCGCGGCAACAGAAACGACCATCGTTTTACGGAGCGTTGCTGGAAACCACATTCTATCCACACCTCCGTATCCACTCCTGCACTCCGTAGGATACGGATTCGGAGCCATGGACTGCTGGAGTTGGTCTTAGGAATCCCATCGGAGGGTGGTAGGTGGCGTGTGCACACTGTAGCATAGACGTAATCATGTTGTTGCACCAGACGTGATTGTCGTCCTGTCAGCTACCGTGTGCTGCATGGGGTAGGGAGGCACATTAAATGCAGGTGTTCCCTTCCTATTTTCGGGCGCCCCTGTCTTATCTACCTAAGGCTGGCTCAGGCGAGACGGATGGAGCGGCAACGACCTCGGGCAAGGCGAAGTTCCACCCCGGTAGGAGACTCTCGGTGGGAGGCCTCGGTTTTAACAGGTACCTCAGTTGTTTCCCCTCGGGGGTTTCGTCCTTATCTCTCTGAGTGTGTTTGTTGGGGGGACAATTCGGTTATCCCTAATTATTACCCCGGACACCAAGCAACATACCAAGGCATATTATAGACATTTCCAAGTGCTCATACACCCAAGTGCTTAATAGAATCACTCGGTGATTACCGTAGGTGCTTTGCGAAGTGCTTAGGTTAGTTAGACAGCATTAGCGCTTGCTCTAGGTGAATCCTAGTTAGTTGAGTGAGTTTAGAAAAACCACACAACCCCTCGGCTCTTGCGTGAGCTGTTGTAATTGTACCTAGTCTTGCAAGACTGTGACAACCGTGTTTGTGTCACGACCGCCACCGTGTACCGGAGGGAACGAGGCACGCAGCGTTTTGGCCGGAAGCTCGATAGTGGAGACGGCGAGGAGCGTTCAAGAGGAGCTGGAAGCGGAGCACCACTTGCGTGTGGAGAAGGCCCGCGACTCTCTACGGAGTTACTCGACCGTGGTGCTTGGCCCTCGTGTGGGCTTCCCTTTGCATAGGGCCACCAACGAGGATTAATTGGAACCTTGCATGTTTCCGGATACCTCGATAAAAATACCGGCGTCATCCACGAGAGTTTGCATCTCTACCTTGCCCTTTGATAGATTGTTTAGATTGAAACTTAGATTAAGTATTTAAGTTTCAATCTTGTCTTTTGATAGATTGTTTAGATTGAAACTTAGACATTGCGGTAGAGATAGTAACACTCAAACAAAACCTAGTTTGCACATTCTAGATTGTTTGTTTGCATAGGTTTTGCTCTAGGGATTTATTTGTGGCCTAGTTTAGAGAAAATTTTATAAGTCCTAATTCGCCCCCCTCTTAGGAGTCACCATTTCCTACAATTGGTATCAGAGGCTGGTTTGGCTCATTTGAAATGCTTGAGCTTCACCGCAAAAAGAGTCGACGCTTTTTAGAGAAATGAGATGGATACCCATAGGCCACCACACTTCGACAACACTAACTTCCCATATTATAGTGCTAAAATGTCTTGTTACCTAGAGGCCGTTGGTCTAGGTGTTTGGAGAGTCACTCGTGACGGGATGAAACCACCCAAGAATCCCGAGAAACCCACCATGAGTGAGGAAAAGAAATTCATTTAAATGCTAGAGCCAAAAATTGCTTGTATGAATCTCTTAGCATGGATATTTTTAATCAAGTTTTTACATAAAAAAATGGTAATGAGATTTGGCTAAAATTACATGAGCTCCATGACGGCACATCCAATGTCCGTGAGCAAAAACATTGCCTAGTATTAAATGAGTATAATCCTTTTGCAATGAAGGATAATGAGCTTGTTAGAGATATGTATTCTCGTTTGAATCTAATCATCAATGAGCTTAATTCTATTTGCATTAATAAGCTAGGTGATGCGGACCTTGTAAGGAAGATTATCTCCCTACTACCACAATAAAGATATGGGAGCATCATCACCAATCTTCACAACATGGAGGATTTGAGTCAAATGACCCCGACCATTGTGATTAGGAAAATTGCGGCATTTGAGATGTCGCGAAAAATGGGTCAACAAGAGGAGCCAACTTATTCAAGGCCATATGCTTTTGCATGTGATGAAAGAAAAGGCAAAAAGAAGGCTCCCACTCCAAGTTCCTCAAGTGAAGAACAGGAAGAAGAAGAAAGTGATGATGATGAAGATAATCAACAATCAACATCATCCTCCGAGGACGAAGAAACCATCCGACGTGTCAGAAAGGTAATGGGGATGATCCACAAGATTAATCTAATGGGTGTGCCCCTGCAGGTTGAGGATCTTCTCTTTAACATTGACAGGAAAAAGCAAAGAAAGAGAGGATGCTTCACATGTGGGGAGAAGAGCCACTTCCGGGACAACTGTCCAAATATAGCCGAACCCACAAAGGGGAGGCAAAAAGGCAAGGCGCTTACAAGTGCCAAAACTTGGGATGACTCTTCAAGCGAAGTTGAACCCCCAAGGACGTGCAGCCACCGATCATCATCATGCTCATCACGCAAGTGCCTTATGGCAAGAGGTAAAATGAGTATTTCATCCTCTAGTGACGATAGCAGTAGTGATGATGAATGTGAGGGAAAGCCCTCCGTAGATGAGCTTGCGGAAGCCGTATAAAATTTTCATGATATATGCACTAAACAAAAGGCTCAAATTTAAACTGTTGGGGGTCTTCTTCCTCCGAAGGTCCTAAAAAACGTGACTGAATATATGTTTTTAGTATGATATGGATTATTACAAGGGGGCTTCTGTAACACCCCTAGTGTTACAAGAACTAAAACTTGGGCATGACATCATATGCATTGACATTTCATTATGTATGTTACACCTAGAGTGCATCCACTAGGCTAAAATTTCAAAACAAGTTGTGATGTGAAGACTTGAAGTGATCCTTAAACCCTAGGATAGGGTACTTAACCAAGGGATAAAGGTATGTGGGTGTGTATGATAACAAATTGAGTATGATCTCAAAGGTTAGTGGAGATATTCAAAGGAGACTAAACCTAGAGAGTTTGAGTTCCAATTAAAACCCTAGCACACTTAAACCCTAATAAGGACTCTAGAAACCCTAAATAGTGCTCTTTAAGGTGAAATCAATTTCTATACACTTTTGGACCAAAGTGCATATATCAAAGTGGTAGAGTAAAAAAAATTAAGCAACTTTACATTTGGAGATTTGTGGAACAAATTGGAGTAATTTGCAAAAGTCCCCAAGAGCACCGATGGGGCTTAACTCTGAAATCAGTGACTTCAGGCCAAGTTTATGCCCTAATATCTCTTGATCCATGGAGATTTTGCCATGAGTCACTACAACAAAATTGTAGAGCTACTATAACAGTCTAAGTTTGATTAAGTGGTTGAGCTCTAGAGCTGTATGGAAATTGAAGAAAAATGGACTTGAAGATGGGCTGTCAGTCAATTGTCAGACTGAAATTCAGACTCGCAGTGGCATCGGATCAACTTTAGAACCAAGTAGAACCCAATCCAGTGGATGTTAGATCAAGATCTTTATAACAAAATCAAAGCTGGTATGTTGAACAACAACTTTCATATAGTCGGATTGGTAGCTCTCCACATAAAACTTTGAGAATGAAGCTCCTTAACTTGCTCTGTCAGGCACACTGAATGAAGTTTCCATGGTACAGTAACCTGAAAAAGATCCTAGGTGCAGTGAATCTCGCCGCCGGTGAACCCGCGCCGCGATCCACACCGGTGTTGCGATTCGGGCCCAATGGCGCGCGGATAACTGCTTGAGGTAAAAGATCTCAACACGGATAGGAGTTGGAGCCTTATCGCCGCTCTTTGTAGTCGTGCCACGTGCTTACAATCGTTATCGTGTCGCAAGACATCACAGTGGACAACCCATTTACCGCTGGAGTCTTTACCTCACCGAGCGCCATGATTGTATACTCCGGTGACTCGCCTCCCCTCCGACCGCAAGTTCATCTCATCCCAAATTCACGAAACACTCGAGTGATCACTATAAGTTGAGTGTTCGGCGTGCTTCGCCATCTTGTTACAAAGCTAGTGCACCATTCCTCGCTCTCGATTAGCCAGCGTAGCCCGAGAATTTGGAATTTCCCCCAAATCGGCAAAGAACGCCGTCGTGTGACCTCACGCCGTGGTCAGCCATCCACAGGTCCGTTCATGTCCCTCTGGTTCGCGTTTCTGCATCCTCTGATGTTAGGAAAGCTCTCGGTCTCGGCCGATTAAACGTTACCATGCCATAGTGTAGAGAACGCGACAGTACTATCTGGGAACGCCGCCGTGGACATGGTTCCCATCGACTGGTCGTGCCAAGTAGTTTCCGTCCGAGTTTGCGCAAGCACTATAACCGTAGTAAGCCACTTAGTCCTTTCGCGTCCTTGGATTAAGCTTGACCGGCTCGAGTACACTGGTAAAGATGCGCTGGTGATCCGGTTCCACCGCCACCGCGGATAGCTAAGAAGTAGCGTTGATCTGATCAAATTGTGCGTGTGAATAGGTTTGAGTTGCATCCTTGAGGGTGTCCATGTGCTCGACACCATCAGAGCACGTCCTCGATGGCGAGTACGCACGACTCCGGCCATGTGCTTGGCGCGCCATCGCGAGGGACTTGATTTGTGAAGCAATAGAAATACAGGGGCTTAAGTGCAATGGTCAGAGAGACATATGAATAGTACTTAGGGATTCTTTACCAGTTATTTAAAAGGCCAGGGGCCTCTGCGCAAGTTTTCCAGCGCTGGAGCGGGCGTGCGCGTATTCCCCCGTTCGCGGGCTGGCTTGGTCCAGAATTGGCCCAACACTATTCACGATTTCTCTTTTTCTTTTTACTGGCAGATTAAGAATTAAGTAGAAAATAGTAAAAAAATGATAAAATTATGGGACAAATTTTGCTAGACTTCTAAAAACATCTAGTATTGATAAAAATAGTTCTAAGATTTTTATCCCAAACCTAGAATTATGTAGCCTTTAAAGGTGTTAAAATCAAGCCTTTTAGATTTTTAGAAATAATTTATTATCTCCAAAAATGGTAAAACTATTTGGGTAGGCTTAGTATGATGATTGAAGACCTTGGCTGAAGTTTGAAATGATTTGGATACTGTTTGGTCGCAAGCCCAATAACTAGCCTCTTAAGGTTAAGTTACTTGATACTGGTAGAATACTAACTTAGGAAACCCTAGTGATTAGTTTGCACCATGAAGGAAAGTTGTATTCAAGATACAACTTAGTATATTTCTATTGTGTATCTGCATATTCATGACATCACATAAGCATTCATGTACATGTATTGTCATGTATAGAAAACAAGGAAGAAACTACGGTTGAAGAAGAAGTTGTCACTCAAGCTGAAAATCCTCCAGCCGAGAATAACTTCTACTTCGACATCTGTGGAGTAGACCAGGAACCTCCTGCAACACAAGGCAAGCCCCGGTGCATTTACCCCTTTCCTTGTTGTTTTAAACTCTTTATCACTTGAGATGATGCATTAGGTGATAGGAGTTGTGTGCTAAACAATTGCTGCATTCCCTTACTTGGAAACTGATTACCATTCCTTGTTACCTGATTTACTTAAAGTTTTCTGAAGCTTAGCTTTGCTTTAGAAAACAAAATGTTTTGTTTTAAACAAAAGGTGATGCTTCATATGGGATGAGGATTTTTACAAAGAAAAGACTTGTGATGGTGAATCCATCATGGTTGTGATGAGTTCAACATCTGAAAAGATGTACCTTTGTCAGGTACCAAACTTTGGGTTGTAAATGATAAAGATGAGACCGGGGGGCGACTTGCACGAGAAGGAAGTCTCGGTGTAGTGTCTCCGTCTGAGTCGATTAAGGACCGAACCAACGTAGGCTTGATGATCGAGGACCTTTTAACTGGCCACATGCCTTGTCATGGGTAAGCTTTGCCTTGGACGGACCAATACCAGAAAGGCCACCACGCAATGGGAGTGGAGATATGGCGAGAGTAGCGTGTACCCTCCGTGGCAAGAGGCTGGACGGTGGTGTATCTGTGCTCTCGGTTAGCGTGAACCCATTCTGATCTTGAGAAACCCGGTGGCGAGTTGACATATGCAAGGGTTAAATGCTACATATGTCGTGTGGTTGGAGATTGTCACGGAACCTCCCAAGTTATTAGGCCCACCTACAGATGTCCTTGTCCTAAGGACCATAGACAATCATGCAGGTGTGCATAATCACTCGACAAGTTCGGCTATCTGTATCTTCATCATATCGCCCAAGAGCGCTTCACCCATCAGGCAGACTTTACGCACATAATCGGAGTAAAGAATAAGCAGAAAGTATTACAATAACATATTTTGCATTCATATAAAATATAAAGAGAGTATTTATTACATAACGGGTGTTTGAGTGCAGCACTTATTATTACAAAACTGAGAGGTAAAACACCCTCCCACAAACAAGTTCAGTGATCTTCCTCCTGCTTTGGCACCACCTTAGAGCAGAAATAGCAAAACTCGGCTGTTTCATCACCTACAACAACATGGGTTCAAAAACCCTGAGTACAGAGTGTACTTTTGCAAGTCTTACCCGACAAAGGAAAAAGACTTCTCAAGGATATGCTGGCTCGTGGAAATCAAGGTAAAGTTGATCAAGAATCAAAGACTCTATTTGCAGAAAAGCTTACTAACAGTGGATCCTTAAAAAAATCCATCTTTATTATCAGGTTAAGTAATTACCTGCATCTAGAGTTCTTTCTATCCTAGATCAAACACTTGGCCAACACTAGCCGTCTTTTATCATTCCTTCAGTTCAATGGATTGCTACGTGTAAGTTAGTGACCAAGTCTTCATGTTCGAGAAGTAACGGTGATCTGAATCGATTAATACCCAGCTTGGGATCTCCAACCACACGACATATGTAGCACTTAACCATTTCATATGTCAACTCGCCACCGGGTTTCTCAAGACCAGAATGGGTTCACGCCAACCGAGAGCACAGATACACCGCTGTCCAGCCTCTTGCCACAGAGGGTACACACTACTCTCGCCATCTCTCCACTCCCATTGTGTGCTGGCCTTTCTGATATTGGTCTGACCGAGGCAAAGCTTACCCATGATGATGCATGTGGCCAGTTAAAAGGTCCTCGATCATCAAGCCTACATCGGTTCGGTCCTTAATCGACTCAGACAGAGACACTACACCGAGACACTCTTCTCGTGCAAGTCACCCGCCCGGTCTCATCTTTATCATTTACAACCCAAAGTTTGGTCCCTGACAGAGGTACATCTTTTCAGATGTTGAACCCATCACGACCATGATAGATTCACCATCATAAGTCTTTTCTTTGTAAAATTCCCATCCCCTATGAAGCATCACCTTTTGTTTAAAACAAAACATTTTGTTTTCTAAAGCAAAGCTAAGCATCAGAAAACCTTAAGCAAATCAGGTAACCAGGAATGGTAATCAGTTCCAAGGAAAGGAATGCATCAATTATTTAGCACACAACTCCTATAACCTAATGCATCATCTCAAGTGATAAAGAGTTTAAAACAACAAGGAAAGGGGTAAATGCATCGGGGCTTGCCTTTTGTTGCAGGAGGTTCTGGGTCTATCCCACAAATGTCAAAATAGAAGTTGTTCTCAACCAGTGGATTCTCAGCTTGCGGGACAACTTCTTCTTCAACTACAGCCTCTTCTTCGTTTTCTATACATAACAATACATATACATGAATGCTTATGTGATGCTATGAATATGTAGTTATATAATAGAAACATACTAAGTTGTATCTTGAATACAACTTTCCTTCACGGTACACACTAGTCACTAGGGTTTCCTGAGTTAGTATTCTATCAGTGTTAGGCAATTATACCCTAGGAAGCTATCTTATTGGGTTTGGGACCAAACAATGTCCAAATCATTTCAAACTTCATCCGAGGGCTTTAATCATCAAACTGAGCTTACCCAAAAAGTTGTATTATTTTTGGAGCTACTAAATTAATTCTAAAATTCTAAAGGGCTTGGTTTAGGCATCTTTAAATGCTAAATAATTCCAGGTTTTGAATACAAATCTTGGAACTATTTTTATTAAATACTAGATGATTGTATAAGTCTAATAAAATTGGTCTCTTATTTTTACCATTTTCTAGTATTTGCTACAAATTTTCAAGTCTGGCCGAAAAAAGAAAAAGGAAAACTATGAATAGTACTGGGCTAATTCTGACCCAAACTGGCCCGCGAACAGAGGAAACGCGCCCGCGCGCACGTCTGCGTTGGCAATCTTGCGCAGGGACCCTCGGCGATTTGAGAAACCGGTAAAGAACCCGTGACACTGTTTCACTGACATTTGCGCATAAACCCTTGCACTTCTATTTCTTCACGGCTCTCGGTCCACGACAGAACCACACCGAGCAGATGGCCGGAGTCGCGATTCCACGGTGATGGCGACCCGTACTAGAGGCAACAAGCATACAAACATCGAGCGCAAGCCTACCCGAGAAAAAGTCCTCACTCAATTGGATGGGTTCGACCCTAATCGATGCTTGTTCACGGTCACGGCGGCGCAAGGGCTCTGGTGCGCGTGTTCTGGGCAACTAAACGCGGTAGTGCCTAAATTGAAGCTAGGGTGAGTTTTACTGATTCACCAGAGGTCGGGTACACACACTAATTTGGACCGAACGTGGATGGAAGAGTGGGTCGACGTGAGTGTGCGCTCGGAGGTGTTCCACGGCGGCGAGATGATGATCTTGATGCCCAAATGTGGTAGCACTCAATCAGTTGGACCGATGAGCAACATTAACAGTCAAGGATGCTAAAACATGGAACAGAGGGTGATGAACGGACCTGAAAAGGGCTGAGCACAGCAGGATGCCTCATGGCGGCGCAAGTGACCCAATTTGGGGGAAATCCAGTGACTGTGGGCTATGGTACACGGCAGAGGCAAACTGTGGGCGGCATGGGCGCGTATTAGATAGGCGGAGCGAGGGTAGTGCTCAATTTATAGGATCCGGCAACGTGCTTCTTCAATTTGGGCTAAAGACGATCACAGCGGCGGTGGGATATTCCACAGGACGAGCTTGTCATGGCGTCCGCTGGTACAATGGCTCAAGGATGGTAATTCCAGGCTTGCCACGGTTATAGCTACGTTGTGAAAGGGTCACGGTGTGGCACAATCATGGAGAATAGCGGCCACTACGGCGACGATCATCCGACCACGTCGCTGCGCAAGTGGGTATGGCAAAGTGGGCAGTAACAGTGCTCAGGCTCACCCAACGCCGAGATCTTTCACCGCAAGCCGTTATCCGCGCACCACCAAGCACGAATCACAGCGCCGACGTGGATCGCGGCACGGGTTTAGCAGTGGCGAGATTCACTGAATCTGTGATCTTTTGCAGATACTTTACAATAGCGATCTTCTTTAGTCGTTCTAACAGAGCAAATTGAAGGGCTTCGTTCTCCTATTTTCGTGTGACAACCCACTAATCCGTCTGTATCAAAGTTCTTCTATAAACCAGCTTCAACTTTGTTACAAAGTTCTTGGTCAAATACTCACTAAATCATGTGTAATTCGGCCCCAAATTTGGTTAGACACCACTGTCAGTCAAGTTTCAGCATCTGACCTGACTGACAGCCTAACTTTTAGTCCATTTTTCTCCAATTTCTAAGTAGTTCTGGGGCTAGGTCACTTAATCAAACTTGAACTACTAACATAGCTCTACAAGTTTGTTGCAACGACCCATGGCAAAATCTCCATGGATTAAGAGATACAGGGTCCCAAAGTCAGTCTAATTACATTGTTTTTCAGAGTTAAGCCACATGGGTGCTCTTGGGGCTTTTTGCAATTAAGTCCAAATTGTTCCACACAACTTGGAAATCTCCAAATGTAAAATTTGCCTAATTTTTTATACTCTTCCACTTTGATATAGACACTTTGGTCCAAAAGCGTATAAAAATAAAAATCACCTTATAGGGCACAAATTAGGGTTTCTAGGGTTCTCATTAGGGTTTTGAGTGCTCTAGGGTTTGTGTGCCACTCAAATCCATCAAGTTTAGTATTTTATGAACATTTCCAATAACGTTTGAGATAATACTCAATTTGGCATCACACACACCCATATACCTCAATCCCATGGTTAAGTACCTTACTCTAGGGTTAAGAAGCACTCCAAGTCATCACATCACAACTTGTTTTCGACGTTTTATCCTAGTGGATGCATTCTAGGTGTAACAAACATAATGAAATGTCAATGCATATGATGTCATTCCCAAATTTTAGTTCTTGTAACACCAGGGGTGTTACATCCTTCCCCATAAAAGAATCTCGTCCCGAGATTTAAGGTCCTAGTGTGAGTAATGGAAAAGGAAACATGTCACAACTCCATTTCCTTATTTATCTTACAGGGCAGGCGGTGGTTTGAGGTTTATTTCAACTTTACAATAAAGTAAATAAATCTTACAGGTTACATGAAGCTAAAAACCTATGAATTTTTTCTCTAGGAAGTCTTGAGTCTCCCAGGTAGCTTCGTCTTCAGTGTGTTGGTTCCATTGTACCTTATAAAACTTGAGGGTCCTTTTTCGAGTGATTCTGTCCTTCTGATCCAGAACTCGAATGGGATGTTCCCAAAAAGTCAAGTTTCGTTCCAAAGTAACATCCACCACATCTATGGTTCGATTAGGAATCCGAAGACATTTCTTTAACTAGGATACATAGAACACATTATGCACCGTAGATAATGACTCGGGCAGTTGAAGTCTGTACGCCACTAGCCCACATCGCTCAAGAATGGGAAACGAGCCAATATATCGGGGTGCCAATTTTCCTTTTACCCCGAACCGGCTAACACCCTTCATCAGTGATACTTTTAGGTATACATGATCATTGGCTTGAAAAACCAATGGTCATCGTCATTGATCCGCATAGTTTTTCTACTGGGCTTGAGCTTCTTTCAAGTTGTGTCTTATCCGTTGAATTTTTTCCTCTGTTTCTTTAACCAAGTCAGGCCTAAAAACCACCGTTCTCCGGGTTCTGACCAATTTAAGGGTGTTCGGTACCGTCGTCCGTACAGGGCTTCAATCGGCCCCATCTTAATACTTTCTTGATAACTATTATTGTAAGAAAGTTCCGCCAATGGCAGACAATCATCCCATTTATGTGGAAATTCTAGGACACATGCCCGTAGCATATCTTCAAGTGTCTGATTCACCCTCTCAGTTTGCCCACTTGTCTGAGGTTGATAAGCCAAACTGTGGAGTAACTTAGTACCCAAGGATTTGTGCAACTCCTTCTAAAACTTGGATACAAATTGTGGTCCCCGGTCTAACACAATTGTCTTTCGAACTCCATGTAAACTGAGAATACAAGCAATATATATCTGAGCATAAGTAAAGACCGGGTAATATGTTTTTACTGGCAGGAAATGAGCTATCTTTGTAAGTCGGTCAATTATGACCCAAATACTGTCAAATCCTTTACTTGTCCTGGGTAATCCCACAATGAAATCCATGCTGATATCTTCCCATTTCTTGGTTGGGATTGGTAATGATTGTAACGGTCCAACAGCTTTCATATGTACTGCCTTGACACGTCTGCAAGTGTCACACATTGCCACATAGCGTGCGAGTTCAATCTTCATTTTAGTCCACCAATAATGTTGTTTCAAGGCTTGATACATCTTAGTGCTTGCAGGGTGAATGGAATACCGACTAAGATGAGCTTCGTCCAAGATTTGTTGGTGGACTTCAGCATCCTTTGGCACTACTATGCGATCTTTAAACCATATTACTCCTTGATCATCTTTCCTGAAACAATTTGCTTTGTCGGCCTCCATTTTCTTATGAATATATTTCATACCCTTATTTATTCTTTGAGCATCAATAATTCTTTGTAGAAGAACTGACTCAAGCTTCAACTGCGTCAAAGTTCCTTGTTGTACCATCCCCAGATTCAACTTTTCCATTTCTTGACATAACATGGTGTCAGGTGTCCTTATTGTGAGACAATGACAAGAAGCTTTACGACTCAATGCATCTGCCACCACATTTTCCTTTCCTGGGTGATAATGAATTTCTAGGTCATAATCTTTGATTAGCTCAAGCCACCTTCTTTGTCTCATGTTTAGTTCTGACTGGGTAAAGATATACTTCAAACTTTTGTGATCCGCATACAGGTGACATATATTCCCCAGCAGATAATGACACCAAATCTTAAGGGCATGAACTATCACAGCCAATTCTAAATCTTGTGTAAGAAAATGTTCCTCATGCTGGCGCAGCTGCCTTGAAGCATAGGCTATTACCCATCCTTCTTGCATTAGGACACATCCAAGTCCACTGCCTGACGTGTCACAATACACATCAAAAGGTTTTTCAATATCCGGTTGGGCCAAAACCGGTGCAGTGGTCAATAATACTTTCAGCTGTTCACAGGCCTCGTTGCATTTAGAGGACCAATCAAACTTAGTATCATCTTCAATAACTTGGTAATGGGTTTAACAATTTTGGAGAAATTCAGAATAAATCTGCGGTAATAACCAGCCAATCCAAGGAAACTCCGAACTTGATGCACTGTAGTAGGTGATTTCCATTCCAGAATATCCTTGACTTTGCTGGGATCGACCGCAATCCCTTTGGCAGACAAAACATGTCCAAGAAATTGGATTTCCTCCAACCAAAACGCGCATTTGCTAAATTTGGCATACAACTGATGTTCCCTTAAGCGCGTTAACACAAACCGTAAGTGTTTTGCATGCTCCTCTTCATTCTTGGAATAGATTAGAATGTCGTCAATGAAGACCACCACAACTTTTCTAACTCAAGCATGAATACCGAATTCATCAAGTATGTGAAGTGGGTCGAAGCATTTGTTAATCCAAAAGACATAACCAAATATTCAAATAACCCATACCGAGTGGTAAATGCGGTCTTGGGTATATCCTCAGGTCGAATTCGAATCTAATGATAGCCCGATCTGAGATCAATTTTAGAAAACACCCGGGCTCTGGAGAGTTGATCGAATAGAATATCAATCCAAGGGAGAGGATACTTGTTCTTAATAGTAACTTCATTGAGGGGTCTATAGTCCACGCACATTCAAAGAGTCTGATCCTTCTTCTTGACAAAGATTGCTGGACATCCCCATGGTGATGAACTTGGTCTAATGAACCCTTTCTCCAACAAGTCTTGTAATTGTGTCTTGAGTTCCGCTAGTTCATTGGGTGGCATACGGTACGACCTTCTGTAAATAGGAGTCGTACCGGGCTTCAAATTGATCACAAACTCCACATCCCTTTCCGGAGGTAACCCAGGCAAGTCTTCGGGAAATACATCCGAAAATTCAACCGGAATATCCTAGATCTCTTGTACTATGGCCTCAAAAACTTGTCCAGATACTTTTGCTGGAATAGATATAAGGATGGACAATTTGACTTTTTCTTGGCCATGACTGAATTGAATGGTCCTTTGGTCCACATTAATGATGGCCTTATTCTAGGCTAACCAGTTCATGCCTAGAATTATATCTATATCTTGTACCTTTATAACAATCATGTTTGTAGGGAACTCACATCCGGCCAAAGTTATGGGTATGTGGAAGACTACTTCCTTAGTAAATATTTGACCCCCAGATGAGTGAATAACAAATCCCTCCCGTGATTCAGTGCTACATATGCAATGCTTCTCCACAAAATTCTCGCTCATAAAGGTATGCGATGCACCAAAATCAAAAAGGATAACTGCTGGGTGGTTGGCAACGAGAAACATACCCATCATCACCGGTTCTCCTTCCGGTGTAGTCGCCACCTGGGTATAATAAACTCACCCAGTTTTCTTCATATTTTTACCTGCTTGAGGGTTGGCCATGTTTACCTTTCCTTGATTTGCGTTCCCAGAAGTTTGTTGAAAGTTTGATTTGTTCTGCTTCGGATAGGGACAATCCTTGATGAAATGCCTGGACTTTCAACAATTAAAGCAGCCACTTGAGGAACTGGGAAGGGTAGGGAAACGAGCACCAGGGGCACTCGACTGATTGTTCTGGGTGGGGGTAGGAGTGGGACGGGTGAACACGGGTTGTTTGAAGGGATATGTGGGTGGACGAGGAGGAGAACGATTTGGATTGAAGGGACAGATTACCAACCTTGTCCGATTTTCAGACCCCTGGGATGGCCCTTCACCCGCATATCTTTTTGGCTTTCCTTGTCCTGAATTTTTGGCTTCAATAGCCAGTGTTGTGCTGATAGCCCTGCTATACGTGAGATCCAGACACGTAGCCATTTTACGCTGGAGTCAGTCATATAATCCTCTCATGAAGAAATTTTTCTTTTTCAAGTATGTGTCCACTTGATCGATGGCATATTGGGAGAGGTGATTAAATTTGTTGAGATACTACATCACAGAATCTCCCCCTTGCTTCAGTCGTATGAATTCCTCTAGCTTCATCTGTAGCACTTGAAAGGGAAATACTCTCAATATTTCCTATAATCGATTTTGGTATTTGACGACCATCACAAACCTTGTGGACTAACCAGTTTGCCTAGTTGATCACTTCACAGGTGCATAAGTTCATCTACAACTATTCTAAAGCGACTGTCTGGAATACCGTAGATTATTCCGGACAGGAGAAGCTTTTTGGAAAAATAGACTAAGCGCGGACCGTCCGGGCCCTTGCGGCGGACCGTCCGCGACACCAAGGTGACCCTCGGACAGGAACACTGCATAAAAGCATGTCTACACTATGGACCATCCGATGGAAAAGCAAGCACCATCCGAGACCAGGCGCGGACCGTTCGGCCTCAGGCGCGGACCGTCCGGTCGGCGAAGAACCGAAAAACCCGAAGGTGACGAGTTCAGTAAAATGAATTATAGTGTCCTCGCGGACTGTCCGGGGTGCACGACCAGACCGTTCGCGATTGCCTTTATCTGACATCTGACGACACATTAAATGCTATATAGTCGTTGATATAGCCGTTACTGCTGACCGTTGCGATTTCAGCCGTTGATGTGCAGGGGCGGACCGTCCGGACCAGGGGCGCGGACCATCCGCGGTCGGCAGAAAGGGAGCAACGACTAGGAAGTGGTTGGGGGCTATAAATACAACCCCAACCACTTCCATTCACTTCAACCCAAGCATTCCAATCTTCCACATTCAATACAAGAGCTAGCAATCCATTCCAAGACACAATCAGAGCTTCCAATCTCTCCAAGTTCCAATTGAGAAAAGTGATCATTAGTGATTAGTGACTTGAAAGAGAGAGTGATCTGTGTATTATTTGTCGCTCTTGTCGCTTGGCTTTTGCAATCGTGCTTTCTTCTTCTCCCATTCTTATTCTCAAGTGACTTATAATCAAATCAAGAGACACCAAGTGTGTGGTGGTCCTTGCGGGGTCTTAGTGGCCCGTTTGATTAAGGAGAAAGCTCACTCGGTCTAGGTGACCGTTTGAGAGAGGGAAAGGGTCGAAAGAGACCCGGTCTTTGTGACCACCTCAACGGGGACTAGGTTAGCAAGAACCGAACCTCGGTAAAACAAATCACCGTGTCACTTGATTTATTTCTTGGTTGATTTGTTTTCACCCTCTCTTTCGGACTCGGTTTTATTTCTAACGCTAACCCTGGCTTGTAGTTGTGCTTTAAGTTTATAAATTTCAGTTTCCGCCTATCCACCCCCCCGCTAGGTGACTTTCAATTGGTATCAGAGCCTGGTACTTCATTAGAGTTTAACCATTCGAAGTGATGTCGGGAGATCACGCCAAGAGGGAGATCGTGACCGGCGGAGACAAGTCCGCAAGCTCGCGAAGAACCCATTCGAGGGTGTCCGGCCACAAGCATAAGAAGGAATCTGCTTCCTCCATCATGTCACAATGGAGAGGTGACAAAAAGAAGAAGATGAAGAAAGTGGTCTACTACGAGACCGACTCTTCATCACCCTCCACCTCCGGCTCCAAATCGATGTCTATCACTTCTAAGCGCCATGAGCGCAAGAAGTATAGTAAGATGCCCCTCCGCTATCCTCGCATTTCTAAACGCACTCCATTACTTTCCGTTCCCCTAGGCAAACCACCATTTTTTGATGGTGAGGATTATTGTATGTGGAGTGACAAAATGAGGCATCACCTAACCTCACTCCACAAAAGCATATGGGATATTGTTGAGTATGGAGCGCAGGTACCAAAGGTAGGGGACAAGGACTACGATTCGGACGAGGTCGACCAAATTCGGCACTTTAACTCTCAAGCCATAACTATACTCCTCGCCTCCTTGTGTCGAGAGGAGTATAATAAGGTGCAAGGGTTAAAGACGGCCAAAGAAATTTGGGACATCCTCAAGATGGTGCACGAAGGGGACGAGGTGACCAACATCACCAAACGGGAGACGATCGAGGGGGAGCTCGGTCGTTTCATCCTCAACCAAGGAGAGGAGCCACAAGCAATGTACAACCAGCTCAAGACCTTGGTCAACCAAGTGCGCAACCTCAGGAGCACCAAATGAGATGACCATGAAATGGTCAAGGTTATTCTAAGATCACTTATTTTTCGTAATCCTACACAAGGTGATCCTAGATATAAGCTAATGTCTCCCAAGGAAGTGATAGGAAAGTTTGTGAGCTTTGAGTTGATGATCAAAGGCTCCAAACAAATCGTCGAGCAAGGCGGCACCTCCACACCCGAGGTGCAACCCGTCGCATTCAAAGCGACGGAAGAAAAGAAAGAAGAGTCTACCTCAAGTAGGCTCCCCATCGACGCCTCAAAGCTCGACAATGAGGAAATGGCGCTCATCATCAAGAGCTTCTGCCTAATCCTGAAGCAAAGGAGGGGGAAGGACTACAAGCCCCGCTCCAAGAAAGTGTGCTACAAGTGTGGTAGGACCAGTCATTTCATTGCTAAATGTCCTATGTCTAGTGATAGTGACAGGGGCAACGACAAGAAGGGAAAGAGGAAGGAAAAGAAGAGATACTACAAGAAGAAGGGCGGCGATGCCCACGTGTGTCGGGAATGGGACTCCGATGAGAGCTCCACCGACTTCCTCCGACAAGGATGCCACCAACATCGTCATCAACAAAGGCCTCCTCTTCCCCAACGTCGGCCACAAGTGCCTCATGGCAAAGGACGACAAAAAGAAGAAGGTAAAATCTAGAGCCTCCACTAAATATACAACATCTAGTGATGAAGGTAATTCCAGGCTTGCCACGGTTATAGCTACGTTGTGAAAGGGTCACGGTGTGGCATAATCATGGAGAATAGCGGCCACTACGGTGACGATCATCCGACCACGTCGCTGCGCAAGTGGGTATGGCGAAGTGGGCAGTAACAGTGCTCAGGCTCACCTAACGCCGAGATCTTTCACCGCAAGCCGTTATCCACGCACCACCAGGCACGAATCACAGCGCCGGCGTGGATCACGGCACGGGTTTAGCGGTGGCGAGATTCACTGAATCTGTGATCTTTTGCAGATACTTTACAATAGCGATCTTCTTCAGTCGTTCTAACAGAGCAAATTGAAGGGCTTCGTTCTCCTATTTTCATGTGACAACCCACTAATCCGTCTGTATCAAAGTTGTTCTTCTATAAACCAGCTTCAACTTTGTTACAAAGTTTTTGGTCAAATACTCACTAAATCATGCGTAATTCGGCCCCAAATTTGGTCAGACACCACTGTCAGTCAAGTTTCAGCATCTGACCCGACTGACAGCCTAACTTTTAGTCCATTTTTCTCCAATTTCTAAGTAGTTCTGGGGCTAGGTCTCTTAATCAAACTTGAACTACTAACATAGCTCTACAAGTTTGTTGTAATGACCCATGGCAAAATCTCCATGGATTAAGAGATACAGGGTCCCAAAGTCAGTCTAATTACATTGTTTTTCAGAGTTAAGCCACATGGGTGCTCTTGGGGCTTTTTGCAATTAAGTCCAAATTATTCCACACAACTTGGAAATCTCCAAATGTAAAATTTGCCTAATTTTTTATACTCTTCCACTTTGATATAGACACTTTGGTCCAAAAGCATATAAAAATCAAAATCACCTTATAGGGCACAAATTAGGGTTTCTAGGGTTCTCATTAGGGTTTTGAGTGCTCTAGGGTTTGTGTGCCACTCAAATCCATCAAGTTTAGTCTTTTATGAACATTTCCAATAACTTTTGAGATAATACTCAATTTGGCATCACACACACCCATATACCTCAATCCCATGGTTAAGTACCTTACTCTAGGGTTAAGAAGCACTCCAAGTCATCACATCACAACTTGTTTTCGACGTTTTATCCTAGTGGATGCATTCTAGGTGTAACAAACATAATGAAATGTCAATGCATATGATGTCATTCCCAAATTTTAGTTCTTATAACACCAGGGGTGTTACATCCTTCCCCATAAAAGAATCTCGTCCCGAGATTTAAGGTCCTAGTGTGAGTAATGGAAAAGGAAACATGTCACAACTCCATTTCCTTATTTATCTTACAGGGCAGGCGGTGGTTTGAGGTTTATTTCAACTTTACAATAAAGTAAATAAATCTTATAGGTTACATGAAGCTAAAAACCTATGAATTTTTTTCTCTATGAAGTCTTGAGTCTCCCAGGTAGCTTCGTCTTCAGTGTGTTGGTTCCATTGTACCTTATAAAACTTGAGGGTCCTTTTTCGAGTGATTCTGTCCTTCTGATCCAGAACTAGAATGGGATGTTCCCAATAAGTCAAGTCTGGTTTTAAAGTAACATCCACCACATCTATGGTTCGATTAGGAATCCGAAGACATTTCTTTAACTAGGATACATAGAACACATTATGCATCATAGATAATGATTCGGGCAGTTGAAGTCTATACGCCACTAGCCCACATCGCTCAAGAATGGGAAACGGGCCAATATATCGGGGTGCCAATTTTCCTTTTACCCCGAACCGGCTAACACCCTTCATAAGTGATACTTTTAGGTATACATGATCATTGGCTTGAAAAACCAATGGTCGTCGTCGTTGATCCGCATAGTTTTTCTACCGGGCTTGAGCTTCTTTCAGGTTGTGTCTTATCCGTTGAATTTTTTCCTCTTTTTCTTTAACCAAGTCAGGCCGAAAAACCACCGTTCTCCGGGTTCTAACCAATTTAAGGGTGTTCGGTACCGTCGTCCGTACAGGGCTTCAATCGGTGCCATCTTAATACTTTCTTGATAACTATTATTGTAAGAAAGTTCCACCAATGGCAGACAATCATCCCATTTCTGTGGAAATTCTAGGACACATGCCCGTAGCATATCTTCAAGTGTCTGATTCACCCTCTCAGTTTGCCCACTTGTCTGAGGTTGATAAGCCAAACTGTGGAGTAACTTAGTACCCAAGGATTTGTGCAACTCCTCCTAAAACTTGGATACAAATTGTGGTCTCCGGTTTGACACAATTGTCTTTCGAACTCCATGTAAACTGAGAATACGAGCAATATATATCTGAGCATAAGTAATGACCGGGTAATATGTTTTTACTAGCAGGAAATGAGCTATCTTTGTAAGTCGGTCAATTATGACCCAAATACTGTCAAATCCTTTACTTGTCCTGGGTAATCCCACAATGAAATCCATGCTGATATCTTCCTATTTCTAGGTTGGGATTGGTAATGATTGTAACGGTCCAGTAGCTTTCATATGTACTGCCTTGACACGTCTGCAAGTGTCACACATTGCCACATAGCGTGCGAGTTCAATCTTCATTTTAGTCCACCAATAATGTTGTTTCAAGGCTTCATACATCTTAGTGCTTGCAGGGTGAATGGAATACCGACTAAGATGAGCTTCGTCCAAGATTTGTTGGCGGACTTCAGCATCCTTTGGCACTACTATACGATCTTTAAACCATATTACTCCTTGATCATCTTTCCTGTAACAATTTGCTTTGTTGGCCTCCATTTTCTTATGAATATATTTCATACCCTTATTTATTCTTTAAGCATCAATAATTCTTTGTAGAAGAACTGACTCAAGCTTCAACTGTGTCAAAGTTCCTTGTTGTACCATCCCAGATTCAACTTTTCCATTTCTTGACATAACGTGGTGTGAGGTGTCCTTATTGTGAGACAATGACAAGAAGCTTTACGACTCAATGCATCTGCCACCACATTTTCCTTTCCTGGGTGATAATGAATTTCCAGGTCATAATCTTTGATTAGCTCAAGCCACCTTCTTTGTCTCATGTTTAGTTCTGACTGGGTAAAGATATACTTCAAACTTTTGTGATCCGCATACAAGTGACATATATTCCCTAGCAGATAATGACACCAAATCTTAAGGGCATGAACTATCGCAGCCAATTCTAAATCTTGTGTAGGATAATGTTCCTCATGCTGGCGCAGCTGCCTTGAAGCATAGGCTATTACCCATCCTTCTTGCATTAGGACACATCCAAGTCCACTGCCTGACGCGTCATAATACACATCAAAAGGTTTTTCAATATCCGATTGGGCCAAAACCGGTGCAGTGGTCAATAATACTTTCAGCTGTTCATAGGCCTCGTTGCATTTAGAGGACCAATCAAACTTAGTATCTGTTGGGGGCCTTCGGCTTCCGAAGGTCCTAAAAACGTAATTTGACTATGTTTTCCAAGAGAAATATGTGAACAGGTACCTTCGAAGTCAGATTGCGAGTATACAAGAGCATGGTTAAGACAAAGCTTGACTGGGACGACGATCACAACGAAGGATAAGACGATCACGAAGCTATGTGCAGAAGAGCTTCGGCATAACGGCGGAAAAGGGAAACCAACTTAAAGATGAAAAGCCAAATTAGACCTCGAAGAATTACTATAGAGTTATTGATAAATGTAAAGGGCATTAATGTAATTTTGCATGGGCTGTGACCCGTGCCTATAAATAGGTGAACAGTATTCTCGTACTGTTCACGCTGACTTGGCATTCACTTTTGCGTCACGCCTGTATTTTCACTCCTTCAAGCCGAAGGTACATTTGTAATTTACTATTGCTTACACAAGTAATATAAATGGAAATAGATTAATAATAATGTTTACAAAAATTATGTTACTTTCTGTATTTTGTATGAATGTTCTTCATCTTTTATCATGATCGTGAAGGTATGTCCTTCATGACCTTCGTCCTAGATTCATTATATCCGAAGGGAAATAATGATCCGAAGGACGAAGGGCTTTGATATTTAACATTTTATGTTGTTCTTGATTCATAGCATTTGAGAACAAGTCTCCAACATTGGCGCCCACCTCCGGTGAACTCACTTCCATTTCTTGAGCTTTGAATACCTTCGGCAAGCATCACCTTCGTCATGCCGCCGAAAAAAGCTTCAGCAACAGGGGCTGCCACTCTGCAGCCGCTGGACCCCAATCAGGACGTCCTTTCCCTTAGGGAGGCTCGAAGCCAGAAGAGGAAGGCCGCTAGTCCAACGCCTCTGGAGGACAACTTGGATCAGGAGATCCAAAACCTGGAGATCCTTCAGCAGCAGGTGCAACGAAAAAAGGAGAAGATGGCTCGTCTAGCTGATCTTCAGAGACAGATAGATGAAGCTTCGGAAGAGGTTCGTCATCTTGTTCAAGATGATCAAAACCGAAGGCCTCCGTGCAGAGAGCTTCATCAAGAAGGCTTTTACAATGAGGACGACTGGTATGAAGATTTCCATCATGGAAATTTTGCTTTCGATGATGCTTCTCCTCTCTCAACAGAATTGCAGGCTACACCATGGCCCCAGTCTTACAAGCCACCCCAGCTCCCCATGTATGACGGTCATACAGACCCGAAGCAATTCTTGATGAGCTATGAAGCAACCATATCTTCGTATGGTGGCAATACTGCAGTCATGGCAAAGTCTTTTGTCATGGCCGTCAAGAGCGTCGCTCAGACCTGGTACTCCTCTCTTCGGCCAGGGACAATCACTTCTTGGCAGAAATTGAAGGATATGTTGATAACTAGCTTCCAAGGGTTTCAGACGAAGCCGGTTACTGCTCAAGCTCTGTTCCAGTGTACCCAGGACCACGAAGAATACCTTCAGGCGTATGTCCGAAGGTTTCTGCGCCTGAGGGCACAAGCGCCAACAGTGCCCAATGAAATTGTCATTGAGGCCATGATTAAGGGACTTCGGCCGGGACCCTCAGCACAATACTTTGCCAGGAAGCCACCACAAACTTTGGAGAAGCTGCTCCAAAAAATGGACGAGTACATCCGAGCTGACAATGATTTCCGCCAGAGAAGGGAGGAGGCATTCAGGTTCTCTGAGATGACCAGGGGCTTCGGAGGAAGATTTCATTCGAGGCATGTCAGGTCAATTCATAACTCCACTCAAAGTGATGATCGAGGGAGCCAGCAGCAAAGGCCACAATACTCTTCACAAGCTTCGGGGCAGCAGCAAATTTCTTTTCGGCCGTCAGCGCCAAGGGGCAGAGGCGCCAGGGGCTTCGGGGGAAGGTTTGGAGACCAGCCAAGAAAACTTTACTGCCTATTCTGTGGTGAAGACAAGGGCCATACCACCAGGATGTGCCACGTTACCATCCAGAAGCAGAAGGAGATAGCAGAAGCAGCAGCGCAACAAAGTCAGCCGAAGCAGGTCATGCATACTGCTTCGTATCTTTCGCCTTATATTCCAGAATATGTAGGCAACCACCCTGCAGCTTCTGTTGCTTCGGCAAGCCAACCCCAAGCATCTTGGCAACAGCCTCCACCGCCACCACCAACACAAAGAGGTCAGCAGCCAGAAGGGAGTTAGCGCAATAACCTTCAGCGGGACTTCAGAGAGGAGTCCGAAGCTCGCACAGTCAATAGCACTGTGCTAGAGTCGAAGCACATTTACTGACAAATATCCTACCCCAGCAGCAGCTCTTTCACATTTTCATATTCACTATTATTTTCTTTTTAATAAGGAACAATTAAGGGTAGTTTTAATGTCTTTTATCGTCTTTCAATTTTCTGTAATAGTTTCGCTTTTTCTGTAATAGAAATATATCTTCTCCACAGGCCTAAGCTGCTGAAGCATGAGAATTTATGTAGGCAAGGAGGATTTTCAAAGTTATCAAAAATTTGTTCTAAGAGGCACACTGCAATTTATTCGAAGCAGTAAAAAGTCGTTCCTAAGGGAGCGCAGTGTAAGTTTTCTAAGCTTATAGCGAAAAGTCAGCGCTGATTCCGCTGAAAGTAAAAGGCGAAGAAGCTCCTAAGGGAGGCTTACAGCGAAAAATAAACGCTGATTTCGCTGAAAGTAAAAGGCGAAGAAGCTCCTAAGGGAGGCTTACAGCGAAAAATAAACGCTGATTCCGCTGAAAGTAAAAGGCGAAGAAGCTCCTAAGGGAGGCTTACAGCGAAAAATAAACGCTGATTCCGCTGAAAGTAAAAGGCGAAGAAGCTCCTAAGGGAGGCTTACAGCGAAAAGTCAGCGCTGATATAAAAAGTTTGTGTGCTCTATTGCAGGGATATGTATCTGCGGCACAAATATCATTTTGCATAACATAACATCATCACATCATTCTGCATAACATAAGCATCATACAACATATTGCATGTGGAACAAGAAGGGGATACAGTATTGATCTTCGGAGAATGTTTTGGAAAAGAGAAAATCATGCTAAGGCACAAGATAAATCGAGAAGAAGTGTAACTTCATTAGAGAGGCAACATAAAACTTTTTTATAGCTTCGGAGAAAATTTCTCGAAGCTTGGATATTCTTCATCAGAGAAGTATGCAAATTCTTGTGATATAGAAAAGATTTTCTTCACGAAGCATGAAAAGAAGGGAATGTGTTTTTTCGCCGAAGGCTCAAAAATGGTATGTATGCAAAATTTCATGCATCGTAAAGAATTAAACTATAAATAGATTATATATTACATTCAAAGTTACAATGTATTACACACGTTACGTTCCAAATGTTTCTACAATAGCATTTAATCCTCCTTAAGAACTATTTCTGCAGTTTCGTTCAGTAGCTGGTCGACAACCTTGTCCATAATGGCTTCGGCCATTTTTCTAATTTCATCGCCCCCCTTCGGGTGGGGGCCCGGAGACGCCTCAGCAGGTTCTGAGGGAAGAGAAGATACGGCTATATTACTATTACAAGCCGCGAACAAAGTCTGGAACAAAAAATTACAACATAATAAAAACCACTAATTAATACCTATTTTCCCTTCGGGCTCTGTACTTTTCTCGGCAGCCTCCGCTACTTTTCTAGCATCGTGGATGCCTTTTTTGCTCTTTGAATAATTTCTTGCGCCATTTCTCGGCCGCCGTTGTCCCAGATATCAGTGAAGAATTTTCCGCCGATCATGCTTGCTTCGGCTGAGGGGTCTTTAATGTCTTCGGAGGACAAAGTAGCTTCGGATTGCGCTAAAGATTTTACATGCTCACAACCTTTCTTCTCCAAAACAGCAGCAATTCCTCTAGCACCCGAAAAAGCACATATGTCTCCGCGGCTATTCAGGATTTCTTCGAAGGCCTCAGCTTCGTGACTGATCCATTCCATCGGACCTTCGGGATTGCCCCTTGAGAAATTCTCTTCGCTAGAGAATGCGCCAACGTTGGCGAAGCTGGATTTTATCTTTTTAACACACTCAATGGATTTAACATAGCATCTTCTCTGGGATGCACGAAGCTCTTTAACATTTATTTCTAAATGATTGGCCCATTGATCACTAAGCTCTCGTTTTGTCTCTTCAAGTATACGTTCTTCTTTAGCTCTAGCTAGCTATTTTTGAAGATCTTTTATTTCGCGTTTTTGGGTTTCAGCCTGGGCCTTTGAGGCAGCTTCGTCCTCTTTTATCTTGTCCACCAATGTAAGCAGAATTTTATCCTTTTCCAGAGCTTTGTTTCTCAGCTTAATAACCTCTAATCGTAGGTTGTTGAAAGCAATATCATAGCTCTCGTTTTCAGCATTCTTTTGTGCTCTTAACGCGTTGCTTAGTATTAAACCCTATATGTAAAAGAGTTGGTATAAGAATAAAAGAATGATTTACAAATTATAAAATTTCCAAACACGCAGTTCTCATACCTTCAGGCTATTATATGCAAGACTATCCGCAAGATCCTCCTTCGTCATAGCGCATAATCCAGCTTCAAGCTTCGGAAACCCCATACTTCTAGCCATCTCTCGACAGACGGATAATTCTTTGTTGTCTGGGAGGCAGTATAGGAAGTCATCTTCGTTTGTCCCATTGAACACTAGTGCCCCCTTCGGATATTTCAATTCTTTGGCATAGTGATTAGCTTCAAAAACTTCTTCTTCGGATAATTTCTTCCCCGAAGCATGTCGCACAATGTAATCGCGTATGGAGGAAGGTGCTTCGGGGGCAGCAGCAGTGTCAGTTTCGTCAACCAAAATTGGCTCTGACATTTTTTCGGTTTTCAAAGCTGCCTTTGTAGCTTTTTCTTCGGTTTCCAAAGGTTGTTCCTAGGTGGGCTCTGAAGGTCCGGCCTCAGCTTCAGCTTCAGGCTGTTGCTTTGAAGCTTCAGCAACAATGGCTTCAGTAGACACTCCAGAAGTTTCAAGAGTTTTCTTTGGAGTTATGCTTGAAGATTTAATTGTCTCCAGAACATCTAACACATTAAGCATCCTCCTTCTTTTCGGGGTCACTGTTGTACCCATCTGGCTTTTTCCTGTTTCAACCTTTGCCGAAGGACCTGAGACTTCTGATGTTTTTGCTTCTTCAGCCCTTGGTTCTCCCAACTTTTCTGTTGCTGGCACTTCGGCCAATTCTTTGATTTCTGGCAGCGGAGTTGAATCTTTAGTTTCGGCGGCCGAAGAGGTTTCACCGGCGAACTCAGGCACTGTGGCTGGTTCAATATAGCGTGGCCGGTGTGTGAGAACCTTTACCCTTCATCTCTTCGGCGCTGGCTCGCTAGGAGCGGCTGAAGCAGTTTCTTTTGCAGAAGTTGCACTTTTTCTTTTTTGGCCCCGCGCTGGATAGCGGTAGTCGGGGTAGACAAACCCAATTGCGTCAAATACTCGATTGAGTCTTTTCTTTTTTCGGCCTCTGAAGGCTGCTGATAGTGCAGTGTCTTCGGCCTTTGAGTATACCCCAAAGCAATTCATCACTTACAGTCTCAATGCTCTTTAACCAATCATCATCTGGTTCAACAAACTTGTCTCCGTACTTGAATGTATACTTCAGCCTGACTAGCCCACCTTCGTCAGTTTCTTTAACAGTTTCTTTCGGCATTTCCCAGTTATCTGCAAGTGGCCACACTCTGAAGGCAATGTGTTCTTGTATTAAATCCCTTGTCCCAATAAAAGAGCAGACTACGCCGAAGGCCCGTTGGCATTCCTCGGCTACTTCATCCATTTCCACCTTCGGTTTCCGGAGCCCGAAGCGCTGCCAGATAGGGCACATGATGATATCCTTAATATCTTCTCGAACCGTCAAATCATTTTTTACATAGAACCATTCCTTCATCCATTCCCCGGGCCATCTCTTCCGAAAGGTTGGCACGAGACAGCTTGATCCAGAGCGAGCACCGAAGCTGTAACAACCAAAGTTGTTATGATATTGCTCTTTACCCCAGGGCTTCGTCTCATATAATAACTCATGTATATTGCAAAAGCTTTTCGCACTTGGCTCTAGGCCCTGGCTCTTCACGGCCCAGACGAAGACTCCCATTCTTATTATTGCTTCAGGGGTAAGTTGATGAAGGTAAACCTGATATATTTTCAGAACTTCTACCACAAACCTGCTTATAGGGAATCGTAGCCCAACTTTAAAAAAGCTTCGGAAGATCACGACTTCATTATCTTCAGGAGTCGGCACAGTCCTCTCTCCGTCATCTGCCCTCACGATGGACATATCTCGGAAATACCTTCCCCTCATGTTTTCAAGGTGACTTCGCCCAATAGTTGATTTTCCGAAGACTGAATGGCTTGGTCGCCATGGTCGATCTTCGGAATCCTCACCCCCACTGTCTGCATCATAACTATCACTTTCACCAGTATCTTCAGATAAGCCTTCTAAAATCTCCCTAGTAATTTTCTCTGTATTTGTTTTTGCTATTGATTCAATGAAGCCCAGATTTTTCTCCTCAGAAAGGCTCAGCTTCACTCCGGCAGCAACTTTCTTTTCCTGAGACATCCCTTCGGAAATCCTGCCTCTCGGCTCCGAAGCTTAAAACTAGGGAGGCAGTCCAATATTTGTGGGCAGAAAGCTATTTGAGCAGGTAAAACAGATGGCAAGAGAGCGTGCCAAATAACTTGTGGTGAGCCCTTATTTATACACCCAGTATGTCGAAAACTGGAGGGTCCCGCTTGTCAATGACTGTTGCTATTCTAGCAAAAGGAAGGTGTTTTTTCGGACCTTCGACCCATAGCCTTTGTCCATATCGCAATATAAATTTATCTTTACAGCAAATTAATATTGCGAGGGGCTACTGTTGGGGGCCTTCGGCTTCCGAAGGTCCTCAAAAACGTAATTTTACTATGTTTTCCAAGAGAAATATGTGAACAGGTACCTTCGAAGTCAGATTGCGAGTATACAAGAGCATGGTTAAGACGAAGCTTGACTGGGACGACGATCACAACGAAGGATAAGACGATCACGAAGCTATGTGCAGAAGAGCTTCGGCATAACGGCGGAAAAGGGAAACCGACTTAAAGATGAAAAGCCAAATTAGACCTCGAAGAATTACTATAGAGTTATTGATAAATGTAAAGGGCATTAATGTAATTTTGCATGGGCTGCGACCTGTGCCTATAAATAGGTGAACAGTATTCCCGTACTGTTCACGCTGACTTGGCATTCACTTTTGCGTCACGCCTGTATTTTCACTCCTTCAAGCCGAAGGTACATTTGTAATTTACTATTGCTTACACAAGTAATATAAATGGAAATAGATTAATAATAATGTTTACAAAAATTATGTTACTTTCTGTATTTTGTATGAATGTTCTTCATCTTTTATCATGATCGTGAAGGTATGTCCTTCATGACCTTCGTCCTAGATTCATTATATCCGAAGGGAAATAATGATCCGAAGGACGAAGGGCTTTGATATTTAACATTTTATGTTGTTCTTGATTCATAGCATTTGAGAACAAGTCTCCATCAGTATCATTCTTCAATAACTTGGTAATGGGTTTAACAATTTTGGAGAAATTCAGAATAAATCTGCGGTAATAACCAGCCAATCCAAGGAAACTCTGAACTTGATGCACTGTAGTAGGTGATTTCCATTCCAGAATATCCTTGACTTTGCTGGGATCGACCGCAATCCCTTTGGCAGACAAAACATGTCCAAAAAATTGGATTTCCTCCAACCAAAACGCGCATTTGCTAAATTTGGCATACAGCTGATGTTCCCTTAAGCGCGTTAACACAATCTGTAAGTGTTTTGCATGCTCCTCTTCATTCTTGGAATAGATTAGAATGTCGTCAATCAAGACCACCACAACTTTTCTAACTCGGGCATGAATACCGAATTCATCAAGTATGCGAAGTGGGTCGGAGCATTTGTTAATCCAAAAGACATAACCAAATATTCAAATAACCCATACCGAGTGGTAATTGCGGTCTTGGGTATATCCTCGGGTCGAATTCGAATCTAATGATAGCCCGATCTGAGATCAATTTTAGAAAACACCCGGGCTCTAGTGAGTTGATCGAATAGAATATCAATCCGAGGGAGAGGATACTTGTTCTTAATAGTAACTTCATTGAGGGGTCTATAGTCCACGCACATTCAAAGAGTCTGATCCTTCTTCTTGACAAAGATTGCTGGACATCCCCATGGTGATGAACTTGGTCTAATGAACCATTTCTCTAACAAGTCTTGTAATTGTGTCTTGAGTTCTGCTAGTTCATTAGGTGGCATACGGTACGACCTTCTGGAAATAGGAGCCGTACCGGGCTTCAAATCGATCACAAACTCCACATCCCTTTCCGGAGGTAACCCATGCAAGTCTTCGAGAAATACATCCAGAAATTCAACCGGAATATCCTAGATCTCTTGTACTATGGCCTGAAAAACTTGTCCAGATACTTTTGCTGGAACAGATATAGGGATGGACAATTTGACTTCTTCTTGGCCATAACTCAATTGAATGGTCCTTTGGTCCGCATTAATGATGGCCTTATTCTAGGCTAACCAGTTCATGCCTAGAATTATATCTATATCTGATCCCTTTATAACAATCATGTTTGTAGGGAACTCACGTCCGGCCAAAGTTACGGGTACGTGGAAGACTACTTCCTTAGTAAATATTTGACCCCCAGATGAGTGAATAACAAATCCCTCCCGTGATTCAGTGCTATATATGCAATGCTTCTCCACAAAAGTCTTGCTCATAAAGGTATGCGATGCACCAGAATAAAAAAGGATAACTGCTGGGTGGTTGGCAACGAGAAACATACACGTCATCACCAGTTCTCCTTCCGGTGTAGTCGCCACCTGGGTATAATAAACTCACCCAGTTTTCTTCATATTTTTACCTGCTTGAGGGTTGGCCATGTTTACCTTTCCTTGATTTGCGTTCCCAGAAGTTTGTTGAAAGTTTGATTTGTTCTGCTTCGGATAGGGACAGTCCTTGATGAAATGCCCGGACTTTCAGCAATTAAAGCAGCCACTTGAGGAACTGGGAAGGGTAGGGAAACGAGCACTAGGGGCACTCGACTGATTGTTCTGGGTGGGGGTAGGAGTGGGACGGGTGAACACGGGTTGTCTGAAGGGATATGTGGGTGGACGAGGAGGAGAACGATTTGGATTGAAGGGACAGAATACCAACCTTGTCTGCTTTCAGACCCCTAGGATGGCCCTTCACCCGCATATCTTTTTGGCTTTCCTTGTCCTGAATTTTTGGCTTCAACAGCCAGTGTTGTGCTGATAGCCCTGCTATACGTGAGATCCAGACACGTAGCCATTTTACGCTGGAGTCAGTCATATAATCCTCTCATGAAGCAATTTTTCTTTTTCAAGTTTGTGTCCACCTGATCGATGGCATATTGGGGGAGGTGATTAAATTTGTTGAGATACTACATCACAGAATCTCCCCCTTGCTTCAGTCGTATGAATTCCTCTAGCTTCATCTGTAGCACTTGAAAGGGAAATACTCTCAATATTTCCTATAATCGATTTTGGTATTTGACGACCATCACAAACCTTGTGGACTAACCAGTTTGCCTAGTTGATCACTTCACAGGTGCATAAGTTCATCTACAACTATTCTAAATCAACTGTCTGGAATACCGTAGATTATTCTGGACAGTAGAAGCTTTTTGGAAAAATAGACTAAGCACAGACCGTCCGGGCCCTTGCGGCGGACCGTCCGCGACACCAAGGTGACCCTCGGACAGGAACACTGCATAAAAGCAAGTCTACACTATGGACCATCCGATGGAAAAGCAAGCACCATCCGAGACCAGGCGCGGACCGTTCGGCCTCAGGCGCGGACCGTCTGGTCGGCGCAGAACCGAAAAAACCCGAAGGTGACGGGTTCGGTAAAATGAATTATAGTGTCCTCGTGGACCGTCCGTGGTACACGACCGGACCGTTTGCGATTGCCTTTATCTGACATCTGACGACACATTAAATGCTATATAGTCGTTGATATAACTGTTACTGCTGACCGTTGCGATTTCAGCCGTTGATGTGCAGGGGCGAACCGTCCGGACCAGTGGCGTGGACCGTTCGCGGTCGGCAGAAAGGGAGCAACGGCTAGGAAGTGGTTGGGGGCTATAAATACAACCCCAACCACTTCCATTCACTTCAACCCAAGCATTCCAATCTTCCACATTCAATACAAGAGCTAGCAATCCATTCCAAGACACAATCAAAGCTTCCAATCTCTCCAAGTTCTAATTGAGAAAAATGATCATTAGTGATTAGTGACTTGAAAGAGAGAGTGATCTGTGTATTATTTGTCGCTCTTGTTGCTTGGCTTTTGCAATCGTGCTTTCTTCTTCTCCCATTCTTATTCTCAAGTGACTTATAATCAAATCAAGAGACACCAAGTTTGTGGTGGTCCTTGCGGGGTCTTAGTGACCCGTTTGATTAAGGAGAAAGCTCACTCAGTCTAGGTGACCGTTTGAGAGAGGGAAAGGGTCGAAAGAGACCCGGTCTTTGTGACCACTTCAACAAGGACTAGGTTAGCAAGAACCGAACCTCGGTAAAACAAATCACCGTGTCACTCAATTTATTTCTTGGTTGATTTTTTTTCGCCCTCTCTTTCGGACTCGGTTTTATTTCTAACGCTAACCCTGGCTTGTAGTTGTGCTTTAAGTTTATAAATTTTAGTTTCTACCTATCCACCCCCCCCCCGCTAGGTGACTTTCAATTGGTATCAGAGCCTGGTACTTCATTAGAGTTTAACCATTCGAAGTGATGTCGGGAGATCACGCCAAGAGGGAGATCGTGACCGGCGGCGACAAGTCCGCAAGCTCGTGAAGAACCCATTCGAGGGAGTCCGTCCACAAGCATAAGAAGGAATCTGCTTCCTCCATCAAGTCACAATGGAGAGGTAACAAAAAGAAGAAGATGAAGAAAGTGGTCTACTACGAGACCGACTCTTCATCACCCTCCACTTCCGGCTCCGAATCAACGTCTATCACTTCTAAGCGCCATGAGCGCAAGAAGTATAGTAAGATGCCCCTCTGCTATCCTCGCATTTCTAAACGCACTCCATTACTTTCCGTTCCCCTAGGCAAACCACCATTTTTTGATGGTGAGGATTATTGTATGTGGAGTGACAAAATGAGGCATCACCTAACCTCACTCCACAAAAGCATATGGGATATTGTTGAGTATGGAGCGCAGGTACCAAAGGTAGGGGACAAGGACTACGATTCGGACGAGGCCGACCAAATTCAGCACTTTAACTCTCAAGCCATAACTATACTCCTCGCCTCCTTGTGTCGAGAGGAGTATAATAAGGTGCAAGGGTTAAAGACGGCCAAAGAAATTTGGGACGTCCTCAAGACGGTGCACGAAGGGGACGAGGTGACCAACATCACCAAACAGGAGACGATCGAGGGGGAGCTCGGTCGTTTCATCCTCAACCAAGGAGAGGAGCCACAAGCAATGTACAACCGGCTCAAGACCTTGGTCAACCAAGTGCGCAACCTCAGGAGCACCAAATGAGATGACCATGAAATGGTCAAGGTTATTCTAAGATCACTTATTTTTCGTAATCCTACACAAGGTGATCCTAGATATAAGCTAATGTCTCCCAAGGAAGTGATAGGAAAGTTTGTGAGCTTTGAGTTGATGATCAAAGGCTCCAAACAAATCGTCGAGCAAGGCGGCACCTCCACACCCGAGGTGCAACCCGTCGCATTCAAAGCGACGGAAGAAAAGAAAGAAGAGTCTACCTCAAGTAGGCTCCCCATCGACGCCTCAAAGCTCGACAATGAGGAAATGGCGCTCATCATCAAGAGCTTCTGCCTAATCCTCAAGCAAAGGAGGGGGAAGGACTACAAGCCCCGCTCCAAGAAAGTGTGCTACAAGTGTGGTAAGACCGGTCATTTCATTGCTAAATGTCCTATGTCTAGTGATAGTGACAGGGGCAACGACAAGAAGGGAAAGAGGAAGGAAAAGAAGAGATACTACAAGAAGAATAGCGGCAATGCCCACGTGTGTCGGGAATGGGACTCCGATGAGAGCTCCACCGACTTCCTCCGATGAGGACGCCGCCAACATCGTCGTCAACAAAGGCCTCCTCTTCCCCAACGTCGGCCACAAGTGCCTCATGGCAAAGGACGACAAAAATAAGAAGGTAAAATCTAGAGCCTCCACTAAATATACAACATCTAGTGATGAAGGTAGCTCTAGTGAAGATGATGATGATTTAATTTGCTTAGTCTTTTTGCCAACCTTAACATGCAACAAAAGGAAAAACTAAATGAATTAATAGGTGCTATTCATGAGAAGGATGAACTCTTGGATAGCCAAGAGGAATTTCTTTTTAAAAAAACAAAAAGCATGTTAAAGTAAAAAATGCTTATGCTCAGGAAGTAGAGAAAAATGAAAACTTGTCTAGTGAGCTTAGCATTTGCCATGACACTATCTCCAACCTTAGAATTGAAAATGCCAAATTAATTGCTAAGGTTGAGAAATTAAATGTTTGTGATGATTCTCTTGTCAACCTTAAAATGATAATGCTAGTTTAATTGCTAAGATTGACAAATTGAATGAATCACTTTCTAGCCTTAAAATTGAAAATGACAAATTAATTTCTAAGGCTGAAGATTTAAATGTTTGCAATTTTTCTATTTCCAATCTTAGAAATGAAAATACAATGTTACATGCTAAGATTGATGAATTAAATGCTTGCAAACCCTCTACATCTAGTGTTGATCATGTTACTATTTGTACTAGATGTAGAGACATTAATGTTGATGCTATCCATGATCACATTGCTATGATTAAACAACAAAATGATCATATAGCTAAACTAGATGCTAAAATTGTCGAGCATGAACTAGAAAATGAAAATTTTAAATTTGCTCGTAGCATGCTTTATAATGGGAGACGTCCTGGCATTAAAGATGGCATTGGCTTCCAATAGGGAGACAATGTCAAGCTTAATGCCCCAAAGAAATTGTCTAATTTTGTTAAGGGCAAGGCTCCCATGGCACAGGATAACGAGGGTTACATTTTATATCCTGCTGGTTATCCTGAGCACACGATTAGGAGAATTCATGCTATGAAGACTCATTTTGTTTCCCATCATGCTTTTATGCATAAGAATGAGGCTTCTAGCTCTAGGCATTCTACCCATGTTAAAATGCCTAAAACGAAATCTCATATTGCATCAAATGAACCTAATCTCTACTACTACTTATGTTAGTAGTGTAGGCGTCCACAGACCCATCGGTGCACGTTCTGCCTTGCGCAGATGCCCGCATCCCGCAACCGCCCGCATCCGCGCCAGCGCCGCAGTCGCTCCTTCCATCCTCCGCCATCCTTCCATCCCCGGCGGATCCCAGCGCTCCCTCCCGCGCGCCCGCAGCCGCGCCGCATCATGCAGCTGCCCCGCACCGTGGATCCCAACGCTGCCTCCTGCGCTCCCTCCGCGCTCGCCCGCAGCCGCGCCGGCTCCACTTCCCGGCATTCCCGCTCCGCCTCCCCCGCCATGCCTGCGCAAGGACCTATCGCTCCGCCGCATTCAGGAGGGGATCGCCTGTGGCCGGGCGTAGAGAGAGAAGGACTACTACGCCACGCTGAACATCCGCCGTGACTCCACGCTCCAGGAGATCAAGTCTGCCTACCGAATTCTTGCCCGCAAGGTGCTGTGCGCTTCCCCCTCCTCTTCCTACCGCGTTGTTTATATTGGTGTTTTGTTATACTATATTAATTTCCATACGCTTATTAATTTGAGCCATCTACATAGTTCCTAGATACTTGTCGGTACCCTGAATCAGGGGTACCCTTTACTACAGTATGAAGACGCGGTGCTCGTACGGCGACCTCTAGCCGCACGGTAAACAGCACCCGGCCCCACCATGTGGACGGCTCAAGGGGCACCACGTGGCGGGAAAGGATGATACATCCCGGGATGTATCAGTTGGACTGGACCTCCGTAATAAAGCACCAGACCCCTGTACGCACAACCCGGACCCCCAAATTACGACCCGAAACTCCCAAGTAAGCATGCCGGGTCCCTTGGACGGGGTCCAGATCCCTCCGAGTAAGGTCCGGGCCACAACAAGGTCCCGGGACACATGAGACCCTGGCATAAGCAAGGGTCCGGTACTAACACGTGTCCATGCCTTATCCTATGCGCTTGCACTCCTCGCTCAGGCGGAGACCCGATGCTGCCACGTGGCTTATTGCCCATGACATAAGCCAATGGGCGGAGCCTGACGTAAGGCCTATAGGCCGCGCGGTCTCTGCATTTATTGTGGAGATGACGCGCCGCCTGTCCACCCTACTGACAGGCGATGTGCCCCTCAGCATTTAATGCATACCATCCACTCCGCTGGCAGGCGGCGCCAGGGCCATCCTGCAGACGGCGCACCTGTCCAATCCGTTGTCAAATAGTACGCCCGTGCTGTGCGGCGCACTGTGCTCATCATCCCTTATGTGAGAAGCTTCCCATGCACGCCGATGCTACGTAGATCTCAGACGTCAGGGCATAAGAAGATTGCCCCAGCAGCAAACATGAGTAGCGCCAAGTACTACATCTATTATGTTCCTGGGCCCACATGTCGGGGCTCAGTATCCTTGTGCATGCCCCCCTTGGCTATAAAAGGGGAGGCATGCAACGTTACAAAACGGGCTCGCTTGAACCCAACTTAGACTCTCAGCTCTCAAGCTTCCACAGCAATCCAACACACAATGGAGTAGGGTATTACGCTCCGGTGGCCCGAACCACTCTAAACTCTCGCGTGTTCATGTGCTCGGTGATCGCTTAGCCAGACATGCAAAACGCTTAAGCCCCTTCCTCATCTTAGGATTAAGGGCGGGTGCACTCCGCCACCCGGCCAGAGAATTCCCTCTCCGACATTTGGCACGCTAGGTAGGGGGCTAGGCATTAGGTTTTTGCTTGTTTCCTCGCTCAGCATGATGGTGCAAATCGTGGAGCACCGTGCCGAGACATCAACGGATATCCTGGTGGAGGAAGAAGCTGTCTCTTCCACGCCACAGGTTCCCAACCGCCCAGTGCCTGGCACTGCTGCTGTGCACGCTGCACGGCAGCATACAACTGCGCAGACATCCCGGACTTTTGTCGAGGGCGGCTCCAGGAGCATTGTCAGCAGCCAGGGAGTTGCTGCATCACCCTCCAAGCTCCACGGCCACACTAGGGGCCATGAAGCAGTGGTGGGACGATGTTGACCGACTGCTCGGCATGGCACATTCTACCTCGACCAGGTCGAGGCCACGGTCATCCTGAACCAACATGAGGCGTTGGCGTCTGTGCGCTCGCCCTCAGTAAGGGGTGCACAGACCAACGACCTCCGGGCAGAACTCAACCGCAGGCGTGCGGGAGAGGACGTCCGGGTCTCTTTAGTGAGGGCGTGCGAGCGCCGCCAAAACGTCGAGGGTCGCAACCTCGATCAAGACTTCGCTGCGGTAGCACAGCAGGCCCCAATGGTACCCGGTCCCAAGCAGGTGTCCCCTTGGCTGGCGTGGGCTGCGCCGCTCTCGCGGATCATCTCCACGCGGCGTCATGGTCATCCAAGTTTTGGCCACACCTGCCAGAAAAGTACGACAGTACGTTAAACCCGTCGGAATTCCTGCAGGTGTACGTCACCACTATCACAGCAGCAGGTGGGAACACCTCTGTGATGGCGACATATTTTCATGTCGCCTTGTCTGGACCTGCCCGGACTTGGCTCATGAACCTCGCCCTAGGGTCAATCTACTCCTGGGAAGATCTCTACGCGTGGTTCGTTGCGAACTTCGCCAGCGCTTGCTAGCATCACGGTGTGGAGGCCCACCTCCACGTGGTAAGGCAGGAGCCTAGGGAGACTCTCTGGACATTCATCTCCCTCTTTACCAAGGTGCGAGGTACTATACCTCACATTTCTGATGCTTCCATCATCACGGCCTTCCGCCAAGGAGTACATGATGAGAAAATGTTGGAGAAGTTGGCCACGCATGACGTGGAGACTGTCCCCACACTCTTCGCTCTGGCCGACAAATGCGCCAGAGCCGCCGAGGGCCGTGCATGGCACTCAGCCCCACAAACCGGGGCTGCTCAGTCGAGTGGCTCGAGTGCTGTCCCCCGGGACGATAGGAAGAAAAAGAAGAAGGACTGCGACTACCAGAAGTCGTGGTCCACCGCTCTAGTCGTTGCAGCCGCGACCAGGGGCCGGGGCGACCGTAACAAATGCCCACGGCCGCAGAGGGGTAACAGCGGCTCATGCCCTGTACACCCCAACGGTCGCCACAGCACCGCAGAGTGTCGCAAGATCATTGACCTCGCAAAACACGTCAGCGAGCGGCACGAGCAGTCTTCCAAGGATGGCTCCCCACCTCGTCGCCGACCTGGCAAAGAAAAGGTCGACGACGGCGAGGTGGCCGCGGCTGAACGGGGCCTCGGGTATCAGTCATTCGACGGGGACCTAAAGGATGTCTTCGCCGAAGGCTCCCACTCCGGTGGCGACAACTAGGTCAACCCCCGGAGGGACCCCGAACTCCCCGGTCTACGGGGCTGAAGCCTGCCTTCCCCCGGAAACCCTTCTAGACTCCCCACGGGTCCAGGCTTCTGACAGGCCAATGCAGAAATGGCTACAGCACGAGGACGAGGACTCCCTCATCAAACGCAGATGGGAACCCAGGGTCGGGACCTAGTCCTACGGCAGGTACCAAACCAGGAAGGGATCCGTAGCTCTCCCCCAACTGGGAAGGACCCTCCAAGGTGATGGGAATACGCCGACCCAGGGGTGACTATCTTGCTATGACTGAAGGAGTACCTCTTCCTGACCACTGGAGCATCTCTGTAAGTTCTATCCATAGGAGCAAGTCTGAGGGGTCGAATTCTTCTCCCTTTTGTAACTAGGTAACGCATACGTGTACGCCAACCCGGTGAAGTCTGCCCTCATAAGCCCGACCTGTTGGTCTGCACCCATGCATGGCAGGTTATAAAGAAAAGATTTACCTCCTCAGACGTGCCTCTATGATAGTTTATCCTACTGCTCCATGGTCTTACCTTGCAGTTTTCTAGATATTATTTTATCTAACCCACCTGAATAGTTCCCTTTCCATCAGACATAATGACATCTGAATTGAACAACCAGGCTTGCAGTTTAGGACCTCTCTGCGAAAGAAGGAGGACCCGACAGCCTAGGGGCCGATTCTAAAGAATGGGAGCCCGTTCCATGGGGTGGTCCGGAGCCTATGTGGCCGCTTAGCCGGGTCCCGTACCCAAAAGCCTGCACACTCCACCACTCCGTGACGGGTACCCTAGTATTTGGAACTATAAGTCCTGTGGGTCCGGCAACCTGGGGTCCGGAACTAGAGAATGGACACTTGTCTCCTGGGGTGGTCCGGAGCCCGTGTAGCCGCTCAGCCTGGTTCCGTACCGTGGGCCTACATGCTCCACCACTCTGTGACGGGTGTCCTAGTACCTAGAACCACCATCCGGGAGGTCCGGACGCACAACTTGGCCTCCCAGACTAAAACCTGTAGTTCCCGAGCATGTATCAAAGGATGGCTAGTGTCAGATGGTGGGTCCTGTGGGTGTACTACTAATGCTCCCTAGCCGAAGCTGTGTGCAGGCCCAGGTCCCAGTCGAGGCTACCTCCTGGGGGCCATCGCCAACTCTTTCTTAGGTATGCTGGTCTGCAGCCTCGACAAATCGAGCCTACGTCCTAGGGGGCCAGGTACCAAGGAGGAATCGGTTAAACCACATACAACAGGGACAAGTGGTACATAGATAAGTGCTAATACTGCTTGATAAATAGTACTCAAAAGTACCTTACAAAAAGCAAAAGTATTACACCCGCTTTCAAGCAGAGCCCTAGCTCCATCTCTGCTCTGCAGGTATGAACTACCTCCACACCAGTAGGAACGCGTGGGTAGCTAGCTCTGAGCGGCTCACCAGCAGAAGCGACCACCTCTGCACCGACGGCAGCGACCACCTCTGCACCAACGGCGGCGACGACTACCTCAGCTCCGAGCGGCTCGCCAGCAGAGACAACCACCTCTGCAACGGGCAGCCTCCCCAGCGGTGGCAACCACCTCAGCATGCGCGCCATGGTGAAGAGGTCCTCGCCTCCATCCCCCTATGGGGGTGAGGACAAGACCATCCAAGCCATGGAGCTAGGAGCACGGCGGAAGGCGGTGCTTGCGGTCTGACCGGGACCGCGTAGCCGAAGTTCGCCTCCTTCACAAGGCTGGTGATCATCCTTTTCCTCCGAATGCTGGAGGAAGAGGCGGGCACCAACCCATGTGGGAGGCGAAGCCGCGGCTCAGCTCGTTCCCCACCACGGCGAGGCTGATGAACATCCTTGAAGCCAAGCACCGATGGAAGAGCGCCGCTCCCACAAGGCCGCACACCTCCAGCAGAGGAAAAACAAGACCGGTAGTGAAAGTCGCCTAGAGGGGGGTGGATAGGCGAAACCTGAAAATTATAACTTTACACCCCAATTAGATCCCTTGATTAGTGGTTAGAACAAGATACACAATTGCCGGAGTATAAAAACTAAGTCCTTTGCTTGAAGAGAGTATTGCTTTCAAATAATGCGGAATTGATAAATCAATACAACTAATAGGTCAATGGAGAATAAAGCAAGAGGTCTTAGATAAGAAGAGCAATAACACAAGTTCTTTCTTGCAATGTGTTGCTTCACTAGATGAGAATTTAACTTGAAGCAATACCAAATAATATTAGCAAAGAATAGTGCAAGATAACTTAGAATGAGGGAAAACAAACAAATCACAAGCAATAAACACAAGAGACACGGGTGATTTGTTTTACCGAGGTTCGGCCCTTGAAGGCGTAGTCCCCGTTGAGGAGTCCACTAAGGACGGGTCTCTTTCAACCCTTTCCCTCTCTCCATCGATCCCAAAGATCGGCGAGCTCTTCTTCTTCTCAAGGATCACTTAAGACCCCGCAAGGATCACCACACACTTATGTGTCTCTTGCTAGCTTTACAAGCCTCCAAAACTTTGGAGGAAGTTGAATGGGAGTCAAAACTCCACACACAAATGAACGCAAGATGTAGCACACACTTTCTCTCAATGAATCTCACAAGGCACTAGTGCTAAACTCACACGAGAAGCTTTCTTTTGCTTGCTCTCTCTTTTGTGGCACTTGTGTGGGTTGTAGTGGTCTAAATCTTGTGTATAGGATGGATCAATGAATAGAGGTGGTTGGGAGGGCTTGGATATGTCAACTATATGACTTGGAATGTTGCTTGGGCTCCCACACCTTGAAGTGGCCGGTTGGGGTGGTATTTATAGCCACCAACCGAATTGTAGCCGTTGGAGAAGGCTGCTAGCGATGGGTGCACCGGACAGTACGGTGCACCACCACACAGTGTCCAGTGCACCACCGGACAGTGTTCGGTGCGCCGCCATGTCATCCTGTCGTTAGGGCTTGGAGCTGGTCGACCGTTGGAGGCTCTGTCCTCATGTGGCACCGGACAGTCTGGTGTCACACCGGACAGTCCGGTGCCCCTCTAACCTGCTGCTCTGACTTCTGTCGTGACACTGTGCTACACTGTTCATCTGTCAGAGTCGACCGTTGCGCGCAGATAGCCATTGCTCCGCTGGTGCACCGAACAGTCCGGTGGCACACCGGACAGTCCGGTGAATTATAGCGGAGCTGCGCCTGGGAAACTCAAAGCTGCGGAGTTGGAGTTGATTCACCCTGGTGCACCGGACACTGTCCGGTGGCACACCGGACAGTCCGGTGCGCCAGACCAGGGCACACTCTGGATTCCCTTTTGCTCCTTTTCTTTTGAAGCCTAACTTGTTCTTTTTATTGGTTTGTGTTGAACTTTTGGCATCTGTAGAATGTATAATCTAGAGCAAACTAGTTTGTCCAATTATTTGTGTTGGGCAATTCAACCACCAAAATTATTTAGGAAAAAGCTTTGACCCTATTTTCCTTTCAATCTCCCCCTTTTTGGTGATTGATGCCAACACAAACCAAAGCAAATATATAAATGCGTGTTTGTAGTAGGGGTTACAAGCGTCGCGCGAGGGAGCGAGGGCGAGAACGAGAGAGAGAGAGAGAGAGAGAGAGAGAGAGAGTCTCTGTGTGTTGCCTGTCTCGTCTGCCCCGCCTGTCCTCGACGTGCAACGTTGTCGGTGTTGCAACGTGTGTCCGCGACATGCCTTAGGAAGGCCCTGGACATCCCCTTTTATAGATACAAGGAGATGCCCAGCTGTACAATGGGGTGTAGCTGCGAGCTAACGTGGCCGTCGAAGAAGTGCCTTGAGCCCTGTAGAAGCACAGCTGTCGGCGTGGCATGGATCCTGCTGACGTTGTGTTGCTTCCGTAGGAGGTTGAGAGCAATCCGACGTCATGGGCGCACGCGGGGAACCATCATTACCTGTTACCGGAGTAACCTTAGATGGGACAGCGATCTTGTTCCTTCATAGCCTGAGGCAGCTAGCTAGGAGTAGGGTAATGATGTATCCCCTATAGCGTAGTCGGTCCGAGGCCCAGGTCGGGCGAGGCGGAAACTTCTCCTGAGGCCAAGGCTGGGCTCGGGCGGGGTTGTGACTCCTCCCGAGGCCTGGGCTCGGGCGAGGCAGAGATCTTCTTCTGAGGCCGAGGCTGAGGCCGAGGCCTAAGGTCGGGCGAGGCGGAGCTCCTTGTTGCGCCTGAGGCCGAACTCGTGGGAGATCGTGACTCAGTTTTATCCTGGTGGTTGGCACGGTAGCCGGAGCGGGGTGAACAACGCTGTTTTCCTGTCAGATCGGTCAGTAAAGGGGCGAAGTGACTGCGGTCACTTCGACCTTGCCGACTGAGGCACGCGTGTCAGGATAAGGTGTCAGGCGATCCCCGCATTAAATGTGCACGCGATATGGTCGACTGGTAAGGCGATTTGGCCTAGGTCGCTGCACGACAAAGTCTGCCCAAGCTAGGCTTCAGGCGAGCCGAGGGTGCGCTCATCACCTGAGGGGACCCTCGGGCGAGGCGTGAATCCGTTCGGGACTACTGTTCCCCCCGAGGCTGGGCTCGGATGAGATCGCGTCCCTTGGTAGGCGTGGCCTTGACTTGAACCGCGCTTTATCAGCCGCGTATGGTTTGTTCTAAAGATGCTTTCCAGCCGAATTAAGGAGCATCGGGGGTACCCCTAATTACGGTACCCGACAGTAGCCCCCGAGCCTCAAAGGGAGTGCGGGCACTCGCTTGGAGGTTCTGCCGGTTTTTTGCAAGGGGACCGGCCCTTTCTCGGTTATGTTTTGTTTCAGTGGGTGCACGCGAGCGCACCCGCCGGGTGTAGCCCCAGAGGCCTCGGAGGAGTGGTTTGACTCCTCTGAGGTCTTAATTTTTTGCGATGCCTCGGATGGCCTTGTCGTTCCCTCATGCGGCCTAGTCATAGCCCGGGTGCACGGTCAGGCTTCGAGTTTTCACGCTGGTTTGTTGACGTGGTCAATGGTTCGGCCGTAGCCTGGTGCGAAAGCAGCCCCCGAGCCTCTGCACGGAGCGAGAGGACGATCAAGGACCGTCTCGACTTTTATTGTACGCCCCTTCGTTGCCTTTCCGCATGGAGGAAGGGGGGAAAGCGCCATGTTACCCTCGGGGGGCACCGAACATGGTGTTTCCAGTGAGTTGCTAGCGGGTGATCCGAGTGGACGCCCGAGCCCCGTTCGATAAGGGTCGGCTAGTGGCCCAGAGGCGCGCTCCAAAAGTACCTATAGGTGATTTACCGGACCAGGACCCATTCGATAGGGTCCGAGGGCTCGATGCCTCCCTCCGGTGGGATTTCATTACAAAATCGTTCCCACCGGTCTCGGAAATGTCCTAGGGTACCTCGAGAGCGTAGCCCGAGCCTCGACCATGTAACGGACGTACCCAGGGTCATCCCTGACTCTGCGTGCTCTGGGGCGGCTGTCGAACCCTTCCGAGGGGCCAGCCTTCGAACCCCTGATCAGTAAAGGGCACAAAGCCCGAGTGATCTGGGTGGTTGTCGAACCCTGGAGGGCGCAACCTTCGAACCCCTGATCAGTAGGAGGGCTCGAGGCCTGTTTCCTTCGCTGGGAAGGATCCTTTTTCGAAATATCCCCCTTTCCCGGTCCCTGTGGCAAGAGAGAGAGAGAGAGAGGGAAAGAAAAAGGACATAAATTTAAATAAGGTGGCACACCTTTTTTGACGCGGTCATTATGACAGAGATGAAATGGCGCTCGCTTCTTCTGCCGAAGGTGTCGCTTGGCCTGCCAAGGAGTTAATGCGACGGGACGGGCGACTCGCGGGGCGTCTGTTGACCGTGCGCGAGCCGTTCGAGGAACGAAACACGAGCGCGTCGTTTTTACTCTGTGGGAGGGGGCTCCTGTGAGGGACAGATATCCCCCGGGTCCACTAGAAGGATGAAAGACCTTACGAAAGGCCCAAGGGCCCAATGAATCGTAAGGCCATTCCTTCGTGGGCCTGGGAAGGGACAATCAATAAAGCAAGTCGATGTAAGGTCGGATTGATGCAAGCCCGGACGACCCACAACATTGAGCGAGCGACGACAACAGAGATCCGACTTTCCCGCGCTGGAGCCCCCATGCAACGGAGCCATGCGAGGATAGGTCGGCAGAACTATAGGGAGATAAACTCAAATAGTTCACTATCTTTCAGTTACACGTTGTTGTCATATCCACGTGTATTGCCCCACGGTCGAGTATATAAGTCCTAGGGGGCACCCCTTCAGAACGATCGACCCTATTTTACTCAGCCACCCACCTTAATTCTTTGCGTTCTCAATTCAGAGAGCTACCTTGTAACCTCATTCACCAAGCATACTCACCAGGACGTAGGGTGTTACGCATCTCTAAGCGGCCCGAACCTGTAAACATTGTCCATTGTCCCTCGTGCATCTGGCACGAACCATTTTGCTACAGTCGGCGACACCGTCCTACTCCTAAAAACACCTTGAGGGGCAACCCCGGGTGTGCGGTCGGACCCAAAACACCGACAGCTGGCGCGCCAGGTAGGGGGTGTGTCGACGATCCAAGCTAGCTCAATGGCTGTCACCTTCCACAGCAAGATCACCCTTCGTCCCGGATCCGTATTCCACTTCGGAACAATCTCATCCGCAGCAGACGAAGAGGGAACTCTACACCGCATTGCAGATCCGCCGAAAAAGAAATCTCCTCCAACGAACTCCGGAAATGTCGGAGAAGCGCAACCTCCAGCTCTCCGGAAAAAGATCGCCTTCAGAAAGTCAGGGGCCGAAAGCCCGCTGACCCGGAGAACTCCACTGTCTACTTCCCCGACAAAAGAATGGACACAGATCACGAGGAAGAGGGAGATCAAGGGGAAGCAAGTTGTTCTTTCCGTTCCACCGCCCTCAAAGGAGAACGGAAAGAAGTTCGCCACGACAGCAACACCATTCTATCCCAACATCCTCTTCATCGGGAGAGTGGAGTCGCCTCCCGTTTCCGACGACGAGCCGACCGCACCCGGAGAAGAACCATCCCAATGGGAATCCCGTCGACGGAGAAACCGGCGCCGGAACGTTCGGCGACATCACGAGGCCGGAGAACGAAATCCGGAGCAACCTGTCTCGCGGGACGAGGTCTCGGAGATAGGAGAAACTCCGGAGGAACGCGTCTTTAGAGAACGGAGGAACTCCCAACGACGTGATCGCCGCCGGGCTCAGGAACAAGCCGAGCAAGATGCAAGGCAACGCCGGGAGAATCCATTCTTCGGGCGCAACCTGAATCCCGACTTCGCCCGAGCCATGAACACGCCGAGCGAAGTTGGAGGAGTACTAGCTCGGATAGCTGATGGACTCCCTCATACTCCCGACGCCGAGGGCTATCGACGACTGTTCACCCAGGCAGCCAACCATCTTCTACCGCTTGCTCACCCGCCGAACGACCTATGACACGCCATCAACAGTCGCCGAGACGCGCGAAGCTCCATCAATGCTTCGCGTGAACGACGGCATGAGAACGAGATCCGCCGCCGGGAGGAGTACGACAGGGATCATGGCATCCCAGCTCGGAGCCAGGCCACTAGAACTGAATCGGCAACGGCCTCAATTGGCGGTACTACCCAGGGACGGTCGAGGAACCACAACAACTACTCCCCTCCCCGGGACAGATGTCATCCCCAACGACAGGAGGACACGTGTGGAGTGTCTGCTCTTACTCCACGCCTTAGGGCCATCCAATGGCCTCCTAACTTCAAGGTATCCAACGTCGACAAGTATGAACCTAAGCAGGATCCAGGGGGCTGGCTAGCCGTCTACACCACCGCTGCTCGAGCTGCCGGGGCGTCCGAAGACGTGATGACCGCGTACTTACCCATCGTCCTCGGGCAAGACGCGTTGCAATGGTTACGACATCTGCCCCGACACTGCATCGACGACTGGGGAGACTTCAGCCGGCGCTTCACCGCCAATTTCCAGTCCCTCTCCGATAAACCGGCACAACCATGGGACCTCAAATCCATCAAGGGCTGGGGGGACGAAACTCTCCGGTCGTACCTTAAAAGGTTCCAGACCATGAGAAATCGTATCCCCGAGGTCACGGAGGCGGCCGTGATCGAGGACTTCTACAGGGGATCCAATGACTCGGCCTTCGTCCGAGCCATATTACATCATGTGATCACGGTTATCTTGAGAAGGTTGAGCAATGCACTTCCCTTTTAGTTGTGTCAAGCTCATTTTTAGCCTCTCATTTTCTTCTTTGAGCTTTTGATATGTATCATCTTTTGTTCCTGCAAATTCTAGCTCAAAGATAGATTTGCTTGTCGACGGAGAACAAGCATTAGCACATGGTAATATAGTTTCAATTTGAATACATGTGCATGAGTGAGGTTGTTGGGATTTTAAGTTTTCTATTACAACCTCATGAGCAATGTTTAATATGATATGATCATCCATAAGATTTTCTTGAGAATATAGAAGCATATCATATTTTTCTTGAAAAGCTAGATTTTCAACATTTAGCTTTTCTACCCGGTCCTTAAGCAAGGCATTTCTACTTACTAATTGAGCGATACAATGTAAAGAGTTATCTTGCTCAATTGAAATAGTTTCATACCTTTGGACCAAATCAACATGAGAGCACTTTAGATCCTTATGTTCTTTAGTCAACTCGTCAAAGCTTAGCATTTTCATGGAGAGAACATCTTCTAGCATTTGACGAGCTTCGCTTTGCTCTCTCGCTCTTTTTAGAAGTTTGAGCATGACCGCCTTATCTTCTAGGCTTAGATGAGCGTAGAGTAGCATGAAGCTTCTTTCATCCTCCTCATCCTCATTTGTGCTTCCACTATCATTTTCAATAGCCACACAATATATGTGGGAATCGAAATGGGAAGACAAACCTTTTGGAGAGGTGGATTCATCGTTTGGTCTCCATAGTTCATTTTCTTCTTCTTCCTTCAAAGGGTTAGTTTCACAAATACCAAAGGAAGTAGAAGCACAAAATGAACTATCATGTTTGGACTCATTAAATTTACTTTTAATTCTAGTCCAAATATCATGCGCATCATGAATAGGTTCATCATATCTAATTATGAAGGCATGATAATCTTCTTTGCTAAGAGAATTACCTAAGATGTCAAAAGCAAGATAATTTAAGCGTAAAGATATTTGATCTTCCTCGGAAGTATTTTTCCCATTATAACTAGAGGGTATGATACTCTTGTATAAAATTTGTTCTAATCATGAGTCTATGGTTCTAAAAGGATTTATCACACTAGTAGACCATGAAGTATAATTAGAACAATCATTAAGTAAAATCTCAAGAGTTACCTCCTTGATTTTCTTCGGAGGTGTCTTCTTGTTCTTTTGGGATCTTCCTCGAGCCATCACTTCGAGTTGCTAGATTCAATATGAAGTGCCTAGCTCCGATACCAATTGAAAGTCACCTAGAGGGGGGGTGGATAGGTGAAACCTGAAAATTATAACTTTACACCCCAACTAGATCCCTTGATTAGTGGTTAGAACAAGATACACAATTGTCGGAGTATAAAAACTAAGTCCTTTGCTTGAAGAGAGTATTGCTTTCAAATAATGCTGAATTGATAAATCAATACAACTAATAGGTCAATGGAGAATAAAGCAAGAGGGCTTAGATAAGAAGAGCAATAACACAAGTTCTTTCTTGCAATGCGTTGCTTCACTAGATGAGAATTTAACTTGAAGCAATACCAAATAATATTAGCAAAGAATAGTGCAAGATAACTTAGAATGACGGAAAACAAACAAATCACAAGCAATAAACACAAGAGACACGGGTGATTTGTTTTACCGAGGTTCGGCCCTCGAAGGCGTAGTCCCCGTTGAGGAGTCCACTAAGGACGGGTCTCTTTCAACCCTTTCCCTCTCTCCACCGATCCCAAAGATCGGCGAGCTCTTCTTCTTCTCAAGGATCACTTAAGACCCCGCAAGGATCACCACACACTTAGGTTTCTCTTGCTAGATTTATAAGCCTCCAAAACTTTGGAGGAAGTTCAATGGGAGTCAAAACTCCATGCACAAATGAACGCAAGATGTAGCACACACTTTCTCTCAATGAATCTCACAATGCACTAGTGCTAAACTCACACGAGAAGCTTTCTTTTGCTTGCTCTCTCTTTTATGGCACTTGTGTGGGTTGTAGTGGTCTAAATCTTGTGTATAGGATGGATCAATGAATAGAGGTGGTTGGGAGGGCTTGGATATGTCAACTATATGACTTGGAATGTTGCTTGGGCTCCCACACCTTGAAGTGGCCGGTTGTGGTGGTATTTATAGCCACCAACCAAATTGTAGCCGTTGGAGAAGGCTGCTGGCGATGGGCGCACGGGACAGTCCGGTGCGCCACCACGTCATCCTGTCGTTAGGGCTTGGACCTGGTCGACCGTTGGAGGCTCTATCCTCATGTGGCACCGGACAGTCCGGTGCCCCTCTGACCTGCTGCTCTGACTTCTGCTGTGACACTGTGCTGCACTATTCATCAGTCAGAGTCGATTGTTGCGCGCAGATAGTCGTTGCTCCGCTGGTGCACCGGACAGTCCGGTGGCACACCGGACAGTCCGGTGAATTATAGCGGAGCTGCGCCTAGGAAACCCGAAGCTGCGGAGTTGGAGTTGATTCACCCTGGTGCACCGGACACTGTCCGGTGGTGCACCGGACAGTCCGGTGCGCCAGACTAGAGCACACTTTGGATTCCCTTTTGCTCCTTTTCTTTTGAAGCCTAACTTGTTCTTTTTATTGGTTTGTGTTGAACTTTTGGCACCTGTAGAATGTATAATCTAGAGCAAACTAGTTAGTCCAATTATTTGTGTTGGGCAATTCAACCACCAAAATTATTTAGGAAAAGGTTTGACCCTATTTCCCTTTTAGGTAGCACCGGCTCACTAGGGAGGACAAAAGGCACAAACTCTCTAGCGGCAAGCTCATCAGAGTGGATAACGCCGGCGCAAATCCTTCCGCTGAGCGCCGGCACTTTCCATCCAAGCAGGTGGTATACCATTTCGAGCACTCACTCAGTTTGGGCGTGCTCGGGATGAAGTGACAAGGCCATGGAAAACTACGGCAACGCGAAGCAGAGACCTTGAAGGCAAGGGGGCGCAGGGAGCCAGGAGGCGAAAGGACGCCGCGAGTGGGAGAGAAGCAAGACATGGCTGCTACTCGAGGGGTGAACCCCTTTTTTAAAGGCAGGTTTCCCCGCTCACGCCCCGAAGCGTCACGGGCAAGGTCTCCCCCAATGCGCACCAGGGTTCCCATCCTATGACACGGGGGCCAGGCCTCACATGTCATACAAGCTGGCCCGAATCGCGAAGAAGGCAAACCGCCGCACAAGAAGCGTGCAACCGCCCTGCGGTTATACGCCCCTTCATCTTCGCCGCAACCAGCGGTCAAGAAGGCGAACCGCCGCACAAGGAGCGTGCAACCGCCCTGCGATTATACGCCCTTCCATCTTCGCCGCAACCAGCGGTCAAGAAGGCGAACCGCCGCACAAGAAGTGTGCAACCGCCCCGCGGTTGTGCGCTCCCTCGGCTTCGCTGCAGCCAGCGGTCCAACCTCTGGCATGGGGGCCCAGGCCCACATGTCATGCACCTGGTGCACCGGTTTCTGCGTACAGAGAAGTCACACCGCCACCCGCGCCAGTACCACGCCTCCTCGGGGCCATCGCAGAAGACGGAGAAGTTAAATTTTCAAAACCAATGCAGCGACTCGAGGCACCCCGTGCATGGCCCAACAAAGCCATGGGGATAGGCGTGGCAGTCAGCGTGACCAAGGGCGGACCGGCAGTAATTGCATCAAACGGGCGCGCAGAAGCAGCGAGCCAATCAGTCAAACTTTGGCCCCACCTGCAGGCTCGTATCCTCCCCTGAGGCGGGCCCGGGGGCCACTATCGGTACCCTGAATCAGGGGTAACCTTTACTACAGTATGAAGATGCAGTGCTTGTACGACGACCTCTAGCCACACGGTAAACAGCACCCAGCCCCACCATGTGGACGGCTCAAGGGGCACCACGTGGCGGGAAAGGATGATACATTCCGGGATGTATTAGTTGGACCGGACCTCCGCAATAAAGCACCGGACCCCTGTACGCACAACCCGGACCCCCAAATTACGACCCATAACTCCCAAGTAAGCATGCCGGGTCCCTTGGATGGGGTCCAGATCCCTCCGAGTAAGGTCCGTGCCACAACAAGGTCCCAGGACAAGGGAGACCCTGGCATAAGCAAGGGTCCGGTACTGACACGTGTCCAGGCCTTATCCTGTGCGCTTGCACTCCCCGCTCAGGCGGAGACCCGATGCTGCCACGTGGCTTGTTGCCCGTGACATAAGCCAACGGGCGGAGCCTAACGTAAGGCCTCTAGGCCGCACGGTCTCTGCATTTATTGCGGAGAGGACGCGCCGCCTGTCCACCCTACTGACAGGCGATGTGCCCCCTCAGCATTTAATGCGTCCTGTCCACTTCGCTGGTAGGCGGCGCCAGGGCCATCTTGTAGACGGCGCACCTGTCCAATCCATTATCAAACAGTACGCCTGTGCTGCGTGGCGCACTGTGCTCATCATCCCTTATGCGAGAAGCTTCTCCTGCATGCCGATGCTATGCAGATCTCAGACGTCAGGGCATAAGAAGATTTCCCCAGCAGCAAACATCAGTAGCGCCAAGTACTACATCTATTATGTTCCTGGGCCCACATGTCGGGGCTCAGTATCCTTGTGCATGCCCCCTTGGCTGTAAAAGGGGAGGCATGCAACGTTACAAAATGGGCTCGCTTGAACCAAACTTAGACTCTCAGCTCTCAAGCTTCCACATCAATCCAACACATAGTGAAGTAGGGTATTACGCTCCGGCGGCCCGAACCACTCTAAACTCTCGTGTGTTCATGTGCTCAGTGATCGCTTAGCCAGACAGGCAAAACTCTTAAGCCCCTTCCTCATCTTAGGATTAAGGGCGGGTGCACTCCACCACCCGGTCGGAGAATTCCCTCTCCGATAATACTAATGCTGGGAAGTAGTATAATTTTTGAAGAGTTTAGAAAATAAACCCATGCAGTGTTGGATCTGTTTTTGACATGTCTATAATTGTAGTACCAAAGCTACATACATTAACCATATTTCCCTGGTTTGCTTTTGGTTACAGTACCATCCTGATATGAATAAGTGTCCTGAAGCAGAAGAAAAGTTCAAGGAGATTAGTGCTGCATATGAGGTAATCTTTAGCCTTGTGGCTTTAGCTGAAGTGCTGAAGGAGGATAGCACTAGAACGCGCTGAGTATTATATTAGTTTAGCAACATGTGTTTATTTCCTATTAGATTAGTTTAATACTAACCTGATTGATTCAATTTATCTATGATTTTGGTATTACTTAAGTGATAGACATTAATCTACTATATCAACTTAGACATGTCTTGTGTAGAATCTGATGTATACTGAACCGGAGCGGTAATTCCTTAAAGTTTTTGCAAGGCTTTTACTTAAAAAATGATAGGCTCTCTACATGTCTCATGACCTAACCATGATCTACTACTACTTATGTTAGTAGTGTAGGCGTCCATAGACCCCTCGGCGCACGTTCTGCCGCGCGCAGACGCCCGCATCCCGGAGACGCGCCGCATCCCGCAACCGCTCCTTCCATCCTCCACCATCCTTCCATCCTCCACGGATCCCAGTGCTCCCTCCCGCGCGCCCGCAGCTGCACCGCATCACACAGCTGCCCCGCACCACGGATCCCAGCGCTGCCTCCCGCGCTCCCTCTGCGCCCACCCACAGCCGCGCCGCATCACGCAGCCGCCCCGCAGCCGCTCCTTCCATCCTCCGCCCTCCTTCCATCCTTCCATCCTCCGCGGAGCCCCCAACCTCGCGGATCCCAGCGCGCTCCTACACTACCCCCATCAACGCAGTCCTCCCCCTCCCAGATCTCGTGCTCATCATCCCCTGCCCGCCATCAACGCACCGCTTCGCTCCGTCGATGGAAGGTGGCCGATGCACTCATGGGTCGCGGACGGCTATGGGCGAGTCCGACCTCAAGACTGCTCTCCGTACCGACGGCTAGATCCCATGCCCGGTGAAATGAGCTTGCTAGGCACGGGGACCTGCTCGGCCTCGACCTGGATCTCTCCCCTATCCTCTTCCCCAACTCTGGTGAGCAGGATGACCGCCCTCCCGTGGTTGCTGATTCCCTGTATCAGGCACTTGGTATTCCTCCCACGTTCTTTGTGACAGGGACTTCTTCGGAGTAGGCAATGCTAAGTGCAAGGGCAGTGCTCCAGGACGAAGGGGGGTGCGGATGGTGTCACTGCTGTGAAGTCCGTACCAGAGCGTGGAGCTAGCGTTGGGCACCATCGTCGCCTTGTGCTGCAGGTCCATTCACAACCGCATAAGAAGCCTCGCTTCGTGGAAAGGTAGCTCAAGTTCTTCCTTGTCTGCTCAAATTTGGTAGATCTATGATTCCCTTGCAAAGAGTAGGCGCAATGGCAATAGCTTAGCAGATTAGCCGATTGGTTAGGGATAGTTAGTTCCTGATTCCTTTTGTTTTTGACCACCAAATCTCAGATACCCTTGTCGACTCTATTTGTATTGCATAGTTTTAATTATGTATAACATTAGAAGTTGACCACGCAGTGTAGTTCTTTTAACTTGTTCCACTAAATTCGAGTGCTCTTGCTCCCTGATGAACTATATGTAGTATATTTTAGCCTGGCATTTTCACCTTTCATTGCTTTATCCATGTGCTTGCTTTGACATGGTTTGGTGGCGCAAACTTGTAGATGAAGCTGTCAAAACTCAGCTCAGCCAATCGGACGCTGAAGTTGACATTGTCTATTGCAGGTAAAATATAAAAAAAGCAAAATGGTGGACATGGACCAAGGGGCCAGAATTGAGAAGTAGATTGATTTTGCATGTAAAGTTCCACTGGCCAGTTCCACTAAGAACAAGACTGATTTGTATGTGACCACTAATTCTGGTAATCTGATCTTCGAATTATTTTCATGTTGTTGCAAACGGTAAGGAAATCAACAGCTCCACCAGCACCAGCAACATCCATGTGGATCTTACAGAGCTTCTTTGGTACATTTCTCTGGTTTGATTTCTCTGGTACATTTCTTGGATAAGCTCCTAAGATGTTTTACATTCTTTAGATTGATGTTTTAGCTTTGTTCGATATGCAGATACACACTCAGAGATAAGCTCCTGCCATTGTTTCATTGCTTCTTTCCTTCTGTCATTTTAACTGTGTCTTTCGAGCAAAAATAAGGCTGATGGCAATGCTACTTTTTTATATGATCCTAAGGTTTTCCAATTACCGTGTATTAACTTGAACTTTTTAATATACTTCATTTCACACCATCTCAGCAACGTCTTCAGCAACCTTTGGAGGAGGTGTAGGACAGTATAGGGCGTCCTGCCGCTTTCCCCATGGAAGAAGGTAAAAGCCACCTATCACTAGCACTGATCCCAGCACGCTGCACAACAAAAAGGGGAAGGGAAGGGCAGAGCATAGCAGGTGACTTCACTTTCTTTACGATTATAAACTAGAATAAATATTTATGGTTATAATTATATTTGTCACTTTAGCAATTTATCTGTGATTTTGGTATTACTTAAGTGATAAACATTAATCTACTATATCAACTTAGACATGTCTTGTGTAGAATCTGATGTATATTGAACCGGAGCGGTAATTCCTTAAAGTTTTTGCAAGGCTTTTACTTAAAAAAATGATAGGCTCTCTACATGTCTCAAGACCTAACCATGATCTACTACTACTTATGTTAGTAGTGTAGGCGTCCACAGACCCCTCGGCGCACATTCTGCAACGCGCAGACGCCCGCATCCTGCAGCCGCTCCGCAACCGCCCACATCCGCGCCAGCGCCGCAACCGCTCCTTCCATCCTCCGCCATCCTTCCATCCTCCACAGATCCCAGCGCTCCCTCCCGCACGCCCGCAGCCGCGCCACATCACGCAGCCGCCCCACACCGCGGATCCCACAGCTGCCTCTCGCGCTCCTTCCGCGCCCGCCCGCAGCCGCGCCACATCACGTAGCCGCCCCGCAGCCGCTCGCATACGCCCCAGCCGCGCATCCCACAGCCGCTCCTTCCATCCTCCGCCCTCCTTCCATCCTTCCATCCCCCGCGGATCCCCCAACCTCGCGGATCCCTGCATGCTCCTACACTACCGCCATCAACGTAGTCCTCCCCCTCCCAGATCTCGTGCTCATCATCCCCTGCCCGCCATCAACGCACCGCTTCGCTCCGTCGATGGAAGGTGGTCGATGCAATCATGGGTCGCGGACGGCTATGGGCGAGTCCGACCTCAAGACTGCTCTCCGTATCGACGGCTAGCCCGGTGAGATGAGCTTGCTGGGGACGGGGACCTGCTCGTCCTCGACCTGGATCTCTCCCCTATCCTCTTCCCCATCTCTGGTGAGTAGGATGACCGCCCTCCCGTGGTTGTTGATTCCCTGTACCAGGCACTTGGTATTCCCCCCACGTTCTTTGCGACAGGGACTTCTCCGGAGTAGGCAAGGCTAAGTGCAAGGGCAGTGCTCTAGGACGAAGGGGGGTGCAGATGGTGTCACTGCTGTGAAGTCTGTACCGGAGCGTGGAGCTAGCGTTGGCCACCATCGTCGCCTTGTGCTGCAGGTCCATTCACAACCGCAGAAGAAGCCTCGCTTCGTGGAAAGGTAGCTCAAGTTCTTCCTTGTCTGCTCAAATTTGGTAGATCTATGATTTCCTTGCAAAGAGTAGGCGCAATGGCAATAGCTTAGCAGATTAGCCGATTGGTTAGGGATAGTTAGTTCCTGATTCCTTTTGTTTTTGACCACCAAATCTCAGATACCCTTGTCGACGCTATTTGTATTGCATAGTTTTAATTATGTATAACATTAGAAGTTGGCCACGCAGTGTAGTTCTTTTAACTTGTTCCACTGAATTCGAGTGCTCTTGCTCCCTGATGAACTGTATGTAGTATATTTTAGCCTGGCATTTTCACCTTTCATTGCTTTATCCATGTGCTTGCTTTGACATGGTTTGGTGGCGCAAACTTGTAGATGAAGCTGTCAAAACTCAGCTCAGCCAATCAGACGCTGAAGTTGACATTGTCTATTGCAGGTAAAACATAAAAAAAGCAAAATGGTGGACATGGACAAAGGGGCCAGAACTGAGAACTAGATTGATTTTGCATGTAAAGTTCCACTGGCCAGTTCCACTAAGAACAAGATTGATTTGTATGTGACCACTGATTCTGGTAATCTGATCTTCGAATTATTGTCATGCTTTTGCAAACGGTAAGGAAATCAACAGCTCCACCAGCACCAGCAACATCCATGTGGATCTTACAGAGCTTCTTTGGTACATTTCTCTGGTTTGATTTCTCTGGTACATTTCTTGGATAAGCTCCTAAGATGTTTTACATTCTTTAGATTGATGTTTTAGCTTTGTTCGATATGCAGATACACACTCAGAGATAAGCTCCTGCCATTGTTTCATTGCTTCTTTCCTTCTGTCATTTTAACTGTGTCTTTCGAGCAAAAATAAGGCTGATGGCAATGCTACTTTTTTATATAATCCTAAGGTTTTCCAATTACGGTGTATTAACTTGGACTTTTTAATATACTTTGTTTCACACCATCTCAGCAACGTCTTTAGCAACCTGTGGAGGAGGTGGAGGACAGTATAGGGCCTCCTGCCGCTTTCCCCACGGAAGAAGGTAAAAGCCACATATCACTAGCACTGATCCCAGCACGCTGCACAACAAAAAGGGGAAGGGAAGAGCAGAGCATAGCAGGTGACTTCACTTTCTTCACGATTATAAACTAGAATAAATATTTATGGTTGTAATTATATTTGTCACTTTAGCCTTTATTTTGAGCTAGCTCATGACTAAATGGTATGTCTAGGGGTCTATTATTTCTGAAATGCTTTGAGTTTTGCATATACAGTATGGGTCTTTAGCTGTAAATATTGCTTTTACTACAAATCAACATCGAGAAACTGCTCTGTCTCACACATCCAAACTATAAATTTATGTTAGGAACTTGGAACTCCAACTAAAATGTTCGCAAAGTTAGATATAGTTTTACAATCACTCATGTTCTAAATTATAAGACATTTTAGTTTTTCTTGATACACTGCGTTTACTATGTATGCCTCTAGAGAAGTCAAAACATCAATAGTTTGGAATAGGGAGAGTATTTCATAACTAAATATTCTGTTGCATACCATAACTACTTTCCTTTGTTTTGTATGAAATTATACAACATATACTGCTCAGTGTTGGTGAAAACCCATGATGGATTTATTTCTTTGTAGTCCACTTAGGTTAACTTGCCTACATCGCTTTGAAGATATTGGATATTCTTTCAAATATTGGTAAAAACCCATGATGTATCTGTTACAATATGTGATGTGTATATTCTTTCAGATATTGGATGCCTTGATTATGATGAAAGATGCTGGCATTATTCAATGTGATCGAAAACCAGAAAAAATCCTTATAGCTACAACATGAGTTAATTCTTCTCGATGCCAATGTTGGCATCTTGTGGCCTGATGACTAAGTGGTGACTTTTGCAGTGTAAAAACATCAGCTAGAGTGAAAGTAAATGATTTTGTATCGACATGCATGGAGGGTAAACCCATTTATTTATATATTCAGGTTTTGTTTGAATACCCTTAGCAGTCTGAATTTTATGCTATAGTAGTATTTTGTGGATTTCAAGTCAAGCTTCTACTGTTTCCGTTTTTAGATCCGTTATTACAGGTCTCCAGAACTCCAGAAGTACTTGTTTATCTGTATCATGTGTGTCATCTCTATAACTAAACACTATCTATAATTACACAAGCATCTTATAATGCATAAGTTGTTCTGCTTTTGTGCATTTCAGAGGTATTTACTAGACAGATTTTTTCATCATTTCTGTTCCACAATGTGCATTATTTTTCAGCTATTCCCATGCTAAAAATAAAATGGTTGTCCCTGTTCTTTGTATGTTCGATGATGCTGCTTCACCAAACAATGAAATGCTCATGACACCATGTTTAATAGAGGATGCATGCATTTTCAGAGAGAAGCAAAGAAACTTGAAAGCGACTAGGAGGGGTGGCCAGAGAAGCAAAGAACTGGCACACTAGAAATTTACTTGAAAGCGGCTAGGATGGCGGTAGCCAAAAGAATCAAACTCGATAAGATGCAAATAACAAAACAACCAATTTATTGTCTGCAACATGTCGTCTACCAAACCGAAACAACACCTTGCCTAAGTTGCCTATTAATATTCAGAGCAACAAGATGCATCATACTATATCGATTTTTGGAACTAGAAACATCACACGCTCAAGCGCTCGCAAGGCCGCGTTGGACAAAGAGGTGGACGAGTACAAGTTCACCTACGCCATAATGCTAATAGATAGGGATGACGATAAGGATAAGGAGAGGATCCACGATAGTCGCAGTAGAGAACGGGAGCGCAAAGAGGGGGATAGGCGCCTTCTCAGAGAAATGGGAGTGTAATGGGAGTGAAGGAGCCGAAGCGGTACTATGTAGAGGAAGAGGAGATTGTGAGAGAGCTAGAACGCGAGCACAGTGATCAGAGCCACTATCGTGATCGTGATGTCATGTACTAATTCACAAACTCCCATGTATGCAAGTGAAATACACATAAGGTAAACTCTTCGTCTAAATGAATTACTAATGTTACTCATTAAACATGATCGTGTGCCGTTGTAACGCATGGGCATTATCCTAGTATTTCGTTTAAGACTTTTGATGCTTCATATGTGCTTACTAACAAATCGGGCAAAGTAGTTGCCAAATATGTTGGGGGCAAACACAAGGGCTCCAAGACTTGTGTTTGGGTACCCAAGGTGCTTGTTTCTAATGTGAAAGGACCCAAGACCGTTTGGGTACCTAAGAACAAGGCCAAACTTGTTTTGTAGGTTTATGCATCCAGGGGCTCAAGTTGGATCATTGATAGCGGGTGCACAAACCACATGACAGGGAAGAAAAGAATGTTCTCCTCCTACGAGAAAAACGAAGATCCCCAAAGAGCTATCACATTCGGGGATGGAAATCAAGGTTTGGTCAAAGGACTTGGTAAAATTGCTATATCACCTGACCATTTCATTTCTAATGTTTTTCTTGTAGATTCTTTAGACTATAACTTGCTTTCAGTTTCTAAATTATGCAAAATGGGCTACAACTGTCTTTTTACAGATTTAGGTGTTACTGTCTTCAGAAGAAGTGATGATTCAGTAGCATTTAAGGGAGTACTAGAGGGTCAGCTATACTTAGTTGATTTTAATAGAGCTGAACTCGATACTTTCTTAATTGCTAAGACTAATATGGGTTGGCTCTGGCATTGCCGACTAGCCCATGTTGGGATGAAGAATCTTCACAAGCTTCTAAAGGGAGAACACATTTTGGGACTAACCAATGTTCATTTTGAGAAAGACAGGGTTTGTAGTGCATGTCAAGCAGGGAAGCAAGTTGGTACCCACCATCCACACAAGAACATCATGACGACCGACAGGCCGCTTGAGCTACTCCACATGGATTTATTCGGCCCGATAGCTTACATAAGCATCAGCGGGAGTAAGTATTGTCTTATAATTGTGGATGATTATTCTCGCTTCACTTGGGTATTCTTTTTGCAGGAAAAATCACAAACCCAAGAGACCTTAAAGGATTTCTTGAGACGGGCTCAAAACGAGTTCAGATTAAGGATCAAGAAGATAAGAAGCGACAACAGGACGGAGTTCAAGAACTCTCAAATAGAAGGCTTTCTTGAGGACGAGGGCATCAAGCATGAGTTCTCTTCTCCCTACACACCACAACAAAATGGTGTAGTGGAGAGGAAGAATATAACTCTACTTAACATGGCGAGGACCATGCTTGATGAGTACAAGACTCCGGACCGGTTTTGGGCTGAGGCGATTAACACCACCTGCTACTCCATCAACCGGTTATATCTTCACTGAATCCTCAAGAAGACACCCTATGAACTCCTCACCGAGCAAGTTGATCTTGATGAGCTAGATGATGAAGAGGCTCCGTGCGTCGCGCTAAGGAACATGTCCATTAGGGATGTGTGTCCTAAGGAATCCGAAGAGCCACCACAAGCACAAGATCAACCATCATCTTCCATGCAAGCATCTCCACCAACCCAAAATGAGGATCAAGCTCAAGATGATGATAATGAAGATCAAGAAGATGAGCCACCTCAAGAAGAGGACAATGATCAAGGGGGAGATGATAATGATCAAGACAAAGAAGATGATCAAGAAGTACAGGGTCAAAGGCCGTCACACCCAAGAGTCCACCAAGCGATACAAATAGATCACTCCGTGAACTCCATCCTCGGCGATATTCATAAGGGGGTAACAACTCGATCTCGAGTCGCACATTTTTGTGAACATTACTCTTGTGTGTCTTCTATTGAGCCATACAGGGTGGAAGATGCCTTAAGAGATTCGGATTGGGTGTTGGCAATGCAAGAGGAACTCAACAACTTCACGAGGAATGAGGTATGGCATCTTGTTCCACGTCCTAACAAAAATGTTGTAGGAACCAAGTGGGTTTTCCGCAACAAGCAAGATGAGCATGGGGTGGTGACAAGGAACAAAGCCGGACTTGTGGCCAAGGGCTATTCACAAGTCAAAGGTTTGGATTTCGATGAAACCTATGCACCCATAGCTAGGCTTGAGTCAATTCGTATATTACTTGCCTATGCTACTTACCATGGCTTCAAGCTTTATCAAATGGACGTGAAAAGTGCTTTCCTCAATGGACCAATCAAGGAAGAGGTCTATGTTGAGCAACCTCCCGGCTCTGAAGATAGTGAGTACCCTGACCATGTTTATAAACTCTCAAAGGCGCTTTATGGGCTCAAGCAAGCCCCAAGAGCATGGTATGAATGCCTAAGAGATTTTCCTATCACTAATGGCTTCAAAGTCGACAAAGTCGATCCTACACTCTTTACTAAAACCATTGCAAATGATTTGTTTGTATGCCAAATCTATGTTGATGATATCATATTTGGGTCTTGTTGGGGACTTGTTCTCAAAGGCTATGAATTAAGAACAAGGCAACACAGAAAGAAGTTAATGGTTAATGTCCTTCGTCCTCCGAAACGTTATTTCCCTTAGGATATAACGATTTTGGACGAAGGTTAAGAAGGACATACCTTCTTCATCACAGTTTATATCGATAAAAGGAAAAGCATGTGAAACATGAAAGAATACATGATTAACCATATAACATTATTAAGTGTCCCCATTATATAATTATGAAAGAATAAGAACAATATTGAATTACATTTGTACCTTCAATTTGGAAGGCCAAAGTACAAGGATGACGGAAAGCAAATGCCAAGTCCGCGTGAACAGTACGGGGGTACTGTTCATCTATTTATAGACACAGGACACAGCCTGTGAAGAATTACAATTATGCCCCTCATAAAAATTTACAACATTGACTCGGACCTTTATGGACTAAAAGGTCATTCTATCTTTAAGTCGGTTTGTAATACCGAAGCTTCATGAAGAGGGACCTTCGGTCATCTTCTGCGGACAGCTTCAGCCGAAGCTGCTTCTTCCTACAAGACCTTCGGCGCGACGAAGCATAGTCCCAACAGTAGCCCCTTTCGCGGCGCTAGATCGTTTTTTCGTAACGAGCTTGATCCGTGAAAAAAGTCTCTTAAGCTTCGGGAAGCCGAAGGTCCAAAAAAGACCTTCCCTGAGCTCGTTGTCGAGAAACGATCCAGTTTCCGAGCGCGTGGCAGTCCCACCTTGCAGAGTTACTGTTTGGTTTCTGCGGTCCACCGCGCAGCGAGTGCAAGTGACTGTCCACCTGGTGTAAAAATCCTGGCGTTTCGCCTTCTTACCTGCAACACTATATAAACAGACGGGTAGGTGTGAAGTTACCACAGCATTCATTGCTATTTGCACTGTTTTGCTGCCAAAATTTTTAACCACAGCCGAAGCTTGACTCTCGGAATCGAACGAAGGTCCAACTCGAAGTCTGCTTCGTGAGAAGGAAAGGCTTCGGGAGAAAAAAGTATTCAATTTCCACAAACTCAGAATTAAATGGCCAGAGTGCGATCTACTGCCAGGGTTGAGCGTGAAGGAGACGAAGCTGAAGGTTCGGAGACTGTTCCCATCTCCGAAGCAATGCAACGATCCGGACTGGTAACTTCGGAGGGAATCCCCACTGTTGAAGCAGAACAAGCAACTGCCGAAGCAGAAGATGAGAACATTGAAGAAACTGATCCCGAAGATGATTATCGCATTGCCATGCCAAGTAAGCCCAGCCACATGGACTTCGGAAAGTCGACCATTTCGAAGGCTGATCTCTCCAAGATGGTTAAGTCGGGTTATTTCAGTGAAAGTCAGAAGAAGCTACTTCGCTTCGGGGGAGAAGAAACTACCCCGAAGCCAGAGAAGGATGAGATAGTCATTTTCAAGAGCTTTCTAAAGGCTGGGTTGAGATTCCCCCTTCATGGGATTATTGCAAGTGTATTGAAGAAGTTTGGTATCTACTTTCATCAGTTGACTCCTAACGCTATCGTTAGGCTTAGTGTTTATATCTGGGACCTCTGAAGCCAGGCGGTGGAGCCGTTTGCCGACAGCTTTTGTCGAGTCCATGAACTGCATTACCAGATGAAGGCTAGAAAAGATGGGTTACATGATAACTTTGGTTGCTACAATTTTGCCTATCGGAAAACCACAAAGTTTCCTGTTATTAGCTACCGAAGCAAATGGTCGGCAGGCTGGAAGTCAGAGTGGTTTTATGTGAAAGTTGACGAAGACAAAGAGAAGTTGGTACAAAGCCCACTTGAATTGATCTTCGGAGAAACAAGACCGCGATGCCACATGACACTAGAAGGTCCCACCTGGGCTGCACTGGGTGAGTTTAAAATTATTTCAGAGCATATCAGTACCAGGGACCTGGTTCAAGAGTTCTTGGCCTTCAGGGTTTTCCCTACTTTAAAAGAATGGAAAATGCCGAAGCTGGAAGGGGAGAAGAAAGAAGGGGAACTTGTCCGGCTTCCTTACCATTTCAAGTTCAAGAAATACTTTAAAAAACCTTGCCAAGAGTGGCTGGACACAGTTGAAGTAATGTGCAATGAAATACTTGGTAATTACTCCAAAAAAGAAGATCAGCTAATGACTGCGGCCTTCGGCACCCGTCCGAAGCGAAGACTAAACCGAGTGTTTGATGCCCTGGGTTTTGAGTACCCTGACTATGAACAGCTAAATAAGGGTGCTGAGGGCCAAAAAAGGAAAAGGGTGGCCGAAACTTTGAACAAAGATGAGGAAGAACCACCAAAAAAGAAGAATATTCCAAAGAAGAGAAGAATATCATCTCCGAAGCGAAAATTATCCGATGAAGAGAGGACTCCTGCATCGCCCTCTACCACCGACGTGGAGGAAATCTTAAAGGTAATGACTAAACCCCTGCCCGCGAAGCTAAGTCCATTAGGGCCTCAACTGACGAAGCTTTTTCGAAAGGTGGAGGAGCCCGAAAAAACGAAGAAGATAACCAAAACAAAGAGACAAAGAATTATTGCAGTGACCGAAGTCATTGACAAGACGCCATCGAGGGCTTCAACTCGGAAAGCGCCAGCGGTTGAGGGCACAACAAATGTCGAAATCGCACCTTCGGAGGTCGTGGCTACCGAAGCCGCTTTGGCCGAAGATTTGAACTTGGAAACTACAATTGAAGACATCGACAAAATACTGCTAGACATGGCCGCAGAAGAAGCTACCACTGCTGCCGAAGAAACCATGGCCACAGTGCCTGGGAAGGGAAAGGAAATAGCCGAAGATACTTCAGAGGACGAAGCCTTCATATTTCAAAATTTAGTTGGGCAAGAACTGTCGAAGGCCGAAATAGAAGAGCTTAAAGAATATGCCAAATCTTGCGGATATAAGCCAGGAGCTCTTCTTTTCGGAGGTATTGACGATGAAAAATTAGGCTGCATCCGGGATCAAACTGGAGCTAAGGTCATCAGTACTCTATCAAAGAGTATCGGTTTTCCGAAGCTGGAAACGGATATCAGCCGCTACCGACGACAACATATCGTTGGTAGCTTATTTTATTCCAATTTCAAGGTAAACAACTTTTCTCTGACTTTTATTGTTTTTAATAATGAAAATGTTCCTAACGAAGGTTGTTTATGTGCAGAGCATGCTACTGAGCAAAGCTTTGAAGATGCAGCAAGATCTAGAGGATAAGAAACACGAAGCTATAATTGAAAATTTAGAGAGCAAAATAAAAGAGCAATCAGCTATTATTGAAAAGAAGGACTTCGAACTCCAAACAACTGAAGGCTTATTGGCAGAAACTGAAGCTAAAGTAGCAGAATTGAATTCGAAGCTTCTCTGCCAATCAAAACAATTTGAACAAGAGAAGCAAGAGCTTAATTCAAAATTTGAGGCCGAAGTCCAAGAAAACTCAGACTTGAAAAAATCATTGACAAGCCTTCAAGACAAATGTTTGAAATTTAGTAACAACTGTATTCAACAATTAAAAAAGATCTTTTATTCAGTTGGAGCCAGCAGTGGAAAGTTCACCCCTTCAGCTGAAAATTTGCCAAGAACCTTCGAACATATTGAAGCTGAAATTGATGAGCTTGACGAAGTTATAGCCGGGCACGGTGACTTCTGTGCCTGGGTAGCTTCTCGGGGCACTGCTGCAGCGTTTCTGAAGGCCGGCTGTGATCATGGAAAAATCGTCAACAGGCCCAATTTCACACTATCTCCATCAATTCTAGACGATATTCCTGACCTCGCCTGAAGCATTTCAAACAGATTTATAAAAATGATATGGACAAAGGGCGGGCGAGAAAAGGCTGGAGATGAAGCTCGAAGTCATCTTGAACCAGTAAGAAATCATACCTTGTGCTTACCTTCTCCTTCACACTTGATTTTTACTCACAATACCTTGATTCATGTAGGATGACGAAGCTGAAAGTGATGCTTAAAAAATATGCCGCCGAAGCTGAAGCCCGGTGAAGATCAGTAGGAGTACACTGTAGAAAAAACTCAAGAGACTTTTGTAATAACTTTTGTAAATACAGCTAAACTGTTCTTAATGAACTTTGTTCATACCTTGTAATATATTCTTACCCTTCCATTGAGGCGCTTTGATGTGGACGAAATTAGTATTTTGAGCCAAAGGCGAAAAAACACCTTCCCTTCTTTTCGTACACAACGAAGCATAAAAGACCGCTTCTTCTTTTTGCCGAAACCTTTCTTTTTTGTACACAACGAAGCATAAAAGACCGCTTCTTCTTTTTGCCGAAACCTTTCTTTTTTGTACACAACGAAGCATAAAAGACCGCTTCTCTTATGCCGAAACAACCACTTATGCCATGATGATGATTATCCTATATATGCCTGAATGTTTATGAATGCAAATGCTATGATGTAATGTGATGTGCGAATGAATGTCAAACACATATCCGAAGCCATACCCTTAGCCATTATTTCCTTAGAAACAATCACACATCAGCTCTGCATTCCCTTAGGAACGACTTTGGAGCTTCTTCGCCTTTTACTTTTGGCGGAATCAGCGTTGACTTTTCGCTGTAAGCTCTGCATTCCCTTAGGAACGACTGTAATACCCAAAAAATGTAAACCAGGAAAATAGGGGGTTGAAAGAGTTGATCACCCCAAGTGCATGACTTTTATTCTATATCACATGCTAACACTCATGTCCCAAATAAACCAAATCAACAATGGACACAATACCAAATTATGCATCCTGTTGGTCTTTGGTTGTATGTGCATTAAATAAAAATATATATATATATATAATAAGGATAAAAAAAAGAATAATAATAATAATAAGTTAATGAATATCAGAAGTTGGATTAAACCCTAAGTTGAAATTTGGGTTTGAAAATAAAAAAAAAAGAAGAGAAAGATTATGAAAATACAAATGATATATATGTAAATAAATATATCCAGAGTCAATACCCCTAAATTCACAAATATAAGTTGTAGTGATGAACCATAGAGGTTTGAATTCAAATTTAAACTTGGAAATAGAGAAAATGGGATAGAGAATAAAATAGAGAAAGGATAAAAAAACTCCATGGGCCGACGACCACCATTTTGGCCCACCTTCTGGTGTACTCGCGCGTAGCCCATCTCCTAGCCGCGGCGCCGACACCTGGGGCCCACTGGCCAGCCCTCCGTTCTGCGCTGATCGTCGGGCCCACTCGTCAGACTCTCCTGCGCGGCGCGGTATTCTTCCTCCGTCAACCGAAGACCGCTTCCGAGGCCGCCATGCTCGGTGCTCGTGGCTGCGATTCCTTCGGTCCCGTGACAACTTGGGCAGCTTTCCGTGGCCCGCTACCCCTCTACGCGGATCCTTCGCCACCCGAAGCTGCCACTCGGCCGTTGGGGCCTGCTCCGTCGCGCGCAAGTCGCGGACCTCCCCTCCCCTCCTTGCTTTAAGGTGTCCGCCGCGCGGGTCACCGCCTTCGTCGGGATCATGGCGTGCGATAGTTTCGGATTCGGTTGAATCCTTCCGATCCGCGGACTCCATGGGCCATATAAAGCCGTGCCCCCTGGCCTTCTATTGTGTGGCGGAGAACCTGCGCCGCCATTGTTGAGAGAGCACCGCGTGAGGAGAGAGCGGCCGCCGCACCAAAATTTTGATGTCACCGGCGGTCTGGGTACGTGAGTAACCTCGGCGAATTAGTCGTCGTGCGGGGGATTTCAGTCGCGCGCCTTCTCGGGCGCGGAAGGTGCCGGCCACCCAAGAATCGTCCGTCAGGACGCAATCGTGCCCCTGCCCCCGCCCTTCTCCGTTGACGGGCGCCACCTCACCTCGCCCGACCACAAGTGAGTTCCTACCGTGGTCGCCTAGCCCTTAATTTCATTTTGCATACATTATTAGCCATAGCGGGTCGCCGGAGCGGTATGATTTTGTGGCGCCGGTGAGAGCTCCACCGTGACCGATGCGCCTCTGCTCGGTTGCCGTCGGGAGGTTGGGGGAGATCCCCCTGGCGTTGGATCTTAATTCAGCGGCTGTGATTAGTCCGTACGTACCCTTTCACCATGTCTCGATCTGGTCCGTTAGATCGAACATGGACAGCCGCGATGTGAGCCTAGCGTTTTAAATCCAAACCGTCGATACCTGATCTCGTGGCTGCGGTTGTGTACCGGTTGGCGGTGGGATGGATCTAATCCCTACCGCCCGTGTGTGATCGGACGGCCCAGATTGCACCGTACCCCCTTCGCGGGTCAATTTGTTAAAGAGTCCTCGGGTTTCCGGGAAATAAACCCGCCGTCCACGTTCCCTGTTGACTGAGTCTCGGATCTTTTACGCCATAGCCCCTGTGCTTCTGTTTAATTGAGGCCCAGTCCAGAGAGTTATAAAATCAGGAAAATTAATTAGAAAATGAGTTTTTAATATAAAAATAATTCCTAGAATTTATATAATTAATAGAAAATGCATATGAACTCCAAATTAATCCATTCCACTTTCTAAAATTTTGTAATTTTATTCTCTATCACCTAGTGCCTCTGTTTTGTCATAAAAACAATTAGGAATTTAATCTCTCACTTAATCCATTTTAAACACATAAAACCTTTGAAAATTCATAACTTAAAATCTATAATTCCAAAATTAATAATTCTTGTTCCTGTGATCTTATTTTAATATGAAGATTATTAATGTGTATTTTGTTCTTATGTTTGGTGTAATGTTAATTTTGCCTATGCCATGTTTGTTTGGATTGCTACGACTAGCAGTGAGGTCACGTGTCCTCTGAAGATCATCCTAGTACCTGGAATCTCAAGGCCCAGGCAAGTTGTGCCCTTGATCACTTCTTTTACCCAGCCATGTTCTGATTAATCATAATGATCTGCATAGGTTAATTTTGATGGGACCCAATAGGTTACCCTAGTTTGTCTATCTTTATACCTTGTTTACCACTGAACTTTCTGGGTAGTACTTGCTAGTGCTATATGTGGTTTTGGGTATGAAGATACACTATTCATGGTTACACTTTTGTTATCAGTTATTATTTATTGTTCATGATGAGATCATTATGTTAATTGGAACATGGAGCGACCACCCGGGAAAACAGTGCTACCACAAGGGTGGAATGGGACGCCCTTGGCTGATTAATTAGGAAAGCTAGTGGAAGACTACCTTACCCGAAAGGGGCAAGGGCAGTAGGGGAGAGGTCAGTGTAGGGAGGCCCTCGGGAGGATTTTGCTGCGATGGCGGTCCTGCAAGGGATTCCTGCACTGGATCTTCCTATAAACTGTAGCGGGTTTTCGGAAGCTAGTGGAACTTTGTAAAGGCCTCGTAGTGTTACCCTGCCTCGCTTCCTTGGTAGAGGTGTATGGGATTCATGACCCCTTGGCAGATGGGTAACACGGCTTGTGGGTAAAGATGCGCAACCTCTGCAGAGTGTAAAACTGGTATACTAGCCGTGCTCATGGTCATGAGCAGCTCGGACCCTCACATGATTAACTTATGGAACTAAATTCAATTTGTCATATGCATTGCATCGCAGGTGATGTTGTTACTTCTGTTCTACTATTTAATTGGGATGGTATTTACTTATACTTAGTAACTGCTAATAAAATTTTGACCAACTTTAAAAGCAATGCTCAGCTCTAACCATCTCCTTTGGTAAGCCTTACACTTCACGTGAGCTCCCACCTTTGGCGAGTTCATGCACATTATTCCCCACAACTTGTTGAGCGATGAACGTATGTGAGCTCACTCTTGCTGTCTCACATACACCACAGGTCAAGACCAGGTACTGCAGGATGATGCTCATGGAGGATGCTGTGATGAGTTCGTGAGAGGTCTAGGTCGTCGTCTCCCAGTCAACTTTGGGTTGCTGGACCGTTGTCTCCTTATAATGTAATTATTTATTTTGTATAGAACTCCTGTTATATATAAAGTTGTGACATTCGATCCTGTGCCACTATACATCATATGTATGAGACTTGGTCCCAGCATACCTGGTGTTTATGTTAACCCCGGGTTTTGGACCCCTAAAATCCGGGTGTTACAGAAGTGGTATCAGAGGAATGTTGACTGTAGGACGAAACCTAGATAGAACTGGATAACCCTTATCTACTTACCTTACTCTGATTCTTTTCTAAACTTATCTTAATCTCTTCTCATCTAATTCCGCTTTACTCTGATTACTCTTACCTAATCACTTCTAAAGACTAATGTGGGTTTCACACTTTGAAATCCTGTGCCTAAAGTGACCTTTAGGAATAGGAGACCTACTCTTAGGAACAAAAACAAAACTATTTTCATAGGTATCTATGAACTTGAATGCTTGTTCTTATGATACTTGTTTGATTTGGATCTTTGATTGAGTGTGATGGATTGTGGAGTAATGTCCACAATTGCATCTGCATATACGCATAGGTATAAAAATATATTTATAAAATAACTAGACAACCTAGATTGTCCCCATTGGAACATATCTAGCTTAAGAGATTTATCTTATCCTAAAGGCTCTCATTCTAACCAATTCATCTTATCTTAAAAGATTCTCCCTTATCTTAATAGATTCATCTCATCTCATGAGATTCTATCCTACACTCATAGATCTATCTTATCTCAAAAGGTCTTAACTTATCCTAATGTATATAGATCCATCTTATCTTAAAAGATACTCTATTACTATTTATAGATTCATCTTGTCTTGAAAAGATTCTATCCTATCCTAATAAATCTAACTGACCTCAAAAGATTCTACCTTATCCTTATGGATTCATCTTGTCCTAATAAGCATATTTACCCCACCCTAGTAACAACCAAGATCTAATCCAAAGTAATTAGATATTATCTAGTCTAATCTAGTTACATCCAACCTAATCCAGATTCTATCTAATCTAAATATGACCCAATCTAAAGTGTGTTAATAACAGGTCAGATAATTTGGTTAGACACTGTCTCTACAAACATATCTTAACCTAAATTAATGTCTTACATCAACTCATCCTTGAACAATGGCCTACCTATATCATATAATCCATCCTATCTTAAAAGATTCTATCATATCCTAATAATATTTATCCTACCATGGTAGATCTAGCTAATCTTAACTAGTTTAATCTAGTCATACCAACCTAATCTGGACTCTATCTAATCCAATATGATCTAAGCTAGATTGAGTTACTTAATGCTGGTACACAAGATATGTCCATACTCCTAAATCACTTAAGCCTAATTTGGAGACTTATATCAACTTGGCCATACACAACAACTTGACCTATATAACAAGTTACATAACTTACCCAATCAATAGAGTCTTAATGGATTGCATAATCTATCAACCACCACCTGACATCGAATCAGATTTTGACCTACATAATAGGTTACATGACCTATCCAACCAATCTAGAGGCAAACAACCAAACCAAATTTTGACCAATCTCATTTAACTCCTAAGCCACCCACTAAACTAGCTGCTCTACCTACTTGTCACCCACAAAATCTAAGTCCCTAACTCTGGTGGCAACCCCAAGAATGAAGACACCAAGGTCTGAAAAGAACAGCTCAACCTCGACAAGGAAGGAGATAAGTCAAATCCAACTCCAAGAGGAATCAAGATCCACAGTTCAAGATGAAATCTTTCCTTATTATACTCTACCTTGCCACCAACTATACTTGCCATAACCGTGCCTCATCTAACATAATAGATGGCTAGACTTACTATATTATCCTAATCATCTTTTAACTAGTATTTAAGAAGCTTGGAACAAAACTTTTGGTTCCTAAACATAAAACCATAAGGGAAACTAAAACCAAACTTATTGCATCCCTTTTCTTACAAAATCTCGAGGACGAGATTATTTTTAAGGGGGGTAGGATTTGTAATACCCAAAAAATGTAAACCAGGAAAATAGGGGGTTGAAAGAGTTGATCACCCCAAGTGCATGACTTTTATTCTATATCACATGCTAACACTCATGTCCCAAATAAACCAAATCAACAATGGACACAATACCAAATTATGCATCCTGTTGGTCTTTGGTTGTATGTGCATTAAATAAAAATATATATATATATAATAAGGATAAAAAAAAGAATAATAATAATAATAAGTTAATGAATATCAGAAGTTGGATTAAACCCTAAGTTGAAATTTGGGTTTGAAAATAAAAAAAAAAGAAGAGAAAGATTATGAAAATACAAATGATATATATGTAAATAAATATATCCAGAGTCAATACCCCTAAATTCACAAATATAAGTTGTAGTGATGAACCATAGAGGTTTGAATTCAAATTTAAACTTGGAAATAGAGAAAATGGGATAGAGAATAAAATAGAGAAAGGATAAAAAAACTCCATGGGCCGACGACCACCATTTTGGCCCACCTTCTGGTGTACTCGCGTGCAGCCCATCTCCTAGCCGCGGCGCCGACACCTGGGGCCCACTGGCCAGCCCTCCGTTCTGCGCTGATCGTCGGGCCCACTCGTCAGACTCTCCTGCGCGGCGCGGTATTCTTCCTCCGTCAACCGAAGACCGCTTCCGAGGCCGCCATGCTCGGTGCTCGTGGCTGCGATTCCTTCGGTCCCGTGACAACTTGGGCAGCTTTCCGTGGCCCGCTACCCCTCTACGCGGATCCTTCGCCACCCGAAGCTGCCACTCGGCCGTTGGGGCCTGCTCCGTCGCGCGCAAGTCGCGGACCTCCCCTCCCCTCCTTGCTTTAAGGTGTCCGCCGCGCGGGTCACCGCCTTCGTCGGGATCATGGCGTGCGATAGTTTCGGATTCGGTTGAATCCTTCCGATCCGCGGACTCCATGGGCCATATAAAGCCGTGCCCCCTGGCCTTCTATTGTGTGGCGGAGAACCTGCGCCGCCATTGTTGAGAGAGCACCGCGTGAGGAGAGAGCGGCCGCCGCACCAAAATTTTGATGTCACCGGCGGTCTGGGTACGTGAGTAACCTCGGCGAATTAGTCGTCGTGCGGGGGATTTCAGTCGCGCGCCTTCTCGGGCGCGGAAGGTGCCGGCCACCCAAGAATCGTCCGTCAGGACGCAATCGTGCCCCTGCCCCCGCCCTTCTCCGTTGACGGGCGCCACCTCACCTCGCCCGACCACAAGTGAGTTCCTACCGTGGTCGCCTAGCCCTTAATTTCATTTTGCATACATTATTAGCCATAGCGGGTCGCCGGAGCGGTATGATTTTGTGGCGCCGGTGAGAGCTCCGCCGTGACCGATGCGCCTCTGCTCGGTTGCCGTCGGGAGGTTGGGGGAGATCCCCCTGGCGTTGGATCTTAATTCAGCGGCTGTGATTAGTCCGTACGTACCCTTTCACCATGTCTCGATCTGGTCCGTTAGATCGAACATGGACAGTCGCGATGTGAGCCTAGCGTTTTAAATCCAAACCGTCGATACCTGATCTCGTGGCTGCGGTTGTGTACCGGTTGGCGGTGGGATGGATCTAATCCCTACCGCCCGTGTGTGATCGGACGGCCCAGATTGCACCGTACCCCCTTCGCGGGTCAATTTGTTAAAGAGTCCTCGGGTTTCCGGGAAATAAACCCGCCGTCCACGTTCCCTGTTGACTGAGTCTCGGATCTTTTACGCCATAGCCCCTGTGCTTCTGTTTAATTGAGGCCCAGTCCAGAGAGTTATAAAATCAGGAAAATTAATTAGAAAATGAGTTTTTAATATAAAAATAATTCCTAGAATTTATATAATTAATAGAAAATGCATATGAACTCCAAATTAATCCATTCCACTTTCTAAAATTTTGTAATTTTATTCTCTATCACCTAGTGCCTCTGTTTTGTCATAAAAACAATTAGGAATTTAATCTCTCACTTAATCCATTTTAAACACATAAAACCTTTGAAAATTCATAACTTAAAATCTATAATTCCAAAATTAATAATTCTTGTTCCTGTGATCTTATTTTAATATGAAGATTATTAATGTGTATTTTGTTCTTATGTTTGGTGTAATGTTAATTTTGCCTATGCCATGTTTGTTTGGATTGCTACGACTAGCAGTGAGGTCACGTGTCCTCTGAAGATCATCCTAGTACCTGGAATCTCAAGGCCCAGGCAAGTTGTGCCCTTGATCACTTCTTTTACCCAGCCATGTTCTGATTAATCATAATGATCTGCATAGGTTAATTTTGATGGGACCCAATAGGTTACCCTAGTTTGTCTATCTTTATACCTTGTTTACCACTGAACTTTCTGGGTAGTACTTGCTAGTGCTATATGTGGTTTTGGGTATGAAGATACACTATTCATGGTTACACTTTTGTTATCAGTTATTATTTATTGTTCATGATGAGATCATTATGTTAATTGGAACATGGAGCGACCACCCGGGAAAACAGTGCTACCACAAGGGTGGAATGGGACGCCCTTGGCTGATTAATTAGGAAAGCTAGTGGAAGACTACCTTACCCGAAAGGGGCAAGGGCAGTAGGGGAGAGGTCAGTGTAGGGAGGCCCTCGGGAGGATTTTGCTGCGATGGCGGTCCTGCAAGGGATTCCTGCACTGGATCTTCCTATAAACTGTAGCGGGTTTTCGGAAGCTAGTGGAACTTTGTAAAGGCCTCGTAGTGTTACCCTGCCTCGCTTCCTTGGTAGAGGTGTATGGGATTCATGACCCCTTGGCAGATGGGTAACACGGCTTGTGGGTAAAGATGCGCAACCTCTGCAGAGTGTAAAACTGGTATACTAGCCGTGCTCACGGTCATGAGCAGCTCGGACCCTCACATGATTAACTTATGGAACTAAATTCAATTTGTCATATGCATTGCATCGCAGGTGATGTTGTTACTTCTGTTCTACTATTTAATTGGGATGGTATTTACTTATACTTAGTAACTGCTAATAAAATTTTGACCAACTTTAAAAGCAATGCTCAGCTCTAACCATCTCCTTTGGTAAGCCTTACACTTCACGTGAGCTCCCACCTTTGGCGAGTTCATGCACATTATTCCCCACAACTTGTTGAGCGATGAACGTATGTGAGCTCACTCTTGCTGTCTCACATACACCACAGGTCAAGACCAGGTACTGCAGGATGATGCTCATGGAGGATGCTGTGATGAGTTCGTGAGAGGTCTAGGTCGTCGTCTCCCAGTCAACTTTGGGTTGCTGGACCGTTGTCTCCTTATAATGTAATTATTTATTTTGTATAGAACTCCTGTTATATATAAAGTTGTGACATTCGATCCTGTGCCACTATACATCATATGTATGAGACTTGGTCCCAGCATACCTGGTGTTTATGTTAACCCCGGGTTTTGGACCCCTAAAATCCGGGTGTTACAACGACTTTGGAGCTTCTTCGCCTTTTACTTTCGGCGGAATCAGCGTTGACTTTTCGCTGTAAGCTCTGAGGAACGACTTTGGAGCTTCTTCGCCTTTTCAGTTTTCGGCACTCGATGGTGCGTTCTCAGCTTTTACATTTACATTCCTTGGGGGATTTTACTCTTATAGAACTAAAAAGGAAATTACATATGATGGCCCCATCAAAAACCTTTCTCCCCCTTTAGAAAGGAAAAGGGTGCCATAAAAAAGAAAAGAAAAAACATAAAAAGTTACATCAAGTTATACATAATATCGCCGAAGCTCATCCGCGTTCCAAGATCTTGGAATGTCGTTGCCGTCCATGTCCTTCAATCTGTATGAACCAGGTCTTGACAAAGATACTACTAAGAAAGGTCCCTCCCATTTCAACTGTAACTTGCCCACTGTGTCTGGGTTGGCCACTCTCCGAAGCACCAAGTGTCCCGGCTCAATATTCTTTAGCCGAACTTTTCTATCTCGCCATTTGACTGTTTCGGCCTGGTATTTATTGATATTCTCCACAGCTTGAAGCCTGATCCCTTCTAAAGCATCTTTTTCCACAAAACAAGCATCTTCAGGGCCTGATTCTGTCGAAGCTACTACTCTTATTGATCCAGTTTTAGCTTCTTCCGGAGTTATTGCTTCGTCACCGAATAATAACTTGAATGGAGTAAAGCCTGTAGACCTTGATGTTGTTGTATTGTGGCTCCACACCACTTTGGTTAACTGATCTGGCCACTTTCCCCTGGGTTGATTGAAGATTAACTTCATTATTCCTGTCATTATAATGCCGTTGGCTCTTTGAACGAGCCCATTTGACTCCGGATGCCTGACTGATGCAAAATGGATCTTCGTACCAATTTGATCACAGAAATTTCTGAAAGCTTCGGAGTCGAACTGTGTTCCATTATCTATAGTGATGGCCTTCGGTACCCCGAAACGACAAACAATATTCTGCCAGAAAAACTTTTGGACAGTGGCCGAAGTTATTGTGGCTAATGGCTTTGCCTCAATCCATTTAGAAAAATACTCCACAACCACTATAACATATCTTAAATTCCCTTGAGCCGGTGGTAATGGACCTAACAAGTCAAGGCCCCACCTTTGCAATGGCCAGATGGGTTGTATCAGCTGTGTTAAAGACGAAGGTTGTTTTTGATCTCTTGCACATTTCTGACAACCTTCGCACTTTTGAACCAATTCCGCTGCATCCGAAGCTGCCTTCGGCCAATAAAACCCTTGACGGAAAACTTTTCCAAGTAACGGCCTAGATCCAATGTGAGATCCACACAGGCCTGCATGTATTTCTTTCATCAACTCTATACCTTCGGTTCTAGATAAACACTTGAGCAGCGGAGCGCAAACTCCATGCTTGTATAACTCCCCTTCTATCATGACATATGGACAAGCTCTTGCCTCTATCCTTCTGTTATAAGCTTCGTCATCTGAAAGGAACTTACCCTGAAGGTAAGAGATGATCTCAGTTCTCCAATCTTCGCTATAAACAGGAGATATGTTGAGGACTGCTCTTTCAAGGAGCTCCACTGAAGGTGCCTTTATTGTTTCGAAGAACACATCCGAAGGTAACGGCAGCCCCTGTGCTGCTGACTTAGCTAGCAAATCAGCATGCTCATTTTGTCCTCGAGGGATATTTTTGACAGAAAATCCTTCGAAGGAAGCTTCGATTCTTCGGACCGTGTCTAGATATTTTTCAAGCTTCGGATCTTTAACCTTGCAACTTTTGTCGATATGACCCGAAACAACCTGGGAATCAGTTTTAAGAATCGCCCTTCTGATTCCCATTGCCTTTAATTTCCGAAGGCCCAGGAGCAGGGCTTCGTACTCAGTAATATTGTTTGTACAGCTGAAATCAAGTCTTGCCGCATAACAAGTTTTAACCTTGGATGGTGAGACCAACACAGCGGCTGCTCCTGCTCCGAAGGTTCCCCAAGAGCTATCACAAAACACTGTCCACACTTCAGCATCCTTATTTGTTTCTTCAACCTGAGCCCCTGGCGTCCAATCGGCAATGAAATCTGCCAACGCTTGAGACTGGATCGAGGATCTATGCACATAATCAATGCAAAATTCATTGAGCTCTGCAGCCCACTTTCCAATCCGTCCAGTAGCTTCTCTATTTCTCATAATATCCTTCAACGGCTGCGAAGAAGGAACAACAATATTGTATGCTTGAAAATAATGCCGAAGCTTCCTGGATGCCATCAAAACGGCATATAATACCTTCTCCAGTTCTGTATAGTTTTTCTTTGATACACTAAGGACTTCAGATACAAAATACACTGGAACCTGCCTTTTGACTTGGCCATCAAACTTCTCCTGGACAAGTGCTGCACTTACTGCTGAGTGCGAAGCTGCCACATATAACAACAAAGGAACCCCTGGCGTTGGTGGAGTTAATGTTGTTAAATCTATCAAATATTGCTTCAGCTCTTCAAAGGCTTTTTGTTGACTTGGTCCCCATTGGAAGACTTCAGCTGACTTCAGCACTTCGAAGAATGGTAAATTTCTTTCTGCTGATCTGGATATGAATCTATTGAGAGATGCCAACCTCCCTGTCAACCTTTGAGCCCCCTTTCTTGTAGTTGGTGGCTCCATTCGAAGTATAGCTTCAATTTTACTTGGATTAGCTTCAATTCCCTTTGTTGAAACCAAGCATCCAAGAAATTTCCCCTTCTTTACTCCGAAGACACATTTTTCTGGATTCAGCTTTAAGCCAGCTTGTCTGAAACTGGCGAAGGTCTCCTGCAAATCAGCAATATGATTTTCCTGTTTTGTGCTTTTTACAATGATGTCATCAACATAAGTTAGCACATTTCTGCCTATCTGAGACTGGAGGACCTTCGCAGTCATTCTGCTGAAACTTCCTCCAGCGTTTTTGAGCCCCTCAGGCATCCGAAGGTAGCAATATGTGCCACTTGGGGTTATGAAGCTAGTCTTCGGCTCGTCTTCCTTCTTCATCCAGATTTGGTGATAGCCTGAGTAACAATCTAGCAGACTCATGAGCTCTGAAGAAGCTGCTGCATCAACTAAAGAGTCTATCCTTGGCAATGGGAATTCGTCCTTCGGACAAGCCTTGTTGAGATCTGTGAAATCGATACACATTCTCCACTTGCCATTGGCCTTCTTTACCATAACAGTGTTAGCTAGCCATTCTGGATACTTCACTTCTCTGATAACTCCTGCACTGAGGAGTCTTTTTACTTCATTGCGAGCACCTTCGGCCTTATCATCAGACATTTTCCGAAGCCTCTGCTTTCGGGGTCTGAAGGATGGGTCAACATTGAGCGAGTGTTCAATAACATCCCGATTTACTCCGCAGAGGTCATTAGCTGACCATGCAAAAACATCTTTGTTGTTGAAAAAAAACCTTATCAAGGTTTTCTCCTGGTCTTCGGATAATTGAGAGCCCAACAGCACCTTCTGCTCTGCTATGTCCTCACATAAGAGCATGAGCTTCGGCTGATCTGCTGAAGCTGCTTTCTCCCTTCTGAATTTGTACTGCTCACAAGCTTCAGCTCCATCTATGTTATGGATTGCTTTGGAGTCAGTCCAGCTTCCTTCGGCCCTTCTGGCAGCTTCCTGACTTCCATGAATAGTGATGGGTCCTTGATCCGAAGGTATCTTCATGCAAAGATAGGCAGGATGAAGAATTGCTTCGAAAGCATTGAGGGTGCCACGACCGATAATTGCATTGTAAGGGTATTCCATGTCAACAATGTCAAACACAACTTGCTCAGTTCTAGTGTTGTTAACAAATCCGAAGGTTACTGGCATGGTAATCTTCCCAAGTGCTACAATCTGCCGTCCTCCGAAGCCACAAAGAGGGTGCGTAGCATCATGGATCTTGTCTTCGGGCTCTTGCATTTGTCTGAAGGCCTTAGCAAATATGATATCAGCTGCACTGCCTGTATCAACTAAGACATTGTGGACCAGAAATCCTTTGATCACACAAGATATAACCATAGCATCGTTGTGTGGATAATCCTTGAGTTGAAGGTCCTCTTGGGAGAAGGTAATAGGAATGTGAGACCATCTCGACTTGATGAAGGGTCCTTGCACCCCAACATGCTGTACCCTTCTCTGCGCTTCCTTCTTCTGCTTCTTGTTAGCTGGCTCTGAACATGAACCGCCTGTTATCGGGAACAGCAGCTTCGGAGCCGAAGCAGCTCCAACTTGATCGTTGAACGAAGCCATCAGCTCAAAAAAGTGGAAGTGAGTTCACCGGAGGTGGGCGCCAATGTTGGGGACTTGTTCTCAAAGGCTATGAATTAAGAACAAGGCAACACAGAAAGAAGTTAATGGTTAATGTCCTTCGTCCTCCGAAACGTTATTTCCCTTAGGATATAACGATTTTGGACGAAGGTTAAGAAGGACATACCTTCTTCATCACAGTTTATATCGATAAAAGGAAAAGCATGTGAAACATGAAAGAATACATGATTAACCATATAACATTATTAAGTGTCCCCATTATATAATTATGAAAGAATAAGAACAATATTGAATTACATTTGTACCTTCAATTTGGAAGGCCAAAGTACAAGGATGATGGAAAGCAAATGCCAAGTCCGCGTGAACAGTACGGGGGTACTGTTCATCTATTTATAGACACAGGACACAGCCTGTGAAGAATTACAATTATGCCCCTCATAAAAATTTACAACATTGACTCGGACCTTTATGGACTAAAAGGTCATTCTATCTTTAAGTCGGTTTGTAATACCGAAGCTTCATGAAGAGGGACCTTCGGTCATCTTCTGCGGACAGCTTCAGCCGAAGCTGCTTCTTCCTACAAGACCTTCGGCGCGACGAAGCATAGTCCCAACAGGTCTACTAACAAATCTACTTGTGAAGAGTTTAGTAGGATAATGATTCAAAATTTCGAGATGTCTATGATGGGGGAGTTGAAGTATTTCCTAGGATTTCAAGTAAAGCAACTCCAAGAAGGCACCTTCATCAGCCAAACCAAGTACATTCAAGATATATTTACCAAGTTTGGAATGAAGGATGTCAAGCCCATCAAGACACCCATGGGAACCAATGGGCATTTTGACCTCGACACTCGAGGTAAATCCATAGATCAAAAGGTATACTGATCGATGATAGGATCTTTACTCTATTTATGTACATCTCGACCGGATATTATGCTTTCCGTATGCATGTGTGCAAGGTTCCAAGCCGATCCTAAGGAAGTTCACCTTAGGGCCGTGAAAAGAATCTTGAGATATTTAGTTCATACACCTAAGTTTGGTCTTTGGTACCCCAAGGGATCCACTTTTGATTTAATAGGTTATTCAGATGCTGATTGGGCAGGGTGTAAAATTGATAGAAAGAGCACATCAGGGACTTGTCAGTTCTTGGGAAGATCCCTGGTGTCTTGGGCTTCTAAGAAACTAAATTCAGTAGCTCTTTCTACCACCGAAGTTGAGTATATTGCCGCATGTCATTGTTGCGCGCAATTGCTTTGGATGAGGCAAACCCTTAGGGACTATGGCTACAAATTTAGCAAAGTCCCTCTCCTATGTGATAATGAGAGTGCAATCCGCATGGCGGATAATCCCATTGAACACAGCCGCACTAAGCACATAGCCATTCGGTATCACTTTTTGAGGGATCACCAACAAAGAGAGGATATTGAGATTGCTTATGTTAGCACCAAAGAACAATTAGTCGATATCTTTACCAAACCATTAGATGAGAAAACCTTCACCAAACTTAGGAATGAGCTAAACATTCTTGATTCTCAGAATTTTGATTGATACTTTGCACACATAACTCATTTACGTACCTTTGATCATATATGTCTACGACTAATGTGTTTTCAAGTGTATTCCTATGCTAAGTCATAGATTGAAAGGGAAATGGAGTCTTCGGCAAAGACAAGGCTTCCACTCCACTCTATTGGTATTATTTACCCTTTGCCGTCACTCCACACCGCTCACCATTTTGGTATAATCTTCACTCTTATTACTAGTACCAATGGGGAGAAAGTAAAAAAGGGCTCTCAAATGTCTCCGTTTTTGGCGATTAATGCCAAAGGGGGAGAGAGTATTAGCCCAAAGCTAAAGGACCGCACCACCACCAATTTCAAAATTTGTATGTTTTCCAATTGGTTAGAATTTTTCAAATTGGTATCTAAAATATTTGATCTTCTTTCAATTGATAAAACCCTCTTGAACACTAAGAGGATAATTTCATCTAGGGGGAGTTTTGTTTAAGTCAAAGGAAAAGCATTTGAAACAGGGGGAGAAATTTCAAATCTTGAAAATGCTTCTTGCAAACTTATTCATATACCTTTGACTATTGCAAAAGACTTTGAAAAGATTTTTCCAAAAGAATTTGCAAAAACAAAACAAGTGGTGCAAATGTGGTCCAAAATGTTAAAATATCAAATCAAACTTATATACTTAGAAATGCTTTCATTTCAAAATAACTTATGCACATCTATCAAAATGCAAACTAGTTACATTCCTACACTTTATATTTGCTTTGGTTTGTGTTGGCATCAATCACCAAAAAGGGGGAGATTGAAAGGGAAATACTCTCAATATTTCCTATAATCGATTTTGGTGTTTGACGACCATTACAAACCTTGTGGACTAACCAGTTTGCCTAGTTGATCACTTCACAGGTGCATAGGTTCATCTATAACTATTCTAAATCGACTGTCCAGATACTTTTACTGGAACAGATATAGGGATGGACAATTTGACTTCTTCTTGGCCATAACTCAATTGAATGGTCCTCTGGTCCGCATTAATGATGGTCTTATTCTAGGCTAACCAGTTCATGCCTAGAATTACATCTATATCTTGTCCCTTTATAACAATCATGTTTGTAGGGAACTCACGTCCGGCCAAAGTTACGGGTACGTGGAAGACTACTTCCTTAGTAAATATTTGACCCCCAGATGAGTGAATAACAAATCCCTCCCTTGATTCAGTGCTACATATGCAATGCTTCTCCACAGAAGTCTTGCTCATAAAGGTATGCGATGCACCAGAATCAAAAAGGATAACTGTTGGGTGGTTGACAACGAGAAACATACCCATCATCACCGGTTCTCCTTCTGGTGTAGTCGCCACCTGGGTATAATAAACTCACCCAGTTTTCTTCATATTTTTACCTGCTTGAGGGTTGGCCATGTTTACCTTTCCTTGATTTGCGTTCCTAGAAGTTTGTTGAAAGTTTGATTTGTTCTGCTTCGGATAGGGGCAGTCCTTGATGAAATGTTCGGACTTTCAACAATTAAAGCAGCCACTTGAGGAACTGGGAATGGCAGGGAAACGAGCACCAGGGGCACTCGACTGATTGTTCTGGGTGGGGGTAGGAGTGGGACGGGTGAACACGGGTTGTCTGAAGGGATATGTGGGTGGACGAGGAGAAGAACGATTTGGATTGAAGGGACGGATTACCAACCTTGTCCGCTTTTCAGACCCCTAGGATGGCCCTTCACCCACATATCTTTTTGGCTTTCCTTGTCCTGAATTTTTGGCTTCAATAGCAGTGTTGTGCTGACAGTCCTGCTATACGTGAGATCCAGACACGTAGCCATTTTACGCTGGAGTCAGTCATATAATCCTCTCATGAAGCAATTTGTCTTTTTCAAGTCTGTGTCCACTTGATCGATGGCATATTGGGAGAGGTGATTAAATTTGTTGAGATACTACATCACAGAATCTCCCCCTTGCTTCAGCCGTATGAATTCCTCCAGCTTCATCTGTAGCACTTGAAAGGGAAATACTCTCAATATTTCCTATAATCGATTTTGGTGTTTGACGACCATCACAAACTTTGTGGACTAACCAGTTTGCCTAGTTGATCACTTCACAGGTGCATAAGTTCATCTACAACTATTCTAAATCGACTGTCCGGAATACCGTCCGAGCCCTTGCGGCGGACCGTCCGCGACACCAAGGTGACCCTCGGATAGGAACACTACATAAAAGCAAGTCTACACTATGGATCGTCCGATGGAAAAGCAAGCACCGTCCGAGACCAGGCGTGGACCGTCCGGCCTCAGGCGCGGACCGTCCAGTCGGCGCAGAACCAAAAAACCCGAAGGTGACGGGTTCGGTAAAATGAATTATAGCGTCCTCGCGGACCGTCCGGGGTGCACGACCAGACCGTCCGCGATTGCCTTTATCTGACATCTGACGATGCATTAAATGCTATATAGCCATTGATATAGCCGTTACTGCTGACCGTAGTGATTTCAGCCGTTGATGTGCAGGGGCGGATCGTCTGGACCAGGGGCATAGACCGTCTGCGGTCGGCAGAAAGGGAGCAACGGCTAGGAAGTGGTTGGGGGCTATGAATACAACCCCAACCACCTCCATTCACTTCAACCCAAGCATTCCAATCTTCCACATTCAATACAAGAGCTAGCAATCCATTTCAAGACACAATCAAACCTTCCAATCTCTCCAAGTTCCAATTGAGAAAAGTGATCATTAGTGATTAGTGACTTGAAAGAGAGAGTGATTTGTGTATTATTTGTCGCTCTTGTCGCTTGGCATTTGCAATCATGCTTTCTTCTTCTCCCATTCTTATTCTCAAGTGACTTGTAATCAAAGCAAGAGACACCAAGTGTGTGGTGGTCCTTGCGGGGTCTTAGTGACCCATTTGATTGAGAAGAGAAGCTCACTCGGTCTAGGTGACCGTTTGAGAGAGGGAAAGGGTTGAAAGAGACCCGATCTTTGTGACCACCTCAACGGGGACTAGGTTTGCAAGAACCGAACCTCGGTAAAACAAATCCTCGTGTCACTCGATTTATTTCTTGGTTGATTTGTTTTTGCCCTCCCTTTCGGACTCGGTTTTATTTCTAACGCTAACCCCGGCTTGTAGTTGTGCTTTAAGTTTATAAATTTCAGTTTCCGCCTATCCACCCCCCTCTAGGCGACTTTCAGCACTCCTTCCGGAACATAATGTTCCCTAAATGCCAGTTTAAACTCTTCCCACGTGATCTGATGTCCTGCAGGCTGAATGGCTGAAAATTTTGCCCACTAGGTGCTAGCAGGACCCTCAATTGTTGGGCGGCAAATAGGGGCTTCTGTGTCTCAGTGCATCGGATCAGCCCGAACTTTTGCTCCATCACCCGCACCCATTCATCTGCTTCCAGGGCTTCTTCAGCCTTAACAAAGAGTGGTGGACGGGTCTCAGAGGATCCTAGATATGTGGTATCTCATGGTCCTTGAGGTTGACCTCTTCCTCCATGTTGCTGAAATTGATTTTCCACCAATTCACACAGGAAGCGCGTGTTGTCGGTGGTAGCGTTGACTAAGGCAGCGATAGCCTCAGCCAGTGTAGGAGGTACAGGTGGTGGGTTGGGAGTTTCCTCCCAGCCGCGAGAAGTTCTCGCCCCATCATGAGCACGAGTTCGCGATGGCATCTGAGGAAGAGAAACATCCTGAATTATTACATGCCAAACATACACCATCTTTATTACATTGTGCTGAACTGTAATAATTATACATACTCAGTAGTACAACTCGACTTCCTTATTTATTTTACATAAGGACATTACTTAAACTATACTACTCTAATTCTCTTCGTCCTTAGCTGCTCCACTACCCGCTTCAGGAGACCGTTCATCTGCAAGGTTCATGAAAGGAGGGGCTCCAAAAAGGTCCAACCCCCCATCAGATCCTCCATTAAAAGTTCCAGATGGTCCAGCTCCCATTGCTGCAACTTCTAGTGGCACGTTCGGATGCATCCGGTCATACAACACGTGCACCTCTTCATGCAGGGTGTTACAATACGCTTGCAGGTTTTCCAAGGATGCGCTTAGTTCTGCTACCCGAGCTAGAGCCTTGGCCTCACAATCCCAAGCGAAAGAGCGCGAATTTACGACCCAGTCAATGGTTGTGTCGTGTTCCGCAATTTCCAGCTGCAAGCGTTGAACTTCCACTGACAGTTCAGCAATGCGGCGGCTATCGCGCACACGTTCCCTACTCCCGTGGCGTAGCTCTGACATAAGTCGCGCCACCCTAGCCTCCAAATCCCCTTTTGGGTCGTTGCTTCAACTGCTGCTCCCCTCGTGTCTAGGAGCCAGCTGACGCCGGGGTACATCATGTGGTCCAGTTGCTTTGCGCTGGGTGGTCTTGGTTCGCGCCATATCTCCATAAGAGGGGAAAGTTTATTTAGTGTAGTTTAAACATGATGCATGCATAACTTAATAATCATGGAATCAACTTTTCGTTGATCCCTTATTTCCTAAGCATACTATTATTTAGCACTCTGTTACCCGACTCAAAAGGTAAGTTACTACCAGAAAGTGGTAAGATAAGAATGAAAGAATGTTTCAAGGTAAGTATTTAAAATTTTTTTGAAGTACTACGTAATGTCCGAAGAGACTGGCTTCGCTCTGATACCAGCTGTCACGGAACCTCCCAAGTTATTAGGCCCACCTACATATGTCCTTGTCCTAAGGACCTCAGATAGTCATGCAGGTGTGCATAATCACTCGACAAGTTCGGTTATCTGTATCTTCATCATATCGCCCAAGAGCGCTTCACCCATCACGCAGACATTACACACATAATCAGATTAAAGAATAAGCGAAAAGGATTACAATAACATAATTTACATTCATATAAAATATAGAGAGAGTATTTATTACATAACGGGTGTTCGAGTGCAGCACTTATTATTACATAACTAGGAGGCAAAACACCCTCCCACAAACAAGTTCAATGATCATGCGCCTGCTTTGTCACCACCTTAGAGCAGAAACAGCAAAACTCGGCTGTTTCATCACCTACAACAACATGGGTTCGAAAACCCTGAGTACAGAGTGTACTTTCGCAAGTCTTACCCGACAAAGGAAAAAGACTTCTTAAGGATATGCTTGCTCATGGGAATCAAGGTAAAGTTGATCAAGAATCAAAGACTCTGTTTGCAGAAAAGCTTACTAACAGTGGATCCTTAAAAGTCCATTTTTATTATCAGGTTAAGTAATTACATGCATCTAGAGTTCTTTCTATCCTAGATCAAACACTTGGCCTACACTAGCCGTCTTTTATCATTCCTTCAGTTCACTGGATTGCTACGTGTAAGTTAGTGACCAAGTCTTCATGTCCGAGAAGTAACGGCGATCTGAATCGTTTAATACTCAGCTGGGGATCTCCAACCACACGACATATGTAGCACTTAACCATTGCATATGTCAACTCACCACCGGGTTTCTCAAGACCAGAATGGGTTCACGCCAACCGAGAGCACAGATACACCACCGTCCCGCCTCTTGCCACGGAGGGTACACGCTACTCTCGCCATGTCTCCACTCCAATTGCGTGGTGGCCTTTCTGGTATTGGTCTGACCGAGGCAAAGCTTATCCATGATGAGGCATGTGGCCAGTTAATAGGTCCTCGATCATCAAGCCTACATCGGTTCGGTCCTTAATCGACTCAGACGGAGACACGACACCGAGACTCTCTTCTCGCGCAAGTCACCCGCCCGGTCTCATCTTTATCATTTACAACCCAAAGTTTGGTACCTGACAGATGTACATCTTTTCAGATGTTGAACCCATCACGGCCATGATGGATTCACCATCATAAGTCTTTTCTTTGTAAAATTCCCATCCCCTATGAAGCATCACCTTTTGTTTAAAACAAAACATTTTGTTTTCTAGAGCAAAGCTAAGCATCAGAAAACCTTAAGCAAATCAGGTAACAATGAATGGTAATCAGTTCCGAGGAAAGGAATGCGGCAATTGTTTAGCACACAACTCCTATCAACTAATGCATCATCTCAAGTGACAAAGAGTTTAAACCAACAAGGAAAGGAGTAAATGCACCGAGGCTTGCCTTGTGTTGCAGGAGGTTTTGGGTCTGTCCCACATATGTCAAAATAGAAGTTGTTCTCAACCAGTGGATTCTCAGCTTGCGCGACAACTTCTTGTTCGACTACAGCATCTTCTTTGTTTTATATACATAACAATACATATACATGAATGCTTATGTGACGCTATGAATATGCAGTTATATAATAGAAACATACTAAGTTGTATCTTGAATACAACTTTCCTTCACGGTACAGACTAATCACTAGGGTTTCCTGAGTTAGTATTCTATCAATGTTAGACAATTATACCCTAGGAAGCTAGCTTATTGGGTTTGGGACCAAACAATGTCCAAATCATTTCAAACTTCATCCAATGGCTTTAATCATCAAATTAAGCTTACCCAAAAGGTTTTATTATTTTTGGAGCTACTAAATTAATTCTAAAATTCTAAAGGGCTTGGTTTAGGCATCTTTAAATGCTAAATAATTCCAGGTTTTGAATGAAAATCTTGGAACTATTTTTATTAAATACTAGATGATTTTAGAAGTCTAATAAAATTGGTCTCTTATTTTTACCATTTTTCTAGTATTTGCTACAAATTTTCAAGTCTGGCCGAAAAAATAAAAAGGAAAACTATGAATAGTACTGGGCTAATTCTGGCCCAAACTGGCCCGCGAACAGAGGAAACGCGCCCGCGCGCGTCTGCGTTGGCAATCTTGCTTAGGGACCCTCAGCGATTTGAAAAACCGGTAAAGAACTTGTGACACTATTTCTCTGTTTCAGTGACATTTGCGCATAAACCCTTGCACTTCTATTTCTTCACGGCTCTCGGTCCACGATGGAACCGCGCCGAGCACATGGCTGGAGTCGTGATTCCACGGCGATGGTGACCCGTACAAGAGGCAACAAGCATACGAACATCGTGCGCAAGCCTACCCGAGCAAAAGCCCTCACTCAATTGGATGGGTTCGACCCTAATCGATGCTTGTTCACGGTCACGGCGGCGCAAGGGCTCCGGTGAGCGTGTTCTGGGCAACTAAAAGCGGTAGCGCCTAAATTGAAGCTAGGGTGAGTTTTACTGATTCATCAGAGGTCGAGTACACGCACTAATTTGGACCGAACGGGGATGGATGAGTGGGTCGACGTGGGTGTGCGCTCGGAGGTGTTCCGCAGCAGCGAGATGATGTTCTTGATGCCCGAACGCGGTAGCGCTCAATCGGTTGGGCCAATGAGCAACGTTAACAGTCAAGGATGCTAAAACATGGAACAGAGGGTGATGAACGGACCTGGAAAGGGCTGAGCACGGCAGGATGCCTCATGGCGGCGCAAGTGACCCGATTTGGGGAAATCCAGTGATTGTGGGCTATGGTGCACGGCAGATGCTAACTGTGGGCGTTATGAGCATGTAATAGATAGGTGGAGCGAGGGTAGTGCTCAATTTATAGGAACCGGCAACGTGCTTCGCCAATTTGGGCTAAAGACGATCACGGCGACGGTGGGATATTCCACAGGACGAGCTCGTCGTGGCGTCCGCTAGTACAATGGCTCAAGGATGGTAATTACAGGCTTGCCACGGTTATAGCTACATGGTGAAAGGGTCACGGCGTGGCGCAATCGCGGAGAACGGCGGCCACTACGGCGACGATCATCTGGCCACGTCGCTGCGCAAGTGGGTACGGCGAACTGGGCAGTAACAATGCTCAGGCTCATCCCAACGCCGAGATCTTTCACCGCAAGCCGTTATCCACGCACCACCGGGCACGAATCACAGTGCCGGCGTGGATCGTGGTGCGGGTTCACCGGCGGTGAGATTCACTGAATCTGTGATCTTTTGCAGATACTGTACAATCGCGATCTTCTTCAGTCGTTCTGACAGAACAAATTGAAGGGCTTCGTTCTCCAATTTTCATGTGACAACCCACTAATCCGTCTGTATCAAAGTTGTTCTTCTATAAACCAGCTTCAATTTTGTTACAAAGTTCTTGGTCAAATACTCACTAAATCATGCATAATTCGGCCCCAATTTTTGTTAGACACCACTATTAGTCAAGTTTCAGCATCTGACCCGACTGACAGCCTAACTTTCAGTCCATTTTTCTCCAATTTCTAAGTAGCTCTAGGGCTAGGTCACTTAATCAAACTTAAACTACTAACATAGCTCTACAAGTTTGTTGCAATGACCCATGGCAAAATCTCCATGTATTAAGAGATACAGGGTCCCAAAGTCAGTCCAATTACACTGTTTTTTAGAGTTAAGCCACATGGGTGCACTTGGGGCTTTTGCAATTAAGTCCAAATTGTTCCACACAACTTGGAAGTCTCCAAATGTAAAAGTTTCCTAATTTTTAATACTCTTCCACTTTGATATAGACACTTTGGTCCAAAAGTTTATAGAAATCAAAATCACTTTATAGGGCACAAATTAGGGTTTCTAGGGTTCTCATTAGGGTTTTGAGTGCTCTAGGGTTTGTGTGCCACTCAAATCCATCAAGTTTAGTCTCTTATGAACATTTCCAATAACTTTTGAGATAATACTCAATTTGGCATCACACACACCCATATACCTCAATCCCATGGTTAAGTACCTTACTCTAGGGTTAAGAAGCACTCCAAGTCATCACATCACAACTTGTTTTTGAAGTTTTAGCCTAGTGGATAAATTCTAGGTGTAAAAAACATAATGAAATTTCAATGCATAAGATGTCATGCCCAAATTTTAGTTCTTGTAACACCAGGGGTGTTACAGAGATCCCCAGCTAGTTATTAATCGATTCGGATTGCCGTTACTTCTCGGACATGAAGACTTGGTCACTGACTTACACGTAGCAATACAGTGAACTGAAGGGATGATAAAAGACGGCTAGTGTAGGCCAAGTGCTTGATCTAGGATAGAAAGAACTCTAGATGCAGGTAACTACTTAACCTGATAATAAAAATGGACTTTTAAGGATCCACTCATAGTAAGCTTTTCTACAAACTGAGTCTTTAAATCTTGGTAAGCTTTACCTTAATTCCCCAAAAGCCAGCATATCCTTGATAGTCTTTTTCCTTTGATGGGTAAGACTTGCAAAAGTACACTCTGTACTCAGGGTTTTCGAACCCATGTTGTTGTAGGTGATGAAACGGTGGAGTTCTGCTGTTTCTATTCCAAGGTGATGCCCAAGAAGGAGGAAGAACACTAAACTTATTTGGGGAGGGGGTTTTTCATCCCGATAATGTAATAATAAGTTCCACACTCGAACACCCGGTTATGTAATAACTACTCTTTCTATATTTTTATACGAATGTAAATTGTATTTTTTAATCATTCCCGCTCATTCTCTACTCCGATTATGTGTAATGTCTGCGTGATGGGTTAAGCGCTCTTGGGCGATATGATGGAGATACAGATAACCAAACTTGCCGAGTCATTATGCACACCTGCATGACTGTCTGAGGTCATTAGGACAAGGACATCTATAGGTGGGCCTAATACCTTTGTAGGTTCCATCACAGCTGGTATCGGAGCGAAACCCATCTCTTCAGACATTACATAGTACTTCAAAAGATTTTTAAAATACTTACCTTGAAACATTCTTTCATTCTTATCTTGCCATTTTCTGGTAGTGCATCATGTTCATGCATGCATCATGTTCAAACTATACTAAATAAATCTTCCCCTCTTATGGAAGTATGGCGCCCACCAAGACTACCCAACGAAAGGCAACTAGACCTCGAGGTGTGCCCCGGCACCAGTTGGCTCCTCGACATGAGGGGAGCTGTAGCGGAAGCAATGATCCAATAGGGGATCTTGAGGCCAGGGTGGAACGCCTCATGTAAGAACTATGTCATGGAAATACGGAGCGTGCGCGAGATAGCCGCCGCATTGTTGAGTTGTCAGCGGAGGTTAATCGCTTGCAGCAGGAAATCGTGGAATGAGACACGGCTATCGACTGGGCCATAAATTCGCGCTCTTTCGCCTGGGATTGCGAGGCAAATGCTCTAGCCCGGGTTGCAGAACTAAGCCATCCCTGGAGAATCTACAGTGTATTGTAACACTCTGCATGAGGAAGTGCATGTGTTATACGACAGGCTACATCCGAATGTACCACCAGAGGTTGCAACCATGGAAGCCGAAACATCTGGAGCAGCTAGTAGAGGACCTAATGGGGAGTTGGATCTTTTTAGAGCCCCTCCTTCCATGAACCTCGCAGATGAACATTCTCTCGAAGTTGGCAGTGGATCAGGAGCGGCCAAGGACGATGATAATTAGAGTAGTGTAGTATAAGTGGTGTCCTTATGTAAATTAAATAAGGAAGTTGAGTTGTACTAATGAGTATGTATAAATTAGTACTAGTTTGGCATAATGTAATAAAGGTGGTGTACTTTCGGCATGTAATAATTCAGTATATTTTTCTTCCTCACATGTCGTCAAGAACTCGTGCTCAAGACGGGGCGGGAACTTCCCGAGGTGGGGGGAAACTCCAAACCCGCCACCTGTACCTCCTACATTGGCTGAGGCTATCGCTGCCTTAGTTAATGCTACCGCTGACAACACACGTTTCCTAAGTGAATTGGCGGGGAATCAGTTTCAGCAACATGGAGGCAGAGGTCAACCCCAAGGGCCACGAGACACCACGTACTTGGAGTTTTCTGAAACTCGTCCATCGCTTTTTGTCAAAGCAGAAGAACCTTTGGAAGCAGATGAATGGGTACGGGTTATGGAGCAAAAATTCGGACTGATCCAGTGTACTGAAACACAGTAGCCCCTATTCGTCGCCGAACAATTGAGAGGTCCTACCAGCACCTGGTAGGCAAATTTTTCAGCTATTCAGCCTGCAGGACATCTGGTCACGTGGGCGGAATTCAAACAGGCGTTCAGGGAACATTATGTTCCAGAAGGGGTTTTACAAATGAAGTTGGAGGAGTTTATACGTTTAAAGCAAGGGAGAGACACGGTAATGCAGTATCTCAACAAATTCAATCATCTCTCGTAGTATGACATAGATCAAGTGGACACAGATTTGAAGAAGAAAATTTGTTTCATGAGAGTTTTGAGTGATCGACTCCATTGCAAGATGGCCACATGCCTGGATCTCACCTATAGCTGGGCCATAAGCACAGCGCTGTCCGTGGAAGCCAAGAATTCAGGACAAGGAAAAACAAAGAGATATGGGGGTGAAGGATCATCTCAGGGGTCTGAAAAGCGAACAAGGTTGGTAATTCGTCCTTTCAACCCAAATCGCTCTTCTCCTCGTCCACCCACATATCCGTTCAAACAACTAGTTTTCATTCGTCCCACTCCTGCTCCCACCCAGAACAATCAGCCGAGTGCCCCTGGTGCTCGTTTCCCCGCCCTACCCAGTTCCTCAAATGGCTGCTTTAATTGTGGAAGTCTGGACACTTTATCAAAGACTGCCCCTATCCAAAGCAGAATAAATCAAATTTCCAACAGACTTCTGGGAACACAACTCAAGGAAAGGGAAATGTGGTCAACCCTCCTGTGGGCAAGAACACAAAGAAAACTGGGCGAGTTTATTACACCCAAGTGGCGACCACCCCGGAAGGAGAACCAGTGATGATTGGTACATTTCTCGTTGCTAATCATCTCGCTGTCATCCTTTTTGATTCTGGTGCATCACATACTTTTATGAGCAAGACTTTTGTTGAGAAACATTGCATACATAGTACTGAATCAAAAGAGGGTTTTGTTATTCAATCGCCTGGGGTTCAAATATTTACTAAGGAAGTAGTCTTCCATGTACCCGTAACATTGGCCGGACATGAGTTCTGTAACACTCCTAGTGTTACCAGAACTAAAATGTTGACATGACATCATATGCATCATCATAATCTTGATTGATACACCTAGAATGCATCTACTAGGTCTAAAAATTTCGAAACAAGGATAGAGTGTTGTCTTGTTGAGAGCTAGAGAAGTTTGAGAGTTAATGAGAGATCAAGTGCAAGTAAACCGCTCCTAATCAAAAGATGCTTTGGCCATGGGAACTATGTATCAAAGTTGGGCCTTGAGTTAAAGGGCAACTTTACCTTTAAATGATGGACAAAAGATGAGACTCTTGACTGGAGAAAAACAATCTCAAATGAAACACTAAAGTTGCCCCAAAGTGGATTTTAAGATCTAGCTATGTTTTGCTAAAAGTCCATATATCAAAGTTGTGGAGCTTGGAAAAGTGAAAAAGTTTCTTATTTGGAGATTTCCAAGCTATGTGGAAAAGTTTGGAGTAAATTGCAAAAGTTCAGAATAGGGGGAATTTGAATTCAGCACAGAATAGTTTTGTTTAGCCGTTTTTGGACCCCTGTAACTTTTAAACTATGGACTTTTAGTAAAAGATTGTTATATCAAACTTGTAGAGTGACTATAGGAGAACAAACGTTATTCGATGGGATGCCCTAAAACCATATGCTACTAGGAGTAAAGGTGGTTCAAAGTGGTGTTGGCTGAATTCTGAATTTTCAGATTTGGACTATTATCTAAGTCTGAATTTCAGTGATTGTGACTGACTTTGGAGCTTCGTGGTAAATAATCCATAAGGTTTTGAACTATGGTTTCTATAGAGAAATTGAAGACCATAAGTTGGTGTACAAATGTCGTTAAGGGTGATGGATATGATCCTACACAAAAAGTGGAGAGACTGAAAATGGACTGTTAGGTTACTGGTGACTGAAATTGGTTCAGTTAACTAAAACTGAAATTCAGTAAATGGTGGCCAATTTGGAGCTCATTTGTGATCAATCCAAGTGGTTTTGGACTAACGTTTCCATAGAAGAGTTGGAGCCCATAGTACAGAGAACAAGGTTTATTAAATAAGTTTGATTTGGGGCTACACTAAATTTGCAATAAATTGTGCTCAAATTCTCTCTGTCAGGTGTGAGTTCAGTTTTTGGTTCAGTTAACTGAATCTGAAGTTAACTGAATAAGTTAACTAAATCTCCCTGACCTTGCTTAGAAAAGGGAGAAAATGCTGCTCCAAGTCGCTCTGTCAGACTGGGATTTCAGCAATTGTTTCAGTAAACTGAATCTGAAATTCAGTGTTTTCCTTCGGGTTTTGAAGCTCCCCTGTACCTAGTCCATGGAGTTTCGAGCTGCAATCTGTATAGCAAAGAGTTAAAGGGTATATTGGAGAGAAATTTGTATTCAAGTCGTTTCTCTGTTATCATTTGGAATCTTGTGATGCGAGGAGGGGAAGATGTGGGTTTAGTCTGGTGTCGAATTCAGTTTAGAATCTGAAGTTTGATTCAGTTCACTAAAGAGTTTAGAAAGCAGCAGGTTCTTCTCAATTTTGGACCTCTTTAGTTTCTAAATTTTCGAACTTTTGGTGGGTAATCATTATATCAAACTTGAAGATCTGTTGTTGAGAAACAATTTCGGTTAAGAAGGATTTCCATGTTCTTATTCCGATCTAGGAAAAATTTTGCTCGAAGTCGAGCTGTCCGACATGTTCGGCACTCAACTGGGATCAGTGGACTGATGGGAGCCGTGCTCAACCTGAATGTGGACATCAAACTAGTTCTTGTGTGCCTGACCGTAGTGCTTATTCAACTTGTGCCAAGGTTTGTGTGGGCTTGTAGCAGTGGGCGTGGGACCGGTAGCAGATATTTGAATTCACCCCTGCACCTTCTCGACCCTTGTTTTTTTTGAGAAAGTGAACAGCAGCCGTCAGTGTGTGCAGGCCACGCAGCTGCTTGCCACCGTTCAGCTGTAGCCGGTGCTCATGCGTGAGTTTGCCACGCAGCTGTCTGCGTGTTTGCTTCAGCTGTGCAGATAGGTTGTGCTGGTGGTCGAGGTTTCTTTCACTCTTCTGAACCTGGACCCTGCTTTTCCTCTGCTCTTCTCTCAGTTGCCGTACGCCAGAGCTCCCCTTCTGTGGCCAACCATATCGGGTGAGGTTTTATGCTCTCTATTCCATGTTTTCTAGCCCCAGCAGCCACCCTGTACTTGCTCATTTCCAAGTTGTGCTCCAGCGAGCTTCTCTGTAGTTCTTCCCCAACCGCTCGCTCTCAGCCTGTCTGGTCCTGCATACTTCAGCACCGTTCTCCAGCCGTCCGAGCTCCACCTCATCGTCGTCCTGCTGTTTCAGCGTCGTATCCCTCGACCTCATCGCTGCAGCACCGGTGCTCTCGTCGTCGCTGAGCTCTTGGCGCGCCATGACATCATCGTCGTTTTCTCGCCGACCGCGCTCGACCCACAGCTCCTTTGCGTCGTCGTCTTTGACAACCCGCAGCCTCTGCTCCGACCTCGTCGCACTTCACGCTCCTCACACCCAGCAAGTTGTCGTGCTCGACGTGTTTTCTCTGTGCGGCCTTACGGGTTCCTCTCGCTTCATCGGCTTGTCACGTGTTAGATCAGGTATGGTTCGGATATATGTGTAAATTTAAGAGAAAGTCCAAAAGAATTGGTTCTTGTGTGATTGTGGTCGGCTATGGTTAGCACCATCATCCTTATCCCGTGATTATGCGTGATGATTGGAGAAGAAAGGATTTAGACTGTGTGCTAGAAGTGTTTAAAAATAAAGCACTAAAAATTGTAGGAAAATTTATGTAAGCTTATCTTGGGCATATTAGCTCTTGGGTAAAGTTTGAGCTGTTTGGGCAATGTTTGCATAGCAAACTAATTGTTGCTCAAAATAGAAGAAAGGATTTCATCCTTGGGTAATTAGGGCATCTAGTGTCTTAGTAATGGGATGAAGTTGCTTATTAAGTTTGAGGTGTTTGGGTGAAGTCTTAAAAGGATTAGCTCCCTAGTGACTTGTAGCTTGTGATGATAGCTTGTAGGTGTATTCTAGATGTATTCTTTATTACCCTCTAGGCAAGTTGCATTTTCATGGCATTGCACAAGCATTCATAAGCATGTTATCTCATGTAGAGCTCTCTAAAGAAGTGGACATCAAAGAGAAATTTGCTCCAGTACCTGAATACCCATTGATGGGGTTCCATCTAACTATTATCTAGTAGAAGGATTTTGGATCTTCTCTGCAACAAAGGCAAGCCCCGATGCATTTACCACCTCCCTTGTGTTTACAAAATTTTATCACTTATATGCTGCATTAGGTGATAGGAGTTGATTGATTAAACACTTGATGCATTACCATCCTTGAAAGATTGATTACCATACCTTGTCACCTGTTTTATAAAAGCTAGAGATGCTTAGTCATGCTATAGACTAAGAAAAATGTTTATGATCTATGACTCATGTTTTTTACAAACAAGAAAATGGGCTTGGGATAATGAAGGCATCAAGACGTTGATAAATTAATTATCCAAGCATGGCCCCTCTGTCAGGCGCCAAAGTTTTGAAATAGTTTAAAATGGGACCAGACGTTGAGCAGGAAAGGTCATCCGTCTGTGTCGATTAAGGACCGTACCGATTGTTGGCCTGATGATCTAGGACCTTTTAATTGGCCACATACCTCGTCATGGGTAAGCCTGAACCCGGCTATTCCATACGTGAAAAGACAACCGCGCACTGGACGTGGGAGATGGTGGGAGTAGCAGTTACCCTCCTGATAAGAGGCTGAATGGTAGGGTAATGTGCTCACGGGTAGCGCAGATCAATTCATGTAGTGGAGGATCCGTGGGAATGGTTGACATATGCAAGGGTTAAGTGCTCCATATGTCGTGTGGTTGGAGATCCCCAGCTGGGTATTAATCGATTCGGATCGCCATTACTTCTCGGATATGAAGACTGGAACACTGCCCTTCATCGTAGATAACAAGCGAAACAAAATTTGGATTTTAAAAGCAACCTAGTGTAGGTCAAGTGAATGATCTAGATTAGGAAAATGCTAGATTCAGGCTAGAAGATTCAGGTAATAAACTAACTTGTGAAATAAAACTTGGCTTAAGGACCCACTTCTAGTAAGCTTTTTTGCAAAATGAGTCCTTGAACTTTCTTGAGCTTTACCTTGATTCCCAAAAGCCAGCATACCCTTGAGAGTATTTTCTTTAGTCGGGTAAGTCTTGCTGAGTAATTGCGTACTCAGGGTTTTATCCCTTGTTGTTTTTGTAGGAGAAGTTTTATTCCCTTATCTTTGGGTTAGTTACTTCATGTGGAGGACTTGAAGCTTAGAAGTTTTTATATATCTCTTATGGAAAGGCTTCACCTTTCCAATTATTGTAGTTAAGTTATGCCCTTCGAGTACTATCAGGACTTGTAATAAATACATCTCTTTCTACCATGTAAAACTTGAGTTCTGGAATGTAAAGTGTACTTTATAAAAGTCTTCCGCTCTATCTCCAATGTGTGTGTATCAAATGTGATTACTGTAATATACCTGTTATGTGGGAGATCCTTAGGATGATGAGTTCTAGTTGGCAAACTCGATAGCCTTGTTAAGTTACCCGGTACACGTGCACAGCCATCTGAGGCCATTAAGGCAAGGATTGGTGCATGTGGGCCTGATAACTTGGGAGGGCTGTCACAGCGTGGTATCGGAGCGATCCCCCATTAGCATGGATATTAAAGTAATCCTTTGATAAACTTCAAAATGATTTTTATAAACTTAAGAATCTATAATCAAGGCCTAGTAGAAGTGCAAATAATATGTGGTTAAAACTAAGGACTATCAGGTGGCTTAGTTTAAGATGCTAACCACTAACCCACAACCTGGGAAGGGTAATGCATACATGTGTAATGTTATTTTTAGTGCCATTCAGTTTTGAATGGATCGACGCTCAGGTAAAGGTGAGTTGTGAGAGCATGACCGAACAAACGTCGGTCTAGGGGAGTGCTTAACTGTGGCACTAGACTATAGACATATTCTACATATGTATATATGAAGGTTGCATTGTGGAGTAATTATTTTTCTGGGAATTCAGTACCCCATGGATGTGTATGGGTATACAGACATGAGAATACTGAAAAGTGTAATGTACTTGTAACGACGCACCTACGCGCAGGTAAGAAAGTAAGTTACCACAATGGGTTGCCCTGTGGTTAAAAGTGTGGCAGCGGTGCCTATGCGTGGCTCGGCGCTTAATGAGGAGCTGTCCTCCATATAGAAATATATGGAGTATAAACTGTGACCAAATGTGTGAATTGCATCATGGGGTTTGGGCTGTAATGGAATTTTCTGCAGGTACATTGACTAAACTCTAGGAAATTACGACTAGTTAACTCTAGAGTGAGTAGGTATGCCACCGCCATAGAGCGTGCAAGCCACTATATGCTGGCAAGATTGTGAGGACGAATAGGACGAGCATGCATCATGACATATAACTTTAAGTTAAACCCCTTATGTAGTAGCTTTAGTACGTGTTTCGTCTACCCTGTTCATGCTATATGTCTTTGCCTTTCTATGCTACCTTTCCTTGTTTTTGAAGACTGGAAGCCAAGTTTAGTTGGTGGGCAGAATACCTTGCGCTATAGCCAGAGGGACATCAAATTTCTTGGGCCGAATTCTGTAAGGTATTTCGGGCACGTCATGTTCCAGAAGCCACTATGTAAGTAAAGTTCAAAGCGTTTTTGGATCTAAAGCAAGGTGAAGAAGCGAGTGTAATGGACTATTTGAGAGGTTTACTCGTCTATCCCAGTATGTTTTGGATTATGTGGATGCCAGTGAGAAGAAAAAAAGTAATACATCCTACGTGATCTTAATGTGAAACTTTAGCTCCTGATGGCAATTAATTTGGTTGAATGATATAAGGAGATGGTTAGTCAGGCTATTCTAGGAAATAATAAGATTTGTCTACATCAGGAGTTTAAGTGAAAGAAGTAAAGGATATACCTAATGTGAGGAAGTTCTCGGATGTGTTCCTCGAAGATTTGACTAGTTGCCTCCAGAAAGGGATGTGGAATTGCGATTGGGTTGCAGTCAGGGACTCCATTCACCCTGAAGGTAGCAATAGGTACCAAGGTTTGAAACAAAGATTTTGGTGGACCTATAGCTTATAAGGTATAGTTGCCAAAAGGACCTTCAACAGTGCACGATGTGTTCCACGTGTCCCAATGGAAGAAATGTTTTCGAGTCCCCAAATATGTTATTGAGATTTTAGATGTTAACCATAAACCAGGTTTAACCTCCTCGGAATATCCCATAAATGTGTTAGATCAAAAGGATCGGGTCACTCGAAGAAAAGTTATTGAGTTATACGAGATACAGTGGAACTAACACCCGGAAGATAAAGTCACGTAGTAGTCAGAGAAGTATTTGGAAAAGTATATTCCTGAATTCCTAGTGTCTTGTAAACCCTAGGTTTGTATAAGTTGTCTTTTGATGGGGGCACACCCCCTGCCTTGTAGGAGTAACTGGGAAATAAACCGGTGACGCATTTCCTTTTCCATTACTTGACCTAGAATTTTAATCTCGGGACGAGATTCCTTTTTAGGGGGGAAGGATGTAACACTCCTGATGTTACCAGAACTAAAACGTTGACATGACATCATATGCATCATCATAATCTTGATTGATACACCTAGAATGCATCTACTAGGTCTAAAAATTTCGAAACAAGGATAGAGTGTTGTCTTGTTGAGAGCTAGAGAAGTTTGAGAGTTAATGAGAGATCAAGTGCAAGTAAACCGCTCCTAAGCTAAAGATGCTTTGGCCATGGGAACTATGTATCAAAGTTGGGCCTTGAGTTAAAGGGCAACTTTACCTTTAAATGATGGACAAAAGATGAGAGGCTTGACTGGAGAAAAACAATCTCAAATGAAACACTAAAGTTGCCCTAAAGTGGATTTTAAGATCTAGCTATGTTTTGCTAAAAGTCCATATATCAAAGTTGTGGAGCTTGGAAAAGTGAACAAGTTTCTTATTTGGAGATTTCCAAGCTATGTGGAAAAGTTTGGAGTAAATTGCAAAAGTTTAGAATTGGGGGAATTTGAATTCAGCACAGAATAGTTTTGTTTAGCCGTTTTTGGACCCCTGTAACTTTTAAACTATGGACTTTTAGTAAAAGATTGTTATATCAAACTTGTAGAGTGACTATAGGAGAACAAACTTTATTCGATGGGATGCCCTAAACCCATATGCTACTAGGAGTAAAGGTGGTTCAAAGTGGTGTGGGCTGAATTCTGAATTTTCAGATTTGGACTATTATCTATGTCTGAATTTCAGTGATTGTGACTGACTTTGGAGCTTCGTGGTAAATAATCCATAAGGTTTTGAACTATGGTTTCTATAGAGAAATTGAAGACCATAAGTTGGTGTACAAATGTTGTTAAGGGTGATGGATATGATCCTACACAAAAAGTGGAGAGACTGAAAATGGACTGTTAGGTTACTGGTGACTGAAATTGGTTCAGTTAACTAAAACTGAAATTCAGTAAATGGTGGCCAATTTGGAGCTCATTTGTGATCAATCCAAGTGGTTTTGGACTAACGTTTCCATAGAAGAGTTGGAGCCCTTAGTACAGAGAACAAGGTTTATTAAATAAGTTTGATTTGGGGCTGCAATAAATTGTGCTCAAACTCTCTCTGTCAGGTGTGAGTTCAGTTTTTGGTTCAGTTAACTGAATCTAAATTTTAGTATTTTCATCCCACTTTGAAGCACTATAACTTTTGATCCATAAAGTTATGAGCCATACACCTTGTGTCAAAGTTGAAGAGTGTATATCAGTGAACAAGTTCCTTTGGGGAAGGTTGGCTTGGTACTGCATAAAATGTGGAGTTATAGTTGCTTAAAATAGGGGCTGTCAGACTTGTGATTTTCTGAACTTGATTCGGAAATTGAAATGCAGTTTCAGCATTTTTACCAAACTTCAGACTTCTATTGTGATAAACCCCTAATGTTATGGCCTACACTCTCCATAGTAAAATGTTAGAGGGTAGTGTGGTGATAAATTTCCGTTAAGGTGGATCTCCCTGACCTTGCTTAGAAAAGGGAGAAAATGCTGCTCCAAGTCGCTCTGTCAGACTGGGATTTCAGCAATTGTTTCAGTAAACTGAATCTGAAATTCAGTGTTTTCCTTCGGGTTTTGAAGCTCCCCTGTACCTAGTCCATGGAGTTTCGAGCTGCAATCTGTATAGCAAAGAGTTAAAGGGTATATTGGAGAGAAATTTGTATTCAAGTCGTTTCTCTGTTATCATTTGGAATCTTGTGATGCGAGGAGGGGAAGATGTGGGTTTAGTCTGGTGTCGAATTCAGTTTAGAATCTGAAGTTTGATTCAGTTCACTAAAGAGTTTAGAAAGCAGCAGGTTCTTCTCAATTTTGGACCTCTTTAGTTTCTAAATTTTCGAACTTTTGGTGGGTAATCATTATATCAAACTTGAAGATCTGTTGTTGAGAAACAATTTCGGTTAAGAAGGATTTCCATGTTCTTATTCCGATCTAGGAAAAATTTTGCTCGAAGTCGAGCTGTCCGACATGTTCGGCACTCAACTGGGATCAGTGGACTGATGGGAGCCGTGCTCAACCTGAATGTGGACATCAAACTAGTTCTTGTGTGCCTGACCGTAGTGCTTATTCAACTTGTGCCAAGGTTTGTGTGGGCTTGTAGCAGTGGGCGTGGGACCGGTAGCAGATATTTGAATTCACCCCTGCACCTTCTCGACCCTTGTTTTTTTTTGAGAAAGTGAACAGCAGCCGTCAATGTGTGCAGGCCACGCAGCTGCTTGCCACCGTTCAGCTGTAGCCGGTGCTCATGCGTGAGTTTGCCACGCAGCTGTCTGCGTGTTTGCTTCAGCTGTGCAGATAGGTTGTGGTGGTGGTCGAGGTTTCTTTCACTCTTCTGAACCTGAACCCTGCTTTTCCTCTGCTCTTCTCTCAGTTGCCGTACGCCAGTGCTCCCCTTCTGTGGCCAACCATATCGGGTGAGGTTTTATGCTCTCTATTCCATGTTTTCTAGCCCCAGCAGCCACCCTGTACTTGCTCATTTCCAAGTTGTGCTCCAGCGAGCTTCTCTGTAGTTCTTCCCCAACCGCTCGCTCTCAGCCTGTCCGGTCCTGCATACTTCAGCACCGTTCTCCAGCCGTCCGAGCTCCACCTCATCGTCGTCCTGCTGTTTCAGCATCGTATCCCTCGACCTCATCGCTGCAGCACCGGTGCTCTCGTCGTCGCTGAGCTCTTGGCGCGCCGTGACATCATCGTCGTTTTCTCGCCGACCGCGCTCGACCCACAGCTCCTTTGCGTCGTCGTCTTTGACAACCCGCAGCCTCTGCTCCGACCTCGTCGCACTTCACGCTCCTCACACCCAGCAAGCTGTCGTGCTCGACGTGTTTTCTCTGTGCGGCCTTACGGGTTCCTCTCGCTTCATCGGCTTGTCACGTGTTAGATCAGGTAAGGTTCGGATATATGTGTAAATTTAAGAGAAAGTCCAAAAGAATTGGTTCTTGTGTGATTGTGGTCGGCTATGGTTAGCACCATCATCCTTATCCCGTGATTATGCGTGATGATTGGAGAAGAAAGGATTTAGACTGTGTGCTAGAAGTGTTTAAAAATAAAGCACTAAAAATTGTAGGAAAATTTATGTAAGCTTATCTTGGGCATATTAGCTCTTGGGTAAAGTTTGAGCTGTTTGGGCAATGTTTGCATAGCAAACTAATTGTTGCTCAAAATAGAAGAAAGGATTTCATCCTTGGGTAATTAGGGCATCTAGTGTCTTAGTAATGGGATGAAGTTGCTTATTAAGTTTGAGGTGTTTGGGTGAAGTCTTAAAAGGATTAGCTCCCTAGTGACTTGTAGCTTGTGATGATAGCTTGTAGGTGTATTCTAGATGTATTCTTTATTACCCTCTAAGCAAGTTGCATTTTCATGGCATTGCACAAGCATTCATAAGCATGTTATCTCATGTAGAGCTATCTAAAGAAGTGGACATCAAAGAGAAATTTGCTCCAGTACCTGAATACCCATTGATGGGGTTCCATCTAACTATTATCTAGTAGAAGGATTTTGGATCTTCTCTGCAACAAAGGCAAGCCCCGATGCATTTACCACCTCCCTTGTGTTTACAAAATTTTATCACTTATATGCTGTATTAGGTGATAGGAGTTGATTGATTAAACACTTGATGCATTACCATCCTTGAAAGATTGATTACCATACCTTGTCACCTGTTTTATAAAAGCTAGAGATGTTTAGTCATGCTATAGACTAAGAAAAATGTTTATGATCTATGACTCATGTTTTTTTACAAACAAGAAAATGGGCTTGGGATAATGAAGGCATCAAGACGTTGATAAATTCATTATCCAAGCATGGCCCCTCTGTCAGGCGCCAAAGTTTTGAAATAGTTTAAAATGGGACCAGACGTTGAGCAGGAAAGGTCATCCGCCTGTGTCGATTAAGGACCGTACCGATTGTTGGTCTGATGATCTAGGACCTTTTAACTGGCCACATACCTCGTCATGGGTAAGCCTGAACCCGGCTATTCCATACGTGAAAAGACAACCGCGCACTGGGCGTGGGAGATGGTGGGAGTAGCAGTTACCCTCCTGATAAGAGGCTGAATGGTAGGGTAATGTGCTCACGGGTAGCGCGGACCAGTTCATGTAGTGGAGGATCCATGGGAATGGTTGACATATGCAAGGGTTAAGTGCTCCATATGTCGTGTGGTTGGAGATCCCCAGCTGGGTATTAATCGATTCGGATCGCCGTTACTTCTCGGATATGAAGACTAGATCACTGCCCTTCATCGTAGATAACAAGCGAAACAAAATTTGGATTTTAAAAGCAACCTAGTGTAGGTCAAGTGAATGATCTAGATTAGGAAAATGCTAGATTCAGGCTAGAAGATTCAGGTAATAAACTAACTTGTGAAATAAAACTTGGCTTAAGGACCCACTTCTAGTAAGCTTTTTTGCAAAATGAGTCCTTGAACTTTCTTGAGCTTTACCTTGATTCCCAAAAGCCAGCATACCCTTGAGAGTATTTTCTTTAGTCGGGTAAGTCTTGCTGAGTAATTGCGTACTCAGGGTTTTATCCCTTGTTGTTTTTGTAGGAGAAGTTTTATTCCCTTATCTTTGGGTTAGTTACATCATGTGGAGGACTTGAAGCTTAGAAGGTTTTTATATATCTCTTATGGAAAGGCTTCACCTTTCCAATTATTGTAGTTAAGTTATGCCCTTCGAGTACTATCAGGACTTGTAATAAATACATCTCTTTCTACCATGTAAAACTTGAGTTCTGGAATGTAAAGTGTACTTTGTAAAAGTCTTCCGCTCTATCTCCAATGTGTGTGTATCAAATGTGATTACTGTAATATACCTGTTATGTGGGAGATCCTTAGGATGATGAGTTCTAGTTGGCAAACTCGATAGCCTTGTTAAGTTACCCGGTACACGTGCACAACCATCTGAGGCCATTAAGGCAAGGATTGGTGCATGTGGGCCTGATAACTTGGGAGGGCTGTCACAGCGTGGTATCGGAGCGATCCCCCATTAGCATGGATATTAAAGTAATCCTTTGATAAACTTCAAAATGATTTTTATAAACTTAAGAATCTATAATCAAGGCCTAGTAGAAGTGCAAATAATATGTGGTTAAAACTAAGGACTATCAGGTGGCTTAGTTTAAGATGCTAACCACTAACCCACAACCTGGGAAGGGTAATGCATACATGTGTAATGTTATTTTTAGTGCCATTCAGTTTTGAATGGATCGACGCTCAGGTAAAGGTGAGTTGTGAGAGCATGACCGAACAAACGTCGGTCTAGGGGAGTGCTTAACTGTGGCACTAGACTATAGACATATTCTACATATGTATATATGAAGGTTGCATTGTGGAGTAATTATTTTTCTGGGAATTCAGTACCCCATGGATGTGTATGGGTATACAGACATGAGAATACTAAAAAGTGTAATGTACTTGTAACGACGCACCTACGCGCAGGTAAGAAAGTAAGTTACCACAATGGGTTGCCCTGTGGTTAAAAGTGTGGCAGCGGTGCCTATGCGTGGCTCGGCGCTTAATGAGGAGCTGTCCTCCATATAGAAATATATGGAGTATAAACTGTGACCAAATGTGTGAATTGCATCATGGGGTTTGGGCTGTAATGGAATTTTCTGCAGGTACATTGACTAAACTCTAGGAAATTACGACTAGTTAACTCTGGAGTGAGTAGGTATGCCACCGCCATAGAGCGTGCAAGCCACTATATGCTGGCAAGATTGTGAGGACGAATAGGACGAGCATGCATCATGACATATAACTTTAAGTTAAACCCCTTATGTAGTAGCTTTAGTACGTGTTTCGTCTACCCTGTTCATGCTATCTGTCTTTGCCTTTCTATGCTACCTTTCCTTGTTTTTGAAGACTGGAAGCCAAGTTTAGTTGGTGGGCAGAATACCTTGCGCTATAGCCAGAGGGACATCAAATTTCTTGGGCCGAATTCTGTAAGGTATTTCGGGCACGTCATGTTCCAGAAGCCACTATGTAAGTAAAGTTCAAAGCGTTTTTGGATCTAAAGCAAGGTGAAGAAGCGAGTGTAATGGACTATTTGAGAGGTTTACTCGTCTATCCCAGTATGTTTTGGATTATGTGGATGCCAGTGAGAAGAAAAAAAGTAATACATCCTACGTGATCTTAATGTGAAACTTTAGCTCCTGATGGCAATTAATTTGGTTGAATGATATAAGGAGATGGTTAGTCAGGCTATTCTAGGAAATAATAAGATTTGTCTACATCAGGAGTTTAAGTGAAAGAAGTAAAGGATATACCTAATGTGAGGAAGTTCTCGGATGTGTTCCTCGAAGATTTGACTAGTTGCCTCCAGAAAGGGATGTGGAATTGCGATTGGGTTGCAGTCCGAGACTCCATTCACCCTAAAGGTAGCAATAGGTACCAAGGTTTGAAACAGAGATTTTGGTGGACCTATAGCTTATAAGGTATAGTTGCCAAAAGGACCTTCAACAGTGCACGATGTGTTCCACGTGTCCCAATGGAAGAAATGTTTTCGAGTCCCCAAATATGTTATTGAGATTTTAGATGTTAACCATAAACCAGGTTTAACCTCCTCGGAATATCCCATAAATGTGTTAGATCAAAAGGATCGGGTCACTCGAAGAAAAGTTATTGAGTTATACGAGATACAGTGGAACTAACACCCGGAAGATAAAGTCACGTAGTAGTCAGAGAAGTATTTGGAAAAGTATATTCCTGAATTCCTAGTGTCTTGTAAACCCTAGGTTTGTATAAGTTGTCTTTTGATGGGGGCACACCCCCTGCCTTGTAGGAGTAACTGGGAAATAAACCGGTGACGCATTTCCTTTTCCATTACTTGACCTAGAATTTTAATCTCGGGACGAGATTCCTTTTTAGGGGGGAAGGATGTAACACTCCTGATGTTACCAGAACTAAAACGTTGACATGACATCATATGCATCATCATAATCTTGATTGATACACCTAGAATGCATCTACTAGGTCTAAAAATTTCGAAACAAGGATAGAGTGTTGTCTTGTTGAGAGCTAGAGAAGTTTGAGAGTTAATGAGAGATCAAGTGCAAGTAAACCGCTCCTAAGCTAAAGATGCTTTGGCCATGGGAACTATGTATCAAAGTTGGGCCTTGAGTTAAAGGGCAACTTTACCTTTAAATGATGGACAAAAGATGAGAGGCTTGACTGGAGAAAAACAATCTCAAATGAAACACTAAAGTTGCCCTAAAGTGGATTTTAAGATCTAGCTATGTTTTGCTAAAAGTCCATATATCAAAGTTGTGGAGCTTGGAAAAGTGAACAAGTTTCTTATTTGGAGATTTCCAAGCTATGTGGAAAAGTTTGGAGTAAATTGCAAAAGTTCAGAATTGGGGGAATTTGAATTCAGCACAGAATAGTTTTGTTTAGCCGTTTTTGGACCCCTGTAACTTTTAAACTATGGACTTTTAGTAAAAGATTGTTATATCAAACTTGTAGAGTGACTATAGGAGAACAAACTTTATTCGATGGGATGCCCTAAACCCATATGCTACTAGGAGTAAAGGTGGTTCAAAGTGGTGTGGGCTGAATTCTGAATTTTCAGATTTGGACTATTATCTATGTCTGAATTTCAGTGATTGTGACTGACTTTGGAGCTTCGTGGTAAATAATCCATAAGGTTTTGAACTATGGTTTCTATAGAGAAATTGAAGACCATAAGTTGGTGTACAAATGTCGTTAAGGGTGATGGATATGATCCTACACAAAAAGTGGAGAGACTGAAAATGGACTGTTAGGTTACTGGTGACTGAAATTGGTTCAGTTAACTAAAACTGAAATTCAGTAAATGGTGGCCAATTTGGAGCTCATTTGTGATCAATCCAAGTGGTTTTGGACTAACGTTTCCATAGAAGAGTTGGAGCCCTTAGTACAGAGAACAAGGTTTATTAAATAAGTTTGATTTGGGGCTGCACTAAATTTGCAGTAAATTGTGCTCAAACTCTCTCTGTCAGGTGTGAGTTCAGTTTTTGGTTCAGTTAACTGAATCTAAATTTTAGTATTTTCATCCCACTTTGAAGCACTATAACTTTTGATCCATAAAGTTATGAGCCATACACCTTGTGTCAAAGTTGAAGAGTGTATATCAGTGAACAAGTTCCTTTGGGGAAGGTTGGCTTGGTACTGCATAAAATGTGGAGTTATAGTTGCTTAAAATAGGGGCTGTCAGACTTGTGATTTTCTGAACTTGATTCGGAAATTGAAATGCAGTTTCAGCATTTTTACCAAACTTCAGACTTCTATTGTGATAAACCCCTAATGTTATGGCCTGCACTCTCCATAGTAAAATGTTAGAGGGTAGTGTGGTGAGAAATTTCTGTTAAGGTGGATCTCCCTGACCTTGCTTAGAAAAGGGAGAAAATGTTGCTCCAAGTCGCTCTGTCAGACTGGGATTTCAGCAATTGGTTCAGTAAATTGAATCTGAAATTCAGTGTTTTCCTTCGGGTTTTGAAGCTCCCCTGTACCTAGACCATGGAGTTTCGAGCTGCAATTTGTATAGCAAAGAGTTAAAGGGTATATTGAAGAGCAATTTGTATTCAAGTCGTTTCTCTGTTATCATTTGGAATCTTATGATGCGAGGAGGGGAAGATGTGGGTTCAGTCTGGTGTCGAATTCAGTTTAGAATCTGAAGTTTGATTCAGTTCACTAAAGAGTTTAGAAAGCAGCAGGTTCTTCTCAATTTTGGACCTCTTTAGTTTCTAAATTTTCGAACTTTTGGTGGGTAATCATTATATCAAACCTAAAGATCTGTTGTTGAGAAACAATTTCGGTTAAGAAGGATTTCCATGTTCTTATTCCGATCTAGGAAAAATTTTGCTCGAAGTCGAGCTGTCCGACATGTTCGGCACTCAACTGGGATCAGTGGACTGATGGGAGCCGGGCTCAACCTGAATGTGGACATCAAACTAGTTCCTGTGTGCCTGACCGTAGTGCTTATTCAACTTGTGCCAAGGTTTGTGTGGGCTTGTAGCAGTGGGCGTGGGACCGGTAGCAGATATTTGAATTCACCCCTGCACCTTCTCGGCCCTTGTTGTTTTTGAGAAAGTGAACAGCAGCCGTTAGTGTGTGCAGGCCACGCAGCTGCTTTCCACCGTTCAGCTATAGCCGGTGCTCATGCTTGAGTTTGCCACGCAGCTGCCTGCGTGTTTGCTTCAGCTGTGCAGATAGGTTGTGCTGGTGGTCGAGGTTTCTTTCACTCTTCTGAACCTGGACCCTGCTTTTCCTCTGCTCTTCTCTCAGTTGCCGTACGCCAGAGCTCCCCCTTCCGTGGCCAACCATATCGGGTGAGGTTTTATGCCCTCTATTCCATGTTTTCTAGCCCCAGCAGCCACCCTGTACTTGCTCGTTTCCAAGTTGTGCTCCAGCGAGCTTCTCTGTAGTTCTTACCCAACCGCTTGCTCTCAGCCTGTCCGGTCCTGCGTACTTCAGCACCGTTCTCCAGTCGTCCGAGCTCCACCTCGTCGTTGTCCTGTTGTTTCAGCGTCGTATCCCTCGACCTCATCGTAGCAGCATCGGTGCTCTCGTCGTCGCTGAGCTCTTGGCGCGCCGTGACATCATCGTCATTTTCTCGTCGACCGCGCTCGACCCACAGCTCCTTTGCGTCGTCGTCTTCGACAACCCGCAGCCTCTGCTCCGACCTCGTCGCACTTCGCGCTCCTCATACCCGGCAAGCCGTCGTGCTCGGTGTGTTTTCTCTGTGCGGCCTTACGGGTTCCTCTCGCTTCATCGGCTTGTCGCGTGTTAGAGCAGGTATGGTTCGGATATATGTGTAAATTTAAGAGAAAGTCCAAAAGAATTGGTTCTTGTGTGATTGTGGTCGGCTATGGTTAGCACCATCATCCTTATCCCGTGTTTATGCGTGATGATTGGAGAAGAAAGGATTCAGATTGTGTGCTAGGAGTGTTAAAAATAGAGCACTGAAAATTGTAGGAAAATTTATGTAAGCTTATCTTGGGCATATTAGCTCTTGGGTAAAGTTTGAGCTGTTTGGGCAATGTTTGCATAGCAAACTAATTGTTGCTCAAAATAGAAGAAAGGATTTCATCCTTGGGTAATTAGGGCATCTAGTGTCTTAGTGATGGGATGAAGTTGCTTATTAAGTTTGAGGTGTTTGGGTGAAGTCTTAAAAGGATTAGCTCCCTAGTGACTTGTAGCTTGTGATGATAGCTTGTAGGTGTATTCTAGATGTATTCTTTATTACCCTCTAGGCAAGTTGCATTTTCATGGCATTGCACAAGCATTCATAAGCATGTTATCTCATGTAGAGCTCCCTAAAGAAGTGGACATCAAAGAGAAATTTGCTCCAGTACCTGAATACCTATTGATGGGGTTCCATCTAACTATTATCTAGTAGAAGGATTTTGGATCTTCTCTGCAACAAAGGCAACCTCGGTGCATTTGCCACCTACCTTGTGTTTACAAAATTTTATCACTTATATGCTGCATTAGGTGATAGGAGTTGATTGATTAAACACTTGATGCATTACCATCCTTGAAAGATTGATTACCATACCTTGTCACCTGTTTTATAAAAGCTAGAGATGCTTAGTCATGCTGATAGACTAAGAAAAATGTTTTTTCTATGACTCATCTTTTTTTACAAACAAGAAAATGGGCTTGGGATAATGAAGGCATCAAGACGTTGATAAATTCATTATCCAAGCATGGCCCCTCTGTCAGGCGCCAAAGTTTTGAAATAGTTTAAAATGGGACCAGACGTTGAGCAGGAAAGGTCGCCCGTCTGTGTCGATTAAGGACCGTACCGATTGTTGGCCTGATGATCTAGGACCTTTTAACTGGCCACATACCTCGTCATGGGTAAGCCTGAACCCGGCTATTCCATACGTGAAAAGACAACCGCGCACTGGGCGTGGGAGATGGTGGGAGTAGCAGTTACCCTCCTGACAAGAGGCTGAATGATAGGGTAATGTGCTCTTGGGTAGCGCGGACCAGTTCATGTAGTGGAGGATCCGTGGGAATGGTTGACATATGCAAGGGTTAAGTGCTACATATGTCGTGTGGTTGGAGATCCCCAGCTGGGTATTAATCGATTCGGATCGCCGTTACTTCTCGGATATGAAGACTGGATCGCTGCCCTTCATCGTAGATAACAAGCGAAACAAAATTTGGATTTTAAAAGAAACCTAGTGTAGGTCAAGTGAATGATCTATATTACGAAAATGCTAGATTCAGGCTAGAAGATTCAGGTAATAAACTAACTTGTGAAATAAAACTTGGCTTAAGGACCCACTTCTAGTAAGCTTTTCTGCAAAATGAGTCCTTGAACTTTGATGAGCTTTACCTTGATTCCCAAAAGCCAGCATACCCTTGAGAGTATTTTCTTTTGTCGGGTAAGTCTTGCTAAGTAATTGCGTACTCAGGGTTTTATCCCTTGTTGTTTTTGTAGGAGAAGTTTTATTCCCTTATCTTTGGTTTAGTTACTTCATGTGGAGGACTTGAAGCTTAGAAGGTTTTTATATATCTCTTATGGAAAGGCTTCACCTTTCTAATTATTGTAGTTAAGTTATGCCCTTCGAGTACTATCAGGACTTGTAATAAATACATCTCTTTCTACCATGTAAAACTTGAGTTCTGGAATGTAAAGTGTACTTTGTAAAAGTCTTCCGCTCTATCTCCAATGTGTGTGTATCAAATGTGATTACTGTATATACCTGTTATGTGGGAGATCCTTGGGATGATGAGTTCCAGTTGGCAAACTCGATAGCCTTGTTAAGTTACCCGGTACACGTGCACAACCATCTAAGGCCATTAAGGCAAGGATTGGTGCATGTGGGCCTGATAACTTGGGAGGGCTGTCACAAGTTCCCTACCAACATGATAGTTATAAAGGGACAAGATGTAGATGTAATTCTAGGCATGAATTGGTTAGCCCAGAATAAGGCTATCATTAATGTGGATCAAAGGACTATTCAATTAAGTCATGGACAGGAAGAAGTCAAGTTGTCCATTCCTGTATCTGTCCCATTTAAAGTATCTGGACAAGTTTTTTAAGCCATAGTGCAAGAGATATAGGACATTCCAGTTGTGTGTGAATTCCCGGATGTATTCCCTGAAGATTTGCCCGGGTAACCTCCGGAAAGGGATGTGGAGTTTGTGATTGAATTGAAGCCCGGTATGGCTCCTATCTCCAGAAGGTCGTACTGTATGTCACTCAATGAGCTGGCGAAACTCAAGATGCAATTACAAGACTTATTAGAGAAAGGATTTAATAGACCGAGTTCATCGCCATGGGGATGTCCAGCAATCTTTGTCAAGAAGAAGGATCAAACTCTTCGAATGTGTGTGGACTACAGACCCCTTAATGAAGTGACTATTAAAAACAAGTATCCTCTTCCTCAGATCAATATTTTATTCGATCAACTCACTGGAGCCCAGGTGTTTTCTAAAATTGATCTCAGATCGGGCTATCATCAGATCAGAATTCGACCTGAGGATATACCCAAAACTGCTTTCACTACTCGATATGGGTTATTTGAATATTTATTATGTATTTTGGTTGACCAATGCTCCAACCCACTTCACCTACTTGATGAATTCGGTATTCATGCCCGAATTAGACAAGTTTGTGGTGGTCTTCATTGATAACATTTTGATCTATTCCAAGAATGAGGAGGAGCATACAAAACATATGCAAATTGTATTAACTCGCTTGAGAGAACATCAGCTTTATGCTAAATTAAGCAAGTGCATGTTCTGGTTGGAAGAAATCCAATTTCTAGGACATGTTTTATGTGCCAATGGGATTACAGTTGATCCCAGCAAGGTCAAGGATATTCTGGACTGGAAATCACCCACTTCAGCGCGTCAAATTAGAAGTTTCCTTGGATTGGCTGGTTATTACCGTAGATTTATCTCGGATTTCTCCAAGATTGTTAAACCCATTACGGGGTTATTGAAAAATGATGTTAAGTTTGATTGGTCCTCTATGTGCAACAAGACCTTTGAACAATTGAAAGTATTGTTGACCACTGCACCGGTTTTGGCCCAACCGGATATTGAGAAGCCATTTGATGTTTATTGTGACGCATCAGGTAGTGGACTTGGATGTGTCCTGATGCAAGAAGGACGAGTAATAGCTTATGCTTCAAGGCAGCTGTGCCGGCATAAGGAACATTACCCCACACATGATTTGGAACTGGCTGCAATAGTTCATGCCCTTAAGATTTGGCGTCCTTGTCTGTTGGGGAATATATGCCACTTATATACGGATCACAAGAGTTTGAAGTATATCTTCACCCAGTCAGAGCTAAATAAGAGACAACGAAGGTGGCTTGAGCTGATCAATAATTATGACTTGGAAATTCATTATCACCCAGGAAAAGCTAATGTGGTGGCAGACGCTTTAATTCGTAAAGCCTCTTGTCATTGTCTCACAATAAGATCACCTGACACCACTTTATGTCAAGAAATGGAAAAATAAATCTGGGAATAGTACAACAAGGAGCCTTGACCCAATTGAAGCTTGAGTCAGTTATTCTACAAAGGATTGTTGATGCTCAAAGGATAGATAAGGGTATGAAATATATTCATGAGAAATTGGAGGCAGGCAAAGCTAATTGTTTTAGGAAAGATGATCAAGGAGTGATATGGTTTAAAGACCGCATAGTGGTGCCAAAGAATGCTAAAGTTTGTAAACAAATCCTAGACGAAGCTCATCTTAGTCGGTATTCCATTCACCCTGGAAGCACTAAGATGTATCAAGATTCAAAACAACATTATTGGTGGACTAAGATGAAGATTGAAATCGCACGCTATGTGGCAACATGTGACACTAGTAGACGTGTCAAGGCGATACATATGAAAGCTGCTGGACCATTACAATCATTACTGATCCCAACCTGGAAATGGGAAGACATCAGTATGGATTTCATTGTGGGATTACCCAAGATAGCTAAAGGATTTGACTCTATTTAGGTCATAATTGACCGGCTTACAAAGACAGCTCATTTTCTGCCAGTCAAAACATATTACCCGGTCATTACCTATGCTCAGATATATGTGGCTCGTATTCTCAGTTTGCATGGAGTTCCAAAGACGATAGTTTTGGACTGGGGACCAATTTGTATCCAAATTTTGGGAGGAGCTGCACAAATCTTTGGGTACTAAATTACTCCATAGTTCGGCCTATCATCCTCAGACGAGCGGACAAACTGAAAGGGTAAATCAGATATTGGAAGATATGCTACGAGCCTGTGTCTTGGAGTTTCCACAAAAATGGGATGATTGTTTACTGTTAGCAGAATTTTCTTATACTAACAGTTATCAAGAAAGTATTAAGATGGCACCGTTTGAAGCTCTATACGGACAATGATGCAAAACACCCTTAAATTGGTCAGAACACTGAGAATGGTGGTTTTTCAGGCCTGATTTGGTTAAAGAAATGGAAGAAAAGGTCCGACGCATAAGACATAACTTGAGAGAAGCTCACGCTCGACAAAAAAAATTATGCGGATAAACGACGTCGACCATTGGTTTTTCAAGCCGGCGACCATGTATACCTGAAAGTATCACCAATGAAGGGTGTTAGTCGATTCACGGTTAGAGGAAAGTTGGCACCCCGATATATTGGCTCGTTCCCCATTCTTGAGCGATGTGGGCAAGTGGCATACAGACTTCAATTGCCAGAATCATTGTCTACGGTGCATAATGTGTTCCATGTATCTCTGTTAAAGAAATGTCTTTAGATTCCTGATAGAACTATGGATGTGGTAGATGTTACTTTCGAACTAGATTTGACCTATGCAGAACATCCCATTTGAGTTTTGGATCAGATGGACAGAGTTAGTAGAAAGAGAACTCTCAAATTTTATAAGGTACAGTGGAACCAACACACCAAAGAAGAAGCTACTTGGGAGACTCGCGACTTCTTAGAGAAAAAATTTCCTAAGTTTTTAACTTTCTGTAATCTGTAAGGTTTATGTACTTTATTGTAAAGTTAGAACAAACCCCACACCACCCCCTGCTCTGTAAGATAAACCAGGAAATAAAGTTGTGACGTGTTTCCTTTTCCATTACTTACCCTAGGACCTTATATCTCGTGACGAGATTCTTTTATGGGGGGAAGGATGTAACACCCCTAGTGTTACAAGAACTAAAACTTGGGCATGACATCATATGCATTGACATTTCATTATGTATGTTACACCTAGAGTGCATCCACTAGGCTAAAATTTCAAAACAAGTTGTGATGTGATTACTTGAAGTGATCCTTAAACCCTAGAATAGGGTACTTAACCAAGGGATAGAGGTATGTGGGTGTGTATGATAACAAATTGAGTATGATCTCAAAGGTTAGTGGAGATATCCAAAGGAGACTAAACCTAGAGAGTTTGAGTGCCACTTAAAATGCTAGCACACTTAAACCCTAATAAGGACTCTAGAAACCCTAAATAGTGCTCTTTTAAGGTGAAATCAATTTATATACACTTTTGGACCATAGTGCATATATCAAAGTGGTAGAGTAACAAAAATTAAGCAACTTTTACATTTGGAGATTTTCATGTTTTGTGGAACAAATTGGAGTAATTTGCAAAAGTCCCCAAGAGCACCCATGGGGCTTAACTCTGAAATCAGTGACTTGAGGCCAAGTTTATGCCCTAATATCTCTTGATCCATGGAGATTTTGCCATGAGTCGTTGCAACAAAATTGTAGAGCTACTATAATAGTCTAAGTTTGATTAAGTGGCTGAGCCTTAGAGCTATATGGAAATTGAAGAAAAATGGACTTGAAGATGGGCTATCAGTCAATTGTCAGTCTAAAATTCAGACTCTAAGTGGCATCGGATCAAATTTATAACCAAGTAGCGCCCAATCCAGTGGAGGTTTGATCAAGATCTTTATAACAAAATCAAAGCTGGTATGTTGAACAACAACTTTCATATAGTCGGATTGGTAGCTCTCCACATAAAAACTTGAGAATGAAGCTCCTTAACTTGCTCTGTCAGGCGCACTGAATGAAGTTTCCATGGTACAGTAACCTGAAAAAGATCCCAGGTGCAGTGAATCTCGCCGCCGGTGAACCCACGTCGTGATCCACGTCGGTGTTGCGATTTGGGCCCAGAGCGCGTGGATAACAGCTTGAGGTAAAAGATCTCAACACGAAGAGGAGTTGGAGCCTTATCGCCGGACTGTTCACCGCGCCACTTGCCGCGCGATCAGCCGAGGTGCCCTCGCTAGAGTTCACCGCTCTTTGTAGTCGTGCCACATGCTTACAATCGTTATCGTGTCGCAAGATATCGCAGTGGACAGCCCATTTACCGATGGAGTCTTTACCTCACCGAGCGCCACGATTTGTATACTCCGGTGACTCACCTCCCCTCTGGCCGCAAGTTCATCTCATCCCAAATTCGTGAAACACTCGAGTGATCACTATAAATTGAGTGTTAGGCCTGCTCCGCTATCTTGTTACGAAGCTAGTGCACCATTCCTCGCTCCCGATTAGCCATCGTAGCCTGAGAATTTGGAATTTCCCCCAAATTGGCAAGAACGCCGCCGTGTGACTTCGCGCTGTGGTCAGCCATCCACAGGTCCGTTCATGTCCCTCTGGTTCGTGTTTCTACATCCTTTGATGTTAGGAAAGCTCTTGGTCTCGGCCAATTAAACGTTACTGCGCCATAGTGTAGAGAACGCGACGGTACTGTCTGGGAACGCCGCCGAGGACATGGTTCCCGTCGACTGGTCGTGCCAAGTAGTTTTCGTCTGAGTTTTCGCAAGCATTATAACCGTAGTAAGCCACTTAGTCCTTCCGCGTCCTTGGATTAAGCTTAACCGGCTCGAGTACACGGTAAAGATGTGCCGGTGATCCGGTTCCGCCGCCACCGCGGATAGCTATGAAGTAGTGGCTGTAACACCCCGTCCAATCCCTGGACCGGCGGTACTTACTCTTGGCAGCTCTCTAGGATCATATATCGTCCCCACAGACCAACACGACTCTTTTGTGCGTACTTTGTCCTCACTCATGCGCACCCGAGAAAACTTCCCAGTCGGTCACCCATCCCAAATTGCTCCATGCCAAGCACGCTTAACTTAGAGGTTCTTTCGAGATAGGATTCCGAAAAAGAAGATGCACCTTGTTGATATGATTACTCTATTAATTCTATTAAGCCTTGGGCCAGGACATCTGTCACACCCGGTTTCAGAAGGCAAACTGAAGGCGAACTATGTATGTGCCAGGATCAGAATTCACGTACACAGCGATTACATAAATGAACATCATCGCATAGTGCTCGAATAATAACATAAAAGAGTATTAACTTATTACATCACGATGTCAGAGACATCCACATAGTCATCAACTCAACGGGTAAATCAAAGTGCTAAGCGAAACGCAGTAAAGATAGGGCCTTCACAGGCAGCTGACTGGGGGTTGCCGCCAACCGACACCTAGAACTCGTTATAGTCTTGGAACTCCTGGAGGTCTCCTTCCACGGCTTCGTCTTCTCCTGAGCAGTGGTTGCAATGTGGACAACCTGGTGTTTTGTGGTAAAGCAAGGATGAGTACACATCAACGTACTCAGCAAATGCCCCGTTTGGCTGAAGTGGACTAGCTTTTATGTGGGGTTAGGCTCAAGCAGTTGCTTTTAGTTGGTCATGTATTCACTGTTAGTAGAAGCCAGGTTTTACCATAAGACCCAAGTTATAATCCCAAAAAGTACCTCCTCAGAGAGGAAATACTAGAACACATAATTAAAGTCACCATCATTAACCATCATCATTAAAGTCATCATCTGAGGTGTATCCGGAGTATCTCTAATCAAAGAGGATCCCAAGGCTGCTCTTAACCGTGAGCACGGCTGATATATCAGTTTCACTACCCTCTGCAGAGGTCGCACACTTTACCCATGAGCCGTGATTCCCGTTTTGCCCGGGGAGAGCTAATCCCCATTGATCACTTCCTAGGTGGTCCGGCAGGGTATCACTACGTAGCTGTTACAAAGATTCCCTAGAGGTCATAGCCGCCCGTTAGGTTTCTCTAGTTTGATAAACACAGTACCCCTCCCCGCAGGAGAGTGACTAACAAAAGCAAAACGAAAGAACCTCGGCACTCAGCCTCGGCAGAGCAAGCACTGTGCCTGGACCCCATTGACGACACGACGGTGAAGCAACTACACCTCTAGTTCCTCTAATTAATTAGCTAAGGGCATCCCATTTCACCCTCATGGTTGCACTGTTATCCCGGGTGGTCTCTCAACGAACAGGTCCTTACGGAGAGGTACTCGGGAAACGGCCCGAGTCCCCTAAAATGCCACAAGTATATCACCATCGTATCCAAAATAAAAGCATCGTATCATCAAGTAATTCTCATCATGTTCGTTGATTAGAGTAAAGCGCTAGCATGTAGTTAACCATAGTAACCCAAAAGGTAAATCAAGGACAAGGTAAATAGAAAGCTAGTAAATCCTTAGGTTGTTCATAGTATGCGGGACAGTGTATTATAAAATAAATGGGACATAATGGGACAGAGGACACTTGCCTTCACCAAACAGATGCTCAGGATCTTCAATCTCGTATAACTCGAAGAACTAGATCACTTGGTCGCCAACGCTTGATCTTCGATTCCTGGAAGCTCAGAAACGGATCACAATCTATTCGCGATGCACAGCGAATACAAACAGGCACAAACAAACAAACAAACAAACACATATATGTATAAGAACATTACACCATACAAATACAAACATAATAAAACATGCAAAACGAAATAGAGCGCGTTACTACGGTCACGTGAGGGAAATGAAACGTCGAACTCGAAGCTACGATTGAGAATATATCGCGTTAATGCTAAGCAAGTATTAACTATAACTTTTAGTTCAACATTATCAAATATAAATATTATACATCAGTCAGTTCGATTAATGTGCTACACTAACAAATGTCAGTTAATTAAATAATTTAATTAAAACAAGAGATTCTAAGTGAGATGAATTTATGACGCGTGAAACAGCACGATAGTGTGCAGAATGTCACACGGACACGCGCGACATAGCATGCTGACGACGCATGAAAACAGTGTGCGTGACCAGTGCGAGTGACGCATTAATCAGCACGCGACCACGAGTACATCACGCACGAATAACGCGCAGAGAGCACGTGAACGATGCGCGAAACAACACGCGATCAGGACGAGGAAAACTAACTAGGTGACACGTTTATACTAAACAAATATTAAATGAATAAAGAGTAGTTTAGTTAATATCAGTCATGTTAATGTTTATTATAGAAGCGCAAGTTGAACACTACCTATTTAACCTAATTGGAATATTAATCTAATAAATATTAGTCGAGTAAACCTTAAGTTAATTATTTAAAATATGTGACCTGACAAACTAACGTTACTACCTTGAGTGTTTACACGCGAAACAATTTATTATTACACGCAGACGCCGCTCGACATACGTGATCGACTGAGAGATACACGCGAACGACACGAGTTGACGCGCGCAAAACAACACTGCGACACGCGCACGGTACGCGCGGACCATCATGCGAAACTAATAAAAACATGATTAATCTAAGCAATTATTAACAAAGAATATTTCAGTTAAGATTAATCATGTTGGTGCAAATCGAATTCCTACATTATATTTTAAAGTCAAAACGATGTTCCAGGGGTAGACGGAGGGGTAGACGAAGGGGTAGACGGACGTCGTCAGAATCCCGACGACGTGTCGCGCACATGACACGCAACCCGCTAAACAAGGTGTGCGAAACGGCGCACGCGACAGCGCGTGTCGACACGTGTGAATGACACACACGACGCGCGCGAACGACACGCGCTGACTTAAACGTGCCACGCGAACAGTACAGGCGGGTAGCGCGCGGACAACGCGCGACATGCGTGAGCGACGCGTGACTCGTGAAGCAGCAGACGAACACGCGAGAATCATTAACTAATTGTTGTTTTTATACTAAACACTAAATATATATTAAATATAACATCTAAGTTGTTAAATCACATTATCACGTATTTACAATCGCATAATTAAAATTGTAAATTGATCTGATTGAGTATTCAATTTAATGACTCACAACTAAGTAGGAAATTAATTAGCGCAGGGGGTAGACGCGGGTTTCTCACCTTGCGACGATGGCGGACGGCGAGGCGAGTCGACGACGTGCTACGCGTACGACGTATGGCACGAGCGGCGAGGCCGCTGCTACGCTAGGGGCCCGGGATCCACGACCTGGGGCTTGCCGGCCGAACAGGGCCACAAGCCGCGCTGCCGCGGGCTAGCTGGCTTGTCACGCCACCGCGCAGGCAGGCCATTGGCTGCCGCGCTGGCTAGCTGAGGACCGCCGAGTCAGGCGAGCTCACGAGCAAAGGCCGGGACGCGAGGCAGGCGCGCAGGGGCCGACAAGCAGGCTGTCCTGGCCACTCGGACGCCATGGGCGAGCCTCGCCGGGGATCGGGAGTCGGCTGGCCGACATGGAGGATGGCGGTGATCCGGGCAGCTGTGGAGGAGGTCTCGGGCAAAGGACGGCAGGCACGCAGGGATGCCGTGCCGCCGAGCTCGGCTGAGAGCCACGCGGCGGAGCTCGGGCCGGAACGCGACGCAGGACGTGTGCCTGACGAGATGCGGGGAGTGGGAGTTTGACGGTTTTTTTGAGGCAGGGGGAAGGAAGCCAGGGGGCTGAATGGTGGTTGGGCGGCTCCGGTTCCTGGGCGTGCACAGGGAGAATGAGATTGGATCAAGCGGAGAGGTGGTTTTAGAGAGGATGTATATGACAGATGGGGTCCATGGCACAGCCACAGGGGCAGGGCGCGCGGCCTAGCGCTCGTACGAGCACGCCAGGGGTGCTCGCTGGAGGCGGCTCCACGGCTATGGGCGCGTGCTAGCCCTTGAGGTCATGCTGGGCCGCGCGGGGATGAAAGTGGGACTAGTGGGCTGGCTGGCGGCCTAGGAATGGGGAGGAAGAGCCGCGCAAGAAAGAAAATGGGAGGGGGAACCAACGGGCCGGCTGGCGCGAGACAGGCCGCGGGGAGGGCGCTGGCCTGGTGGGCCACGCGAGCGTGGGCCCAGGGGGAGGTTTGGGCCAGGTGGGGACTTTGGGGAAAGGCTTTCTATTTCTTCCTTTCCTATTTATCTCTTTTATTTAGGTATAAATACATGTGAATGTATTTGCTCATTTTAGATCATGACCAACTAGCGTAAATGTTGTAACAAACAAAAAAAATGTTCTTCGGCATGGAATGCAACAACAGAGTTTTTCTAGGGTTTTATTTTATTATGCTAATTTATATAATAAAATAACTCTCCACTGTTAAAAAAAAGCAAGTAAAGGAGAGTGTAACACCTGAATTTGGTAGATATTAGAAAAAAAATTTATACCCCCAAATTCAGGGTGTTACAAATCTAACCCCCTTAACAGGAATCTCGCCCCCGAGATTCAAGAAGGAACTAGCAAGAAAACAAAGTTGGTTCATAGGTTGTTCACGACTTTCTTGAGTTGACTTTGACTCTACAAGCTTAACTGATGAACGGGTTGCTTTGACCTTCGGGTGCTCGAGACCGATTGATGCAATTCTTGAGGATCCCTTGGACCTGTGGGTTGGACCCACACACGCTTTCGCTGCGCCACCTTGATCTTGTCGGTTGACGTTGATCGCATTGTCTTCATTGGGGTTAGCGACTAACCCCCTTAACAGGAGCATTGATATGCACTTGATGAAGATGTTGCCAACTCTGATCTTGATTGATTTGGAGGAGCTGAAGGTTGCCAACCGGACAGGTGCAAGAGGAAAGGGTATAGATAGTAAGCATAGGTGGATTACACAGAGAAAATGGAGAGCACCCAACTATCTAACTCTATGGCACTCACCTAGTGAACTGATGCCATTGCGGACCAAAGGCCACAACACAGCAACACTCATTTCAAAGAAGCAAATCAGTCATAGCACAAAGACAAACATCACGAGCACACAGCAACAAACATCTCGTTGCTACACGTTAATGTTAAGTAGATGGTGGTCTTTCCTTAAAAAGGGAAACTACTATAAGGCCATCAAAAGGTAAGGGGAATAATAAGACATGGGGGGTAGGGGCATGAGCATAATAAAGAATGGAGCTAAAGCAAGGATTGGAATCGACAGGGAGAGAATGCAACCAAGGTCAGGATAGGTAAAACACCATTCTCAAATCAAGATGGGAAAGATGATGATTCAAAAGGTAGGCATAAGATAAGCATCATGGAAAGATCTAGTAATTACAAAGGTACAGGAGGTAACAGGCAAAAGCACACCAAAAGATCAAGTTAAGACAAGACTTGCAACGCGATAGAGGAATAGAGAATGAACAAGAGCAGGGAGGGGTAAGACAACACCCTTGAAATGAAATGGGGGAGGCGGCTTTAAAATACGGGTACATGATACGCATCAAGGTAAAGATCAAGGGATGACAAGGGTTAAGGTGATAACAGACAAACACAACCAAGGATGTATTTTAGACAAAACTTGCAAGGCATCAAAGAAGGGGAAGCAATCCATGGTGAAGTAGGTGAGGCCTTACTCCGAGCAGGGATGGAAAAGAGGAGGCTCCAAAGGGTAGGTTCAAGGTAAGCAGGAAGGCAAGAGCATAGGTATCACAATGGTTTTAAAGGTAATAACTGACAAGGATGTAGGAGAGGAGGTAAATAGGCATAGGACAAAGGATATAAGTATCATTCAGGATGGAGTTAAGACATGACATGCAAATGGAAAAGGAGAGGGTACGTCCAAGGGCCAGATAGGTAAATTTCCACTCTCAAATTGAGGTGGAAGAGAGGGGATTTTTAAAGAGCAGGAATATAGATAAATGTCAAGGTAAGATCGGTAGATGACAAAGGAGAGGGTGATAGCAAATAAAAACACGTCAAAGGATGGAATTAGGACAAAACCTGTAAGGCGACAAAGAGTGAAAAGAAATCAAGGGAGAGATAGGTAAATCATAGCTTTCAAACTGGGTTGAAAGAAAGGGGAGGCTTTTAAAGGATAAGTTTAAGGTACCATTTAGGTAGAAGACATAAATATCGCAAGGGCCAAAGGCGATAACGGACAAGGGTAAAAGAGAAAAGATAAAGGCATAGAAGAGCAAGTGGTACAAATACAATAACGAATGGAGTTAAGTCTAGGCCTACACGCGGTAAAGAAGAGGATATAGTCAAGGGTGAGATAAGTAAAACATATCTCTCAAACTGAGATAGAAAAGAGGGGATTTCAACAAGCAGACCTAAGATAAGTGTCAAGGCAAGATCTACAGATTACAAAGGTAAGGATGATATCAAACAAAAGCTCAACAAAGGATGAAGTTAAGGTAAGACAAGACTTGCAAAGCGACAAAGGGAAAGGAAACGAACAAGAGCAGGATAGGGAAAATAACACTCTCGGATTGAAATGGAATAAGTGAGGCTAAGAAATAGGTAAACATCATGGTAAATATGGAGAGAGGTCAAGGGTCAAAGGTGATAATAGGCAAGGATATAAAGGAAGAGGTAAATGTGCATAAAAAACAGGAATCTAGGTACAATCAAGAATAGAAATAATATAAGTCTTGCAAGAGGTAAAGTATAGGATATAACCACGGGTGAGATAAGTAAGAGACCACGCTTGAACTAAGGTGGGAGATTGGAGGTTTTAGATAACGAACATAGCGTAATCACCAAGGTAAGATTGAGAGATGAGAAGGGTAAAGGCAATAAGAAGCAAAAGCACAACAAAGGATGAGGTTACAAACTCGCGAGCCAAAGAAGAGGATACGACCAAGAGAAAGAAGGTATGAGACAGAAGAGGGACGATTTTAAAGGGCAGGTATGAGACAAACATCAATGTAGTATATAGAGGTGTCAAGGGTGCATATGATAATAATTAAAAAGCATAACAAAGGATATAGTTAAGACAAGACTCGCGAAACGACAAAGTGGAGAAAACAATCAAGGGTAAGATCGGTAAGGTTCCAACAGAAGGGTTGAAGTAAAGATTCATTACCGAGTGGAGTTACAAGGAAACAACGAGATTACTGTAACACCCCTGGTGTTACGTGAACTAAAACTTTGACATGTCATCATAAGCATTTGCATTAACGTGCTTGTTATACCTAGAGTACATTCACTAGGTTAAAATTTTCTTTTTGAAAGTGTGATGTCTTGTGTTAGAGTACAGGACTTAGCTTGAGATTCTAGCTTAAGCCATGTGAGGAGAAATCGTCTCTTAAGAAAATGGTAGGTTGACTTGGAGTCTTAAGTACTGGAAGCAAGTCTTAGAACCTAGAGTGACCTTGCTTTGAAGTATTAATCAAGTGGAAGAAGCACTTGAGATGTTGGAGCAACCTCAAAGCCCTAAGTAAGGTTTGAAAACCTTGTTTAGAATTAGATATAAGCAAACAACTCCTAAACCATGGACACTTTGGACCTGAGTTCTATATACCGAAGTTGGATTTGAGGTTAAGGAGTAGCTTGGCTTTAGGAGGATGGATCAAATTGAAGAAATCACTTGAAGCAAATAAAGTCCACTTGGAACCCTAAATTAGCCCAAAAGAGGAATTCAAAATCTTGAGGGATTTAGCTAAAAGTCCATATACCAAAGTTGTAGAGCTTAGAAAAGTGAATAAGTTTCTTATTTGGAGAATTCCAAGTTGTGTGGAGAAATTTGGAGTAATTTGCAGAAACTCAGTTTTGGGTTCAGTTTGAATTGGGCTGAAAACAGTTTCATATAGCTGTTTTTGGACCCTTATAACTTTTGATCTATGGACTTTTTGTAAGGAGTTACTATAACAAACTTGTAAAGTGACTGTTGGAGAACAATCCTTATTAAGTGTACCAGCCCTAAAACTATATGCAACTAGTTGAAAAAGTGGTCCAAATTAGAGCTGTCAGATTTTGTATATTTCAGACTTAGTGAAATTCAGAGTCTGAATTTCAGTATTTTGTGCAAACTTTGGGCTAGTGTAGTTTGGAATCCAAGAGGTTTTGGTCAATGGTCACTATATCAAACTTGTAGAGGAGCTATAGTAGTATAAACTTCATTAAGCAACTTGCCCCTAGAAATATTTGGAATCCAGGTAAAAGAGTGGTTTAAAGTGGTGCTGCTGTATTCTGAATTTTCAGATTGGAAACAGTAACTGAAACTGAATTTCAGTGTTTTGATAGCAGTTTTGAAGCCTATTTGTGGCTATTCTATAGGGTTTTAGGCTACGGTGTTTGTAGATGAAATAAAGACCATATGATGGTGAATAATTTTCAGTAAGTGGGTATAACATGATTCTACACGAAAAATGGATTAAAACTAGCTCAAAGTTGGACTGTTTATGGCTGAAACTGAATTATATTCAGTTATTGAAAACTGAATTTCAGTGAAAGTTGCTGTTTTTGAAGCCCATTTGTGCCTAATCCATAAGGTTTTAAACTATGGTTTCTATAGAGGAATTGAAGACCATAAGTTGGGGTACAAATGTCTTTGAGGGTGATGGATATGATCCTACACAAAAGGTGGAGAAAAAGTAGACTGAAACTGGACTGTCCGTGTGCACAAACTGAATTTTTGTGCAGATCACTAAAACCTGAATTTACAGTTTGGTGCTATGTTTGGAGCTCTATTATGCCAAATCCTGGCAGATTTGGACAGACAACTTTATAGCAAAATAGAAGACCGAGTGTAGGAGAACCAGTTTTATACAAGCAGATTGGCTTGTTGATGTATGGAATTTAAAGAAAAGCCTGTCACAAAACCCTCTGTCAGACTTGGAGTGGGCTGTTTCAGCTAACTGAAAACCTGTTCAGGGTGTTGTTTAGTCAACTTTGGAGCTCTGTAGTAATTAATAAAACCAGAATTGGGTTAAGAGTTCTATAGAAAAGTGAAAGGCCATATCAAGGAGAGCAAGTTCCTACCAAGGATTGATCTTGTTACTGTGTAGAGTTTGGAGATAACAGTGTGGCAAAACCCTCTGTCAGACCTAGTATTGGTCTATTTCCGGTTTCTGAAATTGGGTATTTCAGTGTGTTGCTCAACTTTGGGATGCCATAGCTTATGATCTACACAGTTTGGGTCCTAGATTCTTGTAACAAACTTGAAGATCCTTAGTTAGTGAACAAGTTCGGTTAAGAAGTGTTGGTCTGTTCCTATATGGAATTGTGAGATAATAGGTCTGAACAGGGAAGAGTGGAATGGGCAGCAGGAGTGATGAAGTTGGATTCAGGGTCTCATTTGGTTTCTGAAGAAAATCTTTTCCCTACTGCTCTCACCTGTGTATTTGGATAAGAATGAGGTTAGAATACCTCACTAAAGATCTAGAGACTATTTTGTACTAAAAAAATATCCAATATGGGCTGTTTGCGAGCTGTGGGCAGTTGTGATCATATTTGTTTTGTCCACTGCCTGCAGACTGGACAGCAAGGAAGTTAATGGCTTCATCCCCCCTGCAAAGTATTAAACCTTAGGTCCCTTAATGTTTATCCACCAGTGGTGTATGCAAGCTGTCTGTAGTATGAGACAAAATTGATATTTTGGGCTGTTAGAGCATATCCACAAGGGATATTTGTGTGCTAGCTGTCCAGATTTAGTGTCTATATTGTGCCTGTTAATTTGTGAGTATTTGATGCATGAAAGCCACGTATTGGAGCCCAGGTTGCGCTGGCATCTCTAGGAACTCTTCACCTCCATGCACTGCACAGGTTTAGTGACATCTGTCCTTAATCTGTGGCTATAAAACTTGGTCCAGGGAAGATTTCCTCCCTATCCTCAAGCTCCAGCCAGGTTGCAGTGTGTGTGTGGGTGGTAAATCTTCTTGTAACACCCGGCTTTAAGGAACAAAGCCAGATGCATCTCATACATGCGCCAAGAAGACAACATATATAATAACAGAGTGTATAGAGATAAATGTCATAAAACATCAGAGTATTTATTACATAGCGGAAGACTTATTACAAAATGAAATAATAAAGATAAAACGAACTAAGGATCGTCGGCGCCAATGTCGACTGGGAAACGCCACCTAGATCAGATCGAACTCCTCAGTGTTAGGCGGCTCCTCCTGAACCACCTGATCATCTCCTGTGGGGGGGGGTGTGAGACAGCAAGGGTGAGCTCACACATGATCATAGCTCAACAAGTTGTGGGGAACCAGTGGACATAAACTCACAAAGGTGTGAGTTCATGTGATGTGTAAGGCTAATCAATAAAAGGGGTTAAAAGCTGAGCATTGCTTTTAAATAGTTGGTCAAAATTTTATTAGCAGTTACTAAGTGTAAGTAAATACCAAACCATAAGTAAAGTAATAGAACAAAATTAATAACAAACCCATGCAATGCAAATGACAAAATTGAATTTAAGTTCCATAATTTAAACATCAGAGAGTCCTGAGCTGCTCATGACCGTGAGCTCGGCTAGTATACCAGTTTTACACTCTGCAGAGGTTGTACCCTTTACCCACAAGTCATGTTACCCATCTGCCAAGGGGTCATGAATCCCATACACCTCTACCTAGGAAGCGCGGCAGGGCAACACTACGAGGCCTTTACAAAGTTCCACTAGCTTCCGAAAACCCGCTACAGTTTATAGGAAGTTCCAATGCAGGGTTCCTGGCTGACTGCCATCCCAGCAAAATCAACCAGGGACCTCCCTACACTGACCACTCCCCTACTGCCCTTGCCCCTTTCGGGTAAGGTAGACTTCCACTAGCTTTCCTAATTAGTCAGCCAAGGGGTCCCATTCCTCCCTTGTGGTGGCACGTGTTACTCAAGTTAAGCTCTATGTTCCAATTAACTTTAATGATATCAACATGAACATAAACAGAATAACAACAAGAATTGGAACATAGAGGTAATAGATGATTATCCCAAAACCATATAAAGCAATAGCAAACTACCCAAGTGATTCAGGGGTAAACAAGGTAATGAGATAAACAATCTAGGGTGACCTATTGGGTCCCATCAAAATTAACCTATGCATGGATAAGTGATATTAAAGAACATTATTGGGTAAAAAGTGGTCAAGGGCACAACTTGCCTTCAATGAGCTCCTGCTCAGCTACTTCAACCTGCTGCTCACCAGGATCCTCAGCAACGGGCTCTTCTACTCGCCATAATACAAACAAGCACAGGATATAGGAAAAATTAACATTACACCAAGCATGTAAACAAAATACACAGAGATATTCTACATATTAAAATAAAATCCTAGGAACAGAAATCATAATTTTCTGAATTATAGATTTTAAGTTATGCATTTTCAAAGGTTTTATGTGCTTTGAATAGGATTGAGTGTGGAATTAAATTTCTTACTGTTGTCATGATAAAACAGAGACACTAAGTGCTAGAGAATAAAATTACAAAATTTTAGGAACTGGAATGGATCAATTTGGAGTTAGTATGAATTTTCTATGAATTATACAAGTTATAGTAATTGTTTTCATATTAAAAATTTATTTTCTAATTCATTTATTCAATTTCAAACCGCACTGGACTGGGCCTCAAATAAGCCGAAGCGCAGGGGTCTCGGTGAAAGAACCCCCAGACACATAGAACAGTCGCATAGGACTGCGGGTTGATTCACTGATACCCGAGGGGCTCTTTAGAAAAATACCCAGGCCGAAGGGGTATGGACCAATCGTGACCATCCGATTAGATTCGAAGGGCTGAGATTGACTCCATATTACATCGAACCGGTACGCAATCGTACCCGTTAGATCCAAGATCGACGTCCGCAATTTAATGAAAGCGCGATCTATTCTTACGCATGAGATCTTGATCCAAGGGCACAGATCGAACGGCTCAAAGGGGAACGCTTGACCTAATCTAGTTCACCCGTTTCCAATCCTATGGACCAGATTGCTCCCGCGAGAGTGTATGCCAGGGACAATCTGAGCCGCACGTTGGGCGATCAACGACCATCGGTTATCGTCCCACATCCGATGCCTCGACACGGCGGAGCTACCCACCCGCGGTGGAGCTCGCCCGCGAGCGGCAATTCCGCCGCCACCGAGCACTAAACCAAAATTAAACAGGTGCTGCGCGATGAAGAGAGCGAGGCGAATCTGCCGGTGGGCCTATTACCTCGGTGTGATGCGGCGACGGCCCTGCCCACGAGTCCAGGCGGATGACGGAGCGGAGGTCCACTCCGATGAGCAATTCCGGCGACGTGCGAATCGCTCCGGCGCAGGCGAGTCCCGGGTGCGCTACCACGGTCAATTGTCCACGCCAAGGGCGCCTTCCCCGAGGTTGAACCGGCCGCAGGGCGAAGATGGTGAGCGGCGGGCCACTTCCTCTCTGCGGACGCGATACTGGTGGTGGCGGCGAGGGTTCGGCACGGTCGTGAGCGGCGCGCAAGGTTCGGGAACCCAGGGTTTTATGGCCGGGTGAGGTTGGGCAGTTAACGGCCAACGGATCCACGAATCCCGCGAGCTAGCGGACATCGCGGCCATGGCTGTTGCGGCGGTGAGGATCGCGCGGATATCGCTGACAGCACGGGCCCACATGTAAGCGAGGAAGCCGAGCGCGCCAGTGAACGCGCGATGGAGAGGCTGGCAGCCGGGCCCCATCGCCAGAACGGTGCGCGCAGTGGAGATGATCTTGGGCCAGCGCGGGTGGATTGGCCACATGGGCCGAATAGGTGGCCGCCGGCCCAGGTAAGGTTTTATTCTTTTCTTTTTTTTCTTTTTCCTGATTTCATTTGTCTCTTTATTTTTAAATCCCAAATTTGAATTCAAATAGTGTTCCCAAACTTGTACTCAAATTAAATGTACCAAAATAAACACACTAGTTATGGAAGGATTTTATTTATTTTTATGATATTTATTTTCCTTTTCCTTTTCTCAATTCTAGGATTATTTAGGATTTAAATCCCCATTTGGATATTTAACATATTTATTTTTGCATTATTATAATATTGTCATAAAAATGCACACACAAATAAAATATTCGGCATGATGCAATGATTTAGTAGCTTCTCTCTTTATTAATTGTTTTTGGACATGGTGTTCACATATGATGATGCATAAAGATCAAACTCACATAAAGAAATTGTTCTCCCACTGGTATTATTCCTAGCAATTACAAAGTGGGTATTACACTTCTGTCCACACCCGTGTTCACCTCTCCCCTGCCCAAGTTTGCCCAGTCCCTAAGTGGTGACCATCGTCGGCAGTTAGTTCACCTCGCCGTGACCAGGTAACTTTCAAAGTTTCCTTAGCCGAGCTATACATGTTTTGTGCTCTACATCAGATAGTGAAGCTCATATGATGATGAACAAATCTCCTTAAGAAAGTCTTGTTGGATGTTATATGAAAATTGGAGTAAAAGCTGCCTAAAGTTGGGCTGTCAGATAAGCGGAGAGTGAGTTTGTTCAATTTCTGAAATCTGTATTGCAGCATATGGTGCTCAGTTTGGAGCTGTTTTGTCATTAATCTGAGAGACTTTATACTATAGTTTTTATAGTAAACTTGGAGACCAAATATTAGTGAGCAACTTTAATTAGGGAAGCTTGGATTGGTACTACACCAATTTGAGAGAAAATGGTGCTACAAAACTCCCTGACAAAGTTAGTATGGGGCTGTTTAGTTAGCTGAGACAGGATATTTTATTGTTTTTTTACTCAAATTCAGTGCACCACAACTCTTGTTCTGAGTATTTTCAGCCTTGGAGTGTTATACCAAATAGGAACGGCTATAATTGGAGAGTAATTTTGGTTAAGAAAGATTGGTCGGTTGCTGAGGGGAGTTGGGAGATATCAGGGACTGAACATGGAGGTGTGCAGATGGGGCAGCAGGGCTGGTGCAAGTGATCAGTGTTGCTGTAGGATTCTAAAATAGGCCCCTATCTTCATGTTCTGCCTCATATGGTGATATAAATCGAGATAGAGTCGAGGTGCCTAACTGAGGTCTAGAATCCCTACTCTCTATTAAAAATATCCAGGTTTTTGGGCTGTTTTCTAGGCTGCAAATCCTTATCTGTTGGTCTTGACAGTATGAGCCAGAACAAATTCAGTGATGGCCGGCAACCTATAATAATATCCTAAGGCACTGTTAAATGGTTGTTGCTGACCAGTGGGTTTGAGAATAACTTTTGTTAAGTTGACTTGATTCGTTGCTAAGTGAAATTAGGTGATCAAGGGATCTGAACGGGGAGGTCTGTAAGGGATCAGTGGTGTGCTGATTCAATTACTGTCACTATGATCCAGTGTTTTTCTCCTAACTTTGTAGCCTTGTGATAATTACTCCAAGAGAATTAGGTTAGGGATTCCACATCCAGATAAAAGACCACATCAAGGACAACAAGTTTCATACAAAGAATGGGCTTGCTACTGTATAAGTTGGCAGTAAAAAGGTGTCCCAAACTTCTCTGCCAGAGTGGGTGCAGTGCTGTTTCAGTTCACTGAAACTGAACTTTTCTGTGATTTTGCTCTGTTTTGTGGCATCATAACTTTTGATTAGAATGGTTTTAGTCTGGGGATGCTATGCCAAAGTAGTAGAGCTATGGCTAGAGAATAACTTTGAGTAAATGAGTTGGGTTTGTTGTTAAGGGAATTTGTGAGTTACTGTGCACTGAACAGAGGAAGAGGAATGGAGCACTAAAAGATGAATTCAGAGAACTGAAAATAGGTTCAATGAAGTGTGACTGATTCTTAGACACTATAACATGTAGTACATGCAGTGTGGATCCTTGCTTACTGCATAAATGAAGCACTTAGTTGGTTATGGAGGCAAGGTTTCCTAGTTGGTTGGTGAATTGAGTGTGATGTTAGAGTATTTAGCTCTCTTAAGGTTTTGTTAGTACCTTTAGAGAGGTGTATGTCTTGTGATGCTTTTTAGTATTTTTCTTTTCAAGTTGCATAAGCATAAGCATTCATATCCATATCTTTACATGTAGAACTCCCAGAAGAAGTGGTGTTTGAAGGAGGAGTCTACTCCAGTATCTGTTGATCAAGTGGAGGAGCCATCTAACTAAATAGTTGATAGAGGGATCTGAAACCTCTTCTCTACAATAAGGCAAGCCCCGGTGCATGCAACCCCTTCCTTGTGTTTTTAAATACTTTTCACACACTTAAGTCTAGTGAAATGTGCATTAGGTTTATAGGAGTTGCTTGAAACCCTTTGATGCATTGCCTTCCTTGATATCCATACCTTTATAGATACTTCTGGTGAAGTATCAAAATTTGATTTACAAAAATGCTTAGCCCTGCTTAGATCTTGTGGATAGAGGTTGTCTTTTGCAATACTGCCTAGCTCAGGGGTTATCCTGAGGAAAGATGGCTTCTACCTGCAAGAATACTTTCATTGAGAGCATGGTGGGATCTTACTGCAAAGCTCCCTATGATGCTCTTTTCATCCTAAGGAACAGAAACAATCCTAAGGATGGAAGTACTTAAATCGAGACTTGGGTTAGGAACAGGTGATGTTCTACCCAGGTTGATTAAGGATTGGATGCGTATGTAGGCCTGCTAGCGCAAGGACTATCTTAGCTAGCCGCATACCCTGGAAATGGGACAGGGTAAGCTTTGCCTCGGGCAGACTAAGGCCAGAATAAGATAACACGAAATGGGCGTGGAGCGGTGGAGGGAGTAGCGTGTACCCTCCGTGGCAAGAGGCTGGACGGTGGTGTATCTGTGCTCTCGGTTTGCGTGAACCTGATCTGGTCTTAAGAACCCTGGGGTCGAGTTGACATATGCAAGGATTAAGTGCTACATATGTCGTGTGGTTAGAGATCCTCAGCTGAGTAAATCGATTCGGATCGCCGTTATATCCCCGGAGAGTGGAGACTTGATCACTGACCTACAACCTAAGTCAGGATGTGAACTTCATGAATAAAAATGATGTTGTATTGATGAGATGATGAAATTAGACTAGAGGCAAACAGAGTCTATTAATATTTAATCTGGCGTTAAAATGTTGAAAGTAAGGACTCACTTTAGTAAGTTATTTCTGCAAAAGTATCTAAGTTGATTCTTGCTAAAGCCTCTCCTTGATTCCCATTTATCCAGCATACCCTTGAGAGTCTTTTCCTTAGTCGGGTAAGACTTGCTGAGTAATTCCATACTCAGGGTTTTATTCCCTGTTGTTTTTCAGGTCATAGCTTTGTGTTGCTGATGATGGTGTTAAGTGCCGGTGGGCTCGGCCTTCTTATAAGTCTAAGTAACCCTCCTATACTTCTTATTGAGGATGGTCTCTCAAGCTAGCATATATTTCAAACTTATAATCACTCCGATAAAATAATGTAAAATTTTTGTAACTTGTAAAATTTGGTAATAATATTTCCGCTGCAAAAATATTGGTGTGTGTGATTTGTGTTACTTAATCCCGCGGTTCTGGTTGTAAGTGGTTTATCCGATGTCCTTGGGGCAATCGGACGGATCCTGTTAAGTTATCTGGTGCACATGCATGGCCGTCTGAAGTCTTTGAGACAAGGACAGGTGCATGTGGGCCCGATAATTTGGGAGGTTCTGCCACAGCTGGTATCGGAGCTGGATTAAGTATATACGGTCACATACGTATTTTCAAAACAAAAGTTTTGGTTTTAGAAAACCTATTTTCAACTAAACACATTGTTTGGCTTTGAAAAACAGTTTCAAAAAAAAAACTATAATGCTAGCGACATCCTCTGTTAAGCCCTAAGTTAAGGACTATAAGGTGGCTTAGTTTAGGATATTAACCACTAACCCACAACTATAATGTAATTTTCTGCAGGTACACTAACTAAACCTTAGGAAAGTCCGACTAGTGTTCAATGACGGAGTGAGTAGGATTGCCACCGCCATAGAACATGATAGCCACTATATGTTGGCAAGAGTTGCAAGGACGTATAGGACGAGCATGCATCATGTCATACAACTTTAAGTTAAACCCCCTGCGTAGCTATTTTAGTATATGTTTCATCTACCTTGTTCATACATCTTTAGTAAATAGAGTGTATCCGTTGCTCTTCTCTATAGATGAATCAGCAAGAAGCTCCTACAGGAGTTGGAGAGTTTCTACGAGATTTTGGTGTTCCAATGGTCCTGTGGCGACTACTTCAAGAAGTTGGATATACCGAAGCACCCAAGTACCAGTGGTCGCGCACTATTCTTAGAGGACAACCATGGTATGAGGTAGTAGTGCGTATTCCAGAATGTGCTAGAAAACCATCTTGGCCACATTGGATGTTCCATGCTGAAGGAATGACTCCTTGGGAAGGTGCTCAGGTAACTGCCTTAGAGGTGTTGACAACAATATGTTACCAGAAGTGGGAAGAAATACAGGCCACGTCTATGAGGTTGTTCCCTGCAGTTGCCTTAAGCGACCCAGTGGTGTATCATCACCAGGCTCGATTAATGGAAAACATTCCCATTGGGCAGGATTCAGTTGAATCAGCATCTGCTCGAGTTTTGATGGCCGTGCTAGAGTTGCAGCTTACTCGAGGGCACAGTCGTCAAATGTGGCAGCAGTTGTACACTGGGAGTTATGCAGCATTTAAGATGATGGAAATGGCCAAGAATAGGGCTTGTACCCAGGCACAAGAACAACTGGAGGAAACAAAGATTCAAGCTGAGCGAATTATTGGATTAGAGCATCAGGTGACAGAACTTCAGACGCAACACCAAGTTGATCAGCATCGCATTAAGGAGCTTGAGCATCAGCTAACTAATGCTCATTCTAAATCAAAAGTTTTGAGTCAGCAACAAGAAGAAATTCGCTCGTATGCTGTTACTGTTAGGAAAGAACTTAAGGAAACCATGGGCTTCCTAAGTCATCAGGATCAGGTGCTTGAGGAGTTGCATCGTACCTATCCGATGGAATTTCAAACAGCACAGCGACTGGTCAACCATCTGCAACAAACGGTGCGTATGCTCAATGGCGCCTTTTATTCTGCCCCAACACCAACGGACTAAAAGGTACCTATGGAGCATGGAAACAAACATCTGGCAGATGTGATAACTGGAGAAGATATAGTAGGCAACTTAATCCTCGTGAGGCAATATAGCTATGTAAATTAGTTTTGAAGGGTGGATGTAAGGTAAACCCATATGGCAATGTTAGCTAGTAAAAAAAAACAGGTTAAACTTTGTTGTAAAGAGTTTATCCTGTTTCACCTGGATCATGCAACCTGTGAGCTTTTCTATGACTATGGTGTAAGAAACAACTGCCTGTTTCAGAAGCAACTTTTAATATCTATAGCCGTTTGTCGAATCCCAAGATTTAAAATGGCTATTCCTTTGGATATTCCCTGTGGATGCATGTGTGTGGATAAATGACTTGGTATACGCTGGTACCATAGTTTCTGGTTGTGTTTCGTGATGAAATGGTACCACCGTGATTTTCCATGTGAGTCTGCTGAACGAGAAATGGACAAATGGATAGACTTTATCCAAAACAAATTAGATGCAACATCTTGGGTAAAACACATAGAAAGAGATTCATTGTTCAGTCATCATTGGAAATCCGTAGCATCGGAGACGGGTGTGAATGTTGAACGACATCATGGTTAACTCATGGTTAAGCAAGACAGAACACCTCCCCTGCCTGGTAGGAGAAATTGGGAAATAAGTTTGTGACACATTTCCTTTTCCGTTACGGAGCCTAAACTTTTAAATCTCGGGACGAGATTTCTTTTAGGGGGGAAGGCTGTAACACCCCTGGTGTTACGTGAACTAAAACTCTGACATGTCATCATAAGCATTTGCATTAACGTGCTTGTTATACCTAGAGTACATTCACTAGGTTAAAATTTTCTTTTTGAAAGTGTGATGTCTTGTGTTAGAGTACAGGACTTAGCTTGAGATTCTAGCTTAAGCCATGTGAGGAGAAATCGTCTCTTAAGAAAATGGTAGGTTGACTTGGAGTCTTAAGTACTGGAAGCAAGTCTTAGAACCTAGAGTGACCTTGCTTTGAAGTATTAATCAAGTGGAAGAAGCACTTGAGATGTTGGAGCAACCTCAAAGCCCTAAGTAAGGTTTGAAAACCTTGTTTAGAATTAGATATAAGCAAACAACTCCTAAACCATGGACACTTTGGACCTGAGTTCTATATACCGAAGTTGGATTTGAGGTTAAGGAGTAGCTTGGCTTTAGGAGGATGGATCAAATTGAAGAAATCACTTGAAGCAAATAAAGTCCACTTGGAACCCTAAATTAGCCCAAAAGAGGAATTCAAAATCTTGAGGGATTTAGCTAAAAGTCCATATACCAAAGTTGTAGAGCTTAGAAAAGTGAATAAGTTTCTTATTTGGAGAATTCCAAGTTGTGTGGAGAAATTTGGAGTAATTTGCAGAAACTCAGTTTTGGGTTCAGTTTGAATTGGGCTGAAAACAGTTTCATATAGCTGTTTTTGGACCCTTATAACTTTTGATCTATGGACTTTTTGTAAGGAGTTACTATAACAAACTTGTAAAGTGACTGTTGGAGAACAATCCTTATTAAGTGTACCAGCCCTAAAACTATATGCAACTAGTTGAAAAAGTGGTCCAAATTAGAGCTGTCAGATTTTGTATATTTCAGACTTAGTGAAATTCAGAGTCTGAATTTCAGTATTTTGTGCAAACTTTGGGCTAGTGTAGTTTGGAATCCAAGAGGTTTTGGTCAATGGTCACTATATCAAACTTGTAGAGGAGCTATAGTAGTATAAACTTCATTAAGCAACTTGCCCCTAGAAATATTTGGAATCCAGGTAAAAGAGTGGTTTAAAGTGGTGCTGCTGTATTCTGAATTTTCAGATTGGAAACAGTAACTGAAACTGAATTTCAGTGTTTTGATAGCAGTTTTGAAGCCTATTTGTGGCTATTCTATAGGGTTTTAGGCTACGGTGTTTGTAGATGAAATAAAGACCATATGATGGTGAATAATTTTCAGTAAGTGGGTATAACATGATTCTACACGAAAAATGGATTAAAACTAGCTCAAAGTTGGACTGTTTATGGCTGAAACTGAATTATATTCAGTTATTGAAAACTGAATTTCAGTGAAAGTTGCTGTTTTTGAAGCCCATTTGTGCCTAATCCATAAGGTTTTAAACTATGGTTTCTATAGAGGAATTGAAGACCATAAGTTGGGGTACAAATGTCTTTGAGGGTGATGGATATGATCCTACACAAAAGGTGGAGAAAAAGTAGACTGAAACTGGACTGTCCGTGTGCACAAACTGAATTTTTGTGCAGATCACTAAAACCTGAATTTACAGTTTGGTGCTATGTTTGGAGCTCTATTATGCCAAATCCTGGCAGATTTGGACAGACAACTTTATAGCAAAATAGAAGACCGAGTGTAGGAGAACCAGTTTTATACAAGCAGATTGGCTTGTTGATGTATGGAATTTAAAGAAAAGCCTGTCACAAAACCCTCTGTCAGACTTGGAGTGGGCTGTTTCAGCTAACTGAAAACCTGTTCAGGGTGTTGTTTAGTCAACTTTGGAGCTCTGTAGTAATTAATAAAACCAGAATTGGGTTAAGAGTTCTATAGAAAAGTGAAAGGCCATATCAAGGAGAGCAAGTTCCTACCAAGGATTGATCTTGTTACTGTGTAGAGTTTGGAGATAACAGTGTGGCAAAACCCTCTGTCAGACCTAGTATTGGTCTATTTCCGGTTTCTGAAATTGGGTATTTCAGTGTGTTGCTCAACTTTGGGATGCCATAGCTTATGATCTACACAGTTTGGGTCCTAGATTCTTGTAACAAACTTGAAGATCCTTAGTTAGTGAACAAGTTCGGTTAAGAAGTGTTGGTCTGTTCCTATATGGAATTGTGAGATAATAGGTCTGAACAGGGAAGAGTGGAATGGGCAGCAGGAGTGATGAAGTTGGATTCAGGGTCTCATTTGGTTTCTGAAGAAAATCTTTTCCCTACTGCTCTCACCTGTGTATTTGGATAAGAATGAGGTTAGAATACCTCACTAAAGATCTAGAGACTATTTTGTACTAAAAAAATATCCAATATGGGCTGTTTGCGAGCTGTGGGCAGTTGTGATCATATTTGTTTTGTCCACTGCCTGCAGACTGGACAGCAAGGAAGTTAATGGCTTCATCCCCCCTGCAAAGTATTAAACCTTAGGTCCCTTAATGTTTATCCACCAGTGGTGTATGCAAGCTGTCTGTAGTATGAGACAAAATTGATATTTTGGGCTGTTAGAGCATATCCACAAGGGATATTTGTGTGCTAGCTGTCCAGATTTAGTGTCTATATTGTGCCTGTTAATTTGTGAGTATTTGATGCATGAAAGCCACGTATTGGAGCCCAGGTTGCGCTGGCATCTCTAGGAACTCTTCACCTCCATGCACTGCACAGGTTTAGTGACATCTGTCCTTAATCTGTGGCTATAAAACTTGGTCCAGGGAAGATTTCCTCCCTATCCTCAAGCTCCAGCCAGGTTGCAGTGTGTGTGTGGGTGGTAAATCTTCTGTCCACACCAGTGTTCACCTCTCCCCTGCCCAAGTTTGCCCAGTCCCTAAGTGGTGACCATCGTCGGCAGTTAGTTCACCTCGCCGTGACCAGGTAACTTTCAAAGTTTCCTTAGCCGAGCTATACATGTTTTGTGCTCTACATCAGATAGTGAAGCTCATATGATGATGAACAAATCTCCTTAAGAAAGTCTTGTTGGATGTTATATGAAAATTGGAGTAAAAGCTGCCTAAAGTTGGGCTGTCAGATAAGCGGAGAGTGAGTTTGTTCAATTTCTGAAATCTGTATTGCAGCATATGGTGCTCAGTTTGGAGCTGTTTTATCATTAATCTGAGAGACTTTATACTATAGTTTTTATAGTAAACTTGGAGACCAAATATTAGTGAGCAACTTTAATTAGGGAAGCTTGGATTGGTACTACACCAATTTGAGAGAAAATGGTGCTACAAAACTCCCTGACAAAGTTAGTATGGGGCTGTTTAGTTAGCTGAGACAGGATATTTTATTGTTTTTTTACTCAAATTCAGTGCACCACAACTCTTGTTCTGAGTATTTTCAGCCTTGGAGTGTTATACCAAATAGGAACGGCTATAATTGGAGAGTAATTTTGGTTAAGAAAGATTGGTCGGTTGCTGAGGGGAGTTGGGAGATATCAGGGACTGAACATGGAGGTGTGCAGATGGGGCAGCAGGGCTGGTGCAAGTGATCAGTGTTGCTGTAGGATTCTAAAATAGGCCCCTATCTTCATGTTCTGCCTCATATGGTGATATAAATCGAGATAGAGTCGAGGTGCCTAACTGAGGTCTAGAATCCCTACTCTCTATTAAAAATATCCAGGTTTTTGGGCTGTTTTCTAGGCTGCAAATCCTTATCTGTTGGTCTTGACAGTATGAGCCAGAACAAATTCAGTGATGGCCGGCAACCTATAATAATATCCTAAGGCACTGTTAAATGGTTGTTGCTGACCAGTGGGTTTGAGAATAACTTTTGTTAAGTTGACTTGATTCGTTGCTAAGTGAAATTAGGTGATCAAGGGATCTGAATGGGGAGGTCTGTAAGGGATCAGTGGTGTGCTGATTCAATTACTGTCACTATGATCCAGTGTTTTTCTCCTAACTTTGTAGCCTTGTGATAATTACTCCAAGAGAATTAGGTTAGGGATTCCACATCCAGATAAAAGACCACATCAAGGACAACAAGTTTCATACAAAGAATGGGCTTGCTACTGTATAAGTTGGCAGTAAAAAGGTGTCCCAAACTTCTCTGCCAGAGTGGGTGCAGTGCTGTTTCAGTTCACTGAAACTGAACTTTTCTGTGATTTTGCTCTGTTTTGTGGCATCATAACTTTTGATTAGAATGGTTTTAGTCTGGGGATGCTATGCCAAAGTAGTAGAGCTATGGCTAGAGAATAACTTTGAGTAAATGAGTTGGGTTTGTTGTTAAGGGAATTTGTGAGTTACTGTGCACTGAACAGAGGAAGAGGAATGGAGCACTAAAAGATGAATTCAGAGAACTGAAAATAGGTTCAATGAAGTGTGACTGATTCTTAGACACTATAACATGTAGTACATGCAGTGTGGATCCTTGCTTACTGCATAAATGAAGCACTTAGTTGGTTATGGAGGCAAGGTTTCCTAGTTGGTTGGTGAATTGAGTGTGATGTTAGAGTATTTAGCTCTCTTAAGGTTTTGTTAGTACCTTTAGAGAGGTGTATGTCTTGTGATGCTTTTTAGTATTTTTCTTTTCAAGTTGCATAAGCATAAGCATTCATATCCATATCTTTACATGTAGAACTCCCAGAAGAAGTGGTGTTTGAAGGAGGAGTCTACTCCAGTATCTGTTGATCAAGTGGAGGAGCCATCTAACTAAATAGTTGATAGAGGGATCCGAAACCTCTTCTCTACAATAAGGCAAGCCCCGGTGCATGCAACCCCTTCCTTGTGTTTTTAAATACTTTTCGCACACTTAAGTCTAGTGAAATGTGCATTAGGTTTATAGGAGTTGCTTGAAACCCTTTGATGCATTGCCTTCCTTGATATCCATACCTTTATAGATACTTCTGGTGAAGTATCAAAATTTGATTTACAAAAATGCTTAGCCCTGCTTAGATCTTGTGGATAGAGGTTGTCTTTTGCAATACTGCCTAGCTCAGGGGTTATCCTGAGGAAAGATGGCTTCTACCTGCAAGAATACTTTCATTGAGAGCATGGTGGGATCTTACTGCAAAGCTCCCTGTGATGCTCTTTTCATCCTAAGGAACAGAAACAATCCTAAGGATGGAAGTACTTAAATCGAGACTTGGGTTAGGAACAGGTGATGTTCTACCCAGGTTGATTAAGGATTGGATGCGTATGTAGGCCTGCTAGCGCAAGGACTATCTTAGCTAGCCGCATACCCTGGAAATGGGACAGGGTAAGCTTTGCCTCGGGCAGACTAAGGCCAGAATAAGATAACACGAAATGGGCGTGGAGCGGTGGCGGGAGTAGCGTGTACCCTCCGTGGCAAGAGGCTGGACGGTGGTGTATCTGTGCTCTCGGTTTGCGTGAACCTGATCTGGTCTTAAGAACCCTGGGGTCGAGTTGACATATGCAAGGATTAAGTGCTACATATGTCGTGTGGTTAGAGATCCTCAGCTGAGTAAATCGATTCGGATCGCCGTTATATCCCCGGAGAGTGGAGACTTGATCACTGACCTACAACCTAAGTCAGGATGTGAACTTCATGAATAAAAATGATGTTGTATTGATGAGATGATGAAATTAGACTAGAGGCAAACAGAGTCTATTAATATTTAATCTGGCGTTAAAATGTTGAAAGTAAGGACTCACTTTAGTAAGCTATTTCTGCAAAAGTATCTAAGTTGATTCTTGCTAAAGCCTCTCCTTGATTCCCATTTATCCAGCATACCCTTGAGAGTCTTTTCCTTAGTCGGGTAAGACTTGCTGAGTAATTCCATACTCAGAGTTTTATTCCCTGTTGTTTTTCAGGTCATAGCTTTGTGTTGCTGATGATGGTGTTAAGTGCCGGTGGGCTCGGCCTTCTTATAAGTCTAAGTAACCCTCCTATACTTCTTATTGAGGATGGTCTCTCAAGCTAGCATATATTTCAAACTTATAATCACTCCGATAAAATAATGTAAAATTTTTGTAACTTGTAAAATTTGGTAATAATATTTCCGCTGCAAAAATATTGGTGTGTGTGATTTGTGTTACTTAATCCCGCGGTTCTGGTTGTAAGTGGTTTATCCGATGTCCTTGGGGCAATCGGACGGATCCTGTTAAGTTATCTGGTGCACATGCATGGCCGTCTGAAGTCTTTGAGACAAGGACAGGTGCATGTGGGCCCGATAATTTGGGAGGTTCTGCCACAATTACTACAGGTGTGCAAAATAAAATGATCACTCATGGATCATTAGGAAACAAGGGTGGTCAAGGGCATGTTAACTGAAATATTTCAAACAGATATTGGGACATAAAGGTAAGCATATATAAAAATAAGAGTATGCAAGATTCCAATGGTACGAGCATACCAAGACCAAGAAAGTACAAATTGCCAAAAAGATAGTGACTTATCAATAGAATAGGAAAGGGTCTCAAGACAGTAAGATCATGGACATATAAACTGAAATGTTTAAATAGGTAGTAGTGGTACAAGGGTAAGTGCTTTAGATTAAGGGATAAGGGTATTAAAAATGCAAGGATACGAGCATGTCAGTAACAAAATGGAATAAAGATGGTCAAATAGTAGCAATTTAATAATAGATGAGGAAAGAGTCCCCAAAAGACTAAAGGCTATGGTCAGGGGACATCTACAAAGATGTCGCAAGCACAAGATATGATCAGATCTAATAGATTGAGAGAAGTATAGACCATACTAGAATAAAATACTTTTTAGCAAGGGGGCATATAGGAGCACAACATAGAATTAGTCGAGGTGACTAATATTTTGAAGCAGAATCAAGGATGAGATGAAGTAATAATCAATAAGTCCTTAAAACGGCCAATGCTACTCTAGGTCAGCGGTCCTACAGTCAGCACGGCTTTGATACCACTTATGTCACACCCGGTTTCATAAGGCAAACCGAATGCGAACTATGTACGTGCCAGGATCAGAATTCACGTACACAGCGATTACATAAATGAACATCATCGCATAGTGCTCGAATAATAACATAAAAGAGTATTAACTTATTACATCACGATGTCAGAGACATCCACATAGTCATCAACTCAACGGGTAAATCAAAGTGCTAAGCGAAACGCAGTAAAGATAGGGCCTTCACAGGCAGCTGACTGGGGGTTGCCGCCAACCCACACCTAGAACTCGTCATAGTCTTGGAACTCCTGGAGGTCTCCTTCCACGGCTTCGTCTTCTCCTGAGAAGTGGTTGCAATGTGGACAACCTGGTGTTTTGTGGTAAAGCAAGGATGAGTACACATCAACGTACTCAGCAAATGCCCCATTTGGCTGAAGTGGACTAGCTTTTATGTGGGGTTAGGCTCAAGCAGTTGCTTTTAGTTGGTCATGTATTTACTGTTAGTAGAAGCCAGGTTTTACCATAAGACCCAAGTTATAATCCCAAAAAGTACCTCCTTAGAGAGGAAATACTAGAACACATAATTAGAGTCGCCATCATTAACCAACATCATTAAAGTCATCATCTGAGGTGTATCCGGAGTATCTCTAATCAAAGAGGATCCCAAGGCTGCTCTTAACCGTGAGCACGGCTGATATATCAGTTTCACTACCCTCTGCAGAGGTCGCACACTTTACCCATGAGCCGTGATTCCCGTTTTGCCCGGGGAGAGCTAATCCCCATTGATCACTTCCTAGGTGGTCCGGCAGGGTATCACTACGTAGCTGTTACAAAGATTCCCTAGAGGTCATAGCCGCCCGTTAGGTTTCTCCAGTTTGATAAACACAGTACCCCTCCCCGCAGGAGAGTGACTAACAAAAGCAAAACGAAAGAACCTCGGCACTCAGCCTCGGCAGAGCAAGCACTGTGCCTGGACCCCATTGACGGCACGACGGTGAAGCAACTACACCTCTAGTTCCTCTAATTAATTAGCTAAGGGCATCCCATTTTACCCTCATGGTTGCACTGTTATCCCGGGTGGTCTCTCAACGAACAGGTCCTTACGGAGAGGTACTCGGGAAACGGCCTGAGTCCCCTAAAATGCCACAAGTATATCACCATCGTATCCAAAATAAAAGCATCGTATCATCAAGTAATTCTCATCATGTTCGTTGATTAGAGTAAAGCGCTAGCATGTAGTTAACCATAGTAACCCAAAAGGTAAATCAAGGACAAGGTAAATAGAAAGCTAGTAAATCCTTAGATTGTTCATAGTATGCGGGACAGTGTATTATAAAATAAATGGGACATAATGGGACAGAGGACACTTGCCTTCACCAAACAGATGCTCAGGATCTTCAATCTCATATAACTCGAAGAACTAGATCACTTGGTCGCCAACGCTTGATCTTCGATTCCTGGAAGCTCAGAAACGGATCACAATCTATTCGCGATGCACAGCGAATACAAACAGGCACAAACAAACAAACACATATATGTATAAGAACATTACACCATACAAATACAAACATAATAAAACATGCAAAACGAAATAGAGCGCGTTACTACGGTCACGTGAGGGAAATGAAACGTCGAACTCGAAGCTACGATTGAGAATATATCGCGTTAATGCTAAGCAAGTATTAACTATAACTTTTAGTTCAACATTATCAAATATAAATATTATACATCAGTCAGTTCGATTAATGTGCTACACTAACAAATGTCAGTTAATTAAATAATTTAATTAAAACAAGAGATTCTAAGTGAGATGAATTTATGACGCGTGAAACAACACGATAGTGTGCAGAACGTCACACGGACACGCGCGACATAGCATGCTGACGACGCATGAAAACAGTGTGCGTGACCAGTGCGAGTGACGCATTAATCAGCACGCGACCACGAGTACATCACGCACGAACAACGCGCAGACAGCACGTGAACGATGCGCGAAACAACACGCGACCAGGATGAGGAAAACTAACTAGGTGACGCGTTTATACTAAATAAATATTAAATGAATAAAGAGTAGTTTAGTTAATATCAGTCATGTTAATGTTTATTATAGAAGCGCAAGTTGAACACTACCTATTTAATCTAATTGGAATATTAATCTAATAAATATTAGTCGAGTAAACCTTAAGTTAATTATTTAAAATATATGACCTGACAAACTAACGTTACTACCTTGAGTGTTTACACGCGAAACAATTTATTATTACACGCAGACACCGCTCGACATACGTGATCGACTGAGAGATACACGCGAACGACACGAGTTGACGCACGCAAAACAACACTGCGACACGCGCACGGTACGCGCGGACCATCATGCGAAACTAATAAAAACATGATTAATCTAAGCAATTATTAACAAAGAATATTTCAGTTAAGATTAATCATGTTGGTGCAAATCGTATTCCTACATTATATTTTAAAGTCAAAACGATGTTCCAGGGGTAGACGGAGGGGTAGACGAAGGGGTAGACGGACGTCGTCAGAATCCCGACGACGTGTCGTGCACATGACACGCAACCCGCTAAACAAGGTGTGCGAAACGGCGCACGCGACAGCGCGCGTCGACACGTGTGAACGACACACACGACGCGCGCGAACGACACGCGCTGACTTAAACGTGCCACGCAAACAGTACAGGCGGGTAGTGTCGGCGTTTCGAGACCGGGGGGTCCCTAGGCCGACGAGTGAGTGTGCCGCGTGCCCCAGCCCAGATGGGTCGAGCGCGTGGGCGAGCGCGAAGGGGGGAAGAGCGAGGTGGCCGGAGCCGGGTCGTGAGGGAGGCGGAGATCCCGCGGCCTTCGTGTTCGTCCCGCGCCCAGGTCGGGTGCGCTTGCAGTAGGGGGTTACAAGCGTCCGCGCGGGTGAGGGGAGCGAGCGGCCCCAAGAGAGCGCTTGCCCCTGCCCTCGTTCCCGCGAGGCCAACCTTCTCTAAGAAGGCCCTGGTCCTTCCTTTTATAGGCGTAAGGAGAGGATCCAGGTGTACAAATGGGGGTGTAGCAAGGTGCTACGTGTCTAGCGGGGGAGAGCTAGTGCCCTAAGTACATGCCAAGGTGGCAGCCGGAGAGATCTTGGCACCCAGCTGGTGTGGCGTCGTGGCCGTCAGAGAAGCAATGGAGCCTGGCGGGGGGGACAGCTGTCGGAGTGGTCGGGCCCTTGCTGACGTCCCCCTGCTTCCGTAAGGGAGCTGAGAACCGCCGTCGTCATGGGTCCAGCGGGGCGCCATCATTGCCTATCTGGCGGAGCTAGCCAGATGGGACGTCGGTCCTGTTTTCTGCGGCCCGAGTCGGCTCGGGGTAGGGTGATGATGGCGCTTCCTGTCGACGTGGTGGACTTGTGCCCTAGGTCGGGCGACGTGGAGGCTCCTCCGAAGCCGAGATCGAGTCTGTCCTGCATGGCCGAGGCCGAGCCCGAGCTCCTGGGTCGGGCGAGGCGGAGGTCGTTCGGCAGAGGCCAGGGCGGAGTCCGAGCCCTGGGTCGGGCGAAGCAGAGTTCGTCGTCTTCCGGGGCCTTAGCCCGAGTCCGAGCCCTGGGTCGGGCGGAGCGGAGTTCGCCGTCTTCCGGGGCCTTAGCCCGAGTCCGAGCCCTGGGTCGGGCGGAGCGGAGTTCGCCGTCTTCCGGGGCCTTAGCCCGAGTCCGAGCCCTGGGTCGGGCGGAGCGGAGTTCGCCGTCTTCCGGGGCCTTAGCCCGAGTCCGAGCCCTGGGTCGGGCGGAGCGGAGTTCGCCGTCTTTGGCAAAGCCTGGCCGCCTGTCAGTCTCACTCTTTGCGTTAAATGCCCCAGTGACTTGGTCGGTCGACGCGGTGATTTAGTCAGGGTTGCTTCTTAACGAAGGCAAGGCCTCGGGCGAGCCGGAGATGCATCTGCCGTAAAAAAGGGGGCCTCGGGCGAGACGGAAACACCTCAGGGTCGGCTGCCCTTGCCCGAGGCTAGGCTCGGGCGTGGCGTGATCGAGTCGCTCGTATGGACTGATCCCTGACTTAATCAAACCCATCAGGCCTCTGCAGCTTTATGCTGATGGGGGTTACCAGCTGAGAATTAGGCGTAATGAGGGTACCCCTAATTATGGTCCCCGACAGTAGCCCCCGAGCCTCGAAGGGAGTGTTAGCACTCGCTTGGAGGCTTTCGTCGCACTTTTTTGCAAGGGGACCAGCCTTTCTCGGTTGCACTTTGTTCCGGTGGGTGCGCGCGAGCGCACCCGCCGGGTGTAGCCCCCGAGGCCTCGGAGGAGTGGTTTCACTCCTTCGAGGTCTTAATGCCTTGCGTAATGCTTTGGCTGGTCTGACGGTTCCCTCATGCGAACAGGCCGTAGCCCGGGTGCACTGTCGGGGCCCAAGTTCTCGGGCTGGTATGTTGACGCTGTCAACGGTTCGGCCGGAGCCGGGTTTGCGAGAGCAGCCCCCGAGCCTCCGCACAGGGCGAGAGGACGATCAGGGATAGACTCGGCTTTTTTACATACGCCCCTACGTCGCCTTTCCGCAAGGAGGAGGGGGGGAGAGCGCCATGTTACCCTCGATGGGCACCGAACATGGTGTCTCCGGTGAGCTGCAATCGGGTAATCCGAGTGGACGTCCGTGCCCCGTTCGTTGGGGGTCGGCTAGGGGCCCGGAGGCACGCCCAAAAGTACCTGCGGGTGACCTGCCGGACCCGGTCCCCTGGCGACGGGGTCCGAGGGCTCGATGCCTCCCTCCGATGGGATTCCGTTACAGGATCGTTCCCGCTGGTCTCGGAAATGTCCTAGGGTACCTCGGGAGCGCAGCCCGAGCCTTGGTTATGTATCGAACGTACCCCTGGTCATCCCTCGCTCGGTGTCTGAGGCGACTGTGAACCCTTCGGGGGGCCAGCCTTCGAACCCCTGATCAGTAATGGGCGCGGAGCCCGAGTAGCCTGAGGCGGTCGTGGAACCTTTCGGGGGGCCGACCTTCGAACCTCTGACCAGTAGTGGGTGTCGGGCCCACGCGATCTGAGGCGGCTGTTGAACCTTTTGGGGGGCCAGCCTTCGAACCCCTGATCAGTAAGGAGGCTCGGAGCCTAGTTCCTTCACGGGGAAGGATCCCTTTGGGGGTATCCCCTTTCCCGGTCCCTGTAGCAAGAGATAGAGAAAGAAGGAAAAGGGAAAAAGGATACGAAATTGAACGACGTGGCGTACCTTTTTTGGTGTGGTCGTGAAGGCGAAACGTCGCCGGCTGCTCCTGCCAGAAGCGCCGCCTGTCCAGCCGCGGAGTTAATGCGCCGGGGCGAGCGGTCGGCGAGGCTGCCGTTGCGCGTGCGCGATCTGTTTGAGGAACGGGTCACGGGCGCGTCGTCTTCACACCGTGAGAGGGGGTTCTCTCGCTGCCTCCGGATGGGACGTGAGCTTGGCTGACGGCGTGACCGCTGCTCCCGTGCACCTGCCACCGTCATTACTGCCGGCCCACTTTTGACCGCGTTTGACCGCTGCGTCCGGCTGGCGCTGCTGGGTCGCGCGCCAGGTCGCCTCGAGTCGCGGTATCGGTTCCGCAATCGAGGAGGTGCGGTGGTGGCGCAAGTGGTACAGTGGCTTGCATGCAGCATCCGGCGCGCTGGTTGTGCGACGCGTGGGCTTGAGCCTCCGTGCTGGCCTGTCAGGAGTCGGAGAGGCACGTCCACTTGGCGCGGTTGCATGTCGCCCGCATGGCTGCCCGCCCCTTTCGCCCGTTGGTCTGGGCAAAAGTGGAGGGTCACTTGTAACCGCTGGGTGGTTGCGCGCGCCGTGCGCGGCGGTTCGGCTTCTTCTGCTCGGAGCCGGTCTGCATGACATGTGGGTCCCAGCCCCCGCGCCGCAGGGGAGGGCTTTGGAGGCATGTTGGAGAAGACTCAGCCCGTGACGGCTGGGGGCGCAAGCAGGGAGAGTCGCCTTTAAAAGGAGGGCGACCCCTTTCGTAAGGCGACCATGTCTTCTTCCTCCCTTATGCATCGTGTTTTTCCACCTTTCAAGCCCCCGGATGGGGGAAACCGCCGTCTCCGTGCCTCATCGTCGGAGGACACTACTCCGTGGGAGTGGGTACCTTTCAGCCATCGTTCGGCTTCAAGGATTTTCATCATGCAGCCCGGCTGCACCCCTCCACCGGCGGTCACCCAAGAGGGTGACCTCCGGCTTGATGGTGGGGGAAAGCGAGCCGGGCTGCGGCCTCTGCCCCTCCCTCAGCCTCAAGGATTTTCATCACCAGGGCTGAGGAGGGGAGTGTGCCGAGTTGGGGTCGGCCCCTGCGCGGGCGGTGGCCCGCTCCTTCCCTCAGTGATCGGGGGGAAGGGCGGGAGTCGTCTGTGGCGCCAACAGCTGCACCGTGCCCGGCTCTCTGAGCCGAGCAGTTTCGGAACCGCTCCCGGTGCCGCCTCCCGCCACGGCAGCTGGAAGAGGTTCTTCCGCCGGCGCGACAGCCAAGGTTGGCCATGGACCGACCTCCAACTCTACGGCCTTCTGCCCGTCCTTGCCTCTCGAGTTTGGGCAAGGGCGAGGGCCTCCTAGCAGCAGCATCCGCCCTGAGGCCATCATTGCTGCTGTTCGGCCCCCCGGGGCAGAAGTCTTCATCGTCGCCGCTGTCGGGGCGAGCGGCGACATGCCGTTCGTCGGTCTTCTGTTGCCCCGCAGGCCCACCCCTATCGAGTGGGGTTGTTCGTACCTGCGGAGGGGGAACCAGAGTTCCGTTTGTAATGGCACTTCGAGTGCCGGGTTTTTTGTTCATTTCGGCTTTCGGGGCCTGAACATATATGTAAGGTCGGCACAGAGCCGTATTTTTTCCTCATTTCCGAGCACTAAGACTCGTCTGCTGATTATCTGAACCGTTTTACCAAGCATGAGTCGCCCCGTGTCAAGGTGACGAGTGAGGTATCCGTATCCCGGAGACGTAGGAGTCCCTCGACTCGGTCGGCCCTGTTGTCCGAGGCTCCTCTAGCTTAGTTAAAGAGACCCCTCGGCCGCTCTTCGACGAGCCGAGGCCGGGGGTAGCGATATCAGCATGAGCAGAGGCGGAGTTGGCTCGAAAATGAAACCTGGTTGGCCGGAGCCTAGCCGAGTTGTCCGTTGGCAGGATCGACGCTGGAGTTGGTCAGCCGAGGCTTCGGACCGGGCTGGTGCCCTCGGAAGGTGGTTGGCCGAGGCCCCGGAGGTGGCCGGCCGAGCCGCCCGCTCGGGCCGGATCCCGGAGAAGTCCCTGACAGCGATCGCTCGGGCGTGGTGATGACGTCGTCCTTCGGAGCGGAGACCCTCGGACCGCGTTGCCGTTCGAGGCTAGGTCGGGCCTCGCCGAAGGTGCCGTTGATGCCGAGGGTGTTGCCGCCCCCTTCCAGCGTCAAGACCTGAGCCTGCAGGATCAGATTGTCTTGTAGCGTGGGCCTTGTGCGGCCGTCGAGGCCAGAACACACATCCTTGCTGTGTTGTAAAGCTGCGTCTCTTTTCCTCTTGTTTCGAGCATCTGGACTTTTTGTCGGTAACAGGGATGTTAGTGCGAGCGAGAGTTGCTTCTCGCGGAAGGTGATGAGTGAGGTATCCGTATCCCGGAGGCGTGGGAGTCCCTCGGCTCGGTCGGCCTTGCCGCTTACGCGTACTTTCACCCATCCATGAGGCCCCGTCACCGACTTGGTCGAGAAAACTCGAAGAATCGCTTCGACAGAAGGGCTTCCGAACGTAGAGACTTGTTCGATCCGCGGAGTCACCTTATCCGAACGCGAGTTACTTATCGCAGAAGGTGATGAGTGAGGTATCCGTATCCCGGAGGCGTAGGAGTCCCTCGGCTCGGTCAGCCTTGACTGCTTACGTGTATCCCGTCGTTTCCAGGACCCACTTTTCGAAGTAGTCAAAAAGCACGAAAGATATTCTGGTAAAAGAGATTTTCTGTTCGAGGAAAATTTTGACGCAGAGGGGGTTTCTCCCCTTTTAGCCCCCGAGGGAGGGTCGGGCTTTGCCGAGGCGAGGCCGACCCTTCCTTGTTGACTAAACTTTGCGTGGGTGCAAGGTATATGAACAACTTGGAAACATCTTAAGGGTAGAAACGACGTAGCTGTTGGATGTTCCAAGCGTTGCCGTAGACCTCGCCTTGGCTGTTGGCCAGCTTGTACGTTCCGGGCTTCAGAACTTTGGCGATGACGAATGGCCCCTCCCAGGGGGGCGTGAGCTTGTGCCTCCCTCGGGCGTCTTGCCGCAGCCGAAGCACCAGGTCGCCCACCTGGAGGTCTCGGGGTCGGACCCCTCGGGCGTGGTAGCGTCGCAGGGACTGCTGATACCGCACCGAGTGTAGTAAGGCCCTGTCCCGAGCCTCATCCAGCTGGTCCAGCGAGTCTTCTCGGCTAGCTTGGTTGCTTTGATCGTCGTAGGCTCTCATCCTCGGGGAGCCGTATTCCAGGTCCGTGGGCAAGACGGCCTCGGCCCCGTAGACCAGGAAGAACGGCGTTAAACCCGTGGCTCGGCTCGGCGTCGTCCTCAGGCTCCAGACCACCGAGGGGAGTTCCTTCATCCATTGCTTGCCGAACTTGTTGAGATCATTGTAAATCCAAGGCTTGAGCCCTTGTAGAATCATGCCGTTGGCACGTTCTACTTGCCCATTCGACATGGGATGAGCTACGGCGGCCCAGTCTACCCGGATGTTGTGATCCTCGCAAAAATCCAAGAATTTTTTGCCGGTGAACTGGGCGCCGTTGTCGGTGATGATGGAGTTCGGGACCCCGAAGCGATGGATGATGTTGGTGAAGAACGCCACCGCCTGCTCGGATCTGATGCTGTTCAAGGGTCGGACCTCGATCCACTTGGAGAATTTGTCGACGGCGACCAGCAGGTGCGTGTAGCCCCCGGGCGCCTTCTGCAGAGGGCCGACGAGGTCCAGACCCCACACAGCGAAGGGCCAGGTGATGGGTATCGTCTGCAGAGCCTGAGTGGGCAGGTGGGTCTGCTTCGCATAGAATTGGCACCCTTCGCAGGCGCGGACAATTGTAGTGGCGTCAGCCACCGCCGTCGGCCAGTAGAAGCCTTGCCGGAAAGCGTTCCCGACGAGGGTTCGAGGTGCTGCATGATGGCCGCAAGCCCCCGAGTGTATTTCCTGCAGGAGTTCCTGACCTTCGGCGATGGAGATGCATCGCTGGAGGATGCCCGAGGGGCTACGGTGGTAGAGCTCCTTCTCATCGCCCAGCAAGACGAACGACTTGGCGCGTCGCGCTACCCGCCGAGCCTCGGCTCGGTCGAGGGGCAGTTCTCCTTGGCGGAGATATTGCAGGTACGGGGTCTGCCAATCTTGATCTGGCGTGACCCCGCTCCGCTCCTCCTCGATGCGCAGTGCTTCGCCCTCGGGGGCCGAGGGTTCCTCGGGCTGAACCGAGGATGGCTCGGGCTGGGCCGAGGTCACCTCGGACGGGGCCGAGGGCGCCTCAGGCTCGGGCGTGTCGCCGATCTTGACGGAGGGTTGGTGCAGGTCCCGGGAGAAGACGTCCGGGGGAACCGTTGTTCGCCCCGAGGCTATCTTTGCCAGCTCGTCCGCAGTCTCGTTGTAGCGCCGGGCGATGTGGTTAAGCTCGAGCCCGTAGAACTTGTCTTCTAGGCGTCGAACCTCATCACAATAGGCCTCCATCTTCGGGTCGCGGCAGTGGGAGTTCTTCATGACTTGGTCGATGACGAGCTGCGAGTCGCCGCGAGCATCGAGGCGTCGGACCCCTAGCTCGATGGCGATTCGCAATCCGTTGATAAGAGCTTCGTACTCAGCCACATTATTGGACGTCGGGAAATGGAGGCGGAGCACGTAGTGCAGGTGTTTCCCGAGGGGCGAGACGAAGAGCAGGCCCACGCCGGCTCCCGTCTTCATCAGCGACCCGTCGAAAAACATGGTCCAGAGCTCCGGTTGGATCGGTGCCGTCGGCAACTGGGTGTCGACCCATTCGGCTACGAAGTCCGCCAGTACCTGGGACTTGATGGCCTTCCGAGGGGCGAACGAGATTGTCTCGCCCATGATTTCCACCGCCCACTTTGCGATCCGTCCCGAGGCTTCTCGGCACTGGATGATCTCCCCCAGGGGGAATGATGACACCACAGTCACCGGATGAGACTCGAAGTAATGTCGCAGCTTTCGCCTTGTCAGGATCACTGCATACAGCAGCTTCTGGACTTGTGGGTAGCGGATCTTGGTCTCGGACAGCACCTCGCTGACGAAGTAAACTGGCCTCTGAATGGGCAAAGCATGCCCCTCTTCCTGCCTTTCGACCACGATCGCGGCGCTGGCCACCTGAGTGGTAGCGGCGACGTAGACCAAGAGGGCTTCTCCATCAGCTGGGGGTACCAAGACGGGCGCCTGGGTGAGGAGCGCCTTCAGGTTCCCGAGAGCTTCCTCGGCCTCGGGAGTCTAAGTGAAGCACTCGGCCTTCCTTAAGAGACGGTACAGGGGCAGGCCTCTTTCGCCGAGGCGCGAGATGAAACGGCTCAAGGCCACGAGACATCCCATGACCCTCTGTACGCCTTTTAAGTCCTTGATGGGCCCCATGCTTGTGATGGCTGCGATCTTCTCCGGGTTGGCTTCGATGCCCCGCTCGGAGACGATGAATCCCAAGAGCATGCCTCGGGGCACCCCGAAGACGCACTTCTCGGGATTGAGCTTGACGCCCTTCGGCTTGAGACACCGGAATGTCACTTCAAGGTCGGAGAGAAGGTCGGAGGCTTTCCTCGTCTTGACCATGATGTCATCGACGTAGGCCTCGACCGTGCGACCGATGTGTTCGCCGAACACATGGTTCATGCACCGCTGGTACGTTGCACCCGCGTTCCTCAAACCGAACGGCATGGTGACATAACAGTACATGCCGAAGGGCGTGATGAAAGAAGTCGCGAGCTGGTCGGACTCTTTCATCTTGATTTGATGATACCCTGAGTAGGCATCGAGGAAAGACAAGGTTTCGCACCCTGCAGTGGAGTCCACGATTTGATCGATGCGAGGTAGAGGGTAGGGGACCTTCGGACATGCTTTGTTGAGACCAGTGTAGTCTACACACATCCGCCATTTCCCCCCTTTCTTCCTCACAAGTACAGGGTTGGCAAGCCATTCGGGATGGAATACCTCTTTGATGAACCCTGCTGCCATCAGCTTGTGGATCTCCTCGCCTATCACCCTGCGCCTTTCCTCGTCAAATCGGCGCAGAGGCTGTCTGACCGGTCGGGCTCCGGCCCGAATATCCAGCGAGTGCTCGGCGACATCCCTCGGTATGCCGGGCATGTCCGAGGGACTCCACGCAAAGACGTCGGCGTTTGCGCGGAGGAAGTCGACGAGCACTGCTTCCTATTTGGGGTCGAGCCCGGAACCGATCCGGATCTGCTTGGAGGTGTCGCCACTAGGGTCGAGAGGGACGGCCTTAACCGTCTCCGCTGGCTCGAAGTTGCCGGCATGTCGCTTCACGTCCGGCACCTCCCGGGAGAGGTTTTCCAGGTCGGCGATGAGGGCCTCGGACTCGGCGAGGGCCTCAGCGTACTCCACGCACTCCACATCGCATTCGAACGCGTGTCTGTACGTGGGACCGACGGTGATGACCCCATTGGGGCCCGGCATCTTGAGCTTTAGGTAGGTGTAGTTGGGGATGGCCATGAACTTCGCGTAGCATGGCCTTCCCAACACTACGTGGTAGGTTCCTCGGAACCCGACCACCTCGAACGTCAAAGTCTCCCTTCGGAAGTTGGAGGGTGTTCCGAAGCAGACAGGAAGGTCGAGCTGTCCGAGGGGCTGGACGCGCTTCCCAGGAATGATCTCGTGGAAGGGCGCAGCGCCTGCTCGGACGGATGACAGATCGACGCGCAGGAGCCTGAGGGTCTCGGCGTAGATGATATTGAGGCAGCTGCCCCCATCCATCAGGACCTTGGTGAGCCTGACGTCGCCGATGACGGGATCGACGACGAGCGGGTACTTCCCCGGGCTCGGCACGTGGTCGGGGTGGTCATCCTGGTCGAAGGTGATGGACTTGTCGGACCAGTCTAGGTAGACTGGCGCCGCCACCTTCACCGAGCAGACCTCCCGACGCTCTTGCTTACGATGCCGAGCCGAGGCATTCGCCGCATGCCCTCCGTAGATCATGAAGCAGTCGCGGACCTCGGGGAACTCTCCTGCTTGGTGATCTTCCTTTTTGTCGTCGTCGCGGGCCCTGCCACCCTCTGCGGGTAGCCCGGCCCAGTGGAAGTGGCGCCGAAGCATGACGCACTCCTCGAGGGTGTGCTTGACGGGCCCCTGATGGTAGGGGCACGTCTTCTTGAGTGCCTTGTCGAAGAGGTTGGCGCCTCCGGGGGGCTTCCGAGGGTTCTTGTATTCGGCGGCGGCGACAAGGTCCGTGCTGGCGGCGTCGCGTTTCGCTTGCGACTTCCTCCTGCCTTTCTTCTTGGCGCCAAGCGGAGTAGATGCCTCGGGAGCATCTTCCGACGGGCGGCCCTGGGGCTGCTTGTCCTTTCAGAAGATGGCCTCGACCGCCTCCTGACCAGAGGCGAACTTGGTGGCGATGTCCATCAGCTCGCTCGCCCTGGTGGGGGTCTTGCGACCCAACTTGCTCACCAGGTCACGGCAGGTGGTGCCGGCGAGGAACGCACCGATGACATCGGAGTCGGTGATGTTGGGCAGCTCGGTGCGCTGCTTCGAGAATCGCCGGATGTAGTCCCGAAGAGACTCTCCCGGCTGTTGCCGGCAGCTTCGGAGGTCCCAGGAATTCCCGGGGCGCACGTACGTGCCCTGGAAGTTGCCGGCGAAAGCCTGGACCAGATCCTCCCAGTTGGAAATCTGCCCCGGAGGCAGGTGCTCCAACCAAGCGCGAGCAGTGTCGGAGAGGAACAGGGGGAGGTTGCGGATGATGAGGTTGTCGTCGTCCGTTCCACCTAGTTGACAGGCCAGGCGGTAGTCCGCGAGCCACAATTCCGGTCTCGTTTCCCCCGAGTACTTTGTGATAGTAGTCGGGGGTCGGAATCGGGTCAGAAACGGCGCCCGCCGAATGGCCCGGCTGAAGACCTGCGGACCGGGTGGTTCGGGCGAGGGACTCCGATCCTCCCCGCTGTCGTAGCGTCCCCCACGCCTGGGGTGATAACCTCAGCGCACCCTTTCGTCGAGGCGGGCCCGACGGTCGCGATGAGGGTGCTCGTCGCCGAGGTGGCCCGGGGCCGCAGGCGCGGTGTTGCGCGTGCGCCCGGTGAAGACCGAGGCTTCCCGCATGAGTCGGGAAGTCACGGCACGAGGTTCCGAGGGGTACCCCTGCCTTCGGGAGGCAGAGCTCTTGGCCCGCCGGGCCGCAGCGCCTTCCAGGAGATGCTTGAGCTCTCCCTGGATTCGCCGACCCTCGGTGGTTGATGACTCCGGCATCGCGCGGAGGAGCATCGCTGCGGCGGCCAGGTCCTGACCGGTTCCGCCGGATGCGGGTGGCGGTCTGTCCCTGGCATCGTTGGCGATGCGGTGCTGGAGACCCTGGGGCAGGTGACGTATTTCTCCGGCCGGGGGCTGGCCCGCCCATACCTGCCCGACGTCCCGGCGGATTGCCTCGAGCGCTCCTGCTCCCTCATCGAGCCCAGCCCGCGCCCCGCGGACTTGCTCGAGCTGTGGGTCGTGACCCCCCGCCGGAACGGGGACCACAACTAGCTCCCGCGGGATGTCGGCGCGAGGCGCTGGCCTAGGGGGATCACCATCCTCCGGCATGCCGAGACAGCTGCCTCCGGAGGGATCCCCTAGCTTGACGTGGAAACATTCGCGGCTCGGGCCGCAGTCCTTGTCGTCAAGGCTGCGGCTGCCGTCGGAACAGTCGGAGAGGCAGTAGTTGCATGCGGTCATGAAGTCCCGCATGGCACTGGGGTTGCCAGATCCAGAGAAATCCCAGCAGATGCTGGGGTCGTCATCTTCCTCGGACCCAGAGGGTCCGTAGGTCGAGACGCCCGTCAATCGGTCCCAAGGCGACCGCACACGAAACCCAAAAGGGGTTGCACTCGCCTCAACGTGAGCGCCCGCCAGAGCGAGGTCACTAGGCGGGTTGAGGTCGAGTTGAAATGACAAAGGATGGGAATCAGCCGGTACCTTTTGGTCGATGAGGAGCGACGAAGTCACATCGGGGGCTGATCGCGTCGTCGTCCTGGGTGCGAGGGCGACGTCCTGCAGGCCCTCCGTGAGCGCGCTGGCGTCGTCCACTTGCTCGGGGTCGGCGTGTCGCGGGGGGACGGCGCTCGCCTTCGCCTCAAACGCGAGGGTGATGCCCGACGCGTCCTCCGTTGGGGCGCTGGGGATGTCGATTTGCTCGACAGCCGACTGAGCGCAGCCTCCCGCTCGGCCCTGGTTGCCCCGCCTCCTCCTCCGATGGCGAGGGAGAGGATGGGGCGAGCTCGAAAGTTGTCCTTCCCCCACGCGGGAAAGACGTCGTCGATTCCGCCGCCGGCGGGCGGGCTGTCCGCCACCATTGTCGCTGTCGCGCGGCGGTGGAAGGAGTATCATGTCGTAGCTGCCGTCGAAAGACATGAACTCGAGGCTCCCGAAACGGAGCATCGTCCCGGGTTGAAGAGGTCGTTGGAGACTGCCCATCTGGAGCTTGACGGGAAACTGCTCGTCAACACGCAGCAGGCCCCTACCTGGCGCGCCAACTGTCGGCGTTTCGAGACCGGGGGGTCCCTAGGCCGACGAGTGAGTGTGCCGCGTGCCCCAGCCCAGATGGGTCGAGCGCGTGGGCGAGCGCGAAGGGGGGAAGAGCGAGGTGGCCGGAGCCGGGTCGTGAGGGAGGCGGAGATCCCGCGGCCTTCGTGTTCGTCCCGCGCCCAGGTCGGGTGCGCTTGTAGTAGGGGGTTACAAGCGTCCGCGCGGGTGAGGGGAGCGAGCGGCCCCAAGAGAGCGCCTGCCCCTGCCCTCGTTCCCGCGAGGCCAACCTTCTCTAAGAAGGCCCTGGTCCTTCCTTTTATAGGCGTAAGGAGAGGATCCAGGTGTACAAATGGGGGTGTAGCAAGGTGCTACGTGTCTAGCGGGGGAGAGCTAGTGCCCTAAGTACATGCCAAGGTGGCAGCCGGAGAGATCTTGGCACCCAGCTGGTGTGGCGTCGTGGCCGTCAGAGAAGCAATGGAGCCTGGCGGGGGGGACAGCTGTCGGAGTGGTCGGGCCCTTGCTGACGTCCCCCTGCTTCCGTAAGGGAGCTGAGAACCGCCGTCGTCATGGGTCCAGCGGGGCGCCATCATTGCCTATCTGGCGGAGCTAGCCAGATGGGACGTCGGTCCTGTTTTCTGCGGCCCGAGTCGACTCGGGGTAGGGTGATGATGGCGCTTCCTGTCGACGTGGCGGACTTGTGCCCTAGGTCGGGCGACGTGGAGGCTCCTCCGAAGCCGAGATCGAGTCTGTCCTGCATGGCCGAGGCCGAGCCCGAGCTCCTGGGTCGGGCGAGGCGGAGGTCGTTCGGCAGAGGCTAGGGCGGAGTCCGAGCCCTGGGTCGGGCGAAGCGGAGTTCGTCGTCTTCCGGGGCCTTAGCCCGAGTCCGAGCCCTGGGTCAGGCGGAGCGGAGTTCGCCGTCTTTCGGGGCCTTAGCCCGAGTCCGAGCCCTGGGTCGGGCGGAGCGGAGTTCGCCGTCTTCCGGGGCCTTAGCCCGAGTCCGAGCCCTGGGTCGGGCGGAGCGGAGTTCGCCGTCTTCCGGGGCCTTAGCCCGAGTCCGAGCCCTGGGTCGGGCGGAGCGGAGTTCGCCGTCTTCCGGGGCCTTAGCCCGAGTCCGAGCCCTGGGTCGGGCGGAGCGGAGTTCGCCGTCTTTGGCAAAGCCTGGCCGCCCGTCAGTCTCACTCTTTGCGTTAAATGCCCCAGTGACTTGGTCGGTCGGCGCGGTGATTTAGTCAGGGTTGCTTCTTAACGAAGGCAAGGCCTCGGGCGAGCCGGAGATGCGTCTGCCGTAAAAAAGGGGGCCTCGGGCGAGACGGAAACACCTCAGGGTCGGCTGCCCTTGCCCGAGGCTAGGCTCGGGCGTGACGTGATCGAGTCGCTCGTATGGCCTGATCCCTGACTTAATCAAACCCATCAGGCCTCTGCAGCTTTATGCTGATGGGGGTTACCAGCTGAGAATTAGGCGTAATGAGGGTACCCCTAATTATGGTCCCCGACAGGTAGCGCGCGGACAACGCGCGACATGCGTGAGCGACGCGTGACTCGTGAAGCAGCAGACGAACACGCGAGAATCATTAACTAATTGTTGTTTTTATACTAAACACTAAATATATATTAAATATAACATCTAAGTTGTTAAATCACATTATCACGTATTTACAATCGCATAATTAAAATTGTAAATTGATCTGATTGAGTATTCAATTTAATGACTCACAACTAAGTAGGAAATTAATTAGCGCAGGGGGTAGACGCGGGTTTCTCACCTTGCGACGATGGCGGACGGCGAGGCGAGTCGACGACGTGCTACGCGTACGACGTATGGCACGAGCGGCGAGGCCGCTGCTACGCTAGGGGCCCGGGATCCACGACCTGGGGCTTGCCGGCCGAACAGGGCCACAAGCCGCGCTGCCGCGGGCTGGCTGGCTTGTCGCGCCACCGCGCAGGCAGGCTGTTGGCCGCCGCGCTGGCTAGCTGAGGACCGCTGAGTCAGGCGAGCTCGCGAGTAGAGGCCAGGACGCGAGGCAGGCGCGCAGGGGCCGACAAGCAGGCTGTCCTGGCCACTTGGACGCCATGGGCGAGCCTCGCCGGGGATCGGGAGTCGGCTGGCCGACATGGAGGATGGCGGCGATCCGGGCAGCTGTGGAGGGGGTCTCGGGCAAAGGACGGCAGGCACGCAGGGATGCCGCGCCGCCGAGCTCGGCTGAGAGCCACGCGGCAGAGCTCGGGCCGAAACGCGACGCAGGACGTGTGCCTGACGAGATGCGGGGAGTGGGCGTTTGACGGTTTTTTTTAGGCAGGGGGGAGGAAGCCAGGGGGCTGAATGGTGGTTGGGCGGCTCCGGTTCCTGGGCGTGCACAGGGAGAATGAGATTGGATCAAGCGGAGAGGTGGTTTTAGAGAGGATGTATATGACAGATGGGGTCCATGGCACAGCCACAGGGGCAGGGCGCGCGGCCTAGCGCTCGTACGAGCACGCCAGGGGTGCTCGCTGGAGGCGGCTCCACGGCTATGGGCGCGTGCTGGCCCTTGAGGTCATGCTGGGCCACGCGGGGAAGAAAGTGGGACTAGTGGGCTGGCTGGCGGCCTAGGAAGGGGGAGGAGGAGTCGCGCAAGAAAGAAAATAGGAGGGGGAACCAACGGGCCGACTGGCGCGAGACAGGCCGCGGGGAGGGCGCTGGCCTGGTGGGCCGTGCGAGCGTGGGCCCAGGGGGAGGGTTGGGCCAGGTGGGGACTTTGGGGAAAGGCTTTCTATTTCTTCCTTTCCTATTTATCTCTTTTATTTAGGTATAAATACATGTGAATGTATTTGCTCATTTTAGATCATGACTGTCGGGGACCATAATTAGGGGTACCCTCAAGACGCCTAATTCTCAGCTGGTAACCCCCATCAGCATAAAGCTGCAGAGGCCTGATGGGTTTGATTAAGTCAGGGATCAGTGCATACGAGCGACTCGATCACGCCACGCCCGAGCCTAGCCTCGGGCAAGGGCAGCCGACCCTGAGGTGTTTCCGTCTCGCCCGAGGCCCCCTTTTTTACGGCAGACGCATCTCCGGCTCGCCCGAGGCCTTGCCTTCGTTAAGAAGCAACCCTGACTAAATCACCGCGCCGACCGACCAAGTCACTGGGGCATTTAACGCAAAGAGTGAGACTGACGGGCGGCCAGGCTTGGCCAAAAGCGCCATAGGAAGCTCCGCCCGACCCAGGGCTCGGGCTCGGGCTAAGGCCCCGGAAGACGGCGAACTCCGCTCCGCCCGACCCAGGGCTCGGACTCGGGCTAAGGCCCCGGAAGACGGCGAACTCCGCTCCGCCCGACCCAGGGCTCGGACTCGGGCTAAGGCCCCGGAAGACGGCGAACTCCGCTCCGCCCGACCCAGGGCTCGGACTCGGGCTAAGGCCCCGGAAGTCGGCGAACTCCGCTCTGCCCGACCCAAGGCTCGGACTCGGGCTAAGGCCCCGGAAGACGGCGAACTCCGCTCCGCCCGACCCAGGGCTCGGACTCGGGCTAAGGCCCCGGAAGACGACGAACTCCGCTTCGCCCGACCCAGGGCTCGGACTCCGCCCTGGCCTCTGCCGAACGACCTCCGCCTCGCCCGACCCAGGAGCTCGGGCTCGGCCTCGGCCATGCAGGACAGACTCGACCTCGGCTTCGGAGGAGCCTCCACGTCGCCCGACCTAGGGCACAAGTCCGCCACGTCGACAGGAAGCGCCATCATCACCCTACCCCGAGCCGACTCGGGCCGCAGAAAACAGGACCGACGTCCCATCTGGCTAGCTCCGCCAGATAGGCAATGATGGCGCCCCGCTAGACCCATGACGACGGCGGTTCTCAGCTCCCTTACGGAAGTAGGGGGACGTCAGCAAGGGCCCAACCACTCCGACAGCTGTCCCCCCCCCCCCGCCAGGCTCCATTGCTTCTCCGACGGCCACGACGCCACACCAGCTGGGTGCCAAGATCTCTCCGGCTGCCACCTTGGCATGTACTTAGGGCACTAGCTCTCCCCCGCTAGACACGTAGCACCTTGCTACACCCCCATTTGTACGCCTGGATCCTCTCCTTATGCCTATAAAAGGAAGGACCAGGGCCTTCTTAGAGAGGGTTGGCCTCGCGGGAACGAGGGCAGGGGCAGGCGCTCTCTTGGGGCCGCTCGCTCCCCTCACCCACGCGGACGCTTGTAACCCCCTACTGCAAGCGCACCCGACCTGGGCGCGGGACGAACACGAAGGCCGCGGGATCTCCGCCTCCCTCACGACCCGGCTCCGGCCACCTCGCTCTTCCCCCCTTCGCGCTCGCCCACGCGCTCGACCCATCTAGGCTGGGGCACGCGGCACACTCACTCGTCGGCTCGGGGACCCCCCGGTCTCGAAACGCCGACAGTTGGCGCGCCAGGTAGGGGCCTGCTGCGTGTTGACGAGCAGTTTCCCGTCAAGCTCCAGATGGGCAGTCTCCAACGACCTCTTCAACCCGGGACGGTGCTCCGTTTCGGGAGCCTCGAGTTCATGTCTTTCGACGGCAGCTACGACATGATACTCCTTCCACCGCCGCGCGACAGCGACAATGGTGGCGGACAGCCCGCCCGCCGGCGGCGGAATCGACGACGTCTTTCCCGCGTGGGAGAAGGACAACTTTCGAGCTCGCCCCATCCTCTTCCTCGCCATCGGAGGAGGAGGCGGGGCAACCAGGGCCGAGCGGGAGGCTGCGCTCAGTCGGCTGTCGAGCAAATCGACATCCCCAGCGCCCCAACGGAGGATGCGTCGGGCATCACCCTCGCGTTTGAGGCGAAGGCGAGCGCCGTCCCCCCGCGACGCGCCGACCCCGAGCAAGTGGACGACGCCAGCGCGCTCACGGAGGGCCTGCAGGACGTCGCCCTCGCACCCAGGACGACGGCGCGATCAGCCCCCGATGTGACTTCGTCGCTCCTCGTCGACCAAAAGGTACCCGCTGATTCCCATCCTTTGTCATTTCAACTCGACCTCAACCCGCCTAGTGACCTCGCTCTGGCGGGCGCTCACGTTGAGGCGAGTGCAACCCCTTTCGGGTTTCGTGTGCGGTCGCCTTGGGACCGATTGACGGGCGTCTCAACCTACGGACCCTCTGGGTCCGAGGAAGATGACGACCCCAGCATCTGCTGGGATTTCTCTGGATCTGGCAACCCCAGTGCCATGCGGGACTTCATGACCGCATGCAACTACTGCCTCTCCGACTGTTCCGACGGCAGCCGCAGCCTTGACGACAAGGACTGCGGCCCGAGCCGCGAATGTTTCCACGTCGAGCTAGGGGATCCCTCCAGAGGCAGCTGTCTCGGCATGCCGGAGGATGGTGATCTCCCTAGGCCAGCGCCTCGCGCCGACATCCCGCGGGAGCTAGCTGTGGTCCCCGTTCCGGCGGGGGGTCACGACCCACAGCTTGAGCAAGTCCGCGGGGCGCAGGCCGGGCTCGATGAGGGAGCAGGAGCGCTCGAGGCAATCCGCCGGGACGTCGGGCAGGTATGGGCGGGCCAGCCCCCGACCGGAGAAATACGTCACCTGCCCCAGGGTCTCCGGCACAGCATCGCCAACGATGCCAGGGACAGACCGCCACCCGCATCCGGCGGAACCGGTCAGGACCTGGCCGCCGCAGCGATGCTCCTCCGCGCGATGCCGGAGTCATCAACCACCGAGGGTCGGCGAATCCAGGGAGAGCTCAAGCATCTCCTGGAAGGCGCTGCGGCCCGGCGGGCCGAGAGCTCTGCCTCCCGAAGGCAGGGGTACCCCTCGGAACCTCGTGCCGCGACTTCCCGACTCATGCGGGAAGCCTCGGTCTTCACCGGGCGCACGCGCAACACCGCGCCTGCGGCCCCGGGCCACCTCGGCGACGAGCACCCTCATCGCGACCGTCGGGCCCGCCTCGACGAAAGGGTGCGCCGAGGTTATCACCCCAGGCGTGGGGGACGCTACGACAGCGGGGAGGATCGGAGTCCCTCGCCCGAACCACCCGGTCCGCAGGTCTTCAGCCGGGCCATTCGGCGGGCGCCGTTTCCAACCCGATTCCGACCCCCGACTACTATCACAAAGTACTCGGGGGAAACGAGACCGGAATTGTGGCTCGCGGACTACCACCTGGCCTGTCAACTGGGTGGAACGGACGACGACAACCTCATCATCCGCAACCTCCCCCTGTTCCTCTCCGACACTGCTCGCGCTTGGTTGGAGCACCTGCCTCCGGGGCAGATTTCCAACTGGGAGGATCTGGTCCAAGCTTTCGCCGGCAACTTCCAGGGCACGTACGTGCGCCCCGGGAATTCCTGGGACCTCCGAAGCTGCCGGCAACAGCCGGGAGAGTCTCTTCGGGACTACATCCGGCGATTCTCGAAGCAGCGCACCGAGCTGCCCAACATCACCGACTCCGATGTCATCGGCGCGTTCCTTGCCGGCACCACCTGCCGTGACCTGGTGAGCAAGTTGGGTCGCAAGACCCCCACCAGGGCGAGCGAGCTGATGGACATCGCCACCAAGTTCGCCTCTGGTCAGGAGGCGGTCGAGGCCATCTTCCGAAAGGACAAGCAGCCCCAGGGCCGCCCGTCGGAAGATGCTCCCGAGGCATCTACTCCGCTCGGCGCCAAGAAGAAAGGCAGGAGGAAGTCGCAAGCGAAACGCGACGCCGCCAGCACGGACCTTGTCGCCGCCGCCGAATACAAGAACCCTCGGAAGCCCCCCGGAGGCGCCAGCCTCTTCGACAAGGCACTCAAGGAGACGTGCCCCTACCATCAGGGGCCCGTCAAGCACACCCTCGAGGAGTGCGTCATGCTTTGGCGCCACTTCCACCGGGCCGGGCCACCCGCAGAGGGTGGCAGGGCCCGCGACGACGACAAAAAGGAAGATCACCAAGCAGGAGAGTTCCCCGAGGTCCGCGACTGCTTCATGATCTACGGAGGGCATGCGGCGAATGCCTCGGCTCGGCATCGTAAGCAAGAGCGTCGGGAGGTCTGCTCGGTGAAGGTGGCGGCGCCAGTCTACCTAGACTGGTCCGACAAGCCCATCACCTTCGACCAGGATGACCACCCCGACCACGTGCCGAGCCCGGGGAAGTACCCGCTCGTCGTCGATCCCGTCATCGGCGACGTCAGGCTCACCAAGGTCCTGATGGATGGGGGCAGCTGCCTCAATATCATCTACGCCGAGACCCTCAGGCTCCTGCACGTCGATCTGTCATCCGTCCGAGCAGGCGCTGCGCCCTTCCACGGGATCATTCCTGGGAAGCGCGTCCAGCCCCTCGGACAGCTCGACCTTCCTGTCTGCTTCGGAACACCCTCCAACTTCCGAAGGGAGACTTTGACGTTCGAGGTGGTCGGGTTCCGAGGAACCTACCACGCAGTGTTGGGAAGGCCATGCTACGCGAAGTTCATGGCCATCCCCAACTACACCTACCTGAAGCTCAAGATGCCGGGCCCCAACGGGGTCATCACCGTCGGCCCCACGTACAAACACGCGTTCGAATGCGATGTGGAGTGCGTGGAGTACGCCGAGGCCCTCGCCGAGTCCGAGGCCCTCATCGCCGACCTGGAAAGCCTCTCCCGAGAGGTGCCGAACGTGAAGCGACACGCCGGCAACTTCGAGCCAGCGGAGACGGTTAAGGCCGTCCCTCTCGATCCCAGTGGCGACACCTCCAAGCAGATCCGGATCGGTTCCGGGCTCGACCCCAAATAGGAAGCAGTGCTCGTCGACTTTCTCCGCGCAAACGCTGACGTCTTTGCGTGGAGTCCCTCGGACATGCCCGACATACCGAGGGATGTCGCCGAGCACTCGCTGGATATTCGGGCCGGAGCCCGACCGGTCAGACAGCCTCTGCGCCGATTCGACGAGGAAAGGCGCAGGGTGATAGGCGAGGAGATCCACAAGATGATGGCAGCAGGGTTCATCAAAGAGGTATTCCATCCCGAATGGCTTGCCAATCCTGTACTTGTGAGGAAGAAAGGGGGGAAATGGCGGATGTGTGTAGACTACACTGGTCTCAACAAAGCATGTCCGAAAGTCCCCTACCCTCTACCTCGCATCGATCAAATCGTGGACTCCACTGCAGGGTGCGAAACCCTGTCTTTCCTCGATGCCTACTCAGGGTATCATCAAATCAAGATGAAAGAGTCCGACCAGCTCGCGACTTCTTTCATCACGCCCTTCGGCATGTACTGTTATGTCACCATGCCGTTCGGTTTGAGGAACGCGGGTGCAACATACCAGCGGTGCATGAACCATGTGTTCGGCGAACACATCGGTCGCACGGTCGAGGCCTACGTCGATGACATCGTAGTCAAGACGAGGAAAGCCTCCGACCTTCTCTCCGACCTTGAAGTGACATTCCGGTGTCTCAAGGCGAAGGGCGTCAAGCTCAATCCCGAGAAGTGCGTCTTCGGGGTGCCCCGAGGCATGCTCTTGGGATTCATCGTCTCCAAGCGGGGCATCGAAGCCAACCCGGAGAAGATCGCAGCCATCACAAGCATGGGGACCATCAAGGACTTAAAAGGCGTACAGAGGGTCATGGGATGTCTCGCGGCCTTGAGCCGTTTCATCTCGCGCCTCGGCGAAAAAGGCCTGCCCCTATACCGTCTCTTAAGGAAGGCCGAGTGCTTCACTTGGGCTCCCGAGGCCGAGGAAGCTCTTGGGAACCTGAAGGCGCTCCTCACCCAGGCGCCCGTCTTGGTACCCCCAGCTGATGGAGAAGCCCTCTTGGTCTACGTCGCCGCTACCACTCAGGTGGTCAGCGCCGCGATCATGGTCGAAAGGCAGGAAGAGGGGCATGCTTTGCCCATTCAGAGGCCAGTTTACTTCGTCAGCGAGGTGCTGTCCGAGACCAAGATCCGCTACCCACAAGTCCAGAAGCTGCTGTATGCAGTGATCCTGACGAGGCGAAAGCTGCGACATTACTTCGAGTCTCATCCGGTGACTGTGGTGTCATCATTCCCCCTGGGGGAGATCATCCAGTGCCGAGAAGCCTCGGGACGGATCGCAAAGTGGGCGGTGGAAATCATGGGCGAGACAATCTCGTTCGCCCCTCGGAAGGCCATCAAGTCCCAGGTACTGGCGGACTTCGTAGCCGAATGGGTCGACACCCAGTTGCCGACGGCTCCGATCCAACCGGAGCTCTGGACCATGTTTTTCGACGGGTCGCTGATGAAGACGAGAGCCGGCGCGGGCCTGCTCTTCGTCTCGCCCCTCGGGAAACACCTGCGCTACGTGCTCCGCCTCCATTTCCCGGCGTCCAACAATGTGGCTGAGTACGAGGCTCTGATCAATGGATTGCGAATCGCCATCGAGCTAGGGGTCCGACGCCTCGATGCACGCGGCGACTCGCAGCTCGTCATCGACCAAGTCATGAAGAACTCCCACTGTCGCGATCCGAAGATGGAGGCCTATTGTGATGAGGTTCGACGCCTAGAAAACAAGTTCTACGGGCTCGAGCTTAACCACATCGCCCGGCGCTACAACGAGACTGCGGACGAGCTGGCAAAGATAGCCTCGGGGCGAACAACGGTTCCCCCGGACGTCTTCTCCCAGGACCTGCACCAACCCTCCATCAAGATCGGCGACACGCCCGAGCCCGAGACGCCCTCGGCCCCGTCCGAGGTGACCTTGGCCCGGCCCGAGCCATCCTCGGTTCAGCCCGAGGAACCCTCGACCCCTGAGGGCGAAGCACTGCGCATCGAGGAGGAGCGGAGCGGGGTCACGCCAGATCAAGATTGGCAGACCCCGTACCTACAATATCTCCGCCAAGGAGAACTGCCCCTCGACCGAGTCGAGGCTCGGCGGGTAGCGCGACGCGCCAAGTCGTTCGTCTTGCTGGGCGATGAGAAGGAGCTCTACCACCGTAGCCCCTCGGGCATCCTCCAGCGATGCATCTCCATCGCCGAAGGTCAGGAACTCCTGCAGGAAATACACTCGGGGGCTTGCGGCCATCATGCAGCACCTCGAACCCTCGTCGGGAACGCTTTCCGCCAAGGCTTCTACTGGCCGACGGCGGTGGCTGACGCCACTAGAATTGTTCGCGCCTGCGAAGGGTGCCAATTCTATGCGAAGCAGACCCACCTGCCTGCTCAGGCTCTGCAGACGATACCCATCACCTGGCCCTTCGCTGTGTGGGGTCTGGACCTCGTCGGCCCTCTGCAGAAGGCGCCCGGGGGCTACACGCACCTGCTGGTCGCCGTCGACAAATTCTCCAAGTGCATCGAGGTCCGACCCCTGAACAGCATCAGATCCGAACAGGCGGTGGCGTTCTTCACCAACATCATCCATCGCTTCGGGGTCCCGAACTCCATCATCACCAACAACGGCACCCAGTTCACCGGCAAAAAATTCTTGGATTTTTGCGAGGATCACAACATCCGGGTAGACTGGGCCGCCGTAGCTCATCCATGTCGAATGGGCAAGTAGAACGTGCCAACGGCATGATTCTACAAGGGCTCAAGCCTTGGATTTACAATGATCTCAACAAGTTCGGCAAGCGATGGATGAAGGAACTCCCCTCGGTGGTCTGGAGCCTGAGGACGACGCCGAGCCGAGCCACAGGTTTCACGCCGTTCTTCCTGGTCTACGGGGCCGAGGCCGTCTTGCCCACTGACCTGGAATACGGCTCCCCGAGGACGAGGGCCTACGACGATGAAAGCAACCAAGCTAGCCGAGAAGACTCGCTGGACCAGCTGGACGAGGCTCGGGACAGGGCCTTACTACACTCGGCGCGGTATCAGCAGTCCCTGCGACGCTACCACGCCCGAGGGATCCGACCCCGAGACCTCCAGGTGGGCGACCTGGTGCTTCGGCTGCGGCAAGATGCCTGAGGGAGGCACAAGCTCACGCCCCCCTGGGAGGGGCCATTCATCATCGCCAAAGTTCTGAAGCCCGGAACATACAAGCTGGCCAACAGTCAAGGCGAGGTCTACGGCAACGCTTGGAACATCCAACAGCTACGTCGCTTCTACCCTTAAGATGTTTCCAAGTTGTTCATATACCTCGCACCCACGCAAAGTTTAGTCAACAAGGAAGGGTCGGCCTCGCCTCGGCAAAGCCCGACCCTCCCTCGGGGGCTAAAAGGGGGGAAACCCCCTCTGCGTCAAAATTTTCCTCGAAAAAAAATCTCTTTTACCAGAATATCTTTCGTGCTTTTTGACTACTTCGAAAAGTGGGTCCTGGAAATGATGGGGTACACGTAAGCAGTCAAGGCTGACCGAGCCGAGGGACTCCTACGCCTCCGGGATACGGATACCTCACTCATCACCTTCTGCGATAAGTAACTCGCGTTCGGATAAGGTGACTCCGCGGATCGAACAAGTCTCCACGTTCGGAAGCCCTTCTGTCGAAGCGATTCTTCGAGTTTTCTCGACCAAGTCGGTGATAGGGCCTCATGGACGAGTAAAAGTGCGCGTAAGCGGCAAGGCCGACCGAGCCGAGGGACTCCCACGCCTCCGGGATACGGATACCTCACTCATCACCTTCCGCGAGAAGCAACTTTCGCTCGCACAAACATCCTTGTTACCGACAAAAAGTCCAGACACTCGAAACAAGAGGAAGAGAGACGCAGCTTAACACGCGACAAGGGTGTGTGTTCTGGCCTCGACGGTCGCACAAAGCACACACTACAAGACAGGCTGATCCTGCAGGCTCGGGTCACGCTGGAAGGGGGCAGCGACACCCTCGGCATCGACGGCACCTTCGGCGAGGCCCGACCTAGCCGCGGACGGCGACGCGGTCCGAGGGCCTCCGCTCCGAAGGACGACGTCATCACCGCGCCCGGGCAATCGCTGTCAGGGACTTCTCCGGGAATCCGGCCCGAGCGGGCGGCTCGGCCGGCCACCTCCGGGGCCTCGGCCAACCACCTTCCGAGGGCACCAGCCCGGTCCGAAGCCTCGGCTGACCAACTCCGGCGTCGATCCTGCCAACGGACAACTCGGCTAGGCTCCGGCCAACCAGGTTTCATTTTCGAGCCAACTCCGCCTCTGCTCATGCTGATATCGCTACCCCCGGCCTCGGCTCGTCGAAGAGCGGCCGAGGGGTCTCTTTAACTAAGCTAGAGGAGCCTCGGACAACAGGGCCGACCGAGCCGAGGGACTCCTACGCCTCCGGGATACGGATACCTCACTCGTCACCTTGACACGGGGCGACTCATGCTTGGTAAAGCGGTTCAGATAATCAGCAGACGAGTCTTAGTGCTCGGAAATGAGGAAAAAATGCGGCTCTGTGCTGACGTTACATATATGTTCAGGCCCCGAAAGCCGAAATGAACAAAAAAACCCGGCACTCGAAGTGCCATTACAAACGGAACTCTGGTCCCCCCTCCGCAGGTACGAACAGCCCCACTCGATAGGGGTGGGCCTGCGGGGCAACAGAAGACCGATGAACGGCATGTCGCCGCTCGCCCCGACAGCGGCGACGATGAAGACTTCTGCCCCGGGGGGCCGAACAGCAGCAATGATGGCCTCAGGGCGGATGCTGCTGCTAGGAGGCCCCCGCCCTTGCCCAAACTCGAGAGGCAAGGACGGGCAGAAGGCCGTAGAGTTGGAGGTCGGTCCATGGCCAACCTTGGCTGTCGCGCCGGCGGAAGAACCTCTTCCAGCTGCCGTGGCGGGAGGCGGCACCGGGAGCGGTTCCGAAACTGCTCGGCTCAGAGAGCCGGGCACGGTGCAGCTGTTAGCGCCACGGACGACTCCCGCCCTTCCCCCCGATCACTGAGGGAAGGAGCGGGCCACCGCCCGCGCAGGGGCCGACCCCAACTCGGCACACTCCCCACCTCAGCCCTGGTGATGAAAATCCTTGAGGCTGAGGGAGGGGCAGAGGCCGCAGCCCGACTCGCTTTCCCCCACCATCAAGCCGGAGGTCACCCTCTTGGGTGACCGCCGGTGGAGGGGTGCAGCCGGGCTGCATGATGAAAATCCTTGAAGCCGAACGATGGCCGAAAGGTACCCACTCCCACGGAGTAGTGTCCTCCGACGATGAGGCACGGAGACGGCGGTTTCCCCCATCCGGGGGCTTGAAAGGTGGAAAGACACGATGCATAAGGGAGGAAGAAGACATGGTCGCCTTACGAAAGGGGTCGCCCTCCTTTTGAAGGCAACTCTCCCTGCTTGCGCCCCCAACCGTCACGGGCTGAGTCTTCTCCAACACGCCTCCAAAGCCCTCCCCTGCGGCGCGGGGGCTGGGACCCACATGTCATGCAGACCGGCTCCGAGCAGAAGAAGCCGAACCGCCGCACACGGCGCGCGCAACCACCCAGCGGTTACAAGTGACCCTCCACTTTTGCCCAGACCAACGGGCGAAAGGGGCGGGCAGCCATGTGGGCGGCATGCAACCGCGCCAAGTGGACGCGCCTCTCCGACTCCTGACAGGCCAGCACGGAGGCCCAAGCCCACGCGTCGCGCAACCGGCGCGCCGGATGCTGCATGCAAGCCGCTGTACCACTTGCGCCACCGCCGCACCTCCTCGATTGCGGAACCGATACCGCGACCCGAGGCGACCTAGCGCGCGACCCAGCAGCGCCAGCCGGACGCAGCGGTCGAACGCGGTCAAAAGTGGGCCGGCAGTAATGACGGTGGCAGGCGCGCGAGAGCAACGGTCACGCCATCAGCCAAGCTCACGTCCCATCCGGAGGCAGCGAGAGAACCCCCTCTCACGGTGTGAAGACGACACGCGCGTGAACCGTTCCTCGAACGGCTCGCGCACGCGCAACGGCAGCCTCGCCAACTACTCACCCCGGCGCATTAACTCCGCGGCTGGACAGGCGACGCTTCTAGCAGGAGCAGCTGGCGACGCTTCGCCTTCGCCAAAACGACCACACCAAAAAAGGTACGCCACGTCGTTCAGATTCGTATCCTTTTTCCCTTTTTTCTCTTTCTCTATCTCTTGCAACAGGGACCGGGAAAGAGAATACCCCCAAAGGGATCCTTCCCCGTGAAGGAACTAGGCTCCGAGCCTCCTTACTGATCAGGGGTTCGAAGGCTGGCCCCCCGAAGGGTTCAACAGCCGCCTCAGATCGCGTGGGCCCGACACCCACTACTTGTCAGAGGTTCGAAGGTCGGCCCCCCGAAAGGTTCCACGACCGCCTCAGGCTACTCGGGCTCCGCGCCCATTACTGATCAGGGGTTCGAAGGCTGGCCCCCCGAAGGGTTCACAGTCGCCTCAGACACCGAGCGAGGGATGACCAGGGGTACGTTTGATACATAACCAAGGCTCGGGCTGCGCTCCCGAGGTACCCTAGGACATTTCCGAGACCAGCGGGAACGATCCTGTAACGGAATCCCATCGGAGGGAGGCATCGAGCCCTCGGACCCCGTCGCCAGGGGACCGGGTCCGGCAGGTCACCCGCAGGTACTTTTGGGCGTGCCTCCGGGCCCCTAGCCGACCCCCAACGAACGGGGCACGGACGTCCACTCGGATTACCCGATTGCAGCTCACCGGAGACACCATGTTCGGTGCCCATCGAGGGTAACATGGCGCTCTCCCCCCCCCCCCTCCTCCTTGCGGAAAGGCGACGTAGGGGCGTATGTAAAAAAGCCGAGTCTATCCCTGATCGTCCTCTCGCCCTGTGCGGAGGCTCGGGGGCTGCTCTCGCAAACCCGGCTCCGGCCAAACCGTTGACAGCGTCAACATACCAGCCCGAGAACTTGGGCCCCGACAGTGCACCCGGGCTACGGCCTGTTCGCATGAGGGAACCGCCAGACCAGCCGAAGCATTGCACAAGGCATTAAGACCTCGAAGGAGTGAAACCACTCCTCCGAGGCCTCGGGGGCTACACCCGGCGGGTGCGCTCGCGCGCACCCACCGGAACAAAGTGCAACCGAGAAAGGCTGGTCCCCTTGCAAAAAAGTGCGACGAAAGCCTCCAAGCGAGTGCTAACACTCCCTTCGAGGCTCGGGGGCTACTGTCGGGGACCATAATTAGGGGTACCCTCAAGACGCCTAATTCTCAGCTGGTAACCCCCATCAGCATAAAGCTGCAGAGGCCTGATGGGTTTGATTAAGTCAGGGATCAGTCCATACGAGCGACTCGATCACGCCACGCCCGAGCCTAGCCTCGGGCAAGGGCAGCCGACCCTGAGGTGTTTCCGTCTCGCCCGAGGCCCCCTTTTTTACGGCAGACGCATCTCCGGCTCGCCCGAGGCCTTGCCTTTGTTAAGAAGCAACCCTGACTAAATCACCGCGCCGACCGACCAAGTCACTGGGGCATTTAACGCAAAGAGTGAGACTGACGGGTGGCCAGGCTTGGCCAAAAGCGCCATAGGAAGCTCCGCCCGACCCAGGGCTCGGGCTCGGGCTAAGGCCCCGGAAGACGGCGAACTCCGCTCCGCCCGACCCAGGGCTCGGACTCGGGCTAAGGCCCCGGAAGACGGCGAACTCCGCTCCGCCCGACCCAGGGCTCGGACTCGGGCTAAGGCCCCGGAAGACGGCGAACTCCGCTCCGCCCGACCCAGGGCTCGGACTCGGGCTAAGGCCCCGGAAGACGGCGAACTCCGCTCCGCCCGACCCAGGGCTCGGACTCGGGCTAAGGCCCCGGAAGACGACGAACTCCGCTTCGCCCGACCCAGGGCTCGGACTCCGCCCTGGCCTCTGCCGAACGACCTCCGCCTCGCCCGACCCAGGAGCTCGGGCTCGGCCTCGGCCATGCAGGACAGACTCGACCTCGGCTTCGGAGGAGCCTCCACGTCGCCCGACCTAGGGCACAAGTCCGCCACGTCGACAGGAAGCGCCATCATCACCCTACCCCGAGCCGACTCGGGCCGCAGAAAACAGGACCGACGTCCCATCTGGCTAGCTCCGCCAGATAGGCAATGATGGCGCCCCGCTAGACCCATGACGACGGCGGTTCTCAGCTCCCTTACGGAAGCAGGGGGACGTCAGCAAGGGCCCAACCACTCCGACAGCTGTCCCCCCCCCCCTCGCCAGGCTCCATTGCTTCTCCAACGGCCACGACGCCACACCAGCTGGGTGCCAAGATCTCTCCGGCTGCCACCTTGGCATGTACTTAGGGCACTAGCTCTCCCCCGCTAGACACGTAGCACCTTGCTACACCCCCATTTGTACGCCTGGATCCTCTCCTTACGCCTATAAAAGGAAGGACCAGGGCCTTCTTAGAGAGGGTTGGCCTCGCGGGAACGAGGGCAGGGGCAGGCGCTCTCTTGGGGCCGCTCGCTCCCCTCACCCGCGCGGACGCTTGTAACCCCCTACTGCAAGCGCACCCGACCTGGGCGCGGGACGAACACAAAGGCCGCGGGATCTCCGCCTCCCTCACGACCCGGCTCCGGCCACCTCGCTCTTCCCCCCTTCGCGCTCGCCCACGCGCTCGACCCATCTGGGCTGGGGCACGCGGCACACTCACTCGTCGGCTCGGGGACCCCCCGGTCTCGAAACGCCGACAATGACCAACTAGCGTAAATGTTGTAACAAACAAAAAAATGTTCTTCGGCATGGAATGCAACAACAGAGTTTTTCTAGGGTTTTATTTTATTATGCTAATATATATATAATAAAATAACTCTCCACTGTTAAAAAAAGCAAGTAAAGGAGAGTGTAACACCTGAATTTGGTAGATATTAGAAAAAAATTTATACCCCCAAATTCAGGGTGTTACAACATCCCATCCCAGGGGCCAGGATATCACAATCCACCCCCCTTAGAAGACCGACGTCCTCGTCGGTCAACCCCAATCCAGGAACCTCCCCTCTTAGCCACGTCTGTGTGTCTAGTGTCGTCATATGCCATGTCATGTGACCACTCCGGGCCCACATGTGCCATGCGCCATATACCCGAACCCCCTAGCCCACACACGCCCGTGAAACCTCAAGGGTCGGCTCTAATACCACTTGTAACACCCCGTCCAATCCCTGGACCGGTGGTACTTACTCCTGGCAGCTCTCTAGGATCATATATCGTCCCCATAGACCAACACGAGTCTTTTGTGCGTACTTTGTCCTCACTCATGCGCACCCGAGAAAACTTCCCAGTCGGTCACCCATCCCAAATTGCTCCAAGCCAAGCACGCTTAACTTAGAGGTTCTTTCGAGATAGGCTTCCGAAAAAGAAGATGCACCTTGTTGATATGATTACTCTATTAATTCTATTAAGCCTTGGGCCAGGACATCCCATCCCAGGGGCCAGGATATCACAGTGGCGCTCTATCAAATTGAGCGTGTGAATAGGTTCGGGTTGCATCCCTGAGGGTGTCTACGTGCTCGACACCATCGGTGCACGTCCTCGACGGTGAGTACGCACGGCTCCGGCCATGCGCTTCGCGCGCCGTCGCCACGGACTTGATTTGTGAAGGAATAGAAATACAGGGGCTTAAGTGCAATGGTCAGAGATACATATGAATAGTAGTTAGGGATTCTTTACCAGTTATTTAAAAGGTCAGGGGCCTCTGCGCAAGTTCGCGGGCTGGCTTGGGCCAGAATTGGCCCAACACTATTCATGATTTCTCTTTTTCTTTTTACTGGCAGATTAAGAATTATGTAGAAAATAGTAGAAAAATGATAAAATTATGGGACAAATTTTGCTAGACTTCTAAAAACATCTAGTATTGATAAAAATAGTTCTAAGTTATGATAATATATGAATGTCAGGGGCATGGATGTAATTTTCCCCGGGCTTCATCCCATGCCTATAAATAGATGAACAGTAACATCGTACTGTTCACGTTGGATTGTAATCAATCTCTCCCATTTACGCCTTCGAGCAAGCCGAAGGTATCAATGTAATGTTAATACTGTTACATATATGTTTTATGGAATACAAATATAAATGAATTGATGAGATGCGGTTACCATCTTTGTCCTTTCGCATTCTTATTCATATATTAAATGATGAAGGTATGTCCTTCTTGACCTTCGTCTGATGAGCATTATACCCATGCAAAGATAATGCTTCGAAAGACGAAGATCCTTAATCTTTAACAATCGTGTTGCCTTGTTCTTGATTCACAACATTTGAGAACAAGTGACCAACATTGGCGCCCACCTCCGGTGAACTCAAACGACCACCTTCGGCAAGCATTCAGCTTCACCATGCCACCGAAGAAGACAACGGCGCCAGGGGCTGCTGTGCAACCACTGGACACAAACCAGGAGGCACTCTCCCTGCGAGAAGCTAGGAGCCAGAAGAGAAAGGCTACTAGCCCAAGACCTTAGGAGGAGGAGTTGGATCAGGAGATCAGGGATCTAGAAGTCATTCACCAGCAAGTACAAAGGAAGAAGGAAAAGATGCTTCGGCTAGCCGACCTTCAGAGGAAGATTAACGAAGCAGCTGAGGAAATGCATCATCTCACTCAGGATGACCAAGACCAAATGCCCCAATACAGGGAGCTTTGTCAAGAGAATCCAATCAATCAAGATGAATGGTACGACGATTTTCACCATGGTAACTTTGCTTTCGATGGTGCTTCTCCTTTGGCAGCGAGTTGCAGGCTACCCCATGGCCACCATCCTACAAGCCACCTCAGCTCCCCATGTATGATGGGCATTCAGATCCAAAGCAGTTTCTGATAAGCTATGAGGCAACAATATATACTCGTATGGGGGCAATATTATCGTCATGGCGAAGTCCTTCGTTATGACAGTTCGAAGTGTGGCTTAGACATGGTATTCTTCCCTTCGGCCAAGGAGAATTACATCATGGCAGAAGCTGAAGGACATGCTAATCACCAGCTTACAGGGCTTCCAGACGAAGCCAGTCACTGCCCAAGCTTTGTTCCAATGCACACAGGACCATGAGGAGTACCTGCAAGCGTACGTCCGAAGGTTCTTGCGACTAAGAGCTCAAGCGCCTACAATGCCTAATGAGATTGTTATTGAGGCCATGATCAAGGGGCTCCGACCAGGACCCACAGCTCAATATTTTGCAAGGAAGCCACCACAAACCTTGGAGAAACTTCTTCAAAAGATGGATGAATACATCCGAGCTAACAATGACTTCCGCCAAAGAAGGGAGGAAGCATATAGGTATTCTGAGATGACTAGGGGCTTCGAAGGAAGACTTCACCCCAGGCACGTCAGAACAATCCACAATCCTAATGCAAACGATGACAGGGCCAACAATGCTCATAGCAGCCAGCACAGCTCATAGTCTTCGAGCATGCAACAAACTTCCTACAGGCCACCAGCCCCGAGAGGCAGAGGGGGAGAAGCTTCGGAGGAAGGTATGATAATCAACCAGGAAGTTGTTCTGCTTATTTTGTGGCGAAGACAAGGGACACACCACAAAGACGTGTCAAGTCACAATCCAGAAGTAGAAGGAAATCGTTGAAGCCGAAGCACGGCAGAACCAGCTGAAGCAGGTCTTGCACACTCTTTGTGCTACTCTCCGTATATCCCGGAGTATGTGGGCAACCAACAACCTACAGCCTCTGTTGCTTTGGCAAGTCATTCCCAAGCTTCCTGGGCTCAGCTGCCACCACCACCACCAATGGCGCCTGCCCCGAGTCACAATCAACAGCCAGAAGGGCATCGGCAGATCCAGCAACAGCGTGACCTTCGGGAGGAGTCCGAAGCTCGTATAGTCAACAACATTATGCCCGAGTCAAGGCATATCTATTGAAGCCAGTACAACACTTCCGCAAAAGAGTGTTTTAGCCCAATGTATTTTTACTTATTCTTGTTTTTACATTTTCCTCTAAAAAGACAATACAAGAAGGTATAACCTTCAGTTCAATGTAATAAGGCTATGATTACACTATTCAATGTAACAAGAGCGGCTCACAAACCTACAAAGTCGTTCCTAAAGGAATGCAGAGTAAGTCACAAAGCTTCAAAGTCATTCCTAAGGGAATACAGAGCTTGAATGCCACCTAAGTCATAGGTGAAGAAGCTCCAAAGTCGTTCCTAAGGAGATGCAGAGCTTAAATGTCACCTAAGTAAAAGGTGAAGAAGCTCCAAAGTCGTTCCTAAGGGGATGCAGAGCTTGGCTCCAAAGTCGTTCCTAAGGGAATGCAGAGCTGAAATACCACCTAAGTAAAAGGTGAAGAGACTCCAAAGTCATTCCCAAGGGATGCAGAGTCTGGGTGTGTATTCGTGTGGTTTTTTTACCTTCGGCACAAATAACATTTTGCATCATACCATCATGTCATATCGCATAGCATCGCATCATACATCATTTTGCATCACTAAAGAGCCATGGAGAAACAAGGAAAAGTTGCTTCTTCGAAAAAGTTGGACGGATTATGAAAGAACATACTATAGCACAAGATATGCATTCGACAGATACATTTTCACATAGGAGGTTAATCTTCGACAGCAGTGACATAAGGAGAACCTTTTTTTCTTCGTGAAGCATGAAAAGAAGGGAAGGTGTTTTTTCGCCAGCAACTCAAAGAACGGTACGTACGAAGGTTTCATGCATCACAAAGAAATATATTACATTAATACACATGCAAATACTTGATGTTTGGTTCTTCAAAGAGACGAAGGCCATTGTAACACCCAAAATCTTATCTTGGATTTATTAAAAAGATTTTTTTATTTATTCCAAACAAATGTCGTAAATAAGGAATTTATTAGTGTAGAAATTATTCCTTGAAAATACATATATGTCAGGATTATATTTTGAATAGTCAAAGATTAGATTTGGGTCTCAAAACTAGATATTTAAAAATTTAAATTCTTTTAATAAACATAAAGATTTTTAAATTTTGATATGAGTGAATTATTTTCTTCTCGCTCTCATGAATTACGCATCAATACTATTTAAAATGATAAAATAAAATAAAAAATATATATTACTGCATCATGCTGGAGTTTTTATATGTGCATATCAGATTTAAATTCAAACTTGAAATTTGGAAATTGAAAATAGAAAAAAAAGAAAAAAGAAAGAAAAAAAGAAAAGAAAAGAAGCTCATACCTGCGTTTTGGGCCGAAACTCTTTCCCTCGGCCCATTTTAACCTCACCTGCGCGGCCCACTCACTTCACCACCCGTGCCGCGCCTGCGTGTTTGACTCCCTCGCTTCCATGTGGGCCCAGGGTCTTCTTCACCACGTCGCTACCCGTAACAAACTCGAGCTACGCTACCGGGGCCGTAGCGATCTAGGCAAATCTGACTTCACGCCTAATCCGCTTGATCTTGCCAGCGCCATCTTCGTTGCCGTAACCAAGCTCCGCACTCACGTCCACAATCACCGGGGTGTTCAACCGCGCGCGCTCTCCGCAAACGGGTCTGGCGTCTACGCAGTTGTGCATGGCCGGGAATCTCGTGACCAGACACGTGGGCTCTGCCCGGATCCTTCGCAACCGACCTTCTCGACGTGGGGATCAGTCACAGGGGAGATTCCACCCTTAACCATAAATAGGGCCATGACTTCTTACGCCTTTGCAGCCGAGTATGGAGGGTGTCGTGAGCTGAGTATGCGAATAGAGAGAAGTTGTGGCCACCGCGTCAAAACTGAGCGACAAGGAGAGCAGGGAGAGAGAGCTCGATGGTGCTGCAATCGTTTCGCGTCTGCACTGTTGTCCAGGATGTCGTGGAAGATCGTGTATGCGGGTTGCGGTGGGCCCTTGCTAGGGTGCCACGCCGCCGCGGGGGCATCCTGCACAGCCGAGCTGGGCGCTGGAGGTAGGAGAACCCGCAGGCACCGTTGGATCTCCGGCCGACGGAGGCGATTTGATCCCAAGGTACCTCTTTGTCAAATGAATACAGACCATTGATCGTTGATCGATGGGTGGCGAGCGGTTTAGAGCTCATAAAATCCTGATGGTCGGATTTTGATCCGATGGCAGCGATCTCGTACCGATTCGGGGTCTGATCCGGGCCGTTGGATCTAATCCGAGCGTCTCAGAATTCACCATACCCCTTCATCATGCCATTTTTACATAAGAGCCCTCCGCGTAATACAAAATCAACCCAGCGTCCTGACCCAGTTAAATACTATTTGAAGTAGGCCCTGGAATTTATGAATAGAACCCTGAACTACTCTGGACTCGTGTGCGCAGTCCAGGAATTAAAGAAAAATAGGAAAATAGATTTAGAAATCGATTTTGAGTATAAAAATAATTCCATAAATAATATAATTCATAGAAACTTTATCTTAGCTCCTTTTTAATCCATTCCAGTTGCAATAAGTTTATATTAATATTATTTATCACTTGGTAACTCTGTTTAGACATGAAACATATATTAAAATTGTTTACTTAATTTATCCCGTGTCAAGCACTTGAAACTTCGGAAAATACATAACTCCTCCATTTTAATTCCGAATTGACTCGTTCCAGTTGCGTTGGCTTTGTAATAAAATTGTCTACTCAGTAGCAAACCTTATTTTGTTATATCACATACTTTTATAATTAGATATTCGTGTATCCTATGTATAATAGATCTATTTTACTAAATAAGGTTAACATGTCTACAATTATAATTTGACTATAATAGGTTTTCTAAACAAGTATAATCTAGATTAAAGTTGAATTGATTATTTAAGAGTATATTTTCTTATATGATGTATATTAATCAATTTATAATATAGTTTAAATCACGTAGATCTTCCGTAGATCATAACTCCTTAACCATAACTCCGATCTTAGTGATTCTCGAATCCACGATCTCGTTACAACGCGTAGATCAATATTATTCAGTTTGTGCTTATGTTTGATGTGATGTTAATTTTGCCTATACCATGTTTGTTTGTATTGCTATGACTAACTATGAGGTCACGAGTTACCTGAAGATAAGTTGGTACCTGGAATCTCAAGTCGCACGCAAGTTGTGTCCTTGATCACTTCTTTTTACCCACTCATGTTCTAATTAATCATAATGATTTGCATAGGTTAATTTTGATGGGACCCAATAGGTTTCCCTAGTTTGACTATCTTTATACCTTGTTTACCACTGAATTTTTGGGTAGTACCTGTTATTGCTTTATGTGGTTTTGGGTATAGAGGTATATATTATTCATGATCATACTTTTATTATCAGTTTATTATTTATTGTTCATGATAAGATCATTATGTTAATTGGAACATGGAGAATCACCTGGGAAAACAGTGCTACCACAAGGGTGGTATGGGACGCCCTTGGCTGACTAATTAGGAAAGCTAATAGAGGACTACCTTATCTGAAAGGGGCAAGGGCAGTAGGGGAGTGGTCAGTGTAGGGAGGCCCTTGGATTGATTTTGCTGCGATGATGGTCAGGTGAGGGGTCTCTGCATTGGAGCTTCCTAGAAACTGTAGCGGGTTTTCTGAAGCTAGTGGAACTTTGTAAAGGCCTCGTAATGTTACCCTGCCTCGCCTCCTCGGTAGAGGTGTATGGGAAGTCACGATCCCTTGGCAGATGGGTAACATGACTTGTTGGTAAAGATGTGCAACCTCTGCAGAGTGTAAAACTGGTATGCTAGCTGTGCTCACGGTCATGAGTAGCTCGGACACTCACATGATTAATTTATAACTAAATTCAATTTGTCATATGCATTGCATTGCAGGTGTTGTTATCAAATTTTGTTCTACTACTTAATTGGGTTGATATTTACTTATACCTAGTAATTGCTAATAAAATTTTGACCAACTTTAAAAGCAATGCTCAGCTTTAACCATCCTCTTTGGTAAGCCTCACACTTCACATGAGCTCCCATCTTTGGCGAGTTCATGCACATTATTCTCCACAACTTGTTGAGCGATGAACGTATGTGAGCTCACTCTTGCTGTCTCGCCCCCCCCCCCCCCCACAGGTCAAGGACAGGTCCTGCAGGATGAGGTGCATGGAGGATGTTGTGATGAGTTCGTGAGAGGTCTAGGCCATCGTCTCCCAGTCAACTTTGGGTTGTTGGATCGTCATCTCCTTATGATGTAATTATTTATTTATTTTGTATAGAACTCCTATTATACAGTAAAGATGTGACATTCGTTTCTGTACCATGATTCATCATATGTGTGAGACTTGGTCCCAGCACACCTGGTGATTATTTCGCGCCTGGGTTTTGGACCCCCAAAACCCGGGTGTGGCAGAAGTGTTATTAGAGGAATGTTGACCGTAGGACGAGACCTAGATAGAACTGGATAACCATTGTCTACTTACCTTTCCTACTTTGATTCTTTCTAAACTTTTCTTAATCTTTTCTCATCTATTTCCACTTTACTCTGATTATTCTTACCTTTTCCTTCTAAAGACAAAAGTGGATTTCACACATTGAAATCCGGTGCCTCAAGTGACTTTTAGGAATAGGAGACCTAACCTTAGGAACAAAAACAAAACTATTTTTATAAGTATCTATATGCTTGAATGCTTGTTCTTATGAAATTTGTCTGATTTGGATCTTTGATTGAGTGTGATGAGTTGTGGAGTAATGTCCACAATTACATCTATGTATACATGTAAAAAATTACTTATAAAAATAACAAGACAAACTAGATTATCCCTCATTAAAGTATCTAGCCTAACAATATCCATCTCATCTTAAAAGATTCTATCCTACACTCATAGATTCATCTTATCTCAAAAGATACTAACTTATCTTAATTAAAATATATCTAGCTTAATAGATTCATCTTGTCTTAAAACACTCTCTCTTACCTTAATAGATTCATCTTATCTTGAAAAGATTTTATCTTATCCTAATAGATCTAACTGACCTCAAAAGATTCTACCTTATCCTTATGGATCCATCTTGCCCTAATAAGCATATTTATCCCACACTAGTGTAACCACCATGATTTAATCCAAAGTAATTAGATATTGTCTAGTCTAATCTGGTGATACCGATCTAATCTAGATCCCATCTAATCTAATATGATCCAATCTAAAGTGAGTTATTTAACAGATTAGTTAGTACTAGTGAAATAGATTAGACCTCACTCCTATAAAAATGTTTTAAGCTAAATTGGTGCCCTAGATTAGCTTGACAATATACAACTACCTGATCTTATGCAACTACCTTAACCATCTGATAGTTGCATAACCCCTCTATTTTAACCTAACAGAGATTCTGACCTACCTACTTGTCCCTAAATAAATTAATCAGATCTTAACTAGTTTAATCTAGTTATATCCAACCTAATCTAGATTCTATCTAATCTATTATGATCTAATCTAGAGTGAGTTGCTTAATGCTGGTACAAAAGATAAGGCCATACTCATAATTCACTTAAGCCTAAATTGGTGACTTAGATCAGCTCGGCCATACCCAACAACTTGACCTACATAATAGGTTACATAACTATCCAAACCATTCAAAAGCAAAACAATCAAACCAGATTCTGACTAATCTCATTTAACTCATAGCCATCTACTAAACTAATCTAATGTGGTCTACTTAATCAGACTAGTGATATTGGTAAGAAGAGATTAGACCCTACTAGCCAGGTGTTAACTTAACTCAGAACATTAGACCAACTCAGTCACATGCATGAGATCTGAACCAACCCATAGAATCTTGATGGATTACATAATATATCTATCCCCACCTAACATCAAACAAACTTTTGACCTACATCATGTAGTCTATCCCACCATATCTATCTTAACCATATTCCCCAACTCCGATAAAACACAGTAACCTCGAATCAATGAGACCAAGACCGGAGAAGAAAAGATCAACATCGACAAGGAAGGATATAACAGTCAAAGCGAATCTCGAGATGAATCAAGACTTAAACATTTCGAATAAAGTCTTTTCCTTGGCATAATCTTTTTTACCTCAACCTGTCTAGCTTATTTCTTGCATAATAAGTAGTTGGATACCTATACTCTTCTAACCACCCACTATTGACTATAAAAAAAGTGAGACTCTGGATTTTTGAACCAGTTATATATTAAAAAAGCTGAATTACAAACCAAACCTTCGGTACCCCTTTTCTTACAAATCTCAAGGACGAGATTTCTGTTAAGGGGGTAGAATTTGTAACACCTAAAACATTATCTTGGATTTATTAAAAAAGATTTTTTTATTTATTCCAAACAAATGTCGTAAATAAGGAATTTATTAGTGTAGAAATTATTCCTTGAAAATACATATATGTCAGGATTATATTTTGAATAGTCAAAGATTAGATTTGGGTCTCAAAACTAGATATTTAAAATTTTAAATTCTTTTAATAATGTCGGTGTTTCGGACCCGCGAGGACCCTCGACCGACTAGTGAATTTGACGTTGCGTGTCCCTGCCCAGATGGGTTGATGCAAGATGAAACACAAGAGGGAGGATGAGGCTTATATTATCTTGCACCGGGGTGCTCGTAGTAGGGGTTACAAGCTTCGCGAGAGAGAGGGTTCGGCCTTGAGGTGAGCCGTCTGAGTTAGCCTCCTCCGCGTGTCCGTGTGTGTCTTTCTTGGGAAGCACCTGGACATCCCCTTTTATAGATACAAGGAGACGGTCCAGCTGTACATGGGGGTGTAGCTATGTGCTAACGTGGCCGGCGGAGAAGTACTTGAGCCCTGTAGAAGCGCAGCTGGCGGTGTGACCCTGGGTTCTGCTGACGTTTCTTTGCCTTCGTAGAGAGCTGAGAACAATCGACGTCATGGACGCATGCAGGGAACCATCATTACCTATCGTCGGAGTAATCTAGATGTGACACCAGTCTTGTTCCTTTGTAGCCTGAGTCGACTAGCTAGAGGTAGGGTAATGATGTATCCCATGTAGCGTAGTCGGTCCGAGGCCGAGGTCGGGCGAGGCAGCGACTTCTCCTAAGGCCGAGGCTGAGGTCGAGCGAGGCGGGGACCTTCTCCAGAGGCCGAGACTGAGGCCGAGGCTTGGAGTTGGGCGAGGCGGAGACCTTCCCCCGAGGCCGAGGCTGAAGCCGAGGCCTGGGGTCGGACGAGGCGGAGACCTTCACCCAAGGCCGGGGCTGAGGCCGAGGCCTGGGGTCGGGCGAGGCGGAGTTCCCTGTTGCGCCCGAGGCTGAACTCGGGAGAGGCCGTGACTTACTGTTGTTAGTCTTACCCTGGTGGTTGGCACAGTAGTCGGAACGGGGTGAATAGTGTTGTTTTCCTGTCAGAACGATCAGTAAAGGGGCGAAGTGACTGCGGTCATTTCAACCTTGCCGACTGAGGCGCGTGTGTCAGGATAAGGTGTCAGACGATCCCCGCATTAAATGCGCATGCGATACGGTCGGTTGGTAAGGCGATTTGGCCGAGGTTGCTATACAACAAAGTTTGCTCGAGCTTAGCCTCGGGCGAGTCGGGGGTGCGCCCGTTGCCTGAGGAGGCCTTCGGGCGAGTCGTGAATCCGTCCGGGACTACTTGTTCTTACCCGAGGCCGGGCTCGGGCGAGACGAGATCACGTCCCTTGGCAGACGAGGCTTCAACTTTGAACCGCGCTTACCGGTCTTTACGGTCTATTTTGAAGATGTTCTCCAGCCATGCTTAGGAGTATTGGGGGTACCCCTAATTACGGTACCTGACAAATAAACATAAAGATTTTTAAATTTTGATATGAGTGAATTATTTTCTTCTCGCTCTCATGAATTACGCATCAATACTTTTTAAAATGGTAAAATAAATATATATATTACTGCATCATGCTGGACATTTTGTATGTGCATATTAGATTTAAATTCAAACTTGAAATTTGGAAATTGAAAATAGAAAAAAAAGAAAAGAAAGAAAAAGAGAAAAGAAACGAAGCTCATACCTGCGTTTTGGGCCGAAACTCTTTCCCTCGGCCCATTTTAACCTCACCCGCGCGGCCCACTCACTTCACCACCTACGCCGCACCTGCGTGTTTGACTCCCTCGCTTCCATGTGGTCCCACGTTCATCAGGGTCTTCTTCACCACGTCGCTACCCATAACAAACTCGAGCTACGCTACCGGGTCATAGCAATCTAGGCGAACCTGAATTCACGCCTAATCCGCTTGATCCTGCCAGCGCCATCTTCGTTGCCGTAACCAAGCTCCGCACTCACGTCCACGATCACCGGGGTGTTCAACCGCCCGCGCTCTCCGCAAACGGGTCTGGTGTCTACGCAGTTGTGCATGGCCGGGAATCTCGCGACCAGACGCTTGGGCTCTGCCCGGATCCTTCGCAACCGACCTTCTCGGCGTGGGGATCGGTCACAGGGGAGATTCCGCCCTCAACCATAAATAGGGCCATGACTTTTTACGCCTTTGCAGCCGAGTATGGAGGGTGCGGTGAGCTGAGTATGTGAAGAGAGAGAAGTCGTGACCGCCACGTCAAAACCGAGCGAGAAGGAGAGCAGGGAGAGAGAGAGAGCTCGATGGCGCTGCAATCGTTTCACGTATGCACTGTTGTCTAGGATGCCAAGGAAGATCGTATGTGCGGGTTGCGGTTGGCCCTTGCCGGGGTGCCACGCCGCCGTGGGGGTATTCTGCACAGCCGAGCTGGGCGCTGGAGGTAGGAGAACCCGCGAGCTCCGTTGGATCTCCAGCCAACGAAGGAGATTTGATCCCAAGGTACCTCTTCGTCAAATGAATACGGACCGTTGCTCGTCGATCATGGGTGGCATGCGGTTTAGAGCTCATAAAACCCTGATGGTCGGATTTTGATCTGATAGCCGCGATCCTGTACCGATTTGGGGTCTGATCCGGGTCGTTGGATCTAATCTGAGCGGCTCAGAATTCACCATACCGCTTCGATGTGCCATTTTTACATGAGAGCCCTCTAGGTAATACAAAATCAACCCGTCGTCCTGACCCAGTTAAAGACTATTTGAAGTAGGCCCTGGAATTTATAAATAGAACCCTGAACTACTCTGGAATCATGTGCGCAGTCCAGGAATTAAAGAAAAACAAGAAAAGAGATTTAGAAATCGGTTTTGAGTATAAAAATAATTCCAGAACTTATATAATTCATAGAAAATTTATCTTAGCTCCTTTTTAATCCATTCTAGTAGCAATAAGTTTATATTAATATTGTTTATCACTTGGTAACTCTGTTTAGACATGAAACATAGATTAAAATTGTTTACTTAATTTATCCCGTGCCAAGCACTTGAAACTTTGGAAAATTCATAACTCCTCCGTTTTAATAGGTTTTCTAAACAAGTATAATCTAGAATAAAGTTGAATTGATTATTTAAGAGTATATTTTCTCATATGATGTATATTAATCAATTTATAATATAGTTTAAATCACGTAGATCTTCCGTAGATCATAACTCCTTAACCATGACTCCGATCTTAGTGATTCTCGAACCCACGATCTTGTTACAACGCGTAGATCATTATTATTCAGTTTGTGCTTATGTTTGATGTGATGTTAAATTTGCCTATACCATGTTTGTCTGTATTGCTACGACTAGCGGTGAGGTCACGAGTTACCTGAAGAGCAAGTTGGTACCTGGAATCTCAAGTCCCAGGCAAGTTGTGTCGTTGATCACTTCTTTTTACCCACTCATGTTCTAATTAATAATATTGATCTGCATAGGTTAATTTTGATGGGACCTAATAGGTTTCCCTAGTTTTACTATCTTTATACCTTATTTACCACTGAATTTTTGGGTAGTAAAGATGTAACAATCGTTTTTTACCATGATTCATCATATGTGTGAGACTTGGTCCCAGCACACCTGGTGATTATTTCGCGCCCGAGTTTTGGACCCCTAAAACCTGGGTGTGACATCCATGTATGAACATTAAACTCTTAAATATACAAAGTTTTAATCTTCTTTTAGCACTTTCTCAGTGGCTTCATTCAGCAGACTGTTGACAGCTTCGTCAACAGCTTCATTAGCAATTTTAATTATATCTAACGCTTCCTTCAAGGCTGGGTCAGCTTCGGGGTTGTATGGCTCCGGAGGGGGTGAAAGTTCAGCTGCATCATAAAAAATGTTGATTAACTCCGAAGCTGAAAACAAATGCCGAAGATAAACCTCAGTAAAGGTACATATAAGCATTGCATGCTCGGCAGCTTCTTCTGCTTGTTTGGCTTCTTCTCTAGCGTTGTGAGATTCTTTTTCATTTTTTCTAATAGCTTCATCAGCTATCTCACGACCGCCCTTCATCCACACCTCGGAGTAAAATTTCCCGCCTAGTGCAGTAGCTTCAGTCGAAGGGTCTTTAATATCATCCGCCGAGAAAATAAATTTGGGCTGAGCTACAGCCTTGACATGTTCGCAGGCAGATTTTTCTAAGATTGGCGTGGCCTTCGTGCACCAGCAAAGGTGCATAAGTCTCCTCGGTCACTTAAAAATTCGTCAAAGGCTTTGACTTCTCCGCTGATCCACTAGACGACTCCATCAGGGTCGCCACGGATGAATTTTTGCTTAGAAGAATATGCCCCAACTCTAGCAAAGTTGTCCTTCAATTTTTTGGCGCATTCCAAGGATATTTCATAACATTTCTCTTTTGAAGCACGAAGCTCATCGCAGTTCTTTTGAGCTCTAGACCTTTCGATCTCACAAATTTCATGCTTCACTGCTTCGACTTCAAATTTTTCAGCGGCTTCAGCAACTTTCTTTTTTAGCTCTTCCACTTCAGCTTTATGAGCTTCACCTTGCGCAGCAAGCCCAGCCTCATTAGATTTTAGCTTCTCTACCGAGGAAAGTAATATTCTATCTTTCTCAAGAGCTTCATTTCTCAATGATATAACTTCTGAACGAAGGTTTCCAAGAGCTATTTGGCATCTCTCATCCTCTGCATCTTTTTTGGCTTTCAAAGCTTTGCTTAAAATCAAGCCCTGAAAAATGAAGAGTGAACACGTAGTAACGATAAGAAAAACCACAAAATAGTTCGTCGTAACACAAATGGAAGAATGACAAATCGAAGTATACGCACCTTCAGGCTGCTGTAGGTGAGGCTATCTGCAAGCTGATCTTTGGTCATCACAGACAAGCCGAGTTCGAGCTTTGGATACCCCATATGATCCATCATTTCGCGACAAACATCGATCTCCTTACCATCAGGTAGACTGTAGAGGAAATCATCATCATTATCCCCTCCATATACCAAGGATCTATGGGGGTACTTCAGCTCTTTAGCGTAATGCTCTGTTTCGGCAACTTGCCCTGCTAATAGTTGCTTTCCCGAAGCATGTCGAATAATAAAATTCAAACCATCCCTGGAAGGTGCTTCGGGAGCAGGTGCCGAGGGTTTCTCGAGAAAGCTTTCTTTCACAAAACCTTCTGGTGTAGTTTCCGAAGGTCTAGCTTTGGCAGGAACTTCTGAGGGTCTAGCTTCAGAAGTAGTCTGCGCCATTCTGGACTCGTCAGATTTCTTTGAAACTTTAGCCTCTGTGCTAGGCGCTTCGGCAGAAGCAAGAGTTGATGTTTTTATAGATTCCATAACAACATCTAGCACACTTGCCATTCTTCTTTTCTTTGAAGTTGCTACGGGGATGCTTGATGGCTTCGATAGTTTCGTTGTACATGGTGGACTCAGTGCTTTTAACTGCTCTGTCGCCTTCTCCAGTTTCGGCTCTTCGGTCGGTTTTGTCCTAGCTTTGACTCGCATGGGGCGACCTGGTTCTGTGAGAGGAGCAACCCCTTCACTTAGCTTCAGCGCGTCGACCGTCTCAATACGCCTGGGTAGGTGTGTCAAAACTTTAACCTTTTTCGACCTCGACACACTAGAAGTTGCCGAGGTAGCAGCTTTCCTCTTCTTCCCTTGCTTTCGCATGGGATAGCAATAATCTAGGTACACAAACCTGATAACATCAAATACTTTATTCAACCTTTTTTGCCCCGAGCTCCAAAGGCAGTTGTCATGGCTTCATCTTCGGGCTTTGAATATGCTCCAAGCAGCTCATCACTAGTCGCCTCTATGGCATCTAGCCAGTCATCATTCAGTTCATCAAACTGGCTCCTGTATCCAAAGGTATACTTCAGATACACCAAACCATTTTGGCTGGAGCCAGCAGTAGCCTCCTTCGGCATTTCCCATCCATGAGCAAGCGGCCACACTCTGTAAGCAATGTGCTCTTGGACCAAGTCTCTTGTGCCAATGTAAGTACACACTGTATTAAAAGCTGCCTGGCATGCTTGCACGTCGTTTCCAACTGCAATGGTCGGTCTCCTGATGCCGAAGCGAGACCATATAGGGCGTTGAATGACCCCTTTTATATCTTCCCTCTCACTCAGATCAACCTTCACATAAAACCATTCTTGCATCTAGGAGCCTGTTCACTTTTTCTGAAATGTTGGTACAGGATAACTGGCCTCAGCGCGATGTACGAAGCCGTAGCAGCCAAAATTGTTATGATATTGTTCTTTTTCAGTTGCCTTCGTCTGATATAATAGCTCGTGCATATTGCAGAAACACCTGGCATCTGGCTCTAAGCCTTGGCTCCTCATGAACCATATGAAAACCCCTACTTTGACAATAGCTTCAGGGGTAAGTTGGTGAAGATAAATTTCAAAAGTTTTCAGAACTTCGATCAGCATTTTGTCTAGAAGGAACCAAAGTCCGACTTTCATGAAGCTTATGAAAATCACCACTTCATCAGCTTCGGGAAGAGGAACATTATTCTCCCCTCCGGCTCTCACAATTGAAATATCATGAAAGTACCTCCCTCTCATTGCTTCGATCTGCCCTTGTTTAATAGTCGATTTTCCGAAGACAACATGGCTCGGTCTCCATGGCCGATCTTCGGCACCTTCATTTCCACTTTCTACATCGAAGCTCTCACTATCGCTAGAGTTTTCATATATTCTAGCTAACATCTCATTGACAATCTTCTCCATATTGGTTTTTTTCCATAGCTTCGTAAAATCTGGCCAGCGTCGGGTCAATGATCTTCTTCTCATCAGCCATTTGGACAATGATTGCTAGAATGCTGAAGCTCAAAATCTAATCAAACTCGACGAAGCAAGGAAGGTTAAAATGGCAAACACAATGCAAGCAACTCAAGTAGCATGAAAAACACTCACAATGTAGGCTTCTATTTATATACTCAGAGCCCTATAGATTGGTGGGTCCCGCAGGTTAGTGTAATTCGCTATTCTAGCGAAGGGAAGGTCTTTTCAGACCTTCAGCTAAAGGCCTTCGTTCATGTCGCAGTCTAAATTTGTTACAAAGAAACAAATTAATACTGTGAGGGGCTACTGTTGGGGGGCCTTCTTCCTCAGAAGGTCCTAAAAAACGTGACAGACCATATGTTTTCAGTATGATATGGATTATTACAGGGGGGTTCAGCTTCGGGATGAAGGATTTCTCTTATAACAGGGTAAAGATGTAGCCCGAAGGTGATAAGAATGGATGACAAAGTTGTAGCCGAAGAGCGTTGATTTTGATGTGATGACGAAGATCAAGTATGATGATGACTGAAAAGGGACAAAGACTATTCAGTCCTTAATATTTTGTGTTATGATAATTGATGAATGTCAGGGGCGTGGATGTAATTTTACCCGGGCCTATAAATAGATGAACAGTAACACCGTACTGTTCACGCTGGATTGTAATCACTCTCTCGCATTCACGCCTTTGAGCAAGCTGAAGGTATCAATGTAATGTTAATACTGTTAATATTCATATATGTTTTATGGAATACAAATATAAATGAATTGATGAGATGTAGATACCATCTTTGTCCTTTCGCATTCTTATTCATATATTAAATGATGAAGGTATGTCCTTCTTGACCTTCGTCTGATGAGCATTATACCCATGCGAAGATAATGCTTCGGAAGACGAAGGTCCTTAATCTTTAACAATCATGTTGCCTTGTTCTTGATTCACAGCATTTGAGAACAAGTGACCAACAAAAACTTTAAAAAATAAGTTGATTAGCTCTCAAAATGATTATAAATGTTTGCTAGAAAATTTTGAAACATTTGCAAATTTGAATTGTGAGATATCAACTAAAATTGAGCAATTAGAGTCTAGTGTTCCATCCTTAGCTACCGATGATGGTCTGGTTAAAAAGAATGAAAAACTTAAGGCCAAGTTAGCTATCACTCAAGAATCCATTGAAAACTTTCTAGGGAAAATGGAAATTCTCAGCATACATAATAATGAGCTAACTACTAAGCTAGAAAACGCTGGTAGCACCCTAGGAGTATCTTTGGATGAAATACCTAAAATTATAAAGAAAGACGCTTCTACTTCTTGCTTTGATTTAATTGATGATTCTAACCCCTGCAATCAAGTTCTTATCAAGAATGTTGTTATAGAAACATATTCGGATGAGATTGCAATGGAAAACGAGCAATTAAAGCAAGAGGTGGCTCGCCTTGGCAAGGCTTTGTATGATAAGAAAGGCAAAGCCAAACAAATCCAACCTCCTCAAGATAACACCACTTCGGGAGTAAACAAGCCTGTGGAGGGAGAAAACATGATTTGTAGACTATGCCACAAGGAAGGTCACAAGTCTTAACAATGCAAGGCGAAAACCGGGGATAAGCAAAAGGTCAAGCAAAAGCTAATAAGCAAAATCTCCACAACCTACATCAACAAGGTGGATAAAAAGGCTGTTACACCATACTTAATCAAGAAGAAAAATAATGGAAAGGTGATAACTATCAAGGCCAACAAGCAAGCCAACAAAGTAAAATGGGTCAAATGCATCTTGGTGCCAAAAGAAATTATTTCAACCATGAAAAGCACCAAGAAGCTTTGGATCCCGAGAGGAAAGTAGAAGTCCGAAGGACTGCAGGGAATTTGGAGACATGGCAAAATTGGGATGTATATCATGGGATGCATCATATTGGATAAAGTCTATTGCCAAGTGGGTTAGTGCATACTTTGGACCCAATTTTCCCCACCCATGACTAAGGTAACTAGATTCGTTGTATTTGTTGTTTTAGATATGAGTATCTATTTTCTTGTATCTAGCTTTTTACCTTAACTGCCTAGTCTTGCATGTTAGATTTTCTTTGATACTAATTGCATGCATAATAGGTCAATCATATGGTAGGTATGCTCGTTTTCAATTCATACTCTTGAGCAAACCTACATGGTTTAAAAATATTAGTTAAGCATGGCACATAGCTTATTAAACATTCTAAGTAAATGATATTACAATTGGTATTGGTATATGACATATCCTACAACCTTTTTTATCCTACAAATGGTATTATGCTTCAATTGGTATCATTTCACTTATATGTGCCAAAGCACATATTATAGATAAATTGCCCCTCTTGATATCGAAGTGCATGTCTCCTACAAGTATTCAAAACTTGTATGCACACCTTTAGGGGGAGGTTACTCTATAATCTAAGTCTTTGAGACTAATACATGTTTTCAAGTTTATTATATGTGGTAGTCTCATTGAAGGAAAATGGAGTCCCCGGAGAAAGACATAAGCTTCCACTACAAATCTACAAGTATTCTCATGTCTCGAAATACTACAATTGGTATCATTTACATGTCTTCTCCAGTGTTTGATTAGACTACATTTCATATCTTATACTTCCCATGTTGCTATAAATGCATATGTCATCAAAATATATATGTTACCTTTGCATAAGGGAAGTCAGTCTAATCAAGTCATGTCTTGTACCTCTATTTTTACATACTTTTTCCCTAAGTAGAGGATCTCTGTCAGGGGGAGTATTTCTTTGTCTCTAAAGGGGGAGAAGATTCTTCCAAAAGGAGAACACTCGTTTAGGGGGAGTAACTTTTAGTGCCTCAATTGATAAATCTTTTAAGAGGGCAAGTTTTATTTGCTTTCTACATGCTTTTAATGTCTTCCTTTTCGGTGGTTGATGCCAAAGGGGGAGAAGTTTTAGGGACCAAAGCATGGAAATTATATCAAACAAAAATCACCACCAAATTAAATTTTTTGATCTTGCAAGTGGTTTTGGTTCTTTGGTCTAAAATAGGAAGTAAGTGAATTATGGAGTTAGGGGAGGCTTAAGTCCATAATCTCACTTTGTGGGGACACTCATGCATCCTAGCAAGTAGATTTCATTTTTCACTCAAATGTTTGTTATATTTGCTTGCTTTGGTTGTGTTGTCATCAATCACTAAAAAGGGGATATTGTAAGGAAAATGGATCCCATGCCATTTAGGTCAAAAGGTTTTGGTGTTTGATTATCAACATAGCCTATGGACTAATGTGTTTGCCAATGTCTATGTTTGTAGTTCACAGGATGCTAAAAGTGACTTGGACTAAGGCATTGAGGAAAGCAACACCTCAAATGAAGACATTATGAAGATCACAAGTGAAGATCAAAGATTATCAAGCAAAGTCCAAGAAAACGAAGAAATGTGTTGCCACTGGTGTCACACCCGGGTTTCAGGGATCCAAAACCCAGGCACGAAAAAATCACCAGGTGTGCTGGCACCAAGTCTCACACATATGATGAATAGTGGTACAGAAACGAATGTCACATCTTTACTATATAATAGGAGTTCTATACAAAATAAATAAATAATTACATCATAAGGAGACAACGATCCAGCAACCCAAAGTTGACTAGGAGACGACGGTCTAGACCTCTCACGAACTCGTCACAACATCCTCCATGCGCCTCATCCTGCGTTACCTGTTCTTGACCTGTGGGGGTGTGAGACAACAAGAGTGAGCTCACATGCGTTCATCGCTCAACAAGTTGTGGGGAATAATGTGCATGAACTCGCCAAAGGTGGGAGCTCATGTGAACTCGGCAAAGAGGATGGTTGAAGTTGAGCATTGCTTTTAAAGTTGGTCAAAATTTTATTAGCAATTACTAAGTATAAGTAGATACCAACCCAATTAAGTAGTAGAACAAAAGTAATAACAACACCCGCAATACAATGCATATGACAAATTGAATTTAGTTCCATAAATTAATCATGTGAGTGTCCGAGCTGCTCATGACCGTGAGCATGGCTAGTATACCAGTTTTACACTCTGCAGAGGTTGTGCATCTTTACCCACAAGTCATGTTACCCATCTGCCAAGGGATCGCGACTTCCCATACACCTCTACCGAGGAGGCGAGGCAGGGTAACACTACGAGGCCTTTACAAAGTTCCACTAGCTTCAGAAAACCCACTACAGTTTCTAGGAAGCTCCAATGCAGGGATCCCTCGTCTGACCGCCATCGCAGCAAAATCAACCCAATGACCTACCTACACTGACCACTCCCCTACTGCCCTTGCCCCTTTCAGGTAAGGTAGTCCTCCACTAGCTTTCCTAATTAGTCAGCCAAGGGCATCCCATACCACCCTTGTGGTAGCACTGTTTTCTCGGGTGGTTCTCCATGTTCCAATTAACATAATGATCTTATCATGAACAGTAAATAACAGCTGATAATAAAAGTATAATCATGAATAATGTATATCTTTATACCCAAAACCTCATAAAGCAATAGCAGGTACTACCCAAAAATCAGCGGTAAACAAGGTATAAAGATAGTCAAACTAGGGAAACCTTTTGGGTCACATCAAAATTAACCTATGCACATCATTATGATTAATAAGAACATGATTTGGTAAAAACAAGTGATCAAGGGCACAACTTGCCTGGGACTTGAGATTCCAGGTACCAGGATGATCTTCAAGTTCTCATGACCTCACTGCTAGTCGTAGCAATACAAACAAAAATGGTATAGGCATAATTAACATCACATCAAACATAAGAACAAACTGCGTAATAATGATCTACGCGAAGCTACGAGATCGTGGGTTCAAGAACCACTAAATTCGGTGTTACGGTTAAGAAGTTATGGTTTTCCGAAGATCCACGTGGTTAAATATAGAATAGACTAAGTGCAGCATTTTAACCTATATTTCATGACAAAACAAAGTTACCAGATGATAATAAATATTATTGTGAGACTGATGCAACTAGAATGGATCAAAACGGAGTTACGGTTATTGAGTTATGAATTTCTGGAGTTATTTAATGCCTGGTGTAGACTACTTCAAGTGAACAATTTTAATCTAAGTTTCATGGTTAAACAAAGGTACTATGTGATAAACAATATTATTACAAAATTATAGGAACTAGAATGGATCAATTTGGACTAAGTATGAATTTTCTAGGAATTATACAAGTTTCTACAATTAATTTCATACTAAAAATCAATTTCCATAATCTTTTATTCATTTTCACTGACTTCTGGACTGCGCGCGTAATAGACAGAAGCCCAGGGGCTAATTCATATATTTCTCCAAGACTCATATTCACCCCCGTGGATGGCGGGTTAGTTTTAGGAAACCCCAGGGTCTCTTTTGCAAAGATGGCACGTCGAAGGGGTATGGTGAATTCTGAGCCGCTCGGATTAGGTCCAACGGCCCAGATCAGACCCAGAATCGGTACGGGATCACGGCCATCGGATCAAAATCCGACCATCAGAATTTTATGAGCTCTAAACCGCTCGCCACCCACCGATCGACGATCAATGGTCCGTATTCATTTGACGAAGAGGTACCTTGAGATCAAATCTCCTCCGTCGGCCGGAGATCCAACGGTGCTCAAGGCGTCTTCCCCATCCGATGAACACCAGGGTGGCGGCGCCCAAAGTGGGCACGGTGGTGCCATGGTCGGCCACCCGCACTGTAACACCCTAGGTGTTACCAGGGTGTTGGCTTCCTAATGGCACATATACCTATTATCACATGTGCTAAAACTTGGAGGAGAGGGAGTACTTAAGACCTTGGAAGTATGAGTGAGTTAAGTAATGCCAAGAACCAAAATATTACCCAAACTTTTAGGCAATGATCACCTAGGGCAAGGGAGGACTGAACCTTGGACCCCCTCTCTTGAAGCCTTTAGTTGAGAGAGAGATTAAGCAAAGGTGCAAATCATGACCACACCTTTGGCAAAAGTTAAGTAACATATTAATCTACAAATATAGAGAGAACACATTGCAAAAAGACCCTTTAAGAAACCCCAAATCCATTCCTTAAATAGAGAGAAAGCTAGAGCTCCCTAATTCTCTCTAAGTCAAATTTTAACCCTAATCTAAAGATCAACCGTGTTCACCTTGAAGATGGCACCAAAACCACCTAAGTTCTATACCAAAAATGTGGCATACCACCTAAGGCACCCCCTGGAAAAAGTTGAGACCGAGCCCTTGACGTTTGACAGGTCTTGGCATCATTTTTGTCACGATGTGGGCAGAGAGACAAGCCAGATTTGGCACCCGTATATCTCCTAATCTAGGGTGTATCTTCCATTGGAACTCACATATAAGAGATAGCCCTAGGTGCCAGGAGGAGGTCTGCGCTGGATTCATGGCGAGATTCGCACGTTTGCGATCTCTGCAAACGTTTGAACAATGGAAGAAACAAACCTCCACGTGTTCGACGCGTTCTGCGCGCGCCAGTGCACGCCCGCGCGTGCCCCCGCATACCCCACGCCGCGCCAAAGCCCAGCCGGCGCCCTAACCTGCGCCCGCGCCTATAAAGCGCCCAGGAACCTTGACCGTACCCCTCCGCACGCGCCCGACCTCACCGGAGCCCAAATCCCACCGGCGTTTGCCCATGCGCGGCGTGTCCGCGGCCACCCGAGCCACTGCCGCCGTAGACCGGCCAACCCAGCCCTTCCCAACCCTGTCCAACCCTCTGAGACGAGTGTGCATGCCCCAGTGAAGCTCTCAGAGCAAGGAATCGAAGTCTGCTTCGCCGGAGAAGCCAGTCCACGGTCGCCGGAGTGCACAACCCCGCCGGAGTGCGTGGACCGGGTAATCCACTAAACCATTTTCCGATTCCTTGTGCACACAGTCTCTACGTCACCTCATGAAGCTCATCGTGCCCTTGGATTGAACCAGATCGCCGTGATTTGGCCGGCACACCCGCCGCCGACGAGAACACCCGCCTGCGCACGTGGACCGAGCGATTCCGGCCATCCCCGCCGTCGAGCCGTACATCGCTGTGACCGCCAGAGCCTCCCCGAGCCAACCCCGCCCCTCGCCGGACCTATCTCGCCGCCGGTAAGCCGCGCCACCCTTTTCTTTCCCGTGGGTATTGTTTACATTGGGGGAAGGACCTCGGGGAAGAAGAAGGAAAGGTCAGGGGGCTTTTTGAACTGTCAGCGACCCAGGGGAATAGTGGCGCAGGGGTAGATTTGTGCGGGTTGATTTAGTTTAAACTCAGGGACCTCGGTGTAAACTATTTTTTTCAGGAAACTCTTATTAAATCTGTTTTTAAATTGAACAGAAACTTTAAAAATTCATAACTTCTGTTTAGTTCATCCAAATTTGGTCAAACCAATTTTGTTAGACTTTAAATAAAGTAAACTACTAAAGAAAAATATAAAAACCCCTATGTACTACAGAAAACTTTAGGGTTCTAATTTAATTATTGTTTTGGCCATAAACTAAATAATAGGGCAAAAATTAGTTGCACTATTTGACTAGGGTTAGAAAAATTGGAGAAGTTTATATCTATCTACTGGCCTGTTTAAAAATGTTAAACCTCTCTGTCCACCCCATTAAGTTAGTTTTTGCCCCTTATTTTACAATATGCTCAAGGTTAAGAAAAATAGAAAATGTGATTTAAATAATGAACCAGAGGGCACCCTTATTTTTGTTAGGGTACTTACTCAATATAGTTCACTGGAAAAATCTATCATACCCTGGTGTAGTATAAAATAAGTAGGATACCTTTCATTTTAATAAAACAAGGAAAACTTAGAAAAACCCTACAAAAATAACCCCAAGGTGAAAACACCCCCACCCTTAGGATAGTTAGTGTTTTGTTATTAAGAACTTAGGAAAAATATGAAATCTGCTGTTTGACATTTTTCAAATAGCAATGTAGTAGAAAAGGCCTTTTAGGCATTAAACTTTAGAAAATCATAACTAAATAACCACCCCTTAGTTTTCTGTGATTTTTGGCACAAAAGCCTATTATTACTGTTAGATGCCAACAAAAATAACCTTTAGGACAGAACCCACCTCTAATTAAGAGTTGTAGTACAAAGTGGCCCCTTTACCCAACTTTTATTATTTTTGTCTAAAGCATAGCCTTTTATTTTTGAACCTCAACTTCCTAGAAGGGGCTATAGTGACCAATGGCAAACCACTGTAATTTTTACAGAATTTTTGGAGAAATTTAAGCTACTGTTGTAGTTCAAACCCCCACTAGATGTCATAAATAGAAATTAAAGAAAGGAAAATGAATAATGGAAATTAGTGTCATCCTAAAACCCTTGCAAATTGTCCACTAGAATATATAAAGGCAATACAAATCCACTACGTTTAATCCTCAACAAAAATCTAAACCTAGGAGTGATAAGCATAAACCACTAAAGGCCCCGTATGGCCAAGCAAACCCTAAGTTACTCCTTAACTTAGTTTTTCTTCTCTCAACATAATGTTATTAAATCTTGCATAATCATGACATACATGTTCATTGCATTTCGATAGACTGTAACCTTGCTGACAGAGAGTACGTCCTCGTGCCGGAGCAAGGAGCTGCTCAAGAGGTAGCCCCAGATCCAGCACCAGAGCCTGCACCAGAGGACCTGCCTGCCACTGCTTTGGAAGGCAAGCCCCGGTTTTATGCATAACCTGTTATTTATGCTATTTTACTACACTTATTGATTGTAGGATTGAATGTGCACTTAAGTGTAGGAGTTGTTTGAAACCCTAGTTGCATGATCTCAGGAATCCCATTGAGATGAATACTAGTATGCTAAGTCGAGTAGCTGCTTTATTAATTAGGATCTCGGTAGAAGTCGAGTGATCTTTCTAGCACTCGCGCGAGGTCAGGAAATTGATTGTATCCACTTTCATATCATAATGATGCTGGTTTGTGGACAACAATCCATGGGGATTGGTTGTCCACGGAATAAAAATTGGAATAAGGATTAAGGTGTGGTACCGTGAGTCAAGCGTTTGAACGTACTAAACACATATCGAGAAATATGGTAAATCGGTAAGCCTAGTACCTGAGTGAACCTGCCTGCAGACATATCCCCTCACGCGACCTGAGACGTGGTCTCCCATTCCGGTTATGGTGGGTACAAGTGCGGTCACTGCACGACGGCAGTCGGGGTCAGTGAGGCATTGTACGCCAAGGCGGTGAGCCCTGATCTGTTGCCAGGGAATCGATGGGGATAGTTGATGTGTGTGGGGACGGAGTGCCCCTGCATGTCGTGTGTTTAGGTTTACCTTGCAAGGATAAAAACTCGATTCGAATCGTCTGCTTCTCGCAGCTAATGAGACTGCTTGATCCATGCTGCTACATTGAGTAACAAGTGGAAATGTGATGAGTTGACACAAGATGTTGATTGCTAAATATGTTTGATACCATGTATGAGTAGATAGTACACTTTTAGCCTTAAGAGAGTCACACTTAAATTTGACAAAGTTAAAACTTGATTTAGAAACTCAGCTAGTGCTTTTGGCAACCAAACCCCACAGCCAAACAACTGCATGTCTAGAGGTAGAGGAGTAGACTCCTCACACCGGGTAAGTCTAGCTGAGTATTAGTATACTCAGCCTTGCTTGTGGCACAATTTTACAGGTTCTCTGGAGGACATGGTTGCTGGAGTGACTTGGTCGTCCACCTTACCACCGGGTTGGACTGTCGAGTGGGACCCTACCTCGGCTGAGGAGGAGCATGAGGAGTGATGGGACAGGCTTCCCCATCTCTCTGTTTATTTACCGTTAGTTTTATTCCGCTGCACTTCAAACAATGATGACTACTTTTGCAAAACTCCGATGGTGATGTAATAATTTAATACTCCTTCATGTATGGTTTTATGCTTTATTGTATTTGCTCTGTGACTCACCTTCGAGTGAGATTGTGGTACTTGATCCTGTCAGTGGCCGTGTCAGACTAGATCCGAGGGATTGACGGATTATTCCCATTTAAGTGTGGTCTAGCCTCTAAGGCAGGGCTCAGGCACTTAACTTGGAATAATTCGGGCAGTTCCGCCACAGCTGGTATCGGAGCTTGTACCACCACAGAGGAATCAATAAAATGTAAATACCATCTTTTTCCAAAAGTAAAACTTGATAGAAACAATGTTGGATAGATAGTAGGACGAGCAGGATAGACCTAGGACGTGAAGCCTTAGGATGATAGAAGGGTAGCTAGGTGGCTACGTAATTTGGCCCTATAGGCCCTCTTAAGGGATGGGAGTCCTTCCCTATTCCCTTTACATTGATGTGAGGTCGTTCAGGACGAGCATGCATGCATTCTTAAAATTAAACTAATGGATAATGGAGTAAAGATTTAAAAGCAAGATGATAGCCAACTAAGTCCCCAGTACCATTTTATTTAACTAGAGAAAGGCTGAGTTTTATTTTTCTTGTTCTTTTTATAATTCTTTTTCTATTACTTACGCTTAACCGTACACAGATGACTTCCCACGGATCCTCAGAGGACGGAAATGCACTGTCCCACACTGACGGGCTTGCACGAGAGGGCTTTCCCCGCATTTTGTGGGAGGTACTTCAGGGGGCCGGATACACGACACCCCCTCAGTACGCGGTGCAGCAGTTCGAGAAGCACAGAGTGCCCCGCTGTAGGGTGAGGATGACCTTGGAGCCTCATCCCCTGCAGCCAGGCTGGCGCTCTTTGGACTCTGAGTCTTTTGGATACCGGGCTGAGGACACGATCGAGGCGATCGCTCTGCATGGGTTGACTACTTTCTGCGGATTCCATCCTTTGGAGCTGGCTACCCACCCCATTGGCTTGTTCCCCGCCGAAAGGGAGGACGACCCAATGTGGAAGGATCGGGTGGAGCATGCCAAGGATATCTGGGCCATCTACCCAGGACAGACTGCGCACTTGACCGTACGATGCATGAATGCTCTGTACCGTCTGCAAGTAATGCGCAGTGAGGCGATGTCCCATCTGATGGCACTATTGGAGGTAACAAAGATTACTTTGGACAATAGGGAGGAGCTCGTGGTTGATTTGTCCACTGAAATGGTGGAAAAGGACTTGCAGGTGGAGCAGCTATCCACTGATATCCAAGAGTTGGAGGAATTGGTAGGGACCAGAGAGAACACCATCGAGGTTCTCGAGGATCAGCTCATTAACACCCAGTAGTAGCTTGCCGAGGCTAATGAGCACTTGGATATGCATCACCAGGAGATCCAGGATCTGGAGGCCAACGAGGACGTCGACATCGAGGGAGGAGAGGAGCCTGCCTCTAGTGTGGACACTGCTGGCTCAGGGAGACCACCTTCCCCCGAGTCGAGTGTTGCCTCGTTCGCTCACTAGGTGTCCGGGATAGAGTTAGACGTTGGTGATGATAGGACTCATCGCAGCTAGCTTAGCTTTTGCACCCTTGGGGTACTAGGCTAGATAGAGTTGAGTCTTTTTGGGACAATTGATGTAACCGTGATAAACTCTCTTGGAAGCATGATTGATGGATGCTGTTATCAGTTTTAGATTTGGAGGGAAAAATTTATGCCTTTTTAAATCCTTTGTTTAAGTTGGAATCTATCATTTCGCTTTTGACTCTTTTCGCCGCGATTAAACCTTGAACTTGGAGTTATGGTGTTAAGTATATATGTGGTTTTTCAGATGGCCGGGAGGCAGCGTCGTGGCCAGAATGAGTGCGTTCCTCCACCACCGCCACCGCCTCCCACTCTGCAGGAGCTAATGGCTCAGCAGAATGAGATCTTGAGGCAGCTAGCTCAGCGTCAGCCACCACCTCAGCACTATGGTGGTGGAGACCATCAGCGTCACCCCGCAGCAGCTACCTGCCAGGAGTTCCTTAGTACTCAGCCTCCATTGTTCACAAGGGCAGAGGACCCACTTGATGCAGATGTGTGGTTGCGAGTGGTGGAATCCAAATTCCCGCTACTCCATGGAGCTTGTTCAGAGGTCACTAAAGTCAGGTTCGCCACCCAGCAGCTTCGTGGACCCGCAAGGACTTGGTGGGACCATTTTCTTGTCATGCAGCCAGAGGATCGGGAAGTGGAATGGAGGGAGTTCAAGGCAGCTTTCAGGGGACACCACATACCAGCCGGGATTATGGACCGAAAGCTCAACGAGTTTCTGGCACTCACTCAGGGCAGCAGGACAGTGTTGCAGTATGCCCAGGCTTTTAATGACTTGTGCCAGTATGCTGGATATCACGCAGATACGGATGAGAAGAAGAGGGACAGGTTCAGGAGGGGGCTCAGCACCAAGCTCCGTGACCGTCTCAACACCGTCAGGGCCAACAGCTACAATGAGTTGGTCAACATGGCTATCTCCCAGGAGGACTATATCATAGCTCGTCAGGCCGAAAAGAAGAGGAAGACCCCTGTGGCAGGACCCTCGGCTCAGCCACAGCGCTTCAGGATTGTGTCTGACACTCAGAACAGGGGACCCCAGCAGCAGCAAGGGAGATGGGTGATCCAACCACAGCAGCAGCAGCCGGCACCCAACCGCACCCAGTTTCCAGCTCAGAGGAACAATCAGCAGCAGCAGCAGTACCGCCAGGCAAATGATAACAGGTGTTTCACATATGGCAACACCGGACATTATGCCAAGAATTGCCCCAGGAACCAGCAGAGGCAGGGGCAAAATGTTAATCAGAACCAAGGCAAGAGGCAGAAGGTGCAAGTGAGGCAGGGCAGGCTGAACTTCACCACCATGGCTGATATTCCAGAGGAAGCACCCGTCATGACTGTTATCTTTACAGTTTTAAATTATCCTGCCATTATTCTTTTTTATTCTGGTGCATCGCATAGTTTTATCAGTGCCAAATTTAGTGCCAAGTGCCAATTACCTTTTTACCACACCAATGGGGGTATCACAATTTCAACACCAGGAGGCAGGGTTGCCACTTACCAAATTAACAAGAATGTGCCTATAAAGTTTGGTAGTCTGATAATTAAAACCAACCTCCTCATTTTGGGGTTGGATAGTGTGGATATCATATTGGGAACTGACTGGTTGACCAGGCATCAGGCAGTATTGGACATTGCAGCCAGGGCCGTCGAAATTCATTCCCCTGCTTATGGTGAGACAGTTTTATATTTGCCCGACCAGGGTTGTACCCGTTCTTGTGCCTTCGTTATGATAGAATCCCCAGTGGAAAAGATCCCAGTGGTCTGTGACTACCCAGATGTGTTTCCGGATGAATTGCCAGGGATGCCACCTGACCGAGACATTGAGTTCGCCATTGAATTGCAACCCGGGACTGCTCCTATCTCCAAGAGACCCTATAGGATGCCTCCCGCGGAATTGGCAGAACTGAAAAAGCAATTGCAAGAGTTGTTGGACAAGGGGTTTATTCGCCCAAGTACTTCACCATGGGGATGCCCAGCATTATTTGTGAAGAAAAAGGATGAGAGTTTGAGAATGTGTGTTGATTACCGCCCTCTCAATGCGGTGACTATCAAGAACAAATACCCATTGCCCCGCATTGACGTTCTGTTTGATCAGCTAGTGGGAGCCAAGGTATTCTCCAAAATAGACCTTCGCTCAGGTTACCATCAGATCAAGATCAGTGCCAGTGATATTCCCAAGACGGCTTTCTCCACCAGATATGGGTTGTATGAGTTTTTAGTGATGTCTTTTGGGCTGACCAATGCCCCAGCTTATTTCATGTACCTGATGAACTCAGTATTTATGCCAGAGTTAGACAAGTTCGTGGTCGTTTTCATTGATGATATCCTGGTCTATTCCAAGAATGAAGTCGAGCACACCAAACATTTGCATATTGTACTTCAGAGACTGCGTGACCATCAGTTGTATGCCAAGTTGTCTAAATGTGAATTCTGGCTGAAGGAGATTAAATTCTTGGGTCACACAATTTCCCAGGATGGGATATCAGTTGATCCTGAGAAGGTACAAGAGGTGATGGACTGGAAACCCCCGACTACAGTGAAGCAAATTAGAAGTTTTCTGGGATTGGCAGGGTATTATCGATGATTTATTCCGGATTTCTCCAGAATTGCCAAACCAATGACTGAACTTTTGAAAAAGGGAGTCAAGTATGATTGGAGCCAAAAGTGCGAAGATGCCTTTCATACTTTGAGGCAGCATTTGACAACAGCCCCAGTGCTGGCCCAACCTGACAACACCAAGCCATTTGAAGTTTATTGTGATGCTTCTGGTACTGGATTGGGATGTGTCTTGATGCAAGATAACAGAGTGATTGCTTATGCTTCCCGAGCACTCAGGCCCCATGAGCAGAACTACCCTACACATGATCTGGAATTGGCAGCTGTGGTTCATGCTCTTAAGATATGGAGACACTACTTGATGGGAGCTCACTGTAACATCTACACCGATCACAAGAGTCTCAAATACATCTTCACTCAGGCAGATCTGAACATGAGGCAAAGGAGATGGTTGGAGTTAATTAAGGACTATGATTTGGAGGTGCATTACCATCCTGGTAAGGCCAATGTTGTGGCAGATGCCTTGAGCAGAAAAGTCCAGTGCAATTGTATGAGCATGGATGCAAGAGTTACCACCCTGTGCGATGAATTGTGCAAGCTGAACCTGGAAGTTGTTTCTTCAGGTGACTTAAGTTATATCTCGGTAGAGCCCACATTGCAAGAGCAAATAGTCAGGGCACAGACTGAAGATAAGGGTGTTCAGATGATTAAGGAAATGATCAAGCAAAAGGCAGAAAAATACAAGTGCTTTCGGCAGGACAGCAAGGGAATTCTATGGTTTGGAGATCGATTGGTTGTTCCTAAGGACCCAGAGCTCAGAAAGAAGCTACTAGATGAAGCTCACCTTTCAAAATTCTCCATGCACCCTGGGAGCAACAAGATGTACCATGATCTCAAATCTTTATATTGGTGGACCAGAATGAAGAGGGAAATTGCCAAGTACATATCCGAGTGCGATACCTGTCAAAGAATCAAAGCTAGTCATTTGAAGGCAGCAGGCCCTTTGCAACCCCTTCCCATACCATCTTGGAAATGGGAGGACATTTGCATGGACTTTATAGTGGGATTGCCCAATACCTCCAGGCACCATGATTCTATTTGGGTTATTGTGGACAGATTAACTAAGACTGCTCATTTCTTGCCAGTGCACTCCACCCACAGGACAGAGAAGTATGCAGAGATCTACATTGACCAGATAGTTCGTCTGCATGGGATACCAAGGACTATAGTCTCAGATAGAGGAGCACCATTTGTGGCACGATTTTGGGAACAATTGCAGGAATCACTTGGGACCCAGGTCATACGAAGCTCAGCCTATCATCCCCAAACCGATGGCCAGACAGAAAGGGTGAACCAGATTTTGGAAGACATGTTGTGAGCATGTGCACTGCACTACGGAAAGGATTGGGACAAGTGTCTTTCCTTGGCAGAGTTTTCTTACAATAACAGCTATCAGTCCAGTCTGAAGATGGCACCTTTTGAAGCCTTATATGGGAGAAGGTGTAGGACCCCATTGAATTGGTCTCAAGCAGGAGAGAGGGAAATTTTTGGGCCAGATTTGGTACTTGAAGTAGAAGCAAAGGTCAGAATTATCAAGAAGAACCTAGAAGCTGCTCAGGCCAGGCAAAAGAGCTATCATGACAAGAGGCAGAAGCCTCTACAGTTTGAGGTGGGGGACCATGTTTATCTTAAGGTATCACCCACCAAGGGTGTCCAGAGATTCGGGATCAAGGGCAAGTTAGCTCCTCGTTACATTGGACCCTACGAGATCAAGGAAGCTTGTGGACCCGTAGCCTATCAATTGGAATTGCCACCTCACATGTCAGCAGTTCATAATGTGTTCCATGTATCTCAACTGCGGAGATGTGTTCGCCTACCCACTGAAGTGCTGCCCGAACCAGACATTGAGATAGAACCAGACTTGTCCTACCAAGAGTACCCCATCAAGGTATTAGATCAAAAGGAGAGATCAACTCGGGCAAGGTCGGTCAAAATGTATAAGGTTCAGTGAAGTCACCATTCGGCAGAAGAAGCTACATGGGAGACTGAGGATTTTCTACGCTCTCGCTTCCCCGACTTTCTACCCAAAGGAGTCGGTACGTAACCCAAAGACCCCACCCCCACCTGCCCTTTGAATTCAATTATAAGAAAAACTTAGATAACAAGGATAGTCTAAGTTGTGGATTTAACTTAAAAAGGGCTTCCTTCTGAAGTTGCAAAGAGAATGACATTCGAAGAGCAGTTAAGAAGAGAAACTTGAGTATAAAGACAGAGTAGCACCAACACACCTTCAGGCACCCCTCTAGAGGACTCTGCCTAAAATCTCGGGACGAGATTCCTTTAAGGGGGGAGGGCTGTAACACCCCAGGTGTTACCAGGGTGTTGGCTTCCTAATGGCACATATACCTATTATCACATGTGCTAAAACTTGGAGGAGAGGGAGTACTTAAGACCTTGGAAGTATGAGTGAGTTAAGTAATGCCAAGAACCAAAATATTACCCAAACTTTTAGGCAATGATCACCTAGGGCAAGGGAGGACTGAACCTTGGACCCCCTCTCTTGAAGCCTTTAGTTGAGAGAGAGATTAAGCAAAGGTGCAAATCATGACCACACCTTTGGCAAAAGTTAAGTAACATATTAATCTACAAATATAGAGAGAACACATTGCAAAAAGACCCTTTAAGAAACCCCAAATCCATTCCTTAAATAGAGAGAAAGCTAGAGCTCCCTAATTCTCTCTAAGTCAAATTTTAACCCTAATCTAAAGATCAACCGTGTTCACCTTGAAGATGGCACCAAAACCACCTAAGTTCTATACCAAAAATGTGGCATACCACCTAAGGCACCCCCTGGAAAAAGTTGAGACCGAGCCCTTGACGTTTGACAGGTCTTGGCATCATTTTTGTCGCGATGTGGGCAGAGAGACAAGCCAAATTTGGCGCCCGTATATCTCCTAATCTAGGGCGTATCTTCCATTGGAACTCACATATAAGAGATAGCCCTAGGTGCTAGGAGGAGGTCTACACTGGATTCATTGCGAGATTCGCACGTTTGTGATCTCTGCAGACGTTTGAACAATGGAAGAAATAAACCTCCACGTGTTCGACGCGTTCTGCGCGCGCCAGTGCACGCCCGCGCGCGCCCCCGCATGCCCCACGCCGCGCCAAAGCCCAGCCGGCGCCCTAACCCGCGCCTGCGCCTATAAAGCGCCCAGGAACCTTGACCGTACCCCTCCGCGCGCGCCCGACCTCACCGGAGCCCAAATCCCACCGGCGTTTGCCCGTGCGCGGCGTGTCCGCGGCCACCCGAGCCACTGCCGCCGTAGACCGGCGAACCCAGCCCTTCCCAACCCTGTCCAACCCTCTGAGACGAGTGTGCATGCCCCAGTGAAGCTCCCAGAGCAAGGAATTGAAGTCTGCTTCGCCGGAGAAGCCACTCCACGGTCGCCGGAGTGCACAACCCCGCCGGAGTGCGTGGACCGGGTAATCCACTGAACCATTTTTCGATTCCTGGTGCACACGGTCTCTACGTCACCTCGTGAAGCTCACCGTGCCCTTGGATTGAACCAGATCGCCGTGATTTGGCCGGCACACCCGTCGCCGACGAGAACACCCGCCTGCGCACGTGGACCGAGCGATTCCGGCCATCCCCGCCGTCGAGCCGTACATCGCTGTGACCGCCAGAGCCTCCCCGAGCCAACCCCGCCCCTCGCCGGACCTATCTCGCCGTCGGTAAGCCGCGCCACCCTTTTCTTTCCCACGGGTACTGTTTACATTGGGGGAAGGACCTCGGGGAAGAAGAAGGAAAGGTCAGGGGGCTTTTTGAACTGTCAGCGACCCAGGGGAATAGTGGCGCAGGGGTAGATTTGTGCAGGTTGATTTAGTTTAAACCCAGGGACCTCGGTGTAAACTGTTTTTTTTTCAGGAAACTCTTATTAAATCTGTTTTTAAATTGAACAGAAACTTTAAAAATTCATAACTTCTGTTTAGTTCATCCAAATTTGGTCAAACCAATTTTGCCAGACTTTAAATAATGTAAACTACTAAAGAAAAATATAAAAACCCCTATGTACTACAGAAAACTTTAGGGTTCTAATTTAATTATTGTTTTGGCCATAAGCTAAATAATAAAGCAAAAATTAGTTGCACTATTTGACTAGGGTTAGAAAAATTTGGAGAAGTTTATATCTACCTACTGACCTGTTTAAAAATGTTAAACCTCTCTGTCCACCCCATTAAGTTAGTTTTTGCCCCTTATTTTACAATATGCTCAACGTTAAGAAAAATAGAAAATGTGATTTAAATAATGAACCAGAGGGCACCTTTATTTTTGTTAGGGTACTTACTCAATATAGTTCACTGGAAAAATCTATCATACCCTGGTGTAGTATAAAATAAGTAGGATACCTTTCATTTTAATAAAACAAGGAAAACTTAGAAAAACCCTACAAAAATAACCCCAAGGTGAAAACACCCCCACCCTTAGGATAGTTAGTGTTTTGTTATTAAGAACTTAGGAAAAATATGAAATCTGCTGTTTGACATTTTTCAAATAGCAATGTAGTAGAAAGTGCCTTTTAGGCATTAAACTTTAGAAAATCATAACTAAATAACCACCCCTTAGCTTTCTGTGATTTTTGGCATAGAAGCCTATTATTACTGTTAGATGCCAACAAAAATAACCTTTAGGACCGAACCCACCTCTAATTAAGAGTTGTAGTACAAAGTGGCCCCTTTACCCAACTTTTATTATTTTTGTCTAAAGCATAGCCTTTTATTTTTGAACCTCAACTTCCTAGAAGGGGCTATAGTGACCAATGGCAACCCACTGTAATTTTTACAGAATTTTTGGAGAAAGTTAAGCTACTGTTGTAGTTCAAACCCCCACTAGATGTCATAAATAGAAATTAAAGAAAGGAAAATGAATAATGGAAATTAGTGTCATCCTAAAACCCTTGCAAATTGTCCACTAGAATATATAAAGGCAATACAAATCCACTACGTTTATCCTCAAAAAAAATCTAAACCTAGGAGTGATAAGCATAAACCACTAAAGGCCCCGTATGGCCAAGCAAACCCTAAGTTACTCCTTAACTTAGTTTTTCTTCTCTCAACATAATGTTATTAAATCTTGCATAATCATGACATACATGTTCATTGCATTTTGATAGACTGTAACCTTGCTGACGGAGAGTACGTCCTCGTGCCGGAGCAAGGAGCTGCTCAGGAGGTAGCCCCAGATCCAGCACCAGAGCCTGCACCAGAGGACCTGCCTGCCACTGCTTTGGAAGGCAAGCCCCGGTTTTATGCATAACCTGTTATTTATGCTATTTTACTACACTTATTGATTGTAGGATTGAATGTGCACTTAAGTGTAGGAGTTGTTTGAAACCCTAGTTGCATGATCTCAGGAATCCCATTGAGATGAATACTAGTATGCTAAGTCGAGTAGCTGCTTTATTAATTAGGATCTCGGTAGAAGTCGAGTGATCTTTCTAGCACTCGCGCGAGGTCAGGAAATTGATTGTATCCACTTTCTTATCATAATGATGCTGGTTTGTGGACAACAATCCATGGGGATTGGTTGTCCACGGAATAAAAATTGGAATAAGGATTAAGGTGTGGTACTGTGAGTCAAGCGTTTGAACGTACTAAACACATACCGAGAAATATGGTAAATCAGTAAGCCTAGTACCTGAGTGAACCTGCCCGCAGACATATCCCCTCACGCGACCTGAGACGTGGTCTCCCATTCCGGTTATGGTGGGTACAAGTGCGGTCACTGCACGACGGCAGTCGGGGTCAGTGAGGCATTGTACGCCAAGGCGGTGAGCCCTGATCTGTTGCCAGGGAATCGATGGGGACGGTTGATATGTGTGGGGACGGAGTGCCCCTGCATGTCGTGTGTTTAGGTTTACCTTGCAAGGATAAAAACTCGATTCGAATCGTCTGCTTCTCGCAGCTAATGAGACTGCTTGATCCATGCTGCTACATTGAGTAACAAGTGGAAATGTGATGAGTTGACACAAGATGTTGATTGCTAAATATGTTTGATACCATGTATGAGTAGATAGTACACTTTTAGCCTTAAGAGAGTCACACTTAAATTTGACAAAGTTAAAACTTGATTTAGAAACTCAGCTAGTGCTTTTGGCAACCAAACCCCACAGCCAAACAACTGCATGTCTAGAGGTAGAGGAGTAGACTCCTCACACCGGGTAAGTCTAGCTGAGTATTAGTATACTCAGCCTTGCTTGTGGCACAATTTTACAGGTTCTCTGGAGGACATGGTTGCTGGAGTGACTTGGCCGTCCACCTTACCACCGGGTTGGACTGTCGAGTGGGACCCTACCTCGGCTGAGGAGGAGCATGAGGAGTGATGGGACAGGCTTCCCCATCTCTCTGTTTATTTACCGTTAGTTTTATTCCGCTGCACTTCGAACAATGATGACTACTTTTGCAAAACTCCGATGGTGATGTAATAATTTAATACTCCTTCATGTATGGTTTTATGCTTTATTGTATTTGCTCTGTGACTCACCTTCGAGTGAGATTGTGGTACTTGATCCTGTCAGTGGCCGTGTCGGACTAGATCCGAGGGATTGACGGATTATTCCCATTTAAGTGTGGTCTAGCCTCTAAGGCAGGGCTCAGGCACTTAACTTGGAATAATTCGGGCAATTCCGCCACACGCACCACCCTGATCAGGAGTCCACCTGCTGACACAAGAGGTGCATCAAACAGCGGAGAGGATGGCGAATCAAATGGAAGGCTTCTGCACCGGGGATGGGTGCCCCCACCACGACGGCGAAGAGCAGCTACCCACGCCCCGCATAGATTCCGGTGAGCAGGTACGGTGACTGCCCCCAACGGATGGAACGAGGGTCACGACATGGTTTTTATAAACAAGGATGGGGACCCGCATGGCCGGCCCAACCCCGAGATCGACGCGGTTTGGGGGAGAATCTATTGCGGCCAGCAGAGGCGAGAGGAAAACCCGGTGGAAGATGCGACCTCCATGGATTTGGTTGTAACAGAATGGGGATAGGGATGGGACTTACCAACGGGTCCCACACAGCAGAAGCACAGCAGGAGTGTGGCGCGGCCGTTAATCAGCTGGTGAGTGGGCCCCGCGTGTAAGTGTCACCAGAAAAAGGAAAAGGGGAAGTAGCGTGGGCCGAGCGGGGTGTGTATTTGACCCAACAAGCCAGGGCAAAGGGGCAAGGCTGGGCCGAGTAGCTTGGGACTCGACCCAGGGAAAGTTTTCCTTTATTTTTATTTTCCCTTTATCAATTCCTTTTTTATTTCCCATTTCATTCCTAAGTTTGATTCTGAATTTCAAGCATATATTAGAGGCATCAAACAGAAATCTCAACATGACAATGCAGGTATAAATTATGTATTTATTTATATTGATTCCTTTGTCCATGCCACAAAACTTATAATTCAATAAAGTATGATTTATGTAAAATATCTCACCATGTATATGTTTTAATGAAATAACTTCTGTTGCACAAATTTATTTATAGTTAAGTTAACCTAACCATTTCAGATAATATCTCTAAACATTTTATCCAAAAGAATAACTTAATTTATATGAGATCATTAAATCTTTTATTATTAGCTATATTTATTTTAGAAGATGTGACTTAAAAGGTGAGGTGGTTCGTATTATTTTATTAGAATTTCGTAATAATATTTTTGGGTGCTACAAATTCTTCTTTTCAAACTTAAACTTGTCTCATACATTTGAATACAAATGCAACATACTAGAAAACTTTAGCATGAGATGCTTATTTCTATATTTATTTATTTGTTATTTGACTATTTTATTTCTCTTAAGTGAGTATGCACAAAGAAAAGGGAAAACACATAATTCCCAAAAACGCTTTTATGTAAAACCATGTATTTATTGATTTTATTATTTTTTTACCTTATACAAATTTTAGGGCTTGACAAATCCTACCCCCTTAACAGAAATCTCATCCTCGAGATTTGTAAGAAAAGGGATGCAGAAGGATTGGTAAGTAAATTGGCTTTTAGTTTCCCATTAGTTTAAAGTTAAGAGTCCAAAGATTATTTTTTAATCATAATCCTTATTGGATGATCAGGAGAGTATAGGTATTCATTTACTTATTATGTAGGATATAAGCTCGACAGGTTGATGTAAGAAAGATTATGGCAAAGAAAAGACTTCATCCGAAATGTTTAAGTCTTGATTCATCTCGAGATTCGCTTTGACTGTTATATCCTTCCTCGTCGATGTTGATATTTTCATCTCCGGTCTTGGTCTCATTGATTCGAGGTTAGTGTATATGAAGCGCCCCAAATCCTCTGGGACTCAAATGTGATACAAATACTAGTCCTAGGAGGCTAGTAAACACATTTATACATCAGATAGTTCTAGATCTGCTTAAACGAGACAAACCTATAAAGGTGGCGAACAACTTTAAGAGTTGGTCTACAACTCGGGACATATCATCAGAGTGGGGCTGAAGTAGCCCGATATACGCAGCAAAGCAAATCAGCGGTCCAACAGCCACAGGCAAGGTTGGGAACAGGCGTAACTCTTACCCGATCTCCTTTTCTGAAAAACAACAAATAAGCAAGGGTGAGTACAAACGTACTCAGCAGGCCACCTTCACCCGCGGAATGGGGAAATTAGATATAATGCATGGAATATGTGGAGCTCAGGATATTTTGCAGAAACAGCAATATTTTATGCAGGGTTGTTTTGTAAAACATTTTTGTATTTTTCAAAGCGCATCCTCTCCCAAAGGAGCAGGAAGTTTTTTTCAATATAGAACAAAATACCCTGGACTAAACCATCCAGGTATCTCAGCAGTTTCCCACTGGTTTTCATTTTCAAAAATAGCTACTGGACTTCCCGTCCACCATAGCTCACGGCTCAACCGTCGGACCTTTTAAAAACCACTTTTCTCAAACGCACCCCTTTTTTGAAAACAAAACACTAATTGTCATACCACACCAGACTTGTCAATTCCTGTGGACACAGACTATTCAAATAGGTTTGAACTCTGCGCAGAGGGGTACACTTTACCCACTAGTTCGGTTTCTGCAATCTCACCGTCGTGAGGTCCGAATGCCGAATCTCTTTCTTTCCTCGCACGTCCATATCTTAATAGTTATATCGGAAGGAGTCATGCCACCGCCATGTCCAAACCGGACAAAACATTCCCCCTCCTTATCCTCCCGGTGCTCCCCAGCCTTCATAACCCTGGGGTTTGGACCGTACGAGTTCAGATTGAGTGACTACCCGTATAGTCTCGAGTGGTTGTACTTATCATGAGTACAGGTAGTGAAGGATGACAAACCGGTCCTTATGTGAGAGGACAATCCTTCTGCTCACACCTAACCCGACTGAGCCATCACCTTATGCCCTCCCCTAAACCAGGGAGTCCCTGATCATCCCTACTCAAAGGTGATAAGGGTGAAAACCCTTCATCATACACATTTTGAAAAGCATTTTCTTTTGAAAACTCACACTTTTTCAAATCATTTGTAACAAATATATCAAGGATTGATTGCGGCAAGCGGCTGGGTGGCCATAATAACTTGTCTCAAAATCATATCATGCATAAAATAACAGGCTGAGGGTTGTGGTTGAAAAATCATAGGTAATTTATGCATCAAAGGGATCCAGTGAGCTTGTTGTGCTTATTCGATGAAGGGGGAAGGGGAGCTCGCGGAACTGGCTTCTAGCTCCACTGCCTGGCGTAGACTTGCAGATCTGGCCTCCACGAGACGACACGAACGCTCCGATAACTATGCATCATGAACAAGCAAACATACAAACCAGCAAGTATATCAACAGATATTTAGTATACTGGTCAGAATGGCGATATATGAATGGGTAGAGTCTTGAGGAGAATCTGTGTCATGTGGTGTTGTGATATTACTGGTGGTGGAGCGGAGGTGCTTACCAGAAGGGTGGACTGGAGGTGAAGCGACACTATGCGTGTAGCCGGCTTAGCGGAGTAACTGAGTGGGTGGGGTGTTTGCCTTGGCTGAGGGTGTTGAGTGTGTGTGGAGAGGGAGAGGGTAGCTGGGTGTATTTATAGCTGGGTGTATGTGGTGTAGCACAGTGAAGTTCACTGTTGGTGAGAATAGTGACGAATGAATCGTCTGACTTAGTATGAACAGGAGAGTTATAGGCAGGATATGTGACAAGAGTATTTTGGGAGTTTTCTGGAACACGAACCATGCTTAAGGGATGACATGGTTGGATAGGGAATAATTTGATAAGAATTTAGAAACAAGAATTATTGGAATTGGAGTTTGGAAGCCTGGTTCGAAGGAATCTCAAAGTTAAGCGTGCTCAACTTGGAGAAACCTAGGATGGGTGACCAGATGGGAAGTTCCCACTAGAAGGAAAATCACAGTCACCGGAGTTCGTATGACTGAAATATTAGTCTGGCTGGTCTTAGGTGGACTGGACAGCATAACGGATGAGTAGTTGAAATTTGGGGTGATCGGATGATCGATGAATAGTAACGACGAAAAAGGTACCATAAATATCATCGATGAATAGTAACAATGATGAATAGTGTCGGTGAATAGTAACAATGAATAGTAACGATGGCAAATAGTGTCAATGAATAGTGACGATGATGAATGATAACTGTGAATAATAACAGTGAATAGTAATGGTGAATATTGATGGTGAATAGTTTGTATGAACGAACGATGAACGATGAATAGTGACAATGAACGAACGATGAACGATGAATAGGAACTATGAACGAACGGACGAACGATCGAATGATCGGACGAACGAACGATTGGAATTTCGGCAGCATAATGGCAGGACAAAGATTATCTAGAAGAACGATGAATAGGGACTATGAACGAACGATGAACGATAAATAGGAACTATGAACGAACGATGAATGATCGAATGATCGGATGAACGAACGATCAGAATTTCGACAGCACAACGGCAGGAAAAAGATTATTTGGACAAACGAATGGACGAACGATCGGACGAACGAACAAACAATCTAAGAACAGGGGGACGAACGATCGAAGAACGACCGAATGATCCTTGTGCTAGTGTGTGCTTGTGTGGGAGGTGGAGTGGGCGTGTGGGGGGGGAAGAGTTGCCATGAAATGGCTTGGGGTGGGATGAGAGGAGGCCCTTGCCCCTCTATTTATAGCCATAGTGGGGGGATTAGGGGGAGGGATGAGAGGATTAGTGGGAGATTAGCATGGATTTGTCTTATATGAGTGAGATTAGCTTATAGAGCTCACCGTATGACACTGGAGGCATACGTATACATATGAGCATGAGGAAAGTTATGAAGAAAATATTTGTAGGGACTTGAAAAATGATTCTGAAGGTATTTCTTAGGAAAATACTTGGAGATATATCGGTGGAATATCTGGGCAATATTTCTGGAAAGAACTTGAAGGGGATCACTAGGGAAATATCTGGGCAGTATTTCTGGGAACAATTTGAGGGGGATCACTGGGGAAATATTTGAAGGATATTTTGAGGAGGATTTTGGAGAGAATATAGAACACTATATTTTATTTGCTGATATCAACTCGCAAACAAACATTTTGAAATGAAATTTGAAATTCATTTTGAATTTAGAGCGAGTTTGAGAAAATTTCAAGATTTGAATTTTTGGGATGCTATAGTATATCAGCGGAGTTGGGAAATATAGTTGAGGTAGATATGAATGAGGTAGACTACATGATGTAGATCAAAAACTTGTTCGATGTTAGGTGGGGATAGATAGATTGGATATAACTAGATTAGACTAGTTAATATCTAATTACTTTAGATTAGGTCATGGTTGTTACAATAGTGTGGGATAAATATGCTTATCAGGGCAAAATGAATCCATAAGGATAAGGTAGAGTCTTTGGAGGTTAATTAGGTCTATTAGGATAAGATAAAATCTTTTCAAGATAAGATGAATTTATTAAGGTAAGAGGGTATCTTTTAAGATAATATGGATCTTATGAAGCTAGATATATTTTAATTAGGATAAGTTAGGATCTTTTGAGATGAGATGGATCTATGAGTGTAGGATAAAATCTTTTAAGATGAGATGGATATTGTTAGGCTAGATACTTTAATGAGGGGTAACCTAGTTTGTCTAGTTATTTCTATAAGCATTTTTCCTTATATGTATATGCAGATGTAATTGTGGACATTACTCCACAACTCATCACACTCAATCAAAGATCCAAATCAGACAAGTATCATAAGAACAAACATTCAATTACACAAATATTTACAAAAATAGTTTTAATTTTGTTCCTAAGTGTATGTCTCCTATTTCTAAAAGTCACTTTAGGCACGGGATTTCAAAGTGTGAAATCCACATTCGTCTTTAGAAAGAAAACGTAAGAATAATCAGAGTGAAGCAGCGGTGGATGAGAAGAGATTAAGAAAAGTTTAGAAAGAATCTGAGTAGCAAATGTAAGTAGATAATGGTTGTCCAGTTCTATCTAGGTTTCGTTCTACAGTCAACATTGCTCTGATACCACTTCTGTCACACCCGAGTTTCAGGAGTCCAAAACCCGGGCGCGAAAAAATCACCAGGTGTGCTGGGACCATTTCTCACACATATGATGAATAGTGGTACAGAAACGAATGTCACATCTTTACTGTATAATAGGAGTTCTGTACAAAATAAATAAATAATTACATCATAAGGAGACAACAATCCAGCAACCCAAAGTTGACTGGGAGACGACGGCCTAGACTTCTCACGAACTCGTCACAGCATCCTCCATGCGCCTCATCATGCGGTACCTGTTCATGACCTGTGGGGTGTGAGACAGCAAGAGTGAGCTCACATACGTTCATCGCTCAACAAGTTGTGGGGAATAATGTGCATGAACTCGCCAAAGGTGGGAGCTCATGTGAAGTGTAAGGCTTACCAAAGAGGATGGAAGTTGGTAAAAATTTTATTAGCAATTACTAAGTATAAATAGATACCAACCCAATTAAGTAGTAGAACAAAAGTAATAACAACACCCGCAATACAATGCATATGACAAATTGAATTTAGTTCCATAAATTAATCATGTGAGTGTCCGAGCTGCATATGACCGTGAACACGGCTAGTATACCAGTTTTACACTCTGCACAGGTTGCACATCTTTACCCACAAGTCATGTTACCCATCTGCCAAGGGATCGTGACTTCCCATACACCTCTATCGAGGAGGCGAGGCAGGGTAACACTATGAGGCCTTTACAAAGTTCCACTAGCTTTAGAAAACCCGCTACAGTTTCTAGGAAGCTCCAATGCAGGGATCCCTCGCCTGATCGCCATCACAGCAAAATCAACCCAAGGACCTCCCTACATTGACCACTCCCCTACTGCCCTTGCCCCTTTTGGGTAAGGTAGTCCTCCACTAACTTTCCTAATTAGTCAACCAAGGGCGTCCCATACCACCCTTGTGGTAGCAATGTTTTCCCGGGTGGTTCTCCATGTTCTATCTAACATAATGATCTTATCATGAATACTAAATAATAGCTGATAATAAAAGTATAATCATGAATAATGTATACCCAAAACCTCATAAAGCAATAGTAGGTACTACGCAAAAATTCAGTGGTAAACAAGGTATAAAGATAGTCAACTAGGGAAACCTTTTGGATCCAATCAAAATTAACCTATGCAGATCATTATGATTAATAAGAACATGATTGGGTAAAAAGAAGTGATCAAGGGCACAACTTGCCTGGGACTTGAGATTTCAGGTACCAGGATGATGTTCAGGTTCTCGTGACCTCACTGCTAGTCGTAGCAATACAAACAAACATGGTATAGGCATAATTAACATCACATCAAACATAAAAACAAACTGTGTAATAATGACCTACACGAAGCTACGAGATCGTGGGTTCGAGAATCACTAAATTCGGTGTTACGGTTAAGAAGTTATGGTTTTCCGAAGATCCACGTGGTTAAATATAGAATAGACTAAGTGTAACATTTTAACCTATTTTTCATGACAAAACAAAGTTACCATATGATAATAAATATTATTGTGAGACTGATGCAACTAGAATGGATCAAAACAGAGTTACGGTTATTGAGTTATGAATTTCTGGAGTTATTTAATGCTTGGTGTAGACTAATTCAATTGAACAATTTTAATCTAAGTTTCATGGTTAAACAAAGGTACTATGTGATAAACAATATTATTACAAAATTATAGAAACTAGAATGGATCAACTTGGACTAAGTATGAATTTTCTAGGAATTATACAAGTTTCTGCAATTAATTTCATACTAAAAATCAATTTCCATAATCTTTTATTCATTTTCACTGACTTCTGGACTACGCGCGTAATAGACAGAAGCCCAAGGGCTAATTCATATAATTCTCCAAGACCCGTATTCACCCCACATGGATGGCGGGTTAGTTTTAGGAAACCCCAGGGTCTCTTTTGCAAAGATGGCACGTCGAAGGGGTATGGTGAATTCTGAGCCACTCGAATAAGATCCAACGGCCCGAATCAGACCCCAAATCGGTACAGGATCGTGGCCATCGGATCAAAATCCGAGCATTAGGATTTTATGAGCTCTAAACCGCTCGCCACCCACCGAACGACGATCAATGGTCCATATTCATTTGACGAAGAGATACCTTGAGATCAAATCTCCTCCGTTGGCCGGAGATCCAACGGTGCTCAAGGTGTCTTCCCCATCCGATGAACACCAGGGTGGCGGTGCCCAAAGTGGGCACGGTGGCGCCATGGTCGGCCACCCGCACCACCCCGATCACGAGTTCACCTACTTACGTGAGAGGTGCATCAAACAGCGGAGAGGATGGCGAATCAAATGGAAGGCTTCTGCATCAGGGATGGGTGCCCCCACCACGACGGCTAAGAGCAGCTACCCGCGCCCCGCACAGATTCTGATGAGCAGGTACGGTGACTGCCCCAACGGATGGAACGAGGGTCACGACATGGTTTTTATAGACAAGGATGGGGACCCGCGTGGCCGGCCCGACCCCGAGATCGACGCGGTTTGGGGGAGAATCTGTTGCGGCCAGCAGAGGCGAGAGGAAAACCCGGTGGAAGATGCGACCTCCATGGATTTGGTTGTAACAGACCGGGGATAGGGATGGGACTTACCAACGGGTCCCATACAGTAGAAGCACAGCAGGAGTGTGGCGCGGCCGTTAATCAGCTGGTGAGTGGGCCCCACGCGTAAGTGTCACCAAAAAAAGGAAAAGGGAAAGTAGCGTGGGCCGAGCAGGTTGTGTATTCAGCCCAACAAGCCAGGGCAAAGGGGCAAGGCTGGGCCGAGTAGCTTGGGAATCGGCCCAGGGAAAGTTTTCCTTTATTTTTATTTTCCCTTTTTCAATTCCTTTTTCATTTCCCATTTCAATCCTAAGTTTGATTCTAAATTTCAAGCTTATATTAGATGCATCAAACAGAAATCTCAACATGACAATGCAGGTATAAATTATATATTTATTTATATTGATTCTTTTGTCCATGCCACAAAACTTATAATTTAATAAAGTATGATTTATGTAAAATATCTCACCATGTATATGTTTTAATGAAATAATTTCTATTACACAAATTTATTAATAGTTAATTTAACCTAACCATTTCAGATAATATCTCTAAACATTTTATCCAAAAGAATAACTTAATTTATATGAGATCATTAAATCTTTTATTATTAGCTATGTTTATTTTAGAAGATGTGACTTAAAAGGTGAGGTGGTTCGTATTATTTTATTAGAATTCCATAATAATATTTTTGGGTGCTACAAATTCTTATTTTCAAACTTAAACTTGTCTCATACATTTGAATACAAATGCAACATACAAGAAAACTTTAGCATGAGATGCCTATTTCTATATTTATTTATTTGTTATTTGACTGCTTTATATCTCTTAAGTGAGTATGCACAAAGAAAAGGGAAAACACATAATTCACAAAACGCTTTTATGTAAAACTATGTATTTATTGATTTTATTATTTTTTTACCTTATACAAATTTTAGGGCTTTACAACTGGCGGACTGTCTGGTCGAGGACACCAGATTGTTCGGTGCACCATGGAACAGTAGCTCAACGGCTAGTTCCTGGTGGCACCATGGAGGAGAGCCCGGACTATCCGGTGCGACACCAGACTGTACGGTGCAAAAGTTGATAGCGCCAATGGTCGACTGGCAGAACCAACAGCTAGGCGTACTGGACAGGGGCACCGGACTGTCCGGTGCCTACCACCGGACTGCCTTATGTGCCACAGAGAGCTGTCGCTTTCCTCTAATGGCTATAATTGAGTTGGGGCCTATAAATACATCACCCAACCGACCATTTGAAGATGTGGGAGCCCAAGCAACATACCAAGGCACAGTATAGACATTTCAAGTGCTCATACATACAAGTGCTTAATAGAATCACTTAGCGATTAGCGTAGGTGCTTTGTGAAGTGCTTAGGTTAGTTAGACCGCTTTAGCGCTTGTTATAGGTGAATCCTAGTTAGTTGAGTGAGTTTAGAAAAACCACACAACCCCTTGGCTCTTACATGAGCCATTGAAATTGTACCGAGTGGGGCTACAGTCTTGCGAGACTGTGACAACCACGTTTGTGTCACGTCCACCACCGTGTACCAGAGGGAACGAGGCCTGCGGCGTTTCGGCCAGAAGCTCGACAGTGGAGACGGCGGGGAGCGTCCGAGAGGAGCCGGAAGCGAAGCACCACTTGCGAGTGGAGAAGGCCCACGACTCTCTACGGAGTTACTCGACTGTGGTGCTTGGCCCTCACGTGGGCTTCCCTTTGCATAGGGGCACCAACGAGGATTAGTCGGAACCTTGCGTGGTTCCAGATACCTCAGTAAAAATACCGACATCATCTGCGAGAGTTTGCATCTCTACCTTCCGCATTTACATTAAATATTTAAGTTTCAATCTTGTCTTTTGATAGATTGTTTAGATTGAAACTTAGCCATTGCGATAGAGATAGCAACACTTAGACAAAATCTAGTCTGCACATTCTAGATTGTTTATTTGCATAGGTTTTGCTCTAGGGATTTATTTGTGGCCTAGTTTAGAGAAAGTTTTAGAAGTCCTAATTCACCCCCCTCTTAGGCGTCACCATTTCCTACAAAGGTGATAACAAACAAAAGCACATCAAAGGGTGGAGTTAATACAAAACTTGCAAGGCAACAAATAAGGGGAAAGAATCAAGGGCGAGATAGGTAAAGCACCACTCTCAAACAAGGATGGAAAAGAGTAGGCTTAAAGGGTAGGTTCAAAGTAAGCATCAAGGTAAAGATATAGATATTACAAGGGTTAAAGGTGATAACAGATAAGGGTGTAAGAGAGGAGATAAAAAGCTACATAAGAACCAAGGGTATGAGTACAACAAAGGATGGAGTTAAGACAAAACTTGCACAATGTAAAGAAGAGGATATATCCAAGGGTGGGATAAGTAAAATGCCACTCTCGAACTGAGATGGGAGAGGGGAGATTTTAAATAACAGGTATAAGATAAGCATCAAGGTAAGATCGAGAGAAGACAAAGGTAAAGGTGTTAACCAACAAAAGCACAATAAAGGATAGGGTTAAAACAATACTAGTAGAGCAATCAAAATAGAGGAAACAATGAATGGTAAGATAGGTAAGATTCAAACAGAATAATTGAAGTGAAAAATTATTACCGGGAGAAGTTATAAGGAAACAATGAGATCACCAAGGATATGCAAAATAAAATGATCGCTCAAGGATCGTCGAGAAACAAGGGTGGTCAAGAGCATGTAAACTAAAATGTTTTAAACAGACATTGGGGGTATAAGGTTAAGCATATAAAAAAGATAAGAGTACGCAAGATTAAGGATGCGAGCATACCAAGACCAAGAGAATATATATTATCGTAAGATAGCAACATAACAACGAAATAGGAAAGGATCTCAAAAGACAAGAAGGTCATGGGCATATAAACTGAAATGTATAAATAGGCAGAAGATTCAGAGATAAGTATTTGAATTAAGAGATAAGGATATTAAAGAATCCAAGGATACAGGCATGTCAATACTAAGGGAATAGAAATTACCAAATGGTAGGAATTTAACGATGGAAGAGGAAAGAATCCCAAAAGACAAGAAGGTCATAGTTAGGGATAGGGCTGGATCTCGAGCCAGCTCGGCTCGGCTCGGTTTGGCTCGTTTCGCTAACGAGCTAGCTCGACTCAGATCGTTAGTAAAACGAGCAAAAAAGCCAGCTCGGCTCAGGTCGTTAAGAGCTCGAGCTAGCTCGTAAGGCTCATGAGCCATTCATTCAAAATACAGTTATAAATGAAATATTTAGTCACAGATTCATAATTCACGAATTTTAGATGACTGCACTACATGCCAGCATCACAAATTCACAATACAAATGCCTCAGGCTCACAGTCTTGAGTTCAACACAAGTCCACAAATAAGAACTGAACTAGAAGTCTAGAACTAACATTAGACAACTCACAGCTAGCTGCAACAGAGCTTAATTTGTCTAGTCAAACTCCACAAAGCATTGATAGATATATAATATATTACATGTCCCTAGAATAAAATTTAGATTACAAACATTTTTTATATTACATAACTTGGATGTGAGCATTCAGGTTTCAAAAGTGAACAAAGGCCCTTGCATGCAGCTTGTTCAAAGAGTAAGAAGTCCTGCAATGGATAAGTAATTTTAGAAAAATATTTGTAAGACAAAAATGGTGTTAGGCATCAGACATCACATCGCCATGATAAAAGAAGTAGGGCAGAAGCACATACTTAGAATTAGTTGCTTGCTACAATACATTTTGGAAATTCGATGAACCCAAACTCAACACTATCATCATTCTCTTCTTCCTGAAAATACAATGCAAATTGAAGGTTATTCACTTAGACATATCACATATGCAATTACAACAAAGGGAAAATTTGAGTAGTTGTACCATATGAATAGGAGGATTCATTTTATTTGCAGCACCTCGTATCCAGCTTGAAGAACACACAAGTGCCTGAACCATTTCTGGATTTAGAGAACTACGATAATCATCTAGAATTCTTCCTCTAGTACTGAAGGTACATTCTGAAGATACACTACTAGCAGGGACTGCCAAGAAGTTCTTTGCCATCTTAGACACTACCGGAAACCTATGTGAATTTACCTTCCAGAAATTAACTAAATTGAACTCCTTGTCATTGCATTTCACATTAGCTTCATCTAGGTAGATGAGTAATTCTGATTTGGAACATTCTGTGGAACTTTCTTCTAAATAATCTTGAAATCCACTAGGTACAAAAGAGGCTACCGAACTGCGTGTTGTGACTTTTGAAGATGATGATGAATCAGCATTGCTCATCTTCTTTTGGCGATAGTCACTTTCAAACACTTTGTACAACCCTTCCAACTCTTCAGTGATCTCTTCCATCTCTCGAGCAGCCCTTAAGGAGTCATACATCTGCCCAAAACACCATTTAATATACCTCATCTTGAATCTAGGGTCAAGGATGGTAGCAATGACCATAAGGTTGTTCTTCTTCTCCCAATACTTGCTGAACTTTAGCATCATTGCATCAGCCATACACTTCAATTGTCTGTCTTGTGAATTTTGTGCTGCTACTAGTGAAAGCTTAACATTCACGATATAGGGATAGAACATATTAGCAGTGGGGTAGGTGGACCCTGAAAATGCAGTGGTAATTTCTGCAAATGCCTTCAATATTGGCTGCAATTTTTTATACATGATTCACTCAGATGGTGAAGGTTGCCATGCATACTTAGTGTCCTTATCAGCATAGTAACTGAATGCATGCCTATATGCAATGCATGAATCCAACATTTTGTAGGTAGAATTCCATCTTGTTTTGCAATCAAGGCATAACCCTTTTCCAATTGTGATATCATATTCATTACAAACTGCCATGAACTTGTGCAAACGGGATGGAGATTTTTTGAAGTATTTCACAGTATTTCTAAGCTTGTCTATTAAAGAGTCCACTTCATGCAATCCATCTTGAACAACCAAATTCACTATATGGGAAGAGCAACGGACATGAAAGTATGTTGGATTGAACCGTGAATTCTTCCTAGCAACAAACTTGGCCACCAATGAATTAACAGCAGTATCATTGTTATTAGCATTGTCAAGGGTTATTGTCATGATCTTGTCTTCTATTTTCCACTCAACCAAACAGTCAAAGATAGCTTGAGCTATGACAAGCCCGGTATGTGGAGGATCCAAATCAACAAAATTTAGTACACGACATTGCATCACCCAATTAGGATCTATGTAATGTGCGACCAGACACATGTAACCAATGTTTTGATTTGAAGTCCACAAATCGCAAGTTAAACTTATTGAGTCAACATCTTTAAGTGCCTTCTTCAAGATTTCTTTTTCAGATTCATATACCTTCATGCATTCTTTTCTTATACCCTTCCTACCAATGTACTGATAATGGGGATTCAACCAATTCATCAAGACATTGAACCAAGTATGCTCTACCATTCTAAATGGATACTCATGGGCAATGATCATCTTTGCAATTAATAGACGAGTGTGGTCATGATTGTATTCATTGGGGTTGACAACAAGAGAACCAACCTTGTCGGGAGCAAAGTTGAGTTTACCTTGAGCTTTAAGCTTTGCCAATTTGTTTAGCAATGGTGTGCACTTTCCTATGTGGCGGTTCAGCTGTGAAGTTGAGCCTCCTGGAGTATAAGCATAAGTAGTATGGCAAAACCTACACTTGGCCTTTGTCACCATAACCCCTCTCTCCTTTGATGAAGCAACCTCGATCTCCTTAAAATACTTCCAGCAAGAAGCTCTCCTTCCTCTCTTAGTTGCAGGAGCTATGGCATCCTTCTGACTTTTTGATACTTCATCTCCATCCTTGCTTGACCCTTCAAGTGAATCACATGAAGGCATGCTTACTGATAAATCATCATTCATGTCAATCCTGTTAAATTCCTCTTCATCCTCATCAGCCTCCTGGATGGCCTACATAAACCACATATAAGAGTTAATTTGTAAATCTCTATAATGCACTTGCATATGATTTACCATGTGTTGAGTAAAAACTAAGTACTAACCATGTCTATGGAGGGAGGAGCTTCTGACGCACTGTTGCAATTGTTACCAACCTTTGCAGATTGACAACGGCCACGCGTTGTTGGTCTTTTGCTAGGTGGCAACATAGGCCCCACCTTGCGCTTGTTCCTTGATTCTTCACTTGGTTGCTGACCCATGGATTGTATTTTTTTAATATATATATATCTGTTAATCACAAGAGAAACAAGATTAGAAGACAACAAAACACCACAAGAGGATAAAAAGTAATATATACGATCATACGAATTACACATTATTAGATTATATAGTGCGACTGGTTGTGTGTTGTCATGTCAGCCTAATAGGAAACAAAGAAGCAAATAAAATATGATAATCTCAGTAGCAAATTGTTAATTACATCACATGAGTTGTGTGTTGCAGACTTGCATGTCTGCAGCTAGCCTAACAGCCACAAAATGCGAACAACAAATAGTAAAGCTAGCTAGGGGACCTTTAATAAAGCTAGCTAGGGGACCTTTAAGCAACTGCCAAGCTGATAAAAAAAGAAAGAAAAGAAAAGGGAATTGATCGGGCGCTTGCATGCATGTGTCCCAGCCGGACCTCTTTCTTCTTTGTCAGATGGATACGTGCTAAGCCTAGAGCATACCAGGACGACATTTGACGGGTGTTGATGATGGCGCGATGATGTAGGCTGCAGCTGCAGGCGTCTGGTGTTGATGCAGGATTCGTTGCCCAGCTGTTTATCGCCAAACCCTAATCGTCGTCGGTCGTCGCCATGGGTTTGGATGCGGCGGAGTGGCGGACCGTGGAGCCTAGAATCGAGTGGACTGCAGAGTGGCCTAGGAAATCGGCAGAGACCAGAAAAATGACCACTTGGGCCTTGGGCTTTTGAGTTCGGCTTTAAAGTGGTCGGCTGATATATTTTGGCCTCTAGCTCGGTCAGCTCGTGAGCAGCTTGCGAGCTAGCTCGAGCTAGCTCGTTAACACAACAAGCAAAAAAACATGCTCAGCTTGTTAAAATATCTGTCGAGCCGAGCCGAGTAAAGCCGAGCTGAAATCAAGCTGAGCTAGCTCGCGAGTTTCGATCTTTTGGTCCAGCCCTAGTTAGGGACATTTACAAATATGTCGCAAGAATAAGATTGAGAGCATATTTAATAGAATAAATAAGTAGAGCATAGATAGTATTAAATTAAAATACTTTTAGCAAGGTTCTATATAGGAGCATAACATAGAATTAGTCGAGGTGACTAATATTTTGAAGCAGCATCAAGAATGAGGTGAAATAATAGTGAGAGCACCTAGAGGGGGTGAATAGGTGATCCTATAAAAATAAACACTAAATAGCACAAACTTGGTTTATGAAATGTTAGTGGAATCAAAACCAAGGAGCTAAGTTTAGAGAGAAAGAGATGACTTCTTCACTTAATTGCTCTTCACAAGGTGAGTATTAAACTTAGAGCAATTATCGAGTGAGTAGAAGCAGAGAGAATAGCACACGAATAACAATAGGTGACACGGCGATTTTATCCCGTGGTTCGACCAAGTAGAACACTTGCCTACTTCCACGTTGTGGCATCCCAATGGACGAGGGTTGCACTCAACGCCTTTTAAGCGATCCAATGATCCACTTGAATACCATTGTTTTCTTCCTTATAGCAGATGTTTCCCTTGTGAGGAATCTCCACGAGTTGGGGCCTCTCACCCTTACAATATTGATCGCAGTGAAAACCACAAGAGTAAGGGAGGGAATAGAAACACACGCAAGAGCTAGAGTCGCAGCAACGACATGAACACAAGTCAAGAAGCGAGCACACAAACACAGTGCGGCGAGTTCACAACTCAACAACTGATCAAATCTCAAACCCAATGATCTGGATGCGTGCTTGTGGAGTCTAGGCATCTTAGATGTTCAATGGAGGCTTGGTGTACTACTCCATACGCCTAGGGGTCCCTTTTATAGCCCCCAAGGCAGCTAGGAGCCGTTGGAGCTCCATTTGGTAGGCAATTCTTGCCTTCTATCCGTTGGCGCACCGGACATGAATAGTGAACGATTTCTTTCCTTGTCTAGCGAAGCCGACCATTGAATCCTCGGTCCCCTTGGCACACCGGAAACTGTCTGGTGCACACGGGACAGTCCGGTGCGAACTAGTGACCGTTGGGCCTGGCCATGCGTCGCCTGTTGATTGCGCGTTGACCGTGTTGCCGACCGTTGGTGCGGATGTTGTTGGCTCACCGGACAGTTCGATGAATTTTAGTTGCGGCGTCCTTGGTGATTCCTGAGAGCAGCGAGTTCGTCGCTGAGCCAGTCTGAGCACCGGACAGTTTCCGGTGCACCCGCAGCTGGTGCTCCACTGGTTGTTTCAGCTGAACTCATTTTGCTCCTTTTGGACTTGAATTAATTGAGTTACTGGCACTTAGACAAGCATGCTTAGCACATAAAATAATTGACTAAGTATCTAGAACTTACCTTCACACTTGATCCATCTAGATATTCCTTCGCTCAACATTATGCTAGTTCACACATACTGTGTTGTGCATCTAATCACCAAAACTATATATAAATAGCCCAAGGGCACATTTCCCTTTCAATCTCCCCCTTTTTGGTGATATATGCCAACACATTAAAAAGCAACTCATTTCGAACTAACATATCTAGAAGAGATCAAAAGCGCAAGTTTATGTCAAATTTAATACCACTAGGATTATTATAGAATTTGGCATATATGGATCACTTATGCCACCATTTGGTTTATTTCACAAAACAAATTCTTTTTCCTATCTCTAAGTCCAACACACTTGATTTGGTAAATCGAGAGATCTTTCAAGAGTAAATTTGATCAAATGCCACAAACTTCCCTTTTCCCATAATCAAAATTCTCCCCCATAAGAGAACAATTTTTGCAATAAGAAAGTTTTGATCAAACACAAAGATTCTAACTCTACAATTTTTAAAATTTACGAGTGGTTGGCTGATCCATTTGCTTTGGCCTTAATTTCTCTCCCTTTGGCATTAAGCACCAAAACAAGAGAACTTTTGGCCCTTTAACCCCATTGCCTCACCAAAATATCAAATAAGAGCAAAAGGCAATGAGAACACAAGTACGAACTTGGGACAAGATACATTGATACCGGAATGCAATGGAAGCCCTCTCTTTGTCCAAGTTCACTTTTCCCTTTCAATAATAACTTTGAGACTAGATCAAGAATACTCAACAAACAAATTAGTCTCAAGGGAATCAAGTTGTAGCACATCCTACCCCTAAACTTGTGCATCGTTTGCATAAGGACTTATGAGGTCTAGGGATGACTTGTACAACTTGAGCACAAAAAATAAGCAATTAAAGACATTAATTCTTAAATTAACATGATCAAAGGCATAGAACACATGTATGCTATAGATCAATCCAAGTTACTCGAATCTAAGACATTTAGCTCACTACGCAACCTGCAAAACCTTTTCTCATCTAAAGGCTTGGTGAAGATATCGGTTAGCTGGTTCTCGGTGCTAATATGATAAATATCTATATCTCCCCTTTGCTGGTGGTCTCTCAAAAAGTGATGTCGGATGTCTATGTGCTTAGTGCGGCTGTGTTCAACAGGGTTATCCGCCAAGCGGATTGCACTCTCATTATCACATAGGAGTGGGACTTTGCTCAGATTGTAGCCAAAGTCCCGAAGGGTTTGCCTCATCCAAAGCAGTTGCGCGCAACACTATCCTACGGCAACATACTCGGCCTCAGCGGTGGATAGGGCAACAGAAGTCTGTTTCTTAGAGCTCCAGGACACCAGGGACCTTCCCAGAAACTGACAAGTGAAGGTCCCTGATGTGCTCTTCCTATCAACCTTGCACCCGGCATAGTCGGAATCTAAGTATCCAATTAAGCCAAAGGTAGACCCCTTTGGATACCAGATCCCAAAGCAAGGCGTAGAAACCAAATATCTAAGAATTCGCTTAATGGTCACAAGGTGACACTCCTTGGGGTCAGATTGAAATCTAGCACACATGCATACACTTAGCATAATATCTGGTCTACTAGCGCAAAGATAAAGCAATGATCCTATCATGGACCAGTATGCCTTTTGATCAATAGAATTACCTCCTTTGTTGAGGTCCAGCTGTTCGTCCGTTCCCATCGGTGTCTTCGCGGACTTTGCATCCTTCATCCCAAATCTCTTGAGCAAATCTTGAGTATACTTTGTTTGGGAGATGAAGGTTCCTTCCTTGAGTTGCTTCACTTGAAATCCGAGGAAGTAGTTCAACTCGCCCATCATTGACATCTCAAATTTCTGCATCATCACCCTACTAAACTCCTCACAAGACTTTTGATTAGTAGAACCAAATATAATGTCATTAACATATATTTGGCATACGAAAAGATCACCATTACAAGTCTGAGTAAAGAGAGTAGGATCAGCTTTCCCAACCTTGAAAGCATTAGAAATAAGAAAATCTCTAAGGCATTCATACCATGCTCTTGGGGCTTGCTTAAGTCCATAGAGCGCCTTAGATAGCTTGTAGACATGGTCGGGATACTTGTCATCCTCAAATCCAGGGGGTTGTTCCACATACACTTCCTCCTTGATTGGTCCATTCAGGAAGGTGCTCTTTGCGTCCATTTGAAACAACTTAAAAGGGTGGTGAGCAGCATAGGCCAATAATATTCGAATTGATTGTAGCCTAGCTACAGGAGCAAAAGTCTCCTCAAAATCCAAACCTGCGACTTGGGCATAACCTTTTGCCACAAGTCGAGCCTTGTTTCTTGTCACCACACTGTGTTCATCTTGCTTGTTGCGGAACACCCACATGGTTCCCACAACATTTTTCTTCGAACATGGCACCAGGCTCCAAACTTCATTTCTCTTGAAGTTGTTGAGCTCTTCTTGCATGGCCAACACCCAGTCCGGATCCTACAAGGCTTCTTCTACCCTGAAACGCTCAATAGAAGAAACAAATGTGTAATGCTCACAAAAATTTGCTAAACGTGAGCGAGTGGTTACTCCCTTGCTGATATCACCCAGAATCTGATCCACTTGATGATTTCTTTGAATATTTGATCGGACTTGGAGGAACTTGTGATGCTTCTTCCTCCTTATCATGTTCTTCATTTGCTCCCCCTTGATCCAGCCCTTCATCTTGAGGTACATATTCCTTATCTTGAGTTGGGGGATGCACCAATGTAGAGGAAGAAGGTTGATCTTGCTCTTGTGGTTCTTGTGGTCGCACATCACCTATCGCCATTGTTCGTATTGCGGCCGTCGGAACCTCATCCTCATCTACATCATCAAGATCAACTTGCTCTCTTGTAGAGCCATTAGTTTCATTAAATACAACATCGCTAGAGACTTCAACTAATCCTAATGATTTATTGAAGACCCTATACGCCTTTGTATTTGAGTCATAACCTAATAAAAACCCTTCTACAGCTTTGGGAGCAAACTTCGAATGTCTACCTTTCTTTACCAAGATGTAGCATTTGCTCCCAAATACACGAAAATAAGAAACATTGGGTTTGTTACCAGTTAGGAGTCCGTATGATGTCTTCTTGAGGAGGCGATGCAGATAGAGTCGATTTATGTCATGTTAGGCTGTATTCATAGCTTCCGACCAAAACTGCTTAGGCATCTTGTATTATCCAAACATTGTCCTTGCCATGTCAATTAGTGTCTTGTTCTTCCTCTCTACCACACCATTTTGTTGTGGTGTGTAGGGAGCGGAGAACTCATGCTTGATGCCTTCCTCCTCAAGATATTCATCGACTTGAAGGTTCTTGAACTCAGATCCATTATCGCTTCTTATCTTTTTCACCTTTAGCTCAAATTCATTTTGAGCTCTCCTTAAGAAGCGCTTTAATGTTCCTTGGGTTTCAGCTTTATCCTGCAAAAATAAAACCCAAGTGAAGCGGGGAAAATCATCAACAATGACAAGACCATACTTACTTCCCCCGATACTAAGATAAGCAATGGACCCAAAGAGATCCATATGTAGGAGTTCCAGTGGTCTTGATGTTGACATCATGTTCTTGCTTTGATGATTACTTCCCACATGCTTCCCTACCTGGCATGTTGCACAAGGTCTGTCTTTCTCAAAATAGACATCGGTTAGTCCTAACACATGTTCTCCCTTTAGAAGTTTATGAAGGTTCTTCATCCCAACATGTGATAGACGATGGTGCCAGAGCCAGCCCATATTAGTCTTAGCGATTAGGCATGCATCTAGATCGGCATTCTCTCTTGAGAAATCAACTAAGTAGAGCTTGTCGTCTAACACACCCTTAAAAGCTAATGAACCATCACTTCTTCTAAAGACAGATACATCAATATTTGTAAATAAGCAATTATAACCCATATGACATAATTGGCTTATAGACAACAAATTGTACCCAAGCGATTCTACTAGAAACACATTTGAAATCGAATGCTCGGTTGTGATGGCTATTTTTCCTAAGCCCTTAACCTTGCCTTGGTTCTCATCTCCAAACATGATAGTGTCTTGGGAATCCCTGTTCTTGACGTAGGAGGTGAACATTTTCTTCTCCCCCGTCATGTGGTTTGTGCATCTGCTATCAATGATCTAGCTTGAGCCCCTGGATGCATAAACTTGCAAGGTAATTAAGCTTGGGTTTTAGGTACCCAACTCTTGTTGGGTCCTACAAGGTTAGTCACAACAAACTTTGGAACCCAGATGCAAGTTTTGTCTCTCTTGCACTTAGGTCCCAAACTTCTAGCAACTATTTTATCATTTTTGCGTATAAGGACAAATGAAGCATCACATGTTTGATAAAGCATAGTTGGTCCAGTTGATGCTCTCCTAGGCGCATGAAAAGCAACATGATGGCGCCTAGGCCTATTTCTACCAAGAGCATATGAAGAACTAGATGTAAACATGGCATGCGAATTAAATGCAACATTTAGATTCTTAAGCTTAGAGATAGAATCATTGCAAGCTGACAGCTCAGAAGACAATAGTTCATTTTTCTCAATTTCTAGAGCAAGAGATTTTTGAACATTAATAAATTTATCATGTTCATCATACAAAATATCTTCTTGCTTTTCTAGCAACCTATCATTTTCATTAAGAGCATCAATTAATTCATTTATCTTATCTACTTTAGATCTATCTAAACCTTTAAATAGATCACTATAATCTACTTCATTGTCAGAAGATTCCTCATCACTAGAAGTATACTTAGGTGTATCTCGTGTACGTACCTTCTTCTCCTTAGCCTTGAGGCACATGTGTCGTTCGTTGGGGAAGAGAAAGGACTTGTTGAAGGCCAAGGCAGCTAGTCCTTCATCATCGGAGTCGGATGAAGCACAGTCGGAGTCCCATTTTTTCCAATGTGTGCATCACCCTTCGCCTTCCTGTAGTTCTTCTTCCTTTCCTTCTTCCCTTTCTTTTCTTATGCCTGGTCATTGTCATTATCGGAACATTGTGCTATGAAATGACCAAACTTACCGCACTTGAAGCAGGAGAGCTTTCCCCTTGATTTGTTCTTGTTGGGATACTCCTTGCGCCCCTTCAAGGCGGTCTTGAAGCGCTTCATTATAAGCGCCATTTCGTCCTCATTGAGCCCGGCAGCCTCCACTTGTGCTACCTTGCTAGGTAGTGCCTCCTTGCTGCCAGTTGCTTTGAGAGCAACGGGCTACGGCTCGTAGAGAGGAAGCGGTCCGTTTGCAGCATCGTCCACGTATCTCGCTTCCTTCACCATCATGTGCCCGCTTACAAATTTTCAGAGAATTTCCTCGGGCGTCATCTTGGTGTACCTGGGATTCTCACGAATAATTCACAAGATGAGGATCAATAACGGTAAATGACCTTAGCATGAGTCGGACGACATCATGATTCATCCATCTTGTACTCCCATAGCTTCGAATCTTGTTGACCAGGGTCTTGAGCCTGTTGTAAGTTTGAGTTGGCTCCTCTCCCCTTATCATGGCGAACCTCCCCAGCTCGCCTTCCACTAGTTCCATCTTGGTAATCATGGTGGCGTCATTATCCTCGTGAGAGATCTTGAGGGTATCCCATATTTGCTTAGCATTGTCCAAACCGCTCACTTTGTTGTATTCATCCCTGCATAGAGATGCTAGCAAAGCAGTAGTAGCTTGGGAATTTTTATGTATTTGCTCATTAATAAAGACAGGATTGACAATGCTATCGAAATGCATTCCATTTTCAACAATTTTTCAAATACTAGGATGGAGAGAAAATAATTGATTGCGCATTTTATGACTCCAAAATGAATAATTCTCTCCACCAAAGTGTGGGGGTTTTCCAAGTGGAATAGATAGTAAATGGGCATTCGAATTATAAGGGGTGCGAGAATAATCAAAAGAATAGTTTTGATTAACCGTTTTCTTTTTCGACAAAGAGTCTTCGTCGTCGTCATCCCTTGGTGAAGAGGAGGAGGCATCACTATCGTAGTAGATGATCTTCTTTATGCGCCTCTTCTTCTTTCCATCCCTCTTCTTGTGACTCGAGCCTGAGTCAGTGGGCTTGTCTCCTTTTGGCTCGTCGACATAGAGGGTCTCCTTCTCTTTGTTGTTGATCACCATCCCCTTACCTTTAGGATCCATCTCTTCGGACGGTTAGTCCATTAATGAAGAGTACGGCTCTAATGCCAACTGAGAGCACCTATAGGGGGGTGAATAGGTGATCCTGTAAAAATCAACACTAAATAGCACAAACTTGGTTTATGAAATGTTAGTGGAATCAAAACTAAGGGGCTATGTTTAGAGAGAAAAAGATGACTTCTTCACAAGGTGAGTATTAAACTTAGAGCAATTATCGAGTGAGTAGAAGCAGAGAGAATCACACATGAATAACAACAGGTGACACGATGATTTTATCTCGTGGTTCGGCCAAGTAGAACACTTGCCTACTTCCACGTTGTGGCGTCCCAATGGACGAGGGTTGCACTCAACCCCTTTCAAGCGATCCAATGATCCACTTGAATACCACTGTTTTCTTCCTTATAGCAGATGTTTCCCTTGTGAGGAATCTCCACAAGTTGGAGCCTCTCACCCTTACAATATTGATTGCAGTGAAAACCACAAGAGTAACAGAGGGAATAGAAACACACGCAAGAGCTAGAGTCACAACAACGACACGCACACAAGTCAAGAAACGAGCACACAAACACAGCGCAGCGAGTTCACAACTCAACAAATGCTCAAATCTCAAACACAATTATTCGGATGTGTGCTTGTGGAGTCTAGGCGTCTTAGGATGTTCAATGGAGGCTTGGTATACTACTCCACGCCTAGGGGCCCTTTTTATAGCCCGAAGGCAGCTAGGAGCCGTTGGAGCTCCATTTGGTAGGCAATTCTTACCTTCTGTCTGTTGGCGCACCGGACAGTCCGGTGCACCACCGGTCATGAACAGTGCACGATTTATTTCCTTGTCTGGCAAAGCCGACCGTTGAATCCTCGGTCCCCTTGGCACACCGGACAGTCCGGTGCAGCCTAGTGACCGTTGGCCCTTGCCACGCGTCGCTCGTTGATTGCACGCTGACCGTGTTGTCGACCATTGGTGCGGATGATGTTGGCTCACCGATAGTCCGGTGCACACCAGACAGTCTGGTGAATTTTAGCCGTGGCATCCTCGGCGATTCTCGAGAGCAGCGAGTTCGTCACTGAGCTAGCCTAGGCACCGGACAGTGTCCGGTGCACCCACAGCTGGGGCTCCACTGGTTGTTTCAGCAGAACTCATTTTGCTCCTTTTGGACTTGAATTAATGGAGTTCCTGGCACTTAGACAAGCATTTGTAGCACATAAAATAATTGACTAAGTGTCTAGAACTCACCTTCACACTTGATCCATCTACATATTCCTTCGCTCAACATTATGTTAGTTCACACATAGTGTGTTGTGCATCTAATCACCAAAACAATATAGAAATAGCTCAAGGGCACATTTCCCTTTCAAATAGTCAATAAGTCCTTAAAATTACCAATGCTACTCTAGGTCAGTGGTCCTACAGTCAGCATGACTTTGATACCACTTATGTCACGACTGGTTTTAGAAGGCAAACTGAATGTGAACCATGTACATGCCAGGATCAGAATTCACATACACAACGGTTACACAAATGATTAGGGATGAAAACGGTCGGTAAACACTAAAACCATTACCGTTTTCATATTTTTTATCGGAAACAAAATCGAAAACGGTAACTCCGGAAACAGAAACGATATCGATATTTCGGAAACATCGAAAACGAAAATTTGGTGCAGAAAATACACCGGTAACGGTCGGAATCTAAAATACAATTGGTAAATATATCAAACTTCATAATACAACAAAGTTGACAAAAGATCACAAAGACCACAAGTTCACAATTCATGATATAACAAGTTCACAATATAAAAAGTTCACAAGGATCACAAATTTATAATATAAAAAGTGTAAAAGATCACAAGTTCACAATATAACAAGTTCACAGTATAACAAGTTCATAGACTCAAAGTTCACAATTCACAATATCCACTCGATCTAGCTGACATGGCATGCTTACTTATGAAATATTTTTTCCTCACATAAAGAGTTTTTCACAACCTCACAGGAAAACCATAAAACCTAGTGTGTGGAAAAGACCAAATCGTTAATCTCAACTGTCTTCCAACACCATCTATCCAAAAAAAATCTAAAGGTGTCCAAAAAATACAAAAATAAGTAATCCTTATCTAGAGACGTACAGGCGATGCGAAAAATCACATGCTGGAAAAATTCGAAAAATTCTGAGACACAATTCCGAAAAATTCCGAGACACAAATCCGGTAATTTCCGACAAAAACCGGTAACTGAAGGAAACGGTCGGTAAAACACCACGCCGATTCCGATATCGATTCCGATAGAAAATTCTGAAAACCGATTCCGTTTTCGAAAAATACCGTTACCGATGAATCCAACCGAAAAATTTCGAAATCGGTTTCCAGAATACCGAAAAATTTCGAAATCGTTTTCATCCCTACAAATGATCATAAATGGAATGAAATGTTATTGTAGACTTGAGTCATAAATATCATTTATATCAAAATACATAGAATAAAATTGTAGCCAACATAAATAAACCCTCCACAGGTAGTTGGTTGGGGCAGATCGCTAGCCTAATCGTCGAACTCGTCAAAGTCCTGGAACTTATAGAACTCCACAATGTTGCCTTCGTCTTGTCCTGAGAAATGGTTACAGTGGGGACAACCTTGTGTTTTTTGTTAAAGCAAGGGTGAGTACACATCAACGTACTCAACAAGTGCCCAATTTGGCTGAGGTGGACTAGCTTTATATGGAGTTAGGCTCATAGAAGGTTGCTTTTACTTCATTAGGTATTTATCATTAATATAAGCCAGGTTTTAACATTAACCCGTGAATAATAACCTATGGAACATACCTTCCTCCGAGAAACATCATCACCAATGTTGTCATCATTACCATCGTATCTCATATCACCTGTGAATCTAATCAATGGAGCTAAAGTCGCTCTTAACCGTGAGAATGACTGATATATCAGTTTTTCCCATGAGCTGTGATTCTCTTTCTAGCCTAGGTTAGCTAGACCCTTACTCATTTCCGAGGTGAATGGCTAGGGATTCACTATGGAGCCTTTATAAGGATTCCCCAAAGGTATAACCGTCCATTAGGTTTCCACGATGCACAGTACCACATCCTAAGGGGCGAACCACCCTCGGCAGAGCAAGTACTGCACCCTAAGCCCCACTGATGAAACGATGATGAAGCAAACTACACCTCAAGTTCCTCTAATTAATTAACTAAGTGCGTCCCATTTTACTCACATGGTTGCACTATTTTGTCGGGTGGTCATCCAACAAACCGGACCTTACGGAGGAGTACTGGGGACACAACCAGAGTCCCCTTAATATAAAAAACTCATACAACTCATTGGAAACATCGTATCATAAATATATCCCATCATGTTCATTGATTAAGTTCAAGCGCTAGCATTTAACAAATCATCACAACCCAACCCATAAGGTAAATAAGGACATGATAAATAAAAATCTAGTCAATTCTTAGGTTGAATCACGTTGTGCGGGAATGTAAGTTATCATGTGAATAGGATATAATAGGTCAGAGGACACTTGCCTTCACCAAACAGATGCTAAGGGTCTTCAACCTTGTAGACCTTGAAGAACTTGATCACTTGGTAACCAACGCTTGATCTTCAATTCCTTGAAGATCGAGAAAATATTGCATTCTTCGTGACACGCAGTGAATATGAACAACCATAAACAAACATATACATGTATAAGAACATTACACCATACAAAGGAAAACATCATAAAACATGCAATACGAATAAAGCTCGCTTCTAAAGTCATGCGAGAAAAGAAAAATACGATAGTCGGTGCTACGGTTGTCACACCCGGATTTTAGGGGTCCAAAACCCGGGCGCGAACATAATCACCAGGTGTGCTGGGACCAAGTCTCACACATATGATGAATCATGGCACAAGATCGAATGTCACATCTTTATATATAACAGGAGTTCTATACAAAATAAATAATTACATTATAAGGAGACGACGGTCCAGCAACCCAAAGTTGACTGGGAGACGACGACCTAGACCTCTCACGAACACATCGCAGCATCCTCCAAGCGCCTCATCCTGCAGTACCTGTTCTTGACCTGTGGGGGGTGTGAGACAGCAAGAGTGAGCTCACATACGTTCATCGCTCAACAAGTTGTGGGGAATAATGTGTATGAACTCGCCAAAGGTGGGAGCTCATGTGAAGTGTAAGGCTTACCAACGGAGATGGTTGAAGCTGAGCATTGCTTTTAAAGTTGGTCAAAATTTTATTAGCAATTACTAAGTATAAGTAAATACCAACCCAATTAAGTAGTAGAACAAAAGTAACAACATCACCAGCGATGCAATGCATATGACAAATTGAATTTAGTTCCATACATTAATCATGTGAGGGTCCGAGCTGCTCATGACCGTGAGCACGACTAGTATACCAGTTTACACTCTGCAGAGGTTGCACATCTTTACCCACAAGTCATGTTACCCATCTGCCAAGGGATCGCGACTTCCCATACACCTCTACCGAGGAGGCGAGGCAGGGTAACACTACGAGGCCTTTACAAAGTTCCACTAGCTTCAGAAAACCCGCTACAGTTTATAGTAAGCTCCAATGCAGGAATCCCTTGCAGGACCGCCATCTCAGCAAAATCCTCCCGAGGGCCTCCCTACACTGACCACTCCCCTACTGCCCTTGCCCCTTTCGGGTAAGGTAGTCTTCCACTAGCTTTCCTAATTAATCGGCCAAGGGCGTCCCATTAAACCCTTGTGGTAGCACTGTTTTCCCGGGTGGTCGCTCCATGTTCCAATTAACATAATGATCTTATCATGAACAGTAATAATAAACAGATAATAAAAGTGTGATCATGAATAATGTATCTTCATACCCAAAACCACATAAAGCACTAGCAAGTACTACCCAAAAAGTCCAGTGGTAAACAAGGTATAAAGATAGACAAACTAGGGTAACCTATTAGGTCCCATCAAAATTAACCTATGCAGATCATTATGATTAATTAGAACATGAGTGGGTAAAAAGAAGTGATCAAGGGCACAACTTGCCTGGCACTTGAGATTCAAGGTACCAACTTGCTTTTCAGGTGGCTCGTGACCTCACTGCTAGTCGTAGCAATACAAACAAATAGTACATAGACAAGATTAACATTACACCAAACATAAGTACAAACTGAATAATAATGATCTACGAGTCGTAACGAGATCGCGGGATCGATAACTACTAAGATCGGAGTCATGGTTATGAAGGTATGGTTTTCCGAAGATCTACGTGGTTAAATATAGAATAGAGTAAGTGCAACATTTTAACCTATATTTCATGACAAAACAAAGTTATCGGATGATAATAAACATTATTGTGAGACTAATGCAACTAGAATGGATCAAAACAGAGTTACAGTCATTGAGTTACGAATTTCTGAAGTTATTTAGCACCTAAAATAGATTAACTCAAATGAACAATTTTGATTCAAGTTTCATGGCTAAACAGTGTTATTAGTTGATAGACAATATTAAAATAAAATTAATGTCACTGGAATGGATCAATTTGGAGTTAAAATGAGTTTGATATGAATTATACAAGTTTCTGAATTTATTTCTAAACTAAAAACCATTTTCTGAATTGTTTTATCCCTTTTATTCAATGATTGGACTGGGGACACTATTCTGTGAAAGACCAGGGGCTATTTCGTATATTTCTCCAAGACTCATACCCACCCCGTGCGTGGATGGCGGGTTGAATAAGAAAAACAACAGGGGCTCTTTAGAATAAATGCCGAGGCGAAGGGGTATGATCAAACCTGAGCCGTGGGATCATGATCCGATGGCCAAGGTTACATGCGCGACGGGTTACCCAACGATCTAATTCTGGCCGCATGCCTGCAGATCAACGGTTCTGATCTGCCCACACAAGAGGTATGCCAAGACCAAATCTAGATCGTTGATACACGGATCAATGGTCAGGGTTCACTGGAGTGAAAAGGTACCAACGTTTTAATCTGACTCGTTCACAGGTTGATCAACGGCCTGTGGTAATCCCCCCACTTTTCCCTCACTCTTACGCAATCGGCACGCGGCGGCGCCCGAGCATCACACGGTGGTTCTTCGCCGGTGAACTCACTGCCCCGCGCCCTAGTGCTCCATTCTTTAATCCAACAAGTGCAATGCGAACCAAGTAGCCAGATAATCTATAGAACACAAGCTTACCGTGAGTCGTAGCACACAGTCCCCTGCCCACGGTGGGTGGCAGATTGATGTCGCTATCCTACCTCCGATGAGGAATTGGAGGTGACTCAATCGATCCACGCGCCCCTAGAAGCTATGCCCTGGTTCCCAGCAATCTGAAGAACCCCTCCAATCACCAACCGAGCGGCCAGCGCAAGTGCACCGAGGTTTTCCCCGCGGCGGACCCGCTATCTTTCTCCCTCGCCTATCCTTCCACGACGGCGGCTACTTCTTGGTCTGTTAGGATTGCTGGCACAGCATGATGTATTTGGACGAGCGGAGGTGGCCGGGCCTTATAGGTCGCCTAGCGAAGATCTCGATCGAAGGTGGTGAAGCGGTCGCGGATCCGTTGGCCGAGCCCGTGCGATTTCTGCGCGTTTCTGTTCACGTGTGATTCCGTAGCGCGGAGAAGATATGTCTGACGACGCGGGCCCACACGTAAGCGCTGCCGAGCGGGCCCCGGCCGACAGCGACGCAAATGCGTCATGGAGCGAGGACCGGCTGGCGGCTAGGGTTCGGGGACTGGCGCGGCGTGCAGGGAAGTTTTGGACCGCGTAGGGAGAGCCCAGAGAGGTGGGCCGGCTGGGGATTGAGCCCAGAACGGCGCTCCCTGGCTTGTTTTCTTTTTTTTCTATTTTATCTTTAAGCTTGGTTTTCTTCTTAATTCCAAAAAGAAATTTCAAATCTAAGTTCAAACTTCAGATTCGAAAATGCACAAACAAAATAAATATTCCAGCATGCAATTGTAAAAATATATTCACTTATTTATTTACTTATTATTACTTCTCTTTTCTTTTCTCCTCCCATTTTAAATTTCTAATTTTCAAACTTAAACTTGTCTCACAATTTTTAATACAAATGCAAACATACAAGAACCTCAGCATGAAATGCATATTCTAGCATTTATTTGTTATTTGATTAATATATTCTCATTATTTGAATATGCACAACGAAAAGAAATCAAATGATCCCCAAAGGATCCATAATCCCAAAACACTACATAATTATATTTATTTTTTTTCTCTGATATAAATTTTGAGCTTTACAAATCCTACCCCCCTTAACAGAAATCTCGTCCTCGAGATTTGTAAGGAAAGGGTATATAACCAAGTTATCTCATAACATATGCACAAACAAAAATCTCATCATGATGCATACTTTATTAGCAACACATGGGGTCGATTAGACCTTATTATTCCTTCTAAAATAATATCATATCATCTACTAACCTAAGCAACATCTAGATCTTACAAATAGTAGTAATTTATATATATGCTTATGTAGCTTGGTGGAGCTGGTGGTGGTGGTGGAGGTTGTTGTTGTTGTTGTCTCTCCAACCGCGCTTGCCTTATTTCTTGGTGGACCTGACGTATTTCCTCGCGTTCTTGTCTTATCTGACTTTGCATCTCGGTCACCAGGTCTGTTAATTGTTGTATTACCAGTCTTTGGGCAGCAACCACTTGATCGATTTCAACAGGTGGAGGATTTGGAGGATTCATTTCTGTTTGCTGTTACGTGATAATCTTTCCTTTCCTGGTATTGACCATGAAAGTTAGAAGCATATGGTAATAGTTTTGCAAAGGAAATTATTCAATAAGCGGAATGGATAAGCTAGTAGCTGGTTATAATCTGAAGATTCTTTAGTAGGGCTTAATCTTTGTTTTATGTCCAGATTGGGGTAACCAGTCGTATAAGGTGAATATCCAAGGGTAAGATAGAATCTGTCAAGATGAGATATATATATGGGTGAGATAGACTACAAGATGTAGGTTAAAAGTTTGTTTGTTGTTAGATGGGAATAGAAAGGTTATACCATTCATCATGGTTCTAGGTTAAGTTAATACATGGCTAGTAGGGTTTAATCTCTCCTACCAGTATCACTAATATGTTTAAGTAGACCACATTAGATTAGATCATATTAGATTAGATGGGATCTAGATTAGATCGGTATGACTAGTTTGACTAGATAAGATTTAATTAATTTGCATTAGATCATGGTTGTTTAAACTAGGGTGGATAAGTATGCTTATTAGGATAAGATGGATCCATAAAGATAAGATAGAATCTTTTGAGATCAGTTAGATCTATTAAGATGAGATAAAATCTTTTTAAGGTAAGATGAATCTATTATGATAAGAGAGAATCTTATTAAGATAAGATGAATTGGTTAGAATGAGATCTTTTAGGATAAGATAAATCTCTTAAGCTAGATACATTCCAATGGGGATAATCTAGGTTGTCTAGTCATTTTATAAATATATTTTTTATACCCGTGTGTATATGCAGATGCTATTGTGGACATTACTCCACAACTAATCACACTCAATCAAAGATCCAAATCAAACAAATATCATAAGAACAAACACTCAAGCGTATAGATACCTAAAAAAATTTTTTGTTTTGTTCCTAAGAGTAGGTCTCTTATTCCTAAAGGTCACTTTAGGTACAGGATTTCAAAGTGTGAAATCCACATTTGTCTTTAGAAAAGAAAAGATAAGAATAATCAGAGTAAAGCGGAATTGGATGAGAAAGGATTGAGAAAAGTCTAGAAAGAATCAGAGTAGCAAAGGTAAGTAGATAATGGTTGTCCAGTTCTATCTAGGTTTTGTCCTACAGTCAACATTCCTCTGATACCACTTCTGTCACACCCGGATTTTAGGGGTCAAAAACCCGGGCGCGAACATAATCACCAGGTGTGCTGGGACCAAGTCTCACACATATGATGAATCATGGCACAGGATCGAATGTCACATCTTTATATATAACAGGAGTTCTATACAAAATAAATAATTACATTATAAGGAGACGACGGTCCAGCAACCCAAAGTTGACTGGGAGGCGACGACCTAGACCTCTCACGAACACATCGCAGCATCCTCCAAGCGCCTCATCCTGCAGTACCTGTTCTTGACCTGTGGGGGGTGTGAGACAGCAAGAGTGAGCTCACATACGTTCATCGCTCAACAAGTTGTGGGGAATAATGTGTATGAACTCGCCAAAGGTGGGAGCTCATGTGAAGTGTAAGGCTTACCAACGGAGATGGTTGAAGCTGAGCATTGCTTTTAAAGTTGGTCAAAATTTTATTAGCAATTACTAAGTATAAGTAAATACCAACCCAATTAAGTAGTAGAACAAAAGTAACAACATCACCTGCGATGCAATGCATATGACAAATTGAATTTAGTTCCATACATTAATCATGTGAGGGTCCGAGCTGCTCATGACCGTGAGCACGGCAAGTATACCAGTTTACACTCTGCAGAGGTTGCACATCTTTACCCACAAGTCATGTTACCCATCTGCCAAGGGATCGCGACTTCCCATACACCTCTACCGAGGAGGCGAGGCAGGGTAACACTACGAGGCCTTTACAAAGTTCCACTAGCTTCAGAAAACCCGCTACAGTTTATAGGAAGCTCCAATGCAGGAATCCCTTGCAGGACCGCCATCGCAGCAAAATCCTCCCGAGGGCCTCCCTACACTGACCACTCCCCTACTGCCCTTGCCCCTTTCGGGTAAGGTAGTCTTCCACTAGCTTTCCTAATTAATCGGCCAAGGGCGTCCCATTAAACCCTTGTGGTAGCACTGTTTTCCCGGGTGGTCGCTCCATGTTCTAATTAACATAATGATCTTATCATGAACAGTAATAATAAACAGATAATAAAAGTGTGATCATGAATAATGTATCTTCATACCCAAAACCACATAAAGCACTAGCAAGTACTACCCAAAAAGTTCAGTGGTAAACAAGGTATAAAGATAGACAAACTAGGGTAACCTATTAGGTCCCATCAAAATTAACCTATGCAGATCATTATGATTAAATAGAACATGAGTGGGTAAAAAGAAGTGATCAAGGGCACAACTTGCCTGGCACTTGAGATTCCAGGTACCAACTTGCTTTTCAGGTGGCTCGTGACCTCACTGCTAGTCGTAGCAATACAAACAAATAGTACATAGACAAGATTAACATTACACCAAACATAAGTACAAACTGAATAATAATGATCTACGCGTCGTAACGAGATCGCGGGATCGATAACTACTAATATCGGAGTCATGGTTATGAAGGTATGGTTTTCCGAAGATCTACGTGGTTAAATATAGAATAGAGTAAGTGCAACATTTTAACCTATATTTCATGATAAAACAAAGTTATCGGATGATAATAAACATTATTGTGAGACTAATGTAGGAAACGGGTGACGCCTAAGAGGGGGGGTGAATTAGGACTTCTAAAACTTTTACTAAACTAGGCCACAATTAAATCCCTAGAGCAAAACCTATGCAAATAATCAAAACTAGAATGTGCAAACTCGGTTTTGTATAAGTGTTGCTATCTCTACCGCAAAGGCTAAGTTTCAATCTACACTAAATAAGTATGACAAATAAGATTGAAACTTAAATGCTTAATATAAATGCGGAATGTAAAGAGATAAGTAGAGAAGCAAACTCTCGTGGAAGACGCCGGTATTTTTACCGAGGTATCCGGAACCACGCAAGGTTCCGACTAATCCTCGTTGGTGCCCCTACGCAAAGGGAAGCCCACGCGAGGGCCAAGCACCACGGTCGAGTAACTCCGTAGAGAGCCACGGGCCTTCTCCACGCGCAAGTGGTGCTCCGCTTCCGGCTCCTCTCGGACGCTCCCCGCAGTCTCCACTATCGAGCTTCCGGCCGAAACGCCGCGGGCCTCGTTCCCTCCGGTACACGGTGGCGGCCGTGACACAAACGCGGTTGTCACGGTCTCGCAAGACTCTCGCCCCACTCGGTACAATTACAACGACTCACGCAAGAGCCGAGGGGTTGTGTGGTTTTACAAAACTCACTCAACTAACTAGGGTTCACCTAGAGCAAGCGCTAAAGCGGTCTAACTAACCTAAGCACTTCGCAAAGTACCTACGCTAATCACCGAGTGATTCTATTAAGCACTTGGGTGTTTGAGCTCTTGGAAATGTGCACTATATGCCTTGGTATGTTGCTTGGGCTCCCACACCTTCAAATGGCTGATTGGATGAAGTATATATAGGCCCCAACTCAACTAGCCGTTGGAAAGCAGACTGTTGTAAGGATGGCACACCGGACAGTCCTGTCAGCCAACGGTGCGCCAACTGTGTGCCAACAGTGCGCCAACGGTGAGCCAACGGTGCGCCAACAGTGTGCCAACGCTGTGCAGCCAACGGCTAGTTCTGACACACCGGACAGTCCTGTCAGCCAACAGTGCGCCAACTGTGTGCCAACAGTGCGCCAACGGTGAGCCAACGGTGCGCCAACAGTGAGCCAACGCTGTGCAGCCAACGGCTAGTTCTGACACACCGGACAGTCCGGTGCACCAACTGTGTGCCAACGGTGAGCCAACTGTGTGCCACCGGTGAGTCAACTGTGTGCCACCGGTGTGCAGCCAACGGCTAGTTCTGACAGCTAGCCGTTAGGTGCACCGGACAGTGAATAGTGACTGTCCGGTGCACACCGGACAGTCCGGTGCCTTGTCTTAGAAAACTCTGTTGGCTGTCCTGTGCGCCAACTGTGTGCCACCGGTGAGCCAACTGTGTGCCACCGGTGCGCCAACTGTGCGCCACCGGTGAGCCAACTGTGTGCCACCGGTGCGCCAACTGTGTACCACCGGTGAGCCAACTGTGTGCCACCGGTGCGCCAGCTGACAGCCCATCTTCTAGGTCTTCGCTGATTTCTTCGGGCTTCTTTTGTTCTTGAGTATTGGACTCCTATGCATCTTTTTATGTCTTCTTTTGAGGTGTTGCATCCTCATTGCCTTGGTCCAATTCTCTTCGCATCCTGTGAATTATAATTATAAACACTAGCAAACATATTAGTCCACAAGTTGTGTTAATCATCAAACACCAAAACTCAATTAGCCAAATGGCCCGGGGTCCATTTTCCTTACAATCTCCCCCTTTTTGGTGATTGATGACAACACAACCAAGGCAAGCAAATAATACAAGTATTTTAATTAAAATGTGCAATCTACTTGCTAAGATGCATGATTGTCCCCACAATGTGATATTATGGACTTAAGCCTCCCCCTAACTCCATAATTCACTTACTTCCTATTTTTGGACCAAATAACCAAAACCACTTGAAAAACCATTTGTAGATATAAAATTTTAAATTGGTGGTGTTTGGTGTTTGATAAAGTTTTCATTGCTTTGGTCCCTAAACTTCTCCCCCTTTGGCATCAACCACCGAAAAGGAAGACATTAAAAGCATGTAGGAAGTAAATAAAAGCTTGCCCTCAACAAGAATTGTATCAAATGATATCACTAGAAGGTTATTAAAATAAACCATATGAATGATACCAGTTGAAAGGAACTCCCCCTAAATGAGTGTTCTCTTTAGAAAGAAGTTTCTCCCCCTTTTTTAGAGATGAAGAAATACTCCCCCTGACAGAGATCCTCTACTTAGGAAAAAGCATGTGAAAAATTAGAGGTGCAAGACATGGTTTGAAAAGACTAACTTCCCTTATGCATAGGTAACAGAATATGAGTTAACTACTTATGCATTTTTAGCAACATGGAAGCATATGATATGAAATATAGTCTAATCAAATATTGGAGAAGACATGTAAATGATACTGAATGTAGTCTCAAAAGATACCAATTGAAGATCAATGGCGAGCTTGAGAGACATGAGAGTTCTTGGAGATTTTGCAGTGGAAGATTGTTGTCTTTCTCCGGGGACTTCATTTTCCTTACAATGAGACTATCACATGAAATAGACTTGAAAAGGTGTTAGTCTCAAAGTGTTAGATTATAGAGTAACCTCCCCCTAAAGGTGTGCATACAAGTTTTGAATACTTGTAGGAGACATGCACTTTGATTTGATATCAAGAGGGGCAAATTATCCATAATCCAAACTTTGGCACATATAAGTTAAATGATACACTTTGTAGAAATCAAAATTTTCAATTGATGCATCATTTACTATGGAGTGATATAAAAGCTATGTGCCGTGCTTTAACTAAACATTTTAAGCCATGTAGGTTTGCTTAAGTATATGAATTTAAAAACTAGCAATCCTACCATATGATTTACCTAGTATGCATGATTTTGAACAAAAGTACATAACAAATGTAATACTAGGCAAGAAAGGTAAACTAGATAAAAGATAAATAGATACGCATATCTAAAAACGAGAAATACAATAAAACTAGTTACCTTAGTCATGGGTGGGAAATTTGGGTCCAAAATTTTCACTAACCCACTTGGCAATAAACTTGATCCAATATGATGTATCCCATGATATACATCCCAATTTAGCCAAGTCTCCAAATTTCCCGAGGACCTTCGGTCCACTCACTTCCCTTTCGGGATCCAAACCTTCTTGGTGCTTTTCATGGTTGAAATTATCTCCTTTGGCACCCAGATGCGTTTGGCCCCCTTTCCTTTGTTGGCTTGCTTGTTGGCCTTGATTGCTATCACCTTTCCGTTCTTTTTCTTCTTGATCAAATATGGTGTAGCATCCTTTTTGTTCACCTTTTTGATGTAGGTGTTTGAGATTCTGCTTGATGGCTTTTGCTTGAGCTTTTGTCTTTGTTTATCCCCGGTCATCGCCTTGCATTGGAAAGACTTGTGGCCTTCCTTGTGGCATAGCCTACAAATCACAGTTTCTCCCTCCATAGGCTTGTTCACTCCCGCAGTGGTGTTATCTTGTGGAGGTTGGATTTGTTTGGCTTTGCCTTTCTTGTCATACAAAGCCTTGCCAAGGCGAGCCACTTCTTGCTTTAATTGTTCATTTTCCTTTGCAACCTCATCTGTACATGTCTCTACAACAATATTCTCAACAACGACTTGGTTGCAGGGGTTAGAATCATCAATTAAATCAAAGCAGGAAGTAGAAGCATCTTTCTTAATTATTTCAGGTATTTCAACTAAAGATGCTGCTGGGGTGCTACCAATGTTTTCTAGCTTAGTAGTTAGCTCATTGTTGTGTATGCTAAGAATTTCCATTTTCTCTAGCAAATTTTCAATAGCTTCTTGGGAGCTAGCTAACTTAGCCTTAAGTTTTTCATTCTTTTTAATAAGGCTGTCATCGGTAGCAGTGGATGGAGCACTAGATTCTAATAGCTCAATTTTAGTTGATAGCTCACTATTTAAGTTTGCAAAAGTTTCAAATTTTTCTAGCAAACCTTTGTAATCATTTTGAGAGCTAACCAACTTATTTTTCAAAGTTTTAAGTTGAGCTTTTTGCTTAGTGCAAACATCCTGGAAAAATTCTACGGCTTCCGCAAGCTCATCTAGAGAGGGCTTTCCCTCACCTTCATCATCACTACTACTTTCATCACTAGAGGATGGAATGCTTTTGTTACCTCTTGCCATAAGGCATTTGTGTGATGACCGTGATGATCGTGATGAGGACCGGTGGCTGCGCGTCCTTGGAGGTTCATCTTCACTTGAAGAATCATCCCAAGTTCTAACACTTGTTAGCGCCTTGCCTTTGCTCCTCTCCTTTTTGGGCTTGGCCATATTTGGACAGTTGTCCCTGAAGTGGCCCTTCTCCCCACATGCGAAGCATCCTCTCTTCCTTTGCTTTTTCCTGTCAATGTTAAAGAGAAGATCCTCGACCTGCAGGGGCACACCCATTAGATTAATCTTGCGGATCATCCTCATTACCTTTCTGACGCGTCGGATTGTTTCTTCGTCCTCGGAGGATGATGTGCATGGTTGATTATCTTCATCATCATCACTTTCTTCTTCTTCCTCTTCTTCGCTTGAGGAACTTGGAGTGGGAGCCTTCTTTTTGCCCTTCCTTTCATCACATGCAAAAGCATATGGTCTTGAGAAAGTTGGCTCCTCTCCCCGACTCATTTTTCGCGACATCTCAAAAGCCGCGATTTTCCCAATCACAATGGTCGGGGTCATGTTGCTCAAGTCCTCCATGTTGTGAAGGATGGTGATGATGCTCCCATATCTTTGTTGTGGTAGCAGGGAGATAATCTTCCTCACAATGTCCGCATCACCTAGCTTATTAATGCCAATCGAATTGAGCTCATTGATAATTAGATTCAAACGAGAATACATGTCTCTAACAAGCTCATCATCTTTCATAGCAAAAGAATTATACTCATTTAAGACTAGGCAATGTTTTTGCTCACGGACATTGGATGTGCCGTCATGGAGCTCATGCAATTTTAGCCAAATCTCATTAGCAGTTTTCAAGGTAAATACTTGATTAAAAATATCCATGCTAAGAGATTCATACAAGCAATTTTTGGCTCTAGCATTTAAATGAATTTCTTTTTCCTCACTCGTGGTGGGTTTCTCGGGATTCTTGAGGGGTTTCATCCCGTCACGAGTGACTCTCCAAACACCTAGATCAACGGCCTCTAGGTAACAAGCCATTCTAGCACTATAATATGGGAAGTTAGTGCCGTCGAAGTGTGGTGGCCTATGGGTATCCATCCCTTCCTCTAAAAAGCGTCGGCTCTTTTAGCGGTGAAGTTAAAGCGTTTCAAATGAGCCAAACCGGGCTCTGATACCACTTGTAGGAAACGGGTGACGCCTAAGAGGGGGGGTGAATTAGGACTTCTAAAACTTTTACTAAACTAGGCCACAATTAAATCCCTAGAGCAAAACCTATGCAAATAATCAAAACTAGAATGTGCAAACTCGGTTTTGTATAAGTGTTGCTATCTCTACCGCAAAGGCTAAGTTTCAATCTACACTAAATAAGTATGACAAATAAGATTGAAACTTAAATGCTTAATATAAATGCGGAATGTAAAGAGATAAGTAGAGAAGCAAACTCTCATGGAAGACGCCGGTATTTTTACCGAGGTATCCGGAACCACGCAAGGTTCCGACTAATCCTCGTTGGTGCCCCTACGCAAAGGGAAGCCCACGCGAGGGCCAAGCACCACGGTCGAGTAACTCCGTAGAGAGCCACGGGCCTTCTCCACGCGCAAGTGGTGCTCCACTTCCGGCTCCTCTCGGACGCTCCCCGCAGTCTCCACTATCGAGCTTCCGGCCGAAATGCCGCGGGCCTCGTTCCCTCCGGTACACGGTGGCGGCCGTGACACAAACGCGGTTGTCACGGTCTCGCAAGACTCTCGCCCCACTCGGTACAATTACAACGACTCACGCAAGAGCCGAGGGGTTGTGTGGTTTTACAAAACTCACTCAACTAACTAGAGTTCACCTAGAGCAAGCGCTAAAGCGGTCTAACTAACCTAAGCACTTCGCAAAGTACCTACGCTAATCACCGAGTGATTCTATTAAGCACTTGGGTGTTTGAGCTCTTGGAAATGTGCACTATATGCCTTGGTATGTTGCTTGGGCTCCCACACCTTCAAATGGCTGATTGGATGAAGTATATATAGGCCCCAACTCAACTAGCCGTTGGAAAGCAGACTGTTGTAAGGATGGCACACCGGACAGTCCTGTCAGCCAACGGTGCGCCAACTGTGTGCCAACAGTGCGCCAACGGTGAGCCAACGGTGCGCCAACAGTGTGCCAACGCTGTGCAGCCAACGGCTAGTTCTGACACACCGGACAGTCCTGTCAGCCAACAGTGCGCCAACTGTGTGCCAACAGTGCGCCAACGGTGAGCCAACGGTGCGCCAACAGTGAGCCAACGCTGTGCAGCCAACGGCTAGTTCTGACACACCGGACAGTCCGGTGCACCAACTGTGTGCCAACGGTGAGCCAACTGTGTGCCACCGGTGAGTCAACTGTGTGCCACCGGTGTGCAGCCAACGGCTAGTTCTGACAGCTAGCCGTTAGGTGCACCGGACAGTGAATAGTGACTGTCCGGTGCACACCGGACAGTCCGGTGCCTTGTCTTAGAAAACTCTGTTGGCTGTCCTGTGCGCCAACTGTGTGCCACCGGTGAGCCAACTGTGTGCCACCGGTGCGCCAACTGTGCGCCACCGGTGAGCCAACTGTGTGCCACCGGTGCGCCAACTGTGTACCACCGGTGAGCCAACTGTGTGCCACCGGTGCGCCAGCTGACAGCCCATCTTCTAGGTCTTCGCTGATTTCTTCGGGCTTCTTTTGTTCTTGAGTATTGGACTCCTATGCATCTTTTTATGTCTTCTTTTGAGGTGTTGCATCCTCATTGCCTTGGTCCAATTCTCTTCGCATCCTGTGAATTATAATTATAAACACTAGCAAACATATTAGTCCACAAGTTGTGTTAATCATCAAACACCAAAACTCAATTAGCCAAATGGCCCGGGGTCCATTTTCCTTACAACTAATGCAACTAGAATGGATCAAAACGGAGTTACAGTCATTGAGTTACGAATTTCTGAAGTTATTTAGCACCTAAAATAGATTAACTCAAATGAACAATTTTGATTCAAGTTTCATGGCTAAACAGTGTTATTAGTTGATAGACAATATTAAAATAAAATTAATGTCACTGGAATGGATCAATTTGGAGTTAAAATGAGTTTGATATGAATTATACAAGTTTCTGAATTTATTTCTAAACTAAAAACCATTTTCTGAATTGTTTTATCCCTTTTATTCAATGATTGGACTGGGGACACTATTCTGTGAAAGACCAGGGGCTATTTCGTATATTTCTCCAAGACTCATACCCACCCCGCGCGTGGATGGCGGGTTGAATAAGAAAAACAACAGGGGCTCTTTAGAATAAATGCCGAGGCGAAGGGGTATATGATCAAACCTGAGCCGTGGGATCACGATCCGATGGCCAAGGTTACATGCGCGACGGGTTACCCAACGATCTAATTCTGGCCGCATGCCTGCAGATCAACGGTTCTGATCTGCCCACACAAGAGGTATGCCAAGACCAAATCTAGATCGTTGATACATGGATCAATGGTCAGGGTTCACTGGAGTGAAAAGGTACCAGCGTTTTAATCTGACCCGTTCACAGGTTGATCAACGGCCTGTGGTAATCCCCCCCCCTTTTCCCTCACTCTTACGCAATCGGCACGCGGCGGCGCCCGAGCATCACACGGTGGTTCTTCGCCGGTGAACTCACTGCCCCGCGCCCTAGTGCTCCATTCTTTAATCCAACAAGTGCAATGCGAACCAAGTAGCCAGATAATCTATAGAACACAAGCTTACCGTGAGTCGTAGCACACAGTCCCCTGCCCACGGTGGGTGGCAGATTCACGTCGCTATCCTGCCTCCGATGAGGAACTGGAGGTGACTCAATCGATCCACGCGCCCCTAGAAGCTATGCCCTGGTTCCCAGCAATCTGAAGAACCCCTCCAATCACCAACCGAGCGGCCAGCGCAAGTGCACCGAGGTTTTCCCCGCGGCGGACCCGCTATCTTTCTCCCTCGCCTATCCTTCGACGACGGCGGCTTCTTCTTTGTCTGCTAGGATTGCTGGCACAGCATGATGTATTTGGACGAGCAGAGGTGGCCGGGCCTTATAGGTCGCCTAGCGAAGATCTCGATCGAAGGTGGTGAAGCGGTCGCGGATCCGTTGGCCGAGCCCGCGCGATTTCTGCGCGTTTCTGTTCACGTGTGATTCCGTAGCGCGGAGAAGATATGTCTGACGACGCGGGCCCACACGTCAGCGCTGCCGAGCGGGCCCCGGCCGACAGCGACGCAAATGCGTCATGGAGCGAGGACCGGCTGGCGGCTAGGGTTCGGGGACTGGCGCGGCGTGTAGGGAAGTTTTGGGCCGCGTAGGGAGAGCCCAGAGAGGTGGGCCGGCTGGGGATTGAGCCCAGAACGGCGCTCCCTGACTTGTTTTCTTTTTTTTCTATTTTATCTTTAAGCTTGGTTTTCTTCTTAATTCCAAAAAGAAATTTCAAATCTAAGTTCAAACTTCAGATTCGAAAATGCACAAACAAAATAAATATTCTAGCATGCAATTGTAAAAATATATTCACTTATTTATTTACTTATTATTACTTCTCTTTTCTTTTCTCCTCCCATTTTAAATTTCTAATTTTCAAACTTAAACTTGTCTCACAATTTTTAATACAAATGCAAACATACAAGAACCTCAGCATGAAATGCATATTCTAGCATTTATTTGTTATTTGATTAATATATTCTCATTATTTGAATATGCACAACGAAAAGAAATCAAATGATCCCCAAAGGATCCATAATCCCAAAACACTACATAATTATATTTATTTTTTTTCTCTGATATAAATTTTGAGCTTTACAACGGTCGAGAAGATATCGCGTTTATGCCAAACAAGTTCAGCGTAATCATATTAACAGTCCATTCATGAAATGTAAAGAAGCATCAGAACATGTCATAGTGCAAATTAGGATTCTGTTCATAGGGAGGGTATGCTGACAGGCCCTATATAATGGTTTCTAGAAGCTAGCCAAGTAACTTCTCTAATTAATTGTAAACTTGAAGTCGATTTCTCTAACTCTATATATCCAGAAGCCAATGGATACTGACCACTGACAGAGAAGAAGTTGTACCTAAATACCAGAAAGAAATTCAAATTACAGATGCCCAATAAAAGAAGTCCCCTTTCACAGCTTATTAAACAGAGGGTGAACTCAAGTATATACATCAGGTTATGACTCAACCTGCTAAAATTGCGCTCAAGGGCCAGTAGAAGAAAGATGATTCCATCTAGTAAGCTAAGTTTCATATAATCAACAGATGGTGACTCCCCACAGGTGAATAAAAAATACCCTTCTATGAATAGGTGTCAAATCCCCAATGATGAATAAGAGACATCTCTCAACTACCATAACTATGACTGAGTGTTCTGTATCTATCTCATATATATGGGCCTGTGGGAACACTGACAAAGCCAAGGAAAGGCATGCATAACAATGAGGCGTGATGCTATTGTCGAATTGAATTAACTGGGAGGTGAAAGGAACTGGTAGTAGATCTCTAGATTAGTTTATGCCAAGAACGGTTAGTAGATCTCATGATTAGATGTTGCACATGAATAGGGTGGCAGGGGAAACCCCAAGCCCAATCATGGTGGAGACGAGAGCACGAACGGACGCTGCCAACCCCACCGCCTGCAGCGAAGTGAAGCAGAGCAAAAGCATGAGCAATCACATGAGTAGGACCTGACGTGACGAGCAAAAGGAAAGAAATAAAGCACAAGTTAAAGCACCGTGGTGGCGTCCTTGATCCCGATGTCCGGCAGCGGCAGCACGGTGGCGGTGTCGGTCATGCCGGTGGCCAGTGGCACCGTCGAGTTGCTGCCAACAAACGGGTACCTCTCACTTCCGGACGAGGCCACCGCGGACGCGTCGCCTGGCTACAGAGGGAGCCAAATTGCGGCGCGACCTTTTGCCCTGGCGCGTGTGCGTCGGCCTTAGCAGCCATGATTGACCACACGATGGTAAGCACCGTAGTATAAAAAGACTGAGATTGTGCACAGTAGTATAGTTGTAAAAAATTAATAGTGGTAGTATAGTTGTAAAAAAGAATCTCTAATAGTTAGTCTAAACACCATTCTTTGTGTCTGCTAATAGTACCACTATCGAACTCTAGCTCGACCTGCTTTTTTCTTTGGCTCGGACAAAGACAAAGAGCGGTGATTTTTAGTGCAGGTCTTCTTGCAACAGCAGCTAGATCTTCTTGCAACAGCAGCTAGGGTTCCTGCTTCCGATTCATAGTTTCTGAAATTTTTGGTCCCATGGTTACTGCAAAGAAAAAAGATTTATCAGTGATGAAACATTTTATTTTATCAACATAAAACAACTTTGTGAAAAAGGACAATGGTTGGATTCTTACAGTGTTCTTTGAATTCTTGCATGTAGCTATTTGTTTTATGGCTCAGTTTGTTCATTCGATGAATGAAGGATCTCTTCTTATCTGTATCATCGAAAGGATATCAAGTAAGTATTGGCACAATTTTTTTCTCTTTCAAATGAAGCACTGGGGAAGCAGGTTGCGAGATTCTTACTTTTTTATGAACCATGGCAGAACAGGAAGATTTTCCTCATCGGCATATGCAAACGAAGTCAATGGAATTCCACTGACAGAGGCCTATGCTGTGTGGATCGAGTTTATTATAAACTGGGGGGGCACGACGATCTATCCGCTGCCCTGACATCCCTCCTCGACCAAGAAAAACAAAGCGAAATGCGCTTGGAAATGCTCCGACCCAGCAGACCTTGCTTCCTTCCAGGAACCACCCCGGAGGAAATCGGAATTCGCGTGCGGGGTCCCTCGTCCCCGTGGGAAGGTCTGCCATCGTGTGCATGGGGGAGCGAAGCCTGGCGTTGGTCTCCTGCAGCGCGGTATCGAGCAGCACCACTCGCTCCCGAAGCTCGGCGTTCTCGCGGTCCTTCCCCGCGGCCTCTGCCCGCAGGCGCCCCGCCTCCCGCTCCAGGCCGGACACCCGCCCGGACACCGCCAACGCGGTGATGCGGCGTGCCAGATCCAGCTGCTTGTAGGGGTCCCGCGACAGCGCCGCCCGGAGCTCGTCCGGCAGCACGAAGTCCGCCGCATCCACGCCGTCGCCTAGTGGCATCGCCTCCACCGCCAATTCGCTCGTCTCCGGCTCCGCGGGGGACGGTGCTGCGCGGTTGTGGTGGGAGGGGCATGGCGGGCTGCTTCCATCGCGCGTGGGAGCGTGCGCGGTTGTGGCTAGCGCGAAATTCGTGGGGTCGAGATCCGCGGCGAGGCGGCGGGGGAAGAGTGGAAGGGCAGGCGGGGGCTGGCACGAGATCCGTGAGGGGCGAGATCTGGGGCGGCGGGGAAGGGTGCTGCCTGCTGCTTCCATGCGCGTGCGTGAGAGATCGGCAGAACCGTATTGTGTGCACGCCTACATTAGAAACATAAGTAGTAGTAGAGATTTCATGGCTAGTTATGGGAAGTAGATATTGATGCTACTTTTAACTATTGTGATTAGTACCCGTCAATAGTTAGCTAGTTAATAAATCCCCGCCTTTGTCGTGTCCAATCGCCTTTTGTTTCTCATTACTTTCATTTCACATGGCCATTTCTTTATTCAATCAACAAGTTGCCTTGGTCACCCAAATCAAGTTTCCATATTAAAAAAACAGGTAGATGTTCTCATAAGCTTGACATGAAATAATATGTTGGAATTGCCTAACATAAGGATGCTGTCATGTTTCATGACATATGATGGTATTCATGGTGCACCAATATACCATTGGGCTCTGGAAAGTCACGCTTTCAAGAACTTAGAGCTTATGTACATCTAGAGTTCCAAATACATTTAAACGATTAATCGAAGTCAAACAATGTACACCATAGGACTAATCATAAAAGACCTCCATGCCCTAAAAAGCAAACCTACCATTTCCTACGAGTATAAGTTCAGCTTAAAAAAGCATGGAATCTTAGATTGTCTCCAGTATAGTGTTTTCAGAACGTTCGATTAGTCACGATTAATCGGCGATTAATCGAATGATCGCCAATGCCGATCAAGGGTAACGACGCGATCAGGGTTTGATCGTCCGATTAATTTAGAAACGATCAGCCAGGCTGGATGGATTGAAATTTCGGCCCAATGGACCACTTCACTTGTCCAGCGGCCCAGCCCAGCTTCCTTTTTCCCAATTCCGACCACGTGAGCAGAAGCCGCACAAGCACGAACCAAGAGCCAATATAAAGCAACGCCCAGGCACACACGAGTACACGACACGAACCAGGCAACCAGCTGCCGAGGGAGAGCGGAACAGGTGACGGCGTCGCGCTACCGGTCCGAGGGAGGAACCCTAGCGGAACAGGTGACGGCGTCGCGCTACCGGTCCGAGGGAGGAACCCTAGCGGAACAGGTGACGGCGTCGCGCTACCGGTGACGGGGGATACGGCGGCATCGTCCCCTCGGCCCCTCCTCCATCCCCGGCGCGGCGGCGCCAGCAGCCGTCCTGCAGGTACGGTCTCCAGTCTCCAGAATCCAGAGCTTGTCCCTTTTTTCTGGTGTGCTCTGTAGGTATGGGCGTATAGCTGTTGGCCTGTTGCTGCCCATGTCCATGTTTGTTGGTTTTCAGTTTTACTTAGATGCTGAAAGCCTGAAACCTTCCAGTGATTATTCGCTTCATGTTGTAGTATGGCTGTCAGCCTGTTGCTGCCCATGTCCATGGGCGTATCACGTATGGCTGTTCGCCTTGTTGAAAGCCTGAACCTGAAGCCATGTCCATGGGCGTGTAGTTATATATATGAAGGTTGATCGGTTCCTATAGCCCTGGACGATCAGGATTTCTGATTGACCGATCAGAGCCCGGTTAATCGGGCTGGTCCTCGACTAATCATGAGGAGCGATCAGCCGATCTGGAAACATTGGTTTGAGCCTAGGAAGCTGCAACTCTATAATACAGGTCTCGAGCAGCCCAAAATGCACAGAACTGGGATTCACAATTTGAATGAAAGTGACAGAGTTCACAACAAAGCTATATAACTAGAAAAACCAAAGCGGCCTATAGTTTGGGACAGGGAGTGGTAGTAGTAAAAAAACTAAAAAAAATATATGTAGAAGGCACATACTCTCTGGCCATGGCAACTAAGAAAATCTCCTGCATGGTCTGCTTTCAAGTGAGATAGAGCAGACTTGAGTGCCTTCCTCACAAGGTATCTTTCTTGTTGAGATCCCTGCTGTTCTTGCATAGCAGTGGCTAGAGAAAATCAAGGATCGACAGAAAATCCACCTTCTACATATAAATTGAAGCTTTCATTGGGAAAAAGGCCTGTGAATGACCAAAAGAGTATGCAATGCACAGTGTGAAAACTGGATATCATTCATGGTAAGTGTGAATAGCAATATCAATACGAGCAAATGTCATGTTATCCCACTCAAGAAAAGCATTTCCTTCATCACCAACAAACTTCCTTTTAACTTGAAACCATAGCTTTGCCAGTCTGTGCTCATCAACACATCAAAAGAGGACTGTGATATCTGACAAGGTACAAAATCTTCAAAGTACAGAACCTACAATTGTTGCAACCAACAATGGCATAAACTGTCAGCTCAGTTGAATCATGATTAACTATAATATCACTGGACACGAAAAAGAATGCATATGGCTGTTGGCCTGTTGCTGCCCATCAGCCCATGTCCATGTTTGTTGGTTTTCAGTTTTACTTAGATGCTGAAAGCCTGAATCCTTCCAGTGATTATTTGCTTCATGCTGTAGTATGGCTGTTGGCCTGTTGCTGCCCATGCCCATGGGCATATCACGAATGGCTGTTTGCCTTGTTGAAAGCTTGAACCTGAAGCCATGTCCATGGGCGTGTAGTTATATATATGAAGGTTGATTGGTTCCTATAGCCCTGGACGATCAGGATGTCTGATTGACCGATCAGAGCCCGGTTAATCATCGGACTGGTCGTCGACTAATCGTGATTTGTCGGCTGATCGCCCCTCTGGCGATCAGGAGCGATCAGCCGATCTGAAAACATTGCTCCAGTAGAGTGTGTAAAGTAGGGGATGCGGAACTGTAGTCTGTAGATGACACCGTTTAACACTGTTTGCAGAGAGAAGTTTGAAATAGGGGATGAGATAGGAAATCTGCTGGAGATAGCCTTACACCAGGTGGTATCAGTTGGGGGTGAATGACTTATTGCTCCTAGCAGACTCTCATACTTGTGTTCCAACTGTACACCATTACAAGAAAGAAAAATGCAGATTATGGAGGAACGCTAATCTGTTTACAGTTCCGAAAGCTCCAATATGTGTGCGTGTGTGACATTGTAACCGAAATTTCTCATGTACTTCCTGTGCGTCCACAAATTTGTACATGAAGGGTTGGCAGTTGGCACATGCTGATATCTCATATAGTGTTCATAGATTCTTACAGAAATACATATCTCATGTAGTCAGGTAACTAAAATAGGTCTTTTAAATAAAATTTGCTGGGACTAAAGTTTAGTCCTCATTTTAGGATGGTGAATCAAATACAAACAAGTGTTCACACATTACAGTAAGCCCACATATCATAATCTTATGGTGACAATCACAACGTAACCTGAGTCTTTCTTGGCTTTCTTGTGCTCATTGTACTTTTCTTGCTTCTTGTTCCATGGCAAGCTATCAAATGACACCATAGGAATTATTGCATTCTTAGCTTTTGCCTTTGATATTGAACTTCATGGGAGAGGGCGGTCAACGAGGCTAGACATGGCGCAGCCCCAAGGCTGTCGTTCTGGCTTTAATCTTTACTAGATATGTGCCCGTGCGTTGCCACGGAAATAAAAAATAGTATAAAATATATATACGAAACGACAAGCATGGCGTATGCGGAGGGGAGGCAGGGGCACGGCGGGTGGGAGCCGCACCTTAGTAACCGGGAACTGGGAACTTGGCCACGTTCCTCGTTCCGGGAACGTTCGTTCCGTTCCGGGAACGTGGGAACAATCTCGTTCCAGTAGTGTTAAATCCTAGTTTTTGTAGCGTTCCGCGTACCACGTTCCCGTTCCTCGATCCCATCGATCCGGGAACCTGGTTACTAAGAGCCGCACGACACATTGCGTAGGTTTTTGCGATGGGGCGCACGGTGTGGTAGAGCCATCGTGGTGGAGGAGGTCGCGGAGTCATCGACGCAAATGTCATGAAGCTACAATAGCAGTTTACGGAGGTTGCGGAGGTCGCGTGCGGAGGTTGGCTATCCGACGCAGGTGGGTGGGGGTTTCGTGGAGTCAGAGCTCCGTGTACGCGGAGTCGGCGTGGATGTCGCTGAGGTTTCGCGGAAGCGGGGGGCACGAAGATGGTCTACACTATTGCCTTAATAGAAAGTAGAGAAGTAGAGATAGATAAAAAAATTGGTACATCAAACAGTTGAACAGGTGGGAATGAAGCCATGTTGGGCCAGCTGCCCCGCCCGCCGTACGGTAAAACAGAGGAGCAAAGTAGGCACACACGCATCGCCAGCGCGTGTGTGCCAGCCTGCCAGGTCCATCAGGCCCTAGCCTGACCAGGGGAGCCGCACTGGAGTGGACTGGACTGCCTACCGCGGGTACGAGCGCGAGTGGTGGTGGGCTCGTACACGTGCCTGGTGCCCGCGACGCGCGATCGCTCGCTGTTGCAGTTGTTCGTCTCGATCCTGCCGGCTCCGGGGCGGGCAGCCCGGTCGCTCACAAGTCCCACCGTATGGTCTGGCCAGCCCCGCACCCCCCTTCTGCCGGCATGGGGTGAGGCAGAAGGCAGCGGCACCAGCACCCACCGTCCGCGCTCTTCCTGCCCCGCCCCCACGCCTGGTCGCTAATTACGCGCACATGCCATCCGTCCGTCCACGCACACGGCGCACACCACCCGTCTGCCTCTGTTGCTGCGCCAGGACGCTACCCACGCAGGCGGGAGCTGGAGATCCTCTTCTCCGCCCGCTTTGCGCTGCCTTGTCTGCGCTCGATTCCCCGCGGCCTCCTCCCTCTCACACACGCCTTCCCTCCAGTGCCGCACCACGCCACCAAGGCCGACGGGCAGCCCACTCCTCTCGCTCCTCCACTCCACCTCTACCCTACGCGCTCTTTCTGCCGCCGAATCAACACAACTCATCACCCGGCCAGGGAAGAGAGATATTTTCTGCTCTGGCCCTATTTCTGTAGGGCGGGCGGGGGGAGGCGGCGAGGTGACATGACGGTTGCGACCTGGCACCGAAGACTTGCGTGAGGAGAAATTTGGAATTTTGCCATTATGGCAAGTGAGTTTCGCCAATTTACCATTATTTTAAAAGACTTCGCTTATATGCCATTTTCAAAGAAGACACATACGTTAAAATGCCTTTTGGCTATTTAATAAAACAAAAAATCGATTAAAAGAAGAACAGCAGAGATCGGCCAGACACAGCACCTTCCATGTCGACGGCCGCCACGGCCAGCATCGTCCAAGACCCCGGCCTGCCCTCCACGGCGCACACGGCCAGGCAAGATCAATCAAGGAAGGAAGCAGTTCCATCTGTGATCCCTTTTCAGGTAAAGGATGTACAATACCAACCAAGGAAGAGCTCAACTTCTCCTGTGATTTCTGTCCTAGTAAATGATGATACATAACGCTAGCCTCTTGTGGATCACTAACAGTTGCCATACCAGTTTAGATGAAGGATGCGCAAACCCAAGGCCCAAAGGAATCACTTGCAGCTCCAATTCGAGCAATTAGACCTTCAGTTAAGATTGATATTCCCGCTCAAGTTAAGGAAGCTTCAGCTAGTGCTAGCAGCGAATTGCCATCATCTGCTACGGACAATAATGCTGCTATGGAATGCAGTACATCATCAAAAATGTTCTTGGCAATAATGTTGCTGTAGAGAGCGAGGCAGTCGAGCGACGAGGAGCAGAGGACGCGGCGTCAGGCCCCTCTGCTCTTCATCCACCACCAGATCCAGTTGATGCCTCCCCACGCCGCGGGCGCCGTGAAGAAGCGCGGCCAGCCGTGACCCTCCGCTGGGGGATGGAACTGTAAGGGAGCTCTCGCAGGTTGTCCAGGAGCAGAAACGAGTCGTCCTGCTCCGTCGTCGGGCGGCGGCCACTATCGTCTGCGGTGCAGCTCAGCGGGTGAGACCTGGTGGTGCACCCGTCCACAAAGTACCCGCGCTGCCACTCGCAGGGTTTCGAAGGCTCGAATTCGTTGACGCAGGCACACGTGCCGGCGCTTGTGCAAACGCCGAAACGGACGCAGAAGAAGGCACTGGATCTGCAGTCGGACGGGAAGGTCCAGCGGGCCACCCAGCAGCCAGCGGAACTCGACCAGCTCCGTAGGCTCACCTGCCCCAGGTGCAGCTGCAGGTGCTCTGCCATGCCTGCGTCGTCCGCAGCCAGACCCGGACGGGTGTTCAGCAGCACCAGCGAGCTGCCGTTTCCTTGCGAAGACACCATCCACGCCGGGAAGGTCCCCCGATGGACGTCCCAGCCGTCGTTGGTGAGCACGAACCCGTCCCAGCCGTCGGTAGCCCCCTGTGGATGCCTCCAGCGCTTGCGCCACCATGGAGCGGTCACAGACGGAGGCTGGGGTTGGACGGCGGCGGTCGCGGATCCAGGCATCGCCGATGGGGGTGGGAGAGGGGAAGGGAGTGGGGAGGCCTCGAATCCCGGACACATCCATGGGGTGTTCTCGGATCCCTATCACGACGGACGCGACACGGGGCGAGGGGAGCATGGCGGCGGTCGCAGACGACTTCGGGAGACAGGGGCGGGGACGCGGGGACAGGCGAGGGCGCACGCAATTGAGTGGAGCAGAGGGGGAGGCGGGGGCACAAAAGTGGTCTACGTTACCTTCTTAATATCTTTACTAGAAAAAGGAAGCGCCCTATCGGGCGCTAAACACTTTATACAGTAGGAGAATAAATTAAACCATATGTTACACCTTATAGGACACATTTTAATGTGGCCGCAAAATTAGGCAAAGAAAGCCACAATGATTGTGGACCAACAAGCTTTAACAAGTAGAAATGATGTACATTGTCTCGACTACTAAACGATAGCTAAGCCACCGTAAGCTAAGTAAAAGCTCATATTCTTGTGGCTAATAAGAGATGCATGATCCAGAAACAAAGTATATATTGTCCTAATTCAAGTAGCAGTTTGTGCCTTCTAAATGTAAAATGGAACATTATGCAATAAAGCATACCTTCCTATACGCAGAACCAGTAGGGAACCATCCTTTCTTAGTTCTGCAATAAACTGCAATTGCAGATGTCACAACAAACTGGACATATCCAGTTAGGATTCTTCTTAACCTCTAACACACTCTCGCCATACCTGCATCTACTATAAAGTGTCAATCCAGAAACTACTAACTGTCAAGAGAAAAGAAAGCAGAGTTCAATTCACATTTACATGCATATTCATCTCATCGCCATCGAAGAAGCCATCATTGTATTGTGAAGTAAGTTCAACTGGAAAGTTGAGTAGTGCATAGTTTTGATGAGATGCCCCATGATAGACAATCTATGAAGACTTTGTTGCTATGTTTTCTGGTCGCTCGACCAGCTAGTCGAACTGGGGGAACGACTAGGCGACTAATCTCGATTAGTCGTCGACTAGGTCGACTAATCGACCTCTGGTCGACCTAGTCGTTTACTAGTCGTCCTGTTCATCCAGGACCTATGTATATACTATTATACTATATAGTATATTGTTATATAACTATATATGAAGGATAGGGTAAACATGACATGAATTCAGCAATACTGAATACTGATTTAAGAAATTGAGAGAAGATATTTGTTCATCCAATCCAAGTATCCAACTGAAAACAACAAAGAAACACTTACTAGTTACTAATACTACCAGTCCCAGATACAAGTCTACAGGAATAGGATGGACTACAAGAACAGAAACTCCAGAAGTCTAGAATGACAGAACACATACAAGGATGAAGAACAGAACTACAGAAAAGAATACCTCCAGAAGATGAACTCATGCTGACGAAGTCTGAAACCGCGCGCTGATGATCTAGGGCTGCGCGTGTCTGTGAACTAGGGCCGGTGAAGTCTGGATTCTCGAACCGCACGTTGATGATCGCCGGTAAAGTCTGGAACGAGAAGTCTAGAAGGAGACACTAGGAAAATAGAGAAGAAGAGAAGAAAAGGAAAGAGATCGAGATGCCAGGAAATTAGAAGATGTGAACCGTCGGGTAAGGGTTTATAGAGACGATGTTGGCATTCCATCTCCCTGTAGCCGGGCCGCATGCCAAAAACAGCCCACGAAATTTCAGGATCCTAAACCCTAGTCGTGCAGACTCGGCTGATCGAGTGACTAATCGCTCCTAGTCGTCGACTAGTCGGACGACCAAGGCGATTAGGTGCTCTGATCGGGTCGTATGTCCTAATCGAGCACCCTAAACCGACCAGCCCGACTAATCGCGACTAATCGCGATTAGTCGGACGACTTGAAAACAGAGCTTTGTTGCCGATAGAAAAGAACAAAATCCCCATCATTGAGATGCCTCTCCACCTAGGGAAATCCGACACAAAATGAATCGAAGACATAAAAAATTCCAATGACATTGTGTAGAAAAACAGCAGCTTCTACAACCAAAGTGAAGTTGATACTCACCTTGTAACCAAGCTCTAGATGTTGATCATTTCTTTTCTTCACATATTGAAGATCAAGCCTCTGACCATCGTCCATGATGATATATTTTGCACCGGTCTTCCCTGGGGGAGGGTGAGGCCCATATACGAAGGGTTCCGTCAATCTGAAATCATTGGATTTAGCTGCAAATGACCAGCAAAAGCACACTAAGTAAATAACATTTATCAATAAGAAAATTGGTTCACCTCTCATTATTATATGGATTGATAGTTTTAGGATATGTCAGGTTCAAAGCAGTACAACATGGTACGCCAAACTCATCAATATTTATGTTTGGATCTAGTGTGTAAACTGTATAGGCCGAGAAATGAACATACTTGCCCATTAAGTTTCCTCTAATGCGGCCTTCTATAGCTTTCAGTCTGCTGCAAATTGATTCAATAGGTCTTCCAGAACGCTGCGTGGCCTGTGCATTTCAACAAATAATTTTTCAATTGAGGGTCACTGTGTCCATCTGGCTGCAGTTTCCCCTCTCCATGGTCTCTGCATGCTCTATTTGAACCACTGATATTTGTCTCTACCAAAGAAGAAATAAATAAATAAATGGATAGTCAATAGCTGTTATCCCTAGAAACATGTTCCTCACACACCATAGACAAAACAAACCAGAATAACCTTTTAATGGATCGTTCCTATTCAGTGCTTCGGTACTCATTTTTTCTTTCGAACAGCAGAAAATTTTAATTTTTTTTATGGCAATGAAAAGAGACAACGAATGACAGCTTTATCAAAATGTCTTGTCCATTAATGGACAACTTTGAACCTTAATAGTGGATTGGCTAATTAACCAGTAGTCTACACTGATTATTCAACCAACAATGTAACAGCCTATTTGATTTACATGTAGCCATTCATTCACTCTATTCGTAAAAACTATACACTAATATATGCACAATCCAAATTTGCGCAGTCATATGTGAGCCATAAATATTGTGGAATCATAAATCTGTATTATAAAACTGTGCAGTCATATGTGCACACAAGAATCCAAAACACGAAGACACCTCTCATATGACTACTTTTTCTCTGCATACGTGATAGAGACCCTCCATCTGTAATTATGGTGTAGTATTTCCATATGGTATTAAAATATACAAGCATCAGTACTAATTTTATTTGATTGGATTAGATCAAGATTCTAATTATCTGTCTAGATTACTAATAGATTTTACTTTATTGGATTAGATTGGATTGGTTGGGGTGCAATTGCTGCAATCGGTTCTCTTAATTTGATGATTTCACTCGATTCGCTTAATTCTTTGCAGTAGATTAAAGGAGCCCTAGCTTTTGGAGGACGACCCAGCTGCCTTCAAAGTTCAAAAACAAAATGACGGTGGTGAGGGTGGACGAGAACCCTGCGCCGGATGGAGAGAACTCTCCCCTGGACGATGAGTACGTCTCGGCCGACGATGAGCACGTTGACAATGAAGACAAGGAGACCGATAGCATCGGCGACTACGAAAACCCTAGTGGGGCGCCCCAGTTGAAGAAGGGTCCTTGGTCGCCCGAAGAGGATAAGCGTCTTAAATACTACGTCGAGGTACACGGCGCGGGGAACTGGAATAAGGTGCAGAAGAATGCCATGCTCAACCGTTGTGGCAAGAGCTGCCGTCTCCGCTGGACCAACCACCTCAGGCCCGATCTTAAGAAGGAGCCTTTCGACGCTGAGGAAGAGGAAAAGATAATCAAGCTTTACATCAGGTGGGGCCCCAAGTGGTCCATGATGGCCTCATATGTAAGTGTTGCGCTCGCTGTTCTCCTGCAGTTTCCTGCTTACTTGCTGCATTTGCATTGAGAACTTCCTTTTCTGGTATCTAATATTGGGTTCCGTATCTAGTCTAACCCAGCTTGCTTTGGAATAAGAGGCTACAATGTTGCACCTGCTGCTGTTCTGCTTTTATGTAGTTTCGTTCACATTTTAGCAACACCTACTCTGTAGTCATTATCCTCACCTTTGCATTTCTATTTAGACAATTCATCATTTGCCATTTATAAGTTTACCTTTTCTCTTTCTCCTGGATTATACTTTAATATGTTAATCAATATCATTACCTTTGCATTTCTCTTTGGACAATTCATCATTTGCCATTTATAAGTTTGTTTGTTTCTCTTGCACCATCCTTTTAATACGTTAATCAATGCTCTGATATTCCCATATGCTTGAGAGCTTGTGCAATTATCATATCTTTTAACACTTTGAAGGTGTTCTTGTACTTTTTAGGTTGTTTTGTCTCTTACTAGATCTTAGCCTACATGACCTTTAAGATGCCAACACCATTGTAGCTGCAGTTAGCCAGTTACTTTTTAGGATGCCATACTTGATGTTGATGTTCATTTTACCTGTGTATTTTGAACATGGCACATGCCTCGAACCTTGCTACCTGTTGCTTTACTAACTTGATATGTGTGGCCAAGTATCCCTTGTTGGATTATTGATCGCGGTGGTAGATGTTGAATTTTGTAGTTAAACGTGGACAATGTCACTTTATATAACTATTCCATGGCTAGTTATGGGAAGTAGATATTGATGCTACTTTTAACTATTCTGATAAACTGAAATATCTTTCATTTGTGGTGTTTCTATTATTTGTGTTTTGAATGCATTTCATGTTTTTTCTTATTCTTCACTCACAGTAAATTTTACCTTGAATTTGTAAACCATTTTCACTAATTCAATTTTACCTTGTTGGACACAAACGTATTATGTTTATTTCAGTTGCCTGGCCGCACAGATAATGAAATAAAAAACTTTTGGAATACCAGAAAAAGGAGAAAACAGAGATGTGGTTCGCCTCTCCATCCAGAATATATGCTTTCTCAGCTTAGTCATAAAGACATGGATTGTGAAACTCCTGGAGAGTCACATGGCAAGAAACGGTCAAATGAGTGCTCAAAAGAAAAGGTTGTTGATGTGCAAGAACTTGTGGATGAGTTAATTGTATTTGAGCACCTTGACTATGGTAAGGATACAGTGTTTCCAACCAGACCTTTGAAATGCCATGCATCTACTAGTAGTGTGCAAATTCCTGGTGCCATTGAGAAAACCTTTTGTCCCACTGATTTGAACTATGTAATGACAAAGAATCAGTCGGTGCATGTTGGTAGTGCCATTGGCAGTGGCTATCCAGTATATGGTGGCAGACTCTCTACTTCAGGGACCATATTCGGTTCCATTCAGACAGAGATCCCTTCGATCCAAAGTTCCAGCTATAGCCCAAGTAATGACTGGTTGGCTCAATGTCCTTCGGCTTGCATTGAGCAACGGATTCCAATGGAATGCAATACAATATCTCAGTCAAAAGCTTACCTTATGATGCATTCTTCTTCAGCTTTCTGTGCCCCTGAACATGAGGCCTGTTCTGAAACTCAAGCTCCAAACTTATGTTCAGGTAAGTTTTCTTAAATGCTTTCTATCATCGCAATATTGTGAACTTGGTGTGCAAGACTTACTTTCGGTGTTTATAGGTTCAGATGCTGTTTTCAACCCCAGCCAGTGTTATCCAGTTGCTAGTTTTTCTGATCTTGGGATCTCGGATACACCACTAACAAAAGGTTTCTTGAATGATATAGCACTAGCAAGTTTGTTGAATGTTAATTTGAAGGACCAGTCACATCTCAACCGGCAGGAACCTACCAATGATACATCACTAGGAGGAGCAAGTTTCTTGAATGCTAATTTGAAGGACCAGTCACATCTCAACTGGCAGGAACATAGGAATGAGACATCACCAGTAGCAGGTTTATTGAATGCTAATTTGGAGGAGCAGTCACATCTCAACTGGCAGGAACCTAGGAATGAGTCATCACCAGAAGCAGGTTTCTTGAATGCTTATTTGGAGGAGCAGTCACATCTCAACTGGCCCTTGCAGGAACGTGAGACATGGACTGATAGAGACAAATGTTTTGACCAATGGTTTGATCCTTGTCACAAGCCTGACTTCCCATGTTCCTGAGCAGCAGTTTCCTCTACTGCACAACCAGGGCCAGAGTGAGCAACAACCAAGATATTCTTGTGAGCGTGATGGAAATTACATTTTAGTTCTCTGCCTTCGCTGTCTTAAGCTCTCTGAAGTATTGTCTTCGACTTTGCTGGGATGATGAGCTGCTGCCCCGAGACAACAACAGTCAGCCAGACCAAAATCACTTAAATAGTTTTAACAGTGTCTTAAGTTTTGTCTTGTTACCTGCTGTCTGGCGTCTGCCATGTTTTGTCCACTGTTAAACTTGTCTAATAATACCCTTTTAGGGCTAATTTGGAAAGCCTCAATGTCTTAAGTTTTGTCTTGGTACCTGCTGTCTGGCGTCTGCCATGTTTTGCCTAGACTCGGTTATTATCGAGTTGTGCACTGCAAAATAATTGTATCTCGTGCCGAGTCATATAGCTTGGGCCGGCTCTGATCACCTATACGTCGCACCAATCAGCTCACAGACTTGAGATGTGGAGGCGGCACCGACTTGTGCAATTGTGTTCCTGGACCTGGAACTGGAGGCCACTGGACGCTGATCGCCGGCGAACGGGCGAGGCAAGGCCACAACGAGGAGTGTGGCTAGCACTGTGAACTTGGCACAACGCATGAACATGAGGCTTTCGACAAGGTGAGAAGCATATTAAATTATAGTCTGTTTGGTTAATGAGTCAAGCCGACTTGTTACTTTAACGAGTCAGCTCGAACTCGTCCAAACCGGGTAGAGTTGGCTCGATATTCAACCCTAACTACCACGAGACTCTAAATATAACTCCTTTGAGGAGGATATAACACGCTCATGCATTGTTTTACATTGGTCCAACCAATACAGGCAAGGAACAATCGCACAGACCAATTAAACATACAGACATATTCATCTATCATCGTTTGAGCTCACAAGTTGGCTTGTTAACAAACTGAGCTGGCTCATTAACAAATTGAGCTGGGATGATAGTTCAGTTCATCAAAAAATTCAAATGAGCTAATCCGATTCGAGTCAAACCGAGCGAGTCGATGAGCCACGAGTATTTCATGCAGCCCTAATCACAATTCAGGTGTTACTCGGTTAAAGGATAGAGTTGAAGATTCTGTTATGTGCTGTAGCAGTAATTAATATAATAGATGATGTTGTTATGTCTTTCTCTTATTTTTTTCCTTTGGTTGTGTACACCCTAGCTGTCGTTTAAAAAACTCAACTAAAAAGTGGTGAGCCGCTTCATAAAGTGTGTCGACACGGTGGACAGAAGATCTATTAGCCAAGAATCCTTGTCCAAATCTTGCTTAATGGTTCTTTTTTTTAGCACTCGGAACAGCCAAAAATTCATGTATTGATACTGCTACAATCATAAGAACGGTGGACAGAAGAGCTATAAGAGCTACAACAATTAAAAAAAGGGATAATTCCCTAACAGTTTGGTATTGCTATATCCATATGGTTCTGAACCCTCCTTGTCACTGACAACTAGAACTTGATAAAGTCCTCTGAATGACATGGCTGAATTTCAGCATCGTCAGACTTCCTCACCGTTATCTTGCCATTGTCGATACCATCTAGTAGAAGCGTAAGGTCTTCGTCTGGTACACCAGACAAATTCAGAGGCATGGCATTATTAGAAACTATCAATAGTTCACATAGGGGGCTAGCTCTCCTCAACAAAAAACCCAATAGCTGCACCTCGGTAGGGCGCCAATTGAAGTTCATGACCTTCACCATCACAAGGTTGTCAAAACTATAGCCATCCTGAGATGGCTCTTCCATCACCTCATCAATGGGACCTTTCACGGGCACATGACTGAAGGCCGGGAGCTACAAAGATGAACCATAACCATTTCAGAAGAATTATAATTCGAGAAGAATTCAGATGTAGATGAAATTAAAAAAAAAGACAGGACGATGACTATGAAGCAAAGAAAATTAGAAAAGACACACCAAAGGTGTTGGTTAACCTGCACAAAGATCCTCTCCAGATTAGGACATCGGCAGGTCTTGAGGAACACGTAGAGGTCAGCTAGGTTGACAGCTTCCATGTCTAACATGAGCAGCTGAAGCTCTCTCAAACTGCGTAAGTTGCGAGTAGGGAACGGGGCACCGTCATTTGGCATTGGCAAGGAATATGATGCAACCTAAAATAAAAAAATAAAAAGGCACGATTAGCTAGACACATACTATGATCTTGTTTCCTTCTTGGTTTATGGAATATCAAGAAACTTAACGGTGCAGGAGAGGAGACCACAGAATCAGTATGGAGAAAGAAAAGGGTTACCTGGAGGGCATTGGAACAGATGGTGAGAACGTTGAGGCCTGGTAAATTCTTGGGGATAGCAAATCTCAGATTATCGGCATTGTGCTGGCTTGTTCCTTCTAGCCGGTTGGCAGACCGAATATAAAGATCAGCAAGCGCGGTGGCTTGCAATGGAAGGTAGAAGGGCCTGCTGCGGACGTCGCCGCTGTAACGGAAGGAGCGAAGGTTAGGCGCCAGCCTCAACCACAGTTTGGAATACCCGCCGCACTCCGCGACGGTGACATTCCTGACGGTCGGCGGCACAAACAATCTTTGAGCGCCGCAGCTGATGACGCAGCCTCGCAGGTCGAGAGTGAGCAGGCTGGGGCACAGCCCCATCATCTTTGCGAAGCACACATTAATGCAGACTAGGTAGAGCTGGATGACCTCGAGAGCGCGGAACGGCTGGGCGCCCCTGTAGTACATGTTGGAGATGTTGATGCGGCGGAGCGAGAGGCGCACGAGGGTCGGGCTCGACAGCGGCAGGTGGAAGTTGAGGTTCTCGTTCTTCTTGATGCCCTTCCGTGTCTCGACGTGGAGGTCCTGGACGCGGCGGTCGGTGGCGTACCTCATGAAGCGCCGGAGCTCCGAGGACCTGAGCCCAGTCTCGACGACGAGGGAGAAACGGTCCATCGGGGGGAGCGGTCGCCGCTGCTGCTCAAACTTGTGCAGCTCTCTCCTCGGGCCGGCACCTCGGCGGAGGTGCACCTCGCCCTCGGCGGGGTCGCGGTGCGACCACCGGCGCTTCCACAGGCCGTGCCACTCGCGCGAGAGCGCCCCCGTGCGGATGGCGTACTTGAGGGGGAGGTGCGTCAGGATGAGATACCGCAGGTCGTTGGGCAGCACCGAGGAGTGGTCCAAAGGGATCGGATCCGCATCCGCACCCACCGCCTCGCATCCGTCCCCTTGCTCATCCGCCCTCTGCTTCTTCGCTCCGCTGCCGCTGCCGCCGCCGCCGTCGGGGCCGATCACCATTTCCCGCTCGTTCCCCAATTCCAATTTGAGGAAAACCCTGGGCGCGAATAGAGGCGACTGCGATGATTTTGATCCGCGCAGCCTGACAGCGAACAGCGTCCGTGAAGCGATCAGCTCAGCATGCGCATTGCGCCGTATAAATGTCATATACAACGTGGAAGAAAGTAGATGTGCATATTGCTTTTTTTAATGAAGAATTGATGTTATAATAAAGGGTAAATGTCACGTGGGCTATTCGCTTCGAATTAAAGCCAATTATTTAAACTGCTAAAATTGCAATTTATAGTGACAAAAATAATGTAGAAGTAGTATAAGACGATACGGATTAAAGACAAACAAATAAGCTGATAGTTTCCAAATCGTGTATTCAAAGTAAATTATGAGGTGTTATCTTGAGTTTACAGCAGGACCACACCACACATGAGGTGTTTAAATAACATTTGTAGATGAACATTTTTCTTTTAATATGAATGCAGAACACATTAGCCATGAAGGTAGAACATTTTGTTTTTATAAATCCGGACAACATTCTAGGTTCAAAAGAAAATTGTTCTAGGCCTAAAGATTTATTTTCTATGCTGACGATTAAAAAATCCATCGCACTAATCAACCAAAGTTTTGCGGTAAAAAACACCGAACAACCATATATCCTATAACGTTCTTTGTTTTCCACAAAATTATTCGTACAACTTTAATTTGTTGAAAGTTGCAAAAGGCACGGAAGGATCACAAATCTCACAGCTTTCATTCTTTAGAAAGACTAATTAGTTACTCGTGCATGCTACGGTTTATGTATATTATTTTAGGTAGACATTGCTAGTGGCAGATTCAGGATCCATCTTAGGGTATGTTCGGTTCTACCCTAATCCATATGGATTAAGAGAGATTGAGGAGTTTTTAATCTCTAGTAAGTCATAATCCTCCCCAATTCGTATCAATCCCCTTCAATCCATATGGATTGAAATTAACCGAACAAACCCTTAGGGCTTGTTCGGTTCTACTCCAATCCATATGGATTAAGGGGGATTAAGGGAGTTTTAATCCCTAGTACGTCAAAATCCCCTTCAATCCGTATTAATCCACTCCAATTCATATGGATTGAAAATAACCGAACAAACCCTTAAGGGAAGCTAGAGGTTAATTATCTCTTTTTTTTCTCCTCTTCTTAATCTTTTTTCCTCTTCTTCCTTCTTCTTTTTTTTCCTTCTTATCTTCCTCCTATTTTCTCTTCCTCCTCTTCTTCCTTCTCTTCTTCCTCCCTCTCTCTTCGTCCTCCATTATTTTTCCAGGCGCAGGGGACCTCGAGTCCGCCTTGATCCGCCACTAGACATTGCTTAAATGAAATAGTTATTCAAATACGATCTAAACCCATAAATTAGGTTAGTGTGAATGTTAGAAGAACAAGTTTTCTCACTTAAATAGTTATTCAAGTACATGATGTGAGGTTAGAAGAACAAGTACATGATGTGAGGTTAGAAGAACAAGTTTTCTCACTTTTTTTCACGCCCACGGGATCAAGGACGGTGAAAGAGAAGGTATTGTATTATAGATTGTCGTGCATGGACAGCCTTCTCGATCTGTAATGCTGGCCTGGCTCAACACAGTTTTATTTTTTTATTTTCTAATTATTAGTGCATATATGTTTACAATATATATCCTTTGTACAACGCAAACCAACATGAGTTGCAGTGGTTAGAGACAAGCGTTATGTTCCTTGTGACCATTATCTGAATCCCAATGGGCGCGCTCCATTTTTTGATTATTTTATTGGGCACGGGGGATGCGGGGCGACGTTCGCTGAGCGCGTGGGAAGGGGTACGATGCACGACGAAACTTTCACCGGACTGACTGCAACCGTTTCCCCTAAATTTTCCCCCCTAAATGTTACTATGCAGCCACGTCAGCAAGATTTCATCCCCTATATTCACTCGTCCCGCAACTGTTCCCCCTAAATTTTCCCCTATATATCCCTCTACTCATTAAATATACATTTCCATACAACTAACTTAACCAACTTCATTTTTTATTTTCATTTTATTTATTTGCACACGTCGGACATTTTGCGCATGTTTAAAAAAAATTAAAATAATTATTTGTAGCATTTAAATAGCGCAAAATATATATCACACAATTGCATTTAAAAATAAATTCGTAATTGCAAACTTTTGTGCTCAACTATGGTCCGTCTTAAGTTTTGAAATATATTCGTACGCAATATATAAAAACCACGCGTACGGTACAAGCAAATTGGACGAGTCGTGCGCGGCAAGCCGCACTTGTCTTGCAATGAACGCCACACTTGGCTTTCAACGCAAGACACTTGCTTCCCCCTGAAGCCACATTGGTCTCCCCTATATATATGCAATCCATCTCTTGACATATGCACCCACAAAGTCTAGTTGTTCAACATTTTAGCCATTTCACGGTATGTCTCACAGGCATAGGGATCATGATTCTGATTCGAGTGATAGTGACGACGAAACACTTATGCTGGTCAATCTTCTTACCCTCAACATAGAGGCCAGACGCCTTCACCGACGACGGTCCCGTTTACCTCGCCGCGTCATTCACAGGGATCATTTTGCTGGAGAAAATCTTATCCACCATCACTACTTCGGGCCGAACCCAGGGGCCGAACCCAGTGTATCCACCCCACGTGTTTCGTAGAAGGTATGCACTAAATGGTATTCGAAGACTTTTGATATTTGCAAATTATTTGCTACTATCGTATGTTGATATATTAGGTTCCGCATGAGTAGGCCTCTCTTTCTCCGTATCTTGCAAGGACTTCAACAACAGGATTCGTACTTTACACAACGGGTTGACGCAACAGGCATGCCAGGACTAGGTCCCCTACAAAAAGTATGTGCGGCAATGCGGGTACTTGCATATGGGTTACCTTCTGATGCAGTAGACGAGTACATTCAAATTGGCGAGTCCACAGCTAGGGACTGCCTTCACCATTTTTGTCGAGCAATCATTGCATACTTTAGTGGGTGGTATCTACGAATTCCTAACGAAGCTGACATAACCCGCATCATGCACCGTAGCGAATCAAGGGGTTTTCCTGGTATGTTGGGTTCTATAGATTGCATGCATTGGGAGTGGCGGAACTGTTCTACGTCTTGGCGTGGTCAGTTTTGTGGCAGAAATGGTCAACCTTCCATGATACTAGAAGCGGTAGCAACGTATGATCTTTGGATTTGGCATGCTTTTTTTGGCATGCCAGGGACAAACAACGACGTCAACATGCTGCACCGATCACCTGTATTCGACCCCATGACAACCGGTCGAATGCCACCAGTCAATTACACAATCAATGGTAATGCTTACAACTTCGGTTATTACCTAGCTGATGGTATTTATCCGAACTGGCCAACTTTTGTAAAAGCAATCAGACATCCATATGAGCAAAAGAAAGTATATTTCACACAGATGCAGGAAAGTTGTCGAAAGGATATTGAGCGTGCATTTGGAGTTCTTCAAGCTCGGTGGGCGGTGCTGCGAGGTCCAGCGTATGGTTGGGATCGTAATCGTTTAACTGAGATAATCACAGCTTGCATCATCATGCACAACATGATTGTCGAAGACGAAGGGGCGTTTGCTGCTAATATTGATTTTGGAGACAACACTTCAGGCATTCAACCATCTCAACTCATTGCAGAAGGTAGGGCCGAATGGGTGATAAACCACTTCGATCTGCGTCGCCAAGATAGATCGTGCTCCCTCCAAAATGATCTTGTCGAGCATTTGTGGGCTTGACGTGGTACCATGTAAATATTTCTATTCATTGCTACGTTCTTTGTATTGTGCACTGTCCTGTCCTACTTATGCGTGTTCAAATAAATATCCGGAATTATATGAATCATGTTTCGCCAATTTGCTTAGTAACTATGTACATTCATAACTAGTACGTTGTCATGTACACAATAAAATTTGAAAATGACTACACACATGAGTCCGGGTGCCACGAAGACCATAACATTTGCAATGAAAACAAAGTAGCCGTATTTTTTTGACCGACAAGGCCATGACAAACTAATGCAACAAATTATAATCAAAATGTTCACAGCACGCAGACAAACTTATTTTGGTTTACAAGCTGAGACAACATCAGCGACAGCACAATTGTCCTTCACGACTTATGGTTCCAACAAGAATATAATGGTTTCACAAACATATTTGTCAAAACTTAAACAAATAACGCAAACCGGGTTCGTTCTCAAGCTCAAGTTTTCAGGCACCGAACAAAGCGTTTACTCAAACCTAAATATGAATTGTTGCAACTTTTTTTTTGTTCTTTCATCATAATCCATACTTCTGGATCCACATCTTCATTTGTTGCCTCTAGCCTTTCCAATCTCTTTTCGGCCGAAGCCAGTTCTTCAAGTTTCAATTCCCTTTTTCGAATGATTACCTTTTCTGCTTCCAATTGCAACATCTGTTTCTCTATTTCCCTGTCTTCTTCGGAGCACTTTTCTTTCTTTTCCCCCTTTTCTATGGACCTCTGAATTTGTTTTTCAGTTATTTCTTGCAAACGGCTAAGGTATTCTGGAGATGAACAAGAAGCTGATTTCTTTCTCTCCGATTTACTGTAATCACGACCACGCGGCCGTTTTCCTGTCAAACCAGCAGATGCACTATCAGTTTCATTTGCATGTTTAGATGGAGTACCTGTAGATCCAATTGGATTTGCATTCAATCCTCAGAACGAATGTCCACTACAGATGCTCTCCCATTTGGGTTCGCCCCTTCAGTTGGTGCCAGCAATGCATGTAATGGAAAGGTTTGTTCTCCTCATGTGCAAACAATGTTACCGCCTTCGATGTCTGTACAAAATGTTGTTTGATTACAATATTGTGCCAACAATATCACGTGTCATATGAACATGGATAATACTGTGTGTAAAAAGGGTTACCTTGTCGTCATCAGTTAGGCCACTTTGTTTCTCCCTTAGAACTCTTGAGTAGTAGCCAGAGAACTTACTAACATCTGCTCTAATCTTGTCCCATCTGCTGCTAAGGGCTCTGTTAACTCTATAAGGAAACTTGCCCCTTTGTTCGTTGTATCTTTTTTCAATTCGAGCCCAAAGCCCCTCCCTACGTTGGCCAGTGTGCACAACAGGGTCACTGCTTATTTGCAACCAGGTTGTGCAAAGGAGAAGATCTTCAGGTCCAGTAAAGTTTTGTTCCTTAGACTTCTTATGTTTCTGCAGAGGAGGTGCATTCTTTTCTGGACTGTTGATGTCGTGAACACTGTGTTCAGCATCTGAGTCCAAGTTCACAGGTAATGAAGGTATAGTATTGGAACCCTGCAATGGTGTACTAGTATTGGAAGGTGGAATGGACTCAGCAAAAGGATTGCCTTCAGCTGACCCAAGAGGATTCCTCACAAAGTTCAAGTAATGATTCCAGTACATTGCTGATTGTGAGGCTGGAATCATGTTAGATTGGGAAGTAGTATTTCCTGTCTGCATGGGCGCCCACATTGTTGTCGGACCTTGAGCAGGGTTTGGAAAACTGAGGTTTCCCATAAAGTTACAATCCATACCACTCTGCTGCATGTAACCCGTAGGCCACATAGGGTGTGGAGGAGGAAACTGCTGGCCACTTGAGGCATTTGACATGGGCTGCGATGAAGTGGCATTGTTTGCTGGGTCCATTCTAGTAATTGTGGAGATGGGACAAATTTAGTTATATGCTCTAAACTTATTCAAATGTACAGAAGCAGTTGAACAAATGAAGTATGTAAGAACCATTTAACTGACCACAGTAAAAATAAGAGGGTCCCATTCACGGTTTCAGTAGGAAACCATGGACATAATAACAAATAGTACTGAACATAGTTCACACACTACACAATTCCTTACATCATAGATGCTACTTAATGTCCCTAGGTACCACTTAGACTTAGACATACATGACATATGGTAGTTCAAAAGCATGTCATGTACCTAACACTGGAATACATGTACCTAATACATATTCCAGTAGCTATTACGGGTAGACCTATCCGAATCACTGAAGTACCATTCGTCACTGACGTCGGGGCAATAGAACTCCTCTTCTTCAACAGAAGGATCAGTAACTGTTGGAGGGGGTGACGGAGAGGGAGGTTCAACAATGATGTCATCCCACTCGTACTTAGCTATTTCTGGAAAGGCTTGGACTTTTGCCTCTAAGGCATCCTGCTGAAGCAACTCTAGTTTTTCTTTCATGGCAAACAATGTCCTAGCTAGGATCTCTTCATCATGCATGTGGTCTACTGCATGATCAACTAACCCCCCCAGGGATTTTGTGGCATCCTCTGCACAGTCTACAAGGACTTTCAACAAACCCTTCATCTTATCTTCTGTCGAGGATGCCATGATCAAATGCGCTGCAAACATTTCATATATGAAGTAACATGTGCAAACCCTTAAAAAGCAGAAGCATTCAAGGAATGAATAAAGTTCCCACAAAATAGTGCCTACAAAATTGTATGCACCGGCATGGATTCATAAAAAAAGCAACAACATTACAAACTTGTATCAAATATAAGGGAACTGTATGTAACAGAGCTTGCAAAGTAGTGAAAATGCGCTAACATGTATATATCATAATGATGAAGAAAGAAAGCAGGCAAATGAATCTTAAGGCGTATGAAAAACATGTAAATGTCCATAATTTAGTGACGAAGTAAAATGAAGATGACATATGACTTGTACAGTTCGATGCATAAACCAAACAGACACATGAAAACAATAAATTTGTCAGTACCACTTAAATATTTGTTGGCAGGTACTTGTGTTATGAATGAAACACAAGTTCAAGTCTTGAACATTACATATGTTTGTGGGTCAAACACATGTTCAGGCAGACACATGATCAGGCAGATAATCATAGTCAAAGGTAAATGAACATGTCATGAATTGTACCGAACAATTCATGAACATACGTGTATTCCATGCAACCACAATGAATTGTGAACTAATCAGGTTGTCAGTGGAATGACATATATTGTGAAGACTACAATGCTATGAAATGGTAACATTGGACAGAAACGCCAGAAATACAAGTTGTTGACTTAATAAATATCTGCTTCAGTGGATTGAACATCACTGGGGAAATGCAGTAGACTGGCATGGCTAATGTTAGGATAGGAGGTTGCAAACCTTGCTTGCATTGGCAACTAAGGGTGAACTCAAAAATTGGAGGGGGCGTCTCCATCTCCTAGAAACAATACGCCCAAAGAAGGGTACAAAGTTTGTTCCACCAGGTGGCTAAATCGTAGGATGAACAATGTAACAAGTTGATAGCTCAAACTACAAGTGTCGATCTGGTAAAGTCGTATGGGCTGGGCAAAATAAACTAGGATTTTTGAACAAAACCATTGGTGTTCTAAATCATTCTTGAATGAAGTATTCATATGACGGGGTAGAAGATGGTATACCTCAAGATGGGAGGATCTCGCCCGGAAGACGGCGAATCGAAGAAAAAAACGAGTGCTGTTCGAAATCAATCGTCAAATAAGTATTGATTTGACGAGGTTGAACAAGGTAATACCTTAAGAAGGGGAGATCTCGGCCGCAACACGCCGAATCGAAGCGTCTCCGTGTGGATCTGATGGAGCCGTCGAAGGTCGGATACGGAAGGCAACGAATCGGTCGCGAGGTACCTCGTGCGAAGCGGATTTGACCCCTCTTTGTCTTCGGTCGCGAACGGCACTGCGTGGTCACGAAGTCGAGTTCCTCTTCTGCGCAACTGAGCGAGGCCGGGGCCGACTCCACAGGCCGACGGGAGATCTGCCGCCGCGTCGCCGCGCAAAATCGCCCTTCCGCGGACGGTTCGAGGCGAAGCGAGGTGGAGCGGGAAGTTTCCGTTGTCTGCCGCGGTCGGCTCCGTCCGCGCGAAGGAGGCGAGGGGGCGGCTACAGTCATCCCCTGCATGTGGCGTGAGAGAGAAGAGTGCGGCGAGGAAGAGGAGAGTGTAGCGCTCGCCGCTGCGGGAGATAGGGGAACACTGTTGCCTCTACAGCATGAACAGTATTAGGGTAGGGGACGGGTAGGGTGCGACGCTGCGGGCAGTCTTACATGTGTTTTGCTGGGCGCGTGGGGTGTAGTGATGTTTCCATAACTTCTAATTTTTGAAAGACGCCAAGTTATACCGACAAACTTTTATGCTTAATACTTTAAGAAACATAATTTATCAATACAATTCCTTAAAATCTACAAAATTTTATGTGTAACATTATGCCCGAATAAAACTTATCATCATCATTTTTTTACCATATCTTTTTTATATTATATATTTTATAAATAACGTAATTTATACGTATAGTTTTTTATTATCTAACATTTTTTTAGTTAGTTTAAATAACATAATCATCATTTTTTTACCTAGGGGGGAGTGAATATGCCTACTTAGAATTATCTTAATATATGCGACGGTTAGTAAAAGGTGTATTTTTTTTCTTTTTGGAAGCTTTCAGACAGGCTACAGATACGTTAATCGGTTGCCTCTTGTCCTAATATATCTAGGGTCTTTCTCATAACTTTTGAAGACATGCATATATTTTCCATACTTTAGAAAGCTTTTTTTTTGCGCATTGTTTTTTAATTAAAAAATGTCACGTTGATGAGGAGGTCACCTTGTGGTGGATACACACAACTGGCAACACACCCACCCGAAATTATGCAATCGTTTCAAAATCGTAGGAAAATGAAGAACAGGAAAACCTGAGATGAAAGCCCATTTTCAGTCCACGGGAAAAATCATCCATGTATTCATTTCATAGGAGTTTTGCATTGAGTTTATATATACCGTAAGAAAGTCGGGCTTGGGAGAGGCCCAGACCAAAAAAGAGAGACCCAAACAGGGATGAAACAACTCACTGCAGGCCGAGGCCCAAAAAGAATCATGGACCACACGCATGGCATGAGCATGACTGCTACGCCCGTCGTCAGTCGTCACAACTCACGACTCGTCGCCCGTGCTTTGGCTTCGTTCCCAGCTCCCACGTGCGTAAACGCAGGCTGAATGGAAGCAGTGTGCAAGTGAGGGATCTGGATCTGGAGAGAGCGACGACCCAGCAACAGCGGCCGCAGTCCCGTACGTTTGAAAAGCAAAAGCAAGCAAGCCGGCATTGGATCACCAAACGGGGGTGCATCTGCTAACTGGACATCCTAAATCGAGGCTGCAGCTGCAAGCTTTTGGATCCAGTGGCAGCTCATTGGCAAGACAACGGATCAGTCTTTTTACGAGTTCTAGTTCGAGCTAGAACTAGGGAGTAATGGTCTCTAAATTTTAAACTATATAATCTAATGATCGGATTGTATTTGGATGAGCCCAAATTCTATTTGTTTTTGAATTAAAATTAATTAAGGGCTCAGACAAAATCGAGATGAAACATTTGAATCGTGGCCAGCTAGCTGTCTGGTAGCCGGTTTGGGTCGTTGGTTGCGTGCAGCTGGTAGCAGTTTCATTTCATTCACCCCTGGAGAGGAGAGACAGGGATTGGATCCCGAGGCGAGGAGGGCGGCCACTCGGCCAGGGCACAGGGCAGCTAGCGCGCCGCCGCCGCCGGCCACGCCCACGCGCGCGCGCGCGTGGTCGTCACGGCATGTAGTACGTCGCACTCTCACGTACGTGCGCCTGAATACTATGAACTCACTGCACAGTGCCACTGGCCAGCGCACGCTGCCTACCTAGCCTAGTGCCAACCGCGCGTCAAGTACTTTCTACTCTACTCTACTCGAGGACATGAAGAGGCTAGGTTTCCGTGTACTGTATGTATGTACGTACGTACGTACGTACATGGTAGTATATATACCGGCCGGCACCGTCTCTGTCGAGATACGTACCCCCGTCGATCACTTACCGGCCCGCTTTTGAAACGGCAGGGGCCGTAGAGCAGCAGCACCGTATATATAGTACCCCTGTCTGTGTACTAGGCCAGGACAGTTGAAGCCACACATGCGCTCGCAGGGACAGGCGCTGAAAACGCGACGCTAGCTCAAACACATACGCGTACTACGTACCCTGTTCTTCGATCGATCCAGCTACGCTACTCTATACACACGCTAGCTCACGGACCTTCTTTCTTGCTTTGTACTGCTGGTATTTTAGTATACAATACGTACGATACGAGTGTGTGTACGCATGCACTACTTACATACATAGACGACTATGCATGCATGTACCGTACGTGCGGACACACACGGATCATTAATCGCATTCAACGTACGTATGTTTACGCAGCTTTTTTTCCCTTCTTTGTGCAGTGGCGGCACGGAGACAATCAATCAGGCCGGAGATAGCACGTACGCGTATAGGACGAAGAATGGCAGCACTAGGTCTGGGGGCCGCCTATACTATACTATACGGCCTGACGAAATACCAAGCGACGTACGCGACGTGCGTAGCGTACGCGCGCGAATGATAAGCTCATCATCACTCCGCACGGCATCGTCCTATTCCTGCGTGCATATATATCCTGCAGCTAGCTGTCTGCATGCAGACCTGTTGCAAGCTCGACTGTCACTGCAGCTAGCGAGAGGGGACGACAGCAGCACTACTAGGGATAGGGAGGGACCCCTGCTGCTAGTGCTGATCGGCATCTAGCTACGCGCGCCATGTCGCGATAGATATTGCCGGCACGTACTGTTGCCCTGATGTGGCCATGGTGGTGACGTGTGGTTGGCCGGCCGTTGCCCCGCGCGCTGTTCTTTGGTTGGTTGGGTGGGTCACGCACCCTGTCATGGGCACGCGCGCGTACGAGCAGCAGGCCATTAACCCCGTGACGTGACGTGACGTGACCGCTCCGTTACAGCTTACCAAACATAGAACAGAGTGACTCCGTTCCTACAATCAAAGATGGAACGGCTCTGTTCTACTTGACTCTTGAACCAAACACTACCTTACTAACTTTTGCGCGGTGAAAAGCGTGGCCGCCGGGGCGTGGTGCTGGTGGTGCGGTGTCCATGCCTGCTTTCTCCCGATCCGACGGTGTCCGTGCACGACGCGAGCGTGTGTCCAAGTGGCCCAGTTGCCCTTGCCCGGGTCGGCCGGCCCCCGAGCGAGCGAGGACGACGGACAGCTCGGCACCAGAGAATTAGTTCAGGAAAAAGAAAAAATTGGTGGAGCTCAGCTGTAAACAAGAATATTTGCAGCCCTTTATAAAAAAAATTATAAGGATAGACTCCATCCGTAGCAGTAATAACATAAACGTTATCTGGTGAACATGTAGATGAGATCTATCCTTCTTTTTGTGAGGGGCTATAAATATTCTGGTTTACAGTCGGCCTGCAACAAAAATTTTTTCCCTTCACGGTTGGGTTGGGCTGAGTTTACTCGTCCTCTTCCGATCCGGTTTAATGCATGACGATGTCCCTAGCTAGCATACCCGGCCCTGCTGACAATTAAGCAACAGCACGCCGCACGACAGGTGGACTCGATCGTGGGCTGCCGACACCAGCTAGCGAGAGACAAGACAGCGAAAGCGATCCGTCGTTGTCGGCGGCCGCCCGCCCGGCGGGGAGAAGTTAGAACAGCTAGCGACGCGACTGCAGATGGTGCAGCGGTCTGCTAGCTTGGCCGGCCGTCATGCATAATCATTCATCATATTCATAGCCTTATTAAGTTCCTGTTTGTTTCAACTTATAAATTATATAATCTAAATTATAATCTAGATTATATAATCTGGATTATTTACTTTAGATTAAATAAGCTAGGTGCTGTTGTTTGTTAGCTCAGATTATTTGGACTCGACTTATTATTCATATGCATACAAATACAACAATAACTTTGACTGTTTTATTTGTCTGATGGGTGAGAATGACTATGAACAGGTGGATGACAATTGTAAGTAATTTTAATCAACTTGTCATGGGTAGTGAGTCTTTCATAAAAAAAATAAGCTGAAATAAGCACCCTTTGATGAGCTTATAGGATTATCATAATCTCACGTGCTAGATTATATAATTTTATCAGATAAGTTGCTTGTTTGTTTCCTCACTAGCTTATTTATATTGGATTATATAATCTATATAGATTATAATCTCAAACAAACAAGGCCTAAGTATTGATGAGTAGTCGTCGGAAGAGTCAGCTCTAGTCCATCCGCACGCACGAGTACGAAAGAGGGAGGCAGAGGCACACATGCATGTCATTGTCAACCAGCAGCAGCAGCAGCAGCAGCTAGATCATCCATCGATCCCGTCGTCTTATAAATTCTTAATCCGCAAATATATATGCCGCGGCCGGTTCGTTAATTAACCCAGGCAGGTGTACGTCTCGACGACTCTGCTATGCGGTAACGGAACTTGGGAGCTGCAGGGAAGAAGAGTCACCGTCCATGGATGAAGTCTTCCCTGTCGTGACCACGTGAAAGCTGCGGCATCAACGCTGCTTAGCCCCGTGATGTTGTCCAATGCAATCTGGACGACATGACTCTGTGCAAAAAAAAAAGTATTACTGTTGTTGTATGATATGCGATGGAAACAACAGCACTTTTTTAGATTTAGTGCGTGGTACCGTTTGTCTGTTTTGCCTGCTTTGTTTGCTTCTGATCCCGATCGAGAGAGAGAGGGAAAACATGAAATTGAAGAGAGAGAGAGAGAACGGCTACGCGAGACTGTTGGCGCCGATTCGGATGCCAATCACTACGTTGAGATCCGGACGTCAGAGGCCGGACGGTCCGCGACCTGGCGCAGGGCTCGGGTTTCCTGCTTGACAAGCTGGACGGTCCGCGCGTGCGAGGTGGTGGAGTTCGCCAATGGCGCCTGAATCTCGCTCCCGGAAGGAACCCCGTCGGGTAGGAGAGATCCTAGATGTTGTCTAGGGTCGACAGGCCACTCTAGACACTTCTAAATCGACGTAGAGCCGAAGAGAAGCGAAGGGTGCATATATAAAACAGGCATACCGCATAAGCATAACTTCTCGATGAAAGTGTACCTTGTTTCAGCATCCAACAGCCTCCGACTTAGGTAGGTTACCACATGCTCCTTTCCTTCGGTCTCTTGCGTCAGAACAACTCTAATAACTTTATCTTCAACTGCAATGTATAATCTGAACGGTACTCCTACCTGTAACGCTTTTAACACAGAAGCCAAAGACAGATACTTTATAATGAGATCAAACGATTCCTGTTGTTGTGCCCCCAGGTGAATTCGACATCATTTTTAAGTCGAAGGATAGGAATGAAGGCATCAATCTTTCAGCTAGGTTAGAAATAAACCTCCGTAAATAATTTACCTTGCCGAGAAACTTCTGTACTTCAAGCTTACATGTCAGAGGTCCCACATTCCGAATGGATTTAATTCGATCAAGGTGTATCTCTATATCATGTTCATGAATGATGAATCATAAGAACTTATCAGCCGACACTCCAAAAGCACATTTACGTGGGTTCATTTTCAGACCATATCGACGTATTTTATCAAAGGCTTTGCGCAAATCAGCTATATGAGAACTAAACTCAGTCGATTTGATTACAATATCATCATTGTAGACTTCCACAGTGTTTCCCAACAGCTCGTGAAAGATCAAATTCATAGCCCTCTGATAAGTAGCACTAGTATTTTTCAGACAAAATGTTATGACAATCCACTTAAATAAACCAATGAAACCTGAACATATAAAGGCCGTTTTAGACGCATCTTCCTCGGCCATGAAAATCTGATTATATCTAGCATTACCATCAAGAAAGCTAATAATTCTATTTCATGGCGCATTATTGATCAACATGTCGACTATGGCCTATGGGCATGGGATATTCATCTTTAGGAGTTGCTCTATTCAAATTGCGAAAATTAATGCATACTCTGAGCTTACTTGATTATTTCTTCTCCACCGGCACAATATTGGAGACCCACTCTGTGTATCTGCAAGGTCTAATAAAATTAGCTTCTAGCAGCCGGTAAATTTCGTCCTTTATTGGTGGGAGTAGGTCTGGACGAAATATTCTAGCTTTCTGCTTGAAAGGTCTGAAACCGGATTTAATAGGCAGTCGATGCTCTACTATCTCTCGGCTTAATCCTGGCATATCAGTATAATTCCAAGCAAAGCAATCAGAATATTCTTTCAATAGACCGATTATTTGATCTCTAAGATCGGTCTCCAGGGTTTTGTTTACAAACGTCGGCCTTAGAGTTTTACCATCTCCTATATCGATCTCCTCCAAAGGATCGGCCGAGTAAACCCCTCTCCTAATTTGTCGAGATCTTTGAATTCTTCTATTATGTCTCTCGCAAAAGAATTAGATGATCTCTATGTGACGTCGGACCGTCTGGTCTCAAGAGTCGGACCATCCGCGACACTGGTTTTTTGCTGTGGTAGTTTCTCGGCCTTAAAAGTCAAACTGTTCTACGACAGACCGAACCGTCCGACCTCAAAGGCCAGACCGTCTGCGACTAGGGACATGTTTGCCATATGTGTACTCATCATTTTAACTTTATTTAGGATTTAGCCGATTCTCCATCGGCTCTAGCATTACGGGAATAAAACCCTTTTTATCTATATTATGAATTGATAATCAGAAAAATCTACTCGTGTGAGACACGTAGCAGTCTCATAGGTCCAAAGTACAGCGGCATCGACCATGGCAATATAGGCCGATGCATCAGCATGTACTTGTTTAACATCGTCGCCTACCCATTGTAGTAACATCTGATGTAACGTAGAAGGAACACATTGATTAGCATGAATCCAATCTTTGCCTAAGATTAGACTGAAATTTCCTTCTATATTAGCAACGAAGAATGCAGCAGGAAGGGTCTTAGTCCTGATGGTTAACTCAACGGACGTGACTCCCTTGGCTTTGATCAAACTATCAGTTCCAATGCCGCTAAGGGACATGTTGGTCTTGATAAGTTTGTCGCCCTATTTACCTAATTTTTTGTTCAATGAATAAGGTATTAGATTTACGGTCGCCCCCCGTCTACCAACATTTTAGCAATCGGTATCTCATCAATGTGACTGCGTACGAATAGCAGATTTAAATGATTTACTGATTCCTTTGGTTTAGTGAAGGCGACCTCTTTAGTACCAAAGTCGAACTGAGCAACGATAGGTTCATCGTCGCCGATAATAGTACAATCGGCGGAGAATGTAATAACATTTACGTCCATACCTGGGTGCTCTAGAGAAGCTTCATAGTTGACTAGGTCTTCCCCCAGTAGGTCATCCTCCTCCATGGGGGTCGGCACGTCGTTGGAGGTGTCCTGGTGTAGTGCAGATGGTCTGGACTCAGGGGTCGGACGGTCCGTGCCTTGTGCAGACGGTCCTGCCTTTATAGCCGGAGTGTCTGCCATACCTGCAGAGAGCTGCACGATTGTTGTTTTATTTTCCGTTTTTGTGGCCGTTTGCTTTTCCTCAACGGCCTTTGGTCTCCATCTCTTTTGTGGTGGCGGGTATTGTGGATGTGTGTCATTGAATATCTTTTCCGCCTCCTTTTCCTGGTTCTCCTTCGCTCTTAGGCGCTATAATTTTATCTTTTGCGATCGTGTCAATCCCAATGGGCACCATTGGGGCATGGAGTATTTTGGATTGGCTGTTTTGTTGACAATTGCTTTATTGCTTGTGTTGGACTGTCGGAGAGGAAATCTCTGGCCGGGTGGCGGAATGCACCCGCCCTAAATCCTAAGATGAGGAGGGGCCTAAGCGTTTTGCTTGTTAGAGATTGGGGGGATGAACACACAAGAACGCGCAAGGTTTTAGAGTGGTTCGGGCCACCGGAGCGTAATACCCTACTCCACTGAGTGATGTATTGCTCGTGAGCTTGAGTTATGTCTTGGATGACTTGGGTCTGAAATGAGTCGTAGTGTGCCCTCCCTTTTATAGTTCAAGGGGGGCACATACAAGAATTTTGAGTCCCGACACGTGGGCCCAGGGACAAATGGAAGGGAGGAACTACTGCTTGCAACACCAGGGTGATCTCCGTGCGCCATAATATCCGTAGTGCATGCAATATTGATATCTTGCGGCAGCGTTCTCGGTAACACGCGAGTCATGATGAGTGCAGTGCATGTGGCAACACAGGCGTACTGTTAGCCAATGGGAATAGACAAGCACGCCGCCTGAGGGATGGCTTGGGCGCCGTCTGCCAGCTGAGTGGACAGGACACATTAAATGCTAAAGGGGCACATCGCCTATCAGCGGGGTAGACAGGCGGCGCGTCTTCTCCGCAATTAATGCAGAGGCAGCGCGGCCCAGAGGCCTTACGTTAGGCTCCGCCCGCAGGCTCACGTCACACATGGTAGGCCATTTGGCAGCATCGGGTCTCCGCCTGGGCGGGGAGCAGAAGCGTTATGTGGACAGGTCCGCACCAGGCTGGGCCTGGACACATGTCGCCCCCGGACCCCTGCCTGATCAGGGCCTAGGTATTCTCTGCCCCAGAGTCCTAGGACCCAGCTGTGGGTAGTCCGGACCCCACGCAGAGGGGTCCGGGACCCGTCCCGGAGGTCCGTTCTTCATGTACAGGGGTCCGGTGCTTCCCCCACAGTGGGTCCGGACCCACTGTGTGCATCTTGGAGTACATCTCTTTCTTGGGCCACGTGGCGACCTTGGAGCCGTCCATGTGGCGGGGCAGAGAGTTGTTCGCTACGCAACTAGAGATCGTTGCGTGGGCATAGCGTCTTCATACTGTAGCAAGGGGTACCCCTGTTAGGGTACCGACAGTGGCCCCCGGGCCCACCTCAGGAGAGGATGCGAGCCTGCAGGTGGGGCCAAAACCTGTATCTTGCGTAAGCACAACATGGCTGGTGACTGGGGCGCCTCCTTAGCGCGTGCTGTATTAACTCAACGCGCACATGCTATCAGTCTGCCATCGGTCACACCGACTGTCATGCCCGTCTTTGCGGCTGACTGGTGTGTGGCCCCCACGCATGGCAGTTTTGTCGTGTCGCACGCGGGGCGCCTTGTTGCCGCCACCTACGTTAAAAATATTCTCCCACAGCGGTCCCGTGGCGGCGCGGGATCATGCGCGGCGGTTCACTCCTTGCATGGCGATTTGTCTTCTTCACACATGGAAACCTGTAACACCCGGCTTTAAGGAACAAAGCCAGGTGCATCTCATACATGCGCCAACAAGACAACATATATAATAACAGAGTGTATAGAGATAAATGTCATAAAACATCAGAGTATTTATTACATAGCGGAAGACTTATTACAAAATAAAAGAATAAACATAAAACGAACTAAGGATCGTCGGCGCCAATGTCAACTGAGAAACGCCACCTAGATCAGATCGAACTCCTCAGTGTTAGGCGGCTCCTCTTCGACCACCTGCTCTTCTCCTGTGGGGGGGTGTGAGACAGTAAGAGTGAGCTCACATACGTTCATAGCTCAACAAGTCGTGGGAATAATGTGGCATGAACTCACCAAAGGTGGGAGTTCATGAAGTGTAAGGCTGATCAATGAAATAAAGGCTGAAGCTGGGCATTGCTTTTATAAGTTGGTCAAAATTTTATTAGCAGTTACTAAGTGTAAGTAAATACCAAACCATAGTAATAATAAGTAAAAGTAATAATAAAATAATCCCAAATGCAATGAAATGACAGGTTAAGTTTAAGTTCCATAATTTAATCATGTGAGTGTCCGAGCCGCTCATGACCGTGAGCACGGCTAGTATACCAGTTTTACACTCTGCAGAGGTTGCGCATCTTTACCCACAAGTCGTGTTACCCATTTGCCACAGAGTTGATCAGACTCCATACACCTCTACCTAGGAAGCGAGGCAGGGTACCACTACGAGGCCTTTACAAAGTTCCACTAGCTTCAGACTACCCGCTACAGTTTATAGGAAGCTCCAGTGCAGGGTTCTTGCCGACCGCCATCGCAGCAAAATCAAACAAGGACCTCCCTACTGATAGTCGCCTAGAGGGGGGTGAATAGGGCGAAACTGAAATTTACAAAAATAATCACAACTACAAGTCGGGTTAGCGTTAGTAATAAAGAAACGAGTCCGCGAGAGAGGGCGCAAAACAAATCGCAAGCAAATGAGAGTGTGACACGAGGATTTGTTTTACCGAGGTTCGGTTCTCGCAAACCTACTCCCCGTTGAGGAGGCCACAAAGGCCGGGTCTCTTTCAACCCTTCCCTCTCTCAAACGATCCCACGGATCGAGTGAGCTTTCTCTTCTTCTCAATCAAACGGGAACAAAGCTTCCCCGCAAGGGCCACCACACAATTGGTGCCTCTTGCCTTGGTTACAATTGAGATTGATCACAAGAACAAGTGAGAAAGAAAAGAATGCGATCCAAGCGCAAGAGCTCGAAAGAACACGGCAAATCTCTCTCGCTAGTCACTAAGGGCTTGAGTGGAATTGGAGAGGATTTGATCTCTTTGTATGTGTCTAGAATTGAATGCCTAGCTCTTGTAGGTGGTTGAGAGTTGGAAAACTTGGATGGCAATGAATGTGGGGTGGTTGGGGTATTTATAGCCCCAACCACCAAAAGTGACCGTTGCTGGAACCTGTCTGTTCGATGGCGCACCGGACAGTCCGGTGCACACCGGACAGTCCGGTGCCCCTGCCACGTCACCATTGCCGTTGGATTCTGACCGTTGGAGCTTCTGACTTCTGGGCCCGCCTGGGTGTCCGGTGCACACCGGACATGTACTGTTTGATGTCCGGTGCACCGGTATGGGCGATCCTGACGTCTGCGCGCGCTGCGCGCGCATTAAATGCACCGCAGGGAGCCGTTGGCGCCGCAGGGAGCCGTTGCTCCGCTGGCACACCGGACAGTCCGGTGCACACCGGACAGTCCGGTGAATTTTAGCGGAGCGGCTGCCGCGCGAACCCGAGGCTGGCGAGTTCCGGAGACCGCGCTTCCTTGGAGCACCGGACATGTCCGGTGCACACCGGACAGTCCGGTGAATTATAGCGCGCCGGCTTCCGAGAATTCCCGAGGGCGAAGAGTTTGAGTCGAAGTCCTCTGGCCGCACCGGACATGTCCGGTGCACACCGGACAGTCCGGTGCCTGCAGCCAGAGGTGCCCTCGGTTGCCTTGCTGCTCCTTTGTTGAATCCAACACTTGGTCTTTTTATTGGCTAAGTGTGAACCTTTTGCACCTGTATAACTTATGCACTAGAGTAAACTAGTTAGTCCAATATTTGTGTTGGACAATTCAACCACCAAAATTATTTAGGAACTAGGTGTAAGCCTAATTCCCTTTCAATCTCCCCCTTTTTGGTGATTGATGCCAACACAAACCAAAGCAAATATAGAAGTGCATAATTGAACTAGTTTACATAATGTAAGTGCAAAGGTTGCTTGGAATTGAGCCAATATAAATACTTATGTGATGCGCATGGATTGTTTCTTTGTTTTTGACATATTGGACCTCATTTGCACCATAAGTTTTGTTTTTGCAAACTCTTTTGTAAATTCTTTTCAAAGTCATTTTGCAAGATAGTCAAAGGTAAATGAATAAGATTTTGCAAAGCATTTTCAAGATTTGAAATTTTCTTCCTTTGTTCAAATGCTTTTCCTTTGACTAAACAAAACTCCCCCTCAATTAAGGTCTCCTCTTAGTGTTCAAGAGGGTTTTCCATCAATTTTGAAAATACTACTTGCTCCCCCTTTAGAACACAAAGAGATACCAATTTTGAAATTTTCCAATCAACAAATTTATAAAATTAGGTGGTGGTGCGGTCCTTTTGCTTTGGGCTCATATTTTCTCCCCCTTTGGCATGAATCGCCAAAAACGGAATCATTAGAGCCCAATGAGGTACTTTCTCCCCCTTTGGTCATGAAATGAATGAGTGAAGATTATACCAAAGTTGGAGAGATGAGGCGGAGCGACGGTGAAGAATGAGTAGTAGAGTGGAGTGGAAGCCTTTGTCTTCGCCGAAGACTCCAATTCCCTTTCAATATACCTATGACTTGGTTTGAAATACACTTGAAAACACATTAGCCATAGCATATATAAAAGAGACATGATCAAAGGTATATTTGTGAGCTATGTGTGCAAGTTTAGCAAAAGAAATTCCTAGAATCAAGAATATTGAGCTCATGCCTAAGTCGGGTAAAAGATTGTTCATCAAGTGGCTTGGTAAAGATATCGGCTAATTGATCTTTAGTGTTAATGTAAGAAATCTCGATATCCCCCTTTTGTTGGTGATCCCGAAGAAAATGATACCGAATGGCTATGTGCTTAGTGCGGCTATGCTCGACGGGATTGTCGGCCATTTTGATTGCACTCTCATTGTCACATAGCAAAGGGACTTTGGTTAATTTGTATCCGTAGTCCCGCAGGGTTTGCCTCATCCAAAGCAATTGCGCGCAACAATGGCCTGCGGCAATATACTCGGCTTCGGCGGTGGAAAGAGCGACCGAATTTTGCTTCTTTGAAGCCCATGACACCAAGGATCTTCCCAAGAACTGGCAAGTCCCCGATGTGCTCTTCCTATTAATCCTACACCCCGCCCAATCGGCATCCGAATACCCAATCAAATCAAAAGTGGATCCCCGAGGGTACCAAAGCCCAAACTTAGGAGTATAAGCCAAATATCTCAAGATTCGTTTTACGGCCGTAAGGTGTGATTCCTTAGGGTCGGCTTGGAATCTTGCACACATGCAAACGGAAAGCATAATGTCCGGTCGAGATGCACATAAATAAAGCAATGAACCAATCATCGACCGGTATACCTTTTGATCCACGGACTTACCTCCCGTGTCGAGGTCGAGATGCCCATTTGTTCCCATGGGTGTCTTGATGGGCTTGGCATCCTTCATTCCAAACTTGCTTAGGATATCTTGAGTATACTTCGTTTGGCTAATGAAGGTGCCCTCATGGAGTTGCCTGACTTGGAATCCTAGAAAATACTTCAACTCCCCCATCATCGACATCTCGAATTTTTGTGTCATGATCCTACTAAATTCTTCACATGTAGATTTGTTAGTAGACCCAAATATGATATCATCAACATAAATTTGGCATACAAACAAATCATTGTCAAGAGTTTTAGTAAATAAAGTAGGATCGGCCTTGCCGACTTTGAAGCCATTTGCAATAAGGAAATCTCTAAGGCATTCATACCATGCTCTTGGGGCTTGCTTGAGCCCATAAAGCGCCTTAGAGAGCCTATAAACATAGTTAGGGTACTCACTGTCTTCAAAGCCGGGAGGTTGCTCAACATAGACCTCCTCCTTGATTGGTCCATTGAGGAAGGCACTCTTCACGTCCATTTGATAAAGCTTGAAGCCATGGTAAGTAGCATAGGCCAATAATATACGAATTGACTCAAGCCTAGCTACGGGTGCATAGGTTTCACCAAAATCCAAACCTTCGACTTGTGAATACCCCTTGGCCACGAGTCGAGCTTTGTTCCTAATCACCACACCATGCTCGTCTTGCTTGTTGCGGAAGACCCACTTGGTTCCTACAACATTTTGATTAGGACGTGGAACTAAGTGCCATACCTCGTTCCTCGTGAAATTGTTGAGCTCTTCTTGCATCGCCATCACCCAATCCGAATCTTGAAGTGCTTCCTCTACCCTGTGTGGCTCAATAGAGGAAACAAACGAGTAATGTTCACAAAAATGAGCAACACGAGATCGAGTAGTTACCCCCTTATGAATATCGCCGAGGATGGTGTCGACGGGGTGATCTCGTTGTATTGCTTGGTGGACTCTTGGGTGTGGCGGCCTTGGTTGTTCATCCTCCTTGTCTTCATCATTTGAATCTCCCCCTTGATCATTGTCGTCATTTTGAGGTGGCTCATCTTCTTGATCTTCTTGTTCAACATCTTGAGCCTCATCCTCAACTTGAGTTGGTGGAGATCCTTGCGTGGAGGAGGATGGTTGATCTTGTGCATTTGGAGGCTCTTCGGATTCCTTAGGACACACATCCCCAATAGACATGTTCCTTAGCGCTATGCATGGAGCCTGTTCTTCACCTATATCATCAAGATCAACTTGCTCTACTTGAGAGCCGTTAGTCTCATCAAACACAACGTCACAAGAAACTTCAACAAGTCCTGAGGACTTGTTAAAGACTCTATATGCCCTTGTGTTTGAGTCATATCCTAGTAAAAAGCCTTCTACAGTTTTAGGAGCAAATTTAGATTTTCTACCTCTTTTAACAAGTATAAAACATTTGCTACCAAAAACTCTAAAATATGAAATATTGGGCTTTTTACCGGTTAGGAGTTCATAAGATGTCTTCTTGAGGATTCGGTGAAGATATAACCGGTTGATGGCGTAGCAGGCGGCGTTGATCGCCTCGGCCCAAAACCGATCCGGTGTCTTGTACTCATTAAGCATGGTTCTTGCCATGTCCAATAGAGTTCGATTCTTCCTCTCCACTACACCATTTTGTTGTGGAGTGTAGGGAGAAGAGAACTCATGCTTGATGCCCTCCTCCTCAAGAAAGCCTTCAATTTGAGAGTTCTTGAACTCCGTCCCGTTGTCGCTTCTAATTTTCTTGATCCTTAAGCCGAACTCATTTTGAGCCCGTCTCAAGAATCCCTTTAAAGTTTCTTGGGTATAAGATTTGTCCTGTAAAAAGAACACCCAAGTGAAGCGAGAATAATCATCCACAATTACAAGACAATACTTACTACCGCCGATGCTTATGTAAGCGATCGGGCCGAACAAATCCATGTGAAGGAGCTCCAGTGGCCTGTCGGTAGTCATGATATTTTTGTGTGGATGATGGATGCCAACTTGCTTCCCGGCTTGGCATGCGCTACAAATCCTGTCTTTCTCAAAATGAACATCGGTTAGTCCCAAAATGTGTTCTCCCTTTAGAAGCTTGTGAAGATTCTTCATTCCAACATGGGCTAGTCGGCGGTGCCAGAGCCATCCCAAGTTAGTCTTAGCAATCAAGCAAGTATTGAGTTCAGCTCTATTAAAATCTACTAAGTATAGCTGACCCTCTAACACTCCCTTAAAAGCTATTGAATCATCACTTCTTCTAAAGACAGTAACACCTATATCAGTAAAAAGACAGTTGTAGCCCATTTGACATAATTGGGATACGGAAAGCAAATTGTAATCTAGAGAATCCACAAGAAAAACATTGGAAATAGTATGGTCAGGAGAAATAGCAATTTTACCCAAACCTTTGACCAAACCTTGATTTCCATCCCCGAATGTGATAGCTCGTTGGGGATCTTGGTTTTTCTCATATGAGGAGAACATCCTTTTCTCCCCGGTCATGTGGTTTGTGCACCCGCTGTCGAGTATCCAACTTGTGCCCCCGGATGCATAAACCTACAAAACAAGTTTAGTTCTTGATTTTAGGTACCCAAACGGTTTTGGGTCCTTTAGCATTAGATACAAGAACTTTGGGTACCCAAACACAAGTCTTGGAGCCCTTGTGTTTGCCCCCAACAATCTTGGCAACTACCTTGCCGGATTTGTTAGTTAAAACATAAGATGCATCAAAGGTTTTAAAAGAAATGGCATGATCATTTGATGCACTAGTAGTTTTCTTTCTAGGCAACTTGGCATGGGTTGGTTGCCTAGATCTAGATGTCTCACCCTTATACATAAAAGCATGATTAGGGCCAGAGTGAGACTTCCTAGAATGAATTTTCCTAATCTTGCTCTCAGGATAGCCGGCAGGGTACAAAATGTAACCCTCGTTATCCTGAGGCATGGGAGCCTTGCCCTTAACAAAGTTAGATAAGTTCTTTGGAGGGGCATTAATTTTGACATTGTCTCCCTTTTGGAAGCCAATGCCATCCTTAATGCCAGGGCGTCTCCCATTATAGAGCATGCTTCTAGCCAATTTAAATTTTTCATTTTCTAAGTCATGCTCTCTAATTTTAGCATTAAGTTGTGCTATGTGATCATTTTGTTTTTTAATTAAGGCTAGGTGATCATGGATAGCATCAACATTAATATCTCTACATCTAGTACAAATGGAAACATGCTCAACATTAGATGTAGAGGGTTTGCAAGTTTTAAGTTCAACAACCTTAGCATGCAACATATCATTTTTAGTTCTAAGGTCGGAAATAGTAGCATTGCAAACATCAAAATCCTTAGCCTTAGCAATTAATTTCTCATTTTCATTTCTAAGGCTAGCAATGGAAACATTCAACTCATCAATCCTAGCAAGCAAATCAACATTATCATTTCTAGGATCAATGCAAACATGAGAATCAACCTTAGCAATTAATTTAACATTTTCATTTCTAAGGTTGGCAATAGTGTCATGGCATGTGCTTAGCTCACTAGATAATTTGTTACATTTTTCAACTTCTAGAGCATAAGCATTTTTAACCTTAACATGTTTCTTGTTTTCCTTGATTAGGAAGTCCTCTTGGGAGTCCAAGAGATCATCCTTTTCATGGATGGCACTAATTAGCTCATTTAATTTTTCTTTTTGTTCCATGTTAAGGTTGGCAAAAAGAATACGCAAATTATCCTCCTCATTTTTATCATCATCCTCATCACTAGATGTTTCATATTTAGTGGAGGACTTTGATTTTACCTTCTTTTTGCCGTCCTTGGCCATGAGACACTTGTGGCCGACGTTGGGGAAAAGGAGGCCCTTGGTGACGGCGATGTTGGCGGCGTCCTCGTCGTCGGAGGAGTCGCTTGAGCTTTCGTCGGAGTCCCACTCCCGACAAACATGGGCATCGCCGCCCTTCTTCTTGTAGTACTTCTTCTTCTCCTTCCTCTTGCCCTTCTTGTCGTCTCCCCTGTCACTATCACTTGATAATGGACATTTAGCAATAAAGTGACCGGGCTTACCACACTTGTAGCAAACCTTCTTGGAACGGGATTTGTAGTCCTTCCCCTTCCGTTGCTTGAGGATTTGCCGAAAGCTTTTGATGATTAGGGCCATCTCCTCATTGTCGAGCTTGGAGGCGTCAATCGGTTGTCTACTTGGTGTAGACTCCTCCTTCTTCTCCTCCGTTGCCTTGAAGGCCACGGGTTGCGCCTCGGATGTGGAAGGCTCATCAAGCTCGTTGATCTTCTTGGAGCCCTTAATCATGCATTCAAAACTCACAAAATTCCCGATAACTTCCTCGGGGGTCATTAGTGGATATCTAGGATTGCCACGAATTAATTGTACTTGAGTAGGGTTAAGGAAAATAAGGGCTCTTAGAATAACCTTAACCACTTCGTGGTCATCCCATTTTGCGCTTCCGAGGTTGCGCACTTGGTTCACCAAGGTCTTGAGCCGGTTGTACATGTCTTGTGGCTCCTCCCCTTGGCGAAGACGGAAGCGACCGAGCTCCCCCTCGATCGTTTCCCGCTTGGTGATCTTGGTGAGTTCATCACCCTCGTGCGCCGTCTTGAGTAGGTCCCAAATCTCCTTGGCGTTCTTCAATCCTTGTACTTTGTTGTATTCCTCCTTGCTTAGAGAGGCAAGGAGGATGGTTGCGGCTTGGGAGTTGAAGTGCTCGATTTGGGCCACTTCGTCCGTGTCATAGTCCTCATCCCCTACGGATGGTACCTGTACACCATACTCAACAACATCCCATAATCTTTTGTGGAGAGAGGTTAGATGAAATCGCATCAAATTACTCCACATAGCATAATCTTCACCATTAAAAGTTGGTGGTTTGCCTAATGGGACGGATAGTAAAGGTGTATGTTTAGGAATGCGAGGGTAGCGTAGGGGAATCTTACTATACTTCTTACGCTCTTGGCGTTTAGAAGTGACGGATGCCACGTCGGAGCCGGAGGTGGAGGTCGATGAAGTGTCGGTCTCGTAGTAGACCACCTTCCTCATCCTTTTGTGCTTGTCCCCACTCCGATGCGGCTTGTGAGAAGAAGATTTTTCCTTCTTCTCCTTGTGGTGAGAAGAGGAAGATCTTTTCTCCTTCCGCTTGGAGGAGTTCTTCTTCTTCTCCCTTCTCTTGGTGCGGGACTCTTCCGATGAAGTGCTCCCTTGGCTTGTAGTGGGCTTGTCGTCGCCGGTCTCCATCTCCCTCTTGGTGTGATCTCCCGACATCACTTCGAGCGGTTAGGCTCTAATGAAGCACCGGGCTCTGATACCAATTGATAGTCGCCTAGAGGGGGGGTGAATAGGGCGAAACTGAAATTTACAAAAATAATCACAACTACAAGTCGGGTTAGCGTTAGTAATAAAGAAACGAGTCCGCGAGAGAGGGCGCAAAACAAATCGCAAGCAAATGAGAGTGTGACACGAGGATTTGTTTTACCGAGGTTCGGTTCTCACAAACCTACTCCCCGTTGAGGAGGCCACAAAGGCCGGGTCTCTTTCAACCCTTCCCTCTCTCAAACGATCCCACGGATCGAGTGAGCTTTCTCTTCTTCTCAATCAAACGGGAACAAAGCTTCCCCGCAAGGGCCACCACACAATTGGTGCCTCTTGCCTTGGTTACAATTGAGATTGATCACAAGAACAAGTGAGAAAGAAAAGAATGCGATCCAAGCGCAAGAGCTCGAAAGAACACGGCAAATCTCTCTCGCTAGTCACTAAGGGCTTGAGTGGAATTGGAGAGGATTTGATCTCTTTGTATGTGTCTAGAATTGAATGCCTAGCTCTTGTAGGTGGTTGAGAGTTGGAAAACTTGGATGGCAATGAATGTGGGGTGGTTGGGGTATTTATAGCCCCAACCACCAAAAGTGACCGTTGCTGGAACCTGTCTGTTCGATGGCGCACCGGACAGTCCGGTGCACACCGGACAGTCCGGTGCCCCTGCCACGTCACCATTGCCGTTGGATTCTGACCGTTGGAGCTTCTGACTTCTGGGCCCGCCTGGGTGTCCGGTGCACACCGGACATGTACTGTTTGATGTCCGGTGCACCGGTATGGGCGATCCTGACGTCTGCGCGCGCTGCGCGCGCATTAAATGCACCGCAGGGAGCCGTTGGCGCCGCAGGGAGCCGTTGCTCCGCTGGCACACCGGACAGTCCGGTGCACACCGGACAGTCCGGTGAATTTTAGCGGAGCGGCTGCCGCGCGAACCCGAGGCTGGCGAGTTCCGGAGACCGCGCTTCCTTGGAGCACCGGACATGTCCGGTGCACACCGGACAGTCCGGTGAATTATAGCGCGCCGGCTTCCGAGAATTCCCGAGGGCGAAGAGTTTGAGTCGAAGTCCTCTGGCCGCACCGGACATGTCCGGTGCACACCGGACAGTCCGGTGCCTGCAGCCAGAGGTGCCCTCGGTTGCCTTGCTGCTCCTTTGTTGAATCCAACACTTGGTCTTTTTATTGGCTAAGTGTGAACCTTTTGCACCTGTATAACTTATGCACTAGAGTAAAATAGTTAGTCCAATATTTGTGTTGGACAATTCAACCACCAAAATTATTTAGGAACTAGGTGTAAGCCTAATTCCCTTTCACCTACACTGACCACTCCCCTACTTCCCTTGCCCCTTTCGGGTAAGGTAGCCCTCCACTAGCTTTCCTAGTTAATCAGCCAAGGGCGTCCCATTAAACCCTTGTGGTAGCACTGTTTTCCCGGGTGGTTCTCCATGTTCCCATTAACATAATGATCTTAACATGAACAAGGAAGAATAAAACAGATAACAATAAATAGTATAACAATGAGTGATGAATATCTCTATACCCAAATCCACATAAAGCAATAGCATGTACTACCCAAAACTTTAGTAGTAAAACCAGTGGTGAAGCAAGGTATAAAGATAGTCAAAATCTAGGGCATCCTATTGGGTCCCAGCAAAATTATCCTATGCAGATCATTATGAATAATAAGAACATGAATAGGTAAAGAAGTGATCAAGGGCACAACTTGCCTTCAACGAGCTCCTGCTCAGCAGTCTCTACTTGTTGAAGCTCAGGTTCCACAGTGGGTTGCTCGTCTACTCGCATCAACACAATACATACATAGTATAGCATAAATTAACATCACACCAAGCATGCAAATAGAATATACAGTAATAAACTAGACATTAAAATAAGATCACAGGAACTGGAATCATTAAATTTGGAGTTATAGATTTTAAGTTATGGATTTTCTAAGGTTTTATGCATTTAATACAAGATTAAGTGAAAGAATAATTTTAATGTGTTTGTCATGTCAGAACAGAGGCACTAATGTGTAGACAATATTATTACAAAAATTTAGGAACTGGAATGGACCAATTTGGAGTTCATATGCATTTTCTATGAATTATACAAATTATATGAATTGTTTTTATATTAAAAACTCATTTTCAATTCATTTTCTTGATTTTATAACTCTCTGGACGGGGCATCAAATACTGAAAACTGCAGGGACTCATTGGTAACTTATCCTAGACACAGTGAACATCAATATGGGACGGCGGGTTCTATTTTCTTATTTCCCGAGGACTCTTTAGAAAAATGACCATCGCGAAGGGGTACGGGTTGAATCTGACCGTCCGATCCAAACCGACGCATCGGATTAGATTGCCGCTTATAAAATTAGTAACTCGCCCCGACCGTTCATTCTACATCCAAGCGCCAGGATCGGTCATCGCTTGAACGAGTTGCTACGCGATCACGTCCACTGGATCGCTCATCTACGGCCCGCAACAGCCCCGCACCCAGAACTGATCCTAGCCGCTCATCCAGGATTTGACGGCAACAGGCGACTTTCCCCCTCCCACTGACACACCATCGCCCAGCCGCACGCGGCGGAGCAACGATGGCACGGCGGCGCCATCGCCGGTGCCCGCCAAGCTCAGTTTCCTGCTCTCGAACTTCAATCTAATCGGTGATAAATGATGCGTAGACAGAGGCGAGTATCTGGGAAGCCTTCATACCAGTGATTGCCGTCGCGAAGTCCCCTGCCACCGCGCGGTGGCGGAAGTTGAACCACGGTGAGCAATTCCCCGAGCTCCGGATGGTAATCCCGCGCGGTGAGGGTACCACCACACTCCCCCGAGCTCGCAGAAAACGTCGGGCGCTACACCGAAGGCTCGAACGTCGATGACCCCGAAATCCCTCTCTTGCTCACGGTAGAACGTCGGTCAATGGTGGCGGACGGTGATTTGGGCACGGCGAGGTGACAAGACCCAAGGGGGAGGGTTTATATCTACTGCGCACCCGACCCGCAGGTGCGGAGGCCGTTATGCCCGTCGGGTCGCCCGGTCGCGCCATGCATGGATCGATGGGATTCCAGCCGCGGCAGCACCGGATTTTTCTGTTGAAGGAGACGCCTGCGGTGGGGTTTGGCTGACAGAGGGGGCCCGCATGTAAGCGAGGTGAAACGCGCGCGCGCGTAGAGACCTGCCCGCGGGGTCCACACGTCAGTGTTGTGAGATGTGAGTAAGGCTGGGCCGCGCGGAGTGTTTCAGCAGTTGGGCCGAAAGGGGAATCCGAGGCCCAGGCAGGGTTTTAATCTTTTTCCATTTTATTTTCTATTTTCTTTTCTCTTTTTTCCAATTCAAACTCCAATTTGAATTTGAATTCGAATTCCATAGCAAACTTGTCTCCAAATTAAATATTCCACTTAAGTATGACATGATATGAATTGATTTATTTTTAAGAAGTTTATTTAGTGGTGACTAATGCTTCCCCCCCTTCTCCATATTTCTTTAGAATTTTGCTCTCCAACAATAGAATTTAAATCCATGTGCCTATTAATATATTAACAATACCTTTATTTTATTAGCCACAAATGCACAATCAAGTAAAACTCAGCATGATGCATTAGTTTATTTAGATGTTATTGGTTATTCAATTCCCTTTTGATGGTGTTTATTCACATGTGATATTAACTAGAGATGGTACACACATATAGATAAAGGAAATACTCTCTCTTCATATGAGTTACAAATTTAGGCATTACAAAACCAGCGCCCCAGCTGCATGACTTGCGGGCCCGGGCCCCCATGTCAGTGACTGAGTTGTCTAGGCGCTAGGTGCGCGTCGAGCGGATTTTCCCGGGGCGCGAGCGGGGGAGTCCTTCCTTGAAAAAGGGGTTCTCCCCACGTGCAACGGTTTCGCTTTTGCATTCTCTCCAACTGTTGCGCCCTTTCGCCTACGAGCCCTCTGTGCCCCTTTGCATTCGTGCTCTTCAGTTCTTCGCCGCCGCGGTCGCCATGGCCACGCTGGTTCGTCCCGAGCGTTTCCAGATTGAGGAGGCGCTTGACACGGTGCGCCGCCTGCTCGGATGGAGCACGCGGCGTTCGTCGGGAGGATCCGGGCCGGCACTACTCCCCTCATTGATCTCGCCGCCGGGGAGTTTGTGCTCTTCGTCTCCTAACTCTTCTGCGGGTTGGCGCTGTTGATTTCGCCATTCTTCCTGCTGCTGCTAGAGGAGTTCGAACTCCAACTCCAGCACCTCACGCCCCACTCCATCCTCCAGGTGGCCATCTTTGTCCACTTCTGTGAGATGTTCGTGGGGGTGGCAGCCTGCACTTCCCTCTTTCGCCAGTTCTTTGTGCTGCTAAGGTCTGGGAAGGGCAAGGACCACCTTGGAGCCTACTATTTCCAGACGAGGTCAGATCCAATCGTGGCCTACATCGCCACCCTTAGCGGCACGAGGTGGGAGAACTGGCGTAATGACTGGTTGATCGCCAGTGCTGAGGCCAACGATCGCCTGGCTCGGCCGAGCGACGGACCAAGACTCGACCGGAAGCAATTGATGGCCAAACCGTCCCTTGCGCCAGAGTTCGAGCCCGTACTGGACAGGATCAAGGAACTGGCGGCCGGTGGTCTGACCTCGATGCACGTAGTCGGCGATTTCTTGAAGCGCCGGGTCATGTCGCTGTAGGGGAGGCCACGTCTGTGTTGCTGGTTCACTAGTCCCAGTGACATTGGCAGGATCCAGCGCGGGCCGGGGACTGACCTATCCTAGGAGCAGCTGGAAATTTTGGTGAAGGGGATCACTAGTGAGGCCTTTATCCCCGAAACCTTGATACCTCCCCAGGACATTCTGTCGCTCTACGATAATCTAGGGCTACGGTCGGTGATGCTGGCCTGACTGCCGACCATCGATGAGAGCGGTGTGGCGATCCACCAAACCGGCGGCCGGGACCCCCACCAGGGGATCCATATTCCCAGTGTACCGGTCGGAGGTTCCCAGCCCACTAATGTGGGCTCCAAAGCTCCCCTCGTGTCCCCTAGCTCCTCGGACAAGGGCAAGGGGCCTACGAGTGGCTCTTTCGCTCCAGGTGCCACCGGGAGGTTAGGGGGAGAGAGGCAACACCGACTGCACCGTGCCGATGGGTCTTTTGTCTCGGATCCGCCCCTTGATTCAGACTCCCCCCAGAAGCGTTAGAAGACAGCTGGTGGGACCAAGGAGGCCGACCCCCAGGCCCAGGGCGTGAGCCCTCCGCCACCACCACCTTCGGATCTGCCACCACCGCCACCGCCACCGCCATCAGGCCCACTATCGCCACCGCAGGGGCAGCGGCAGCAACAATAGCAGGGGCGGCAGCAGCAGCAACAGTAGCGGGCGTCCCGCTTCCAGGGTCATTGGAAGGTCCAGGGCCCAAGTAAGTTTAGCCCCACCCTAGTTCTTGCGAGTGTAGCTTTTATGTCGACAGGTCTTGACCCGTCCTTTGCCCGTCAGGGCCTCCTCCCCCTCCGCTTCCAAGGACGCTCCTTCCCCACCGGACACCATGCCCGCCGACGGGTCTGGCTCCCAGCAGCAGACATCTGCTGGGAGTGTTGCCGGCGATCCGCCAGCGGCTACCGCAGCCTCAATGGCGTCGGCGTCAAGTACACCGTCGGTAGTGGCCAAGGAGGTTCTCGCTGCGCCCGCCTCCACCATGTAGGGTGACGCGGGTGCTGAGGCAGCACCGTCGGGCCCCCAGGATCTGCCTGTCACCGCCAAGGCAGCGCCATCGGGCTCCCAGGTTCCAGCTAGGGGTCCGGAGGTGACAACGCCACCAACAGCTACTGCAGACACAATGGCGGCGATATCGTCGAATACACCGCCGACGGAAGACGTGGGCTCGCGTCCAGCTCCATCCCACCGCCGACTCCGGAGGGGCCGGAGGTTATTCTTGGGCGGTCGCTCCGGTCCGGCACCGAGCCAGAAGCAGCGCCGACTCCCCTCCCTCGGGTGCTGTCCCGCGCCCATCAGGCTCTCTAGGAAACCGAGGCGGCGATCCTGCGGGAGTGGGAGGCGCTCGAGACCGAGCACCAGCGCCTCGGTGATTGGCGCACCCAGCTGGAGGAGCGCAGTAAGGCCACGTCCCGCCAATTCGCCTCGGAGCGGACCGAGCTTGAGCGGGAGCGCGAGGACTTCAAGGAGGACCTCTAGAAGGTGTTTGATCGGGAGCGGGAGGTGACCCGAAAGGAGAAAGGGCTGGCCAAGAAGGATGAGCACTTGGACCAGAGGGAGGAGGTCATCACGACGCTCCATGAAAAGTTGAAAGCCTATAATGTGATGCTGAAGAAGCAGTGGGACGAGCAGACTGCGGCTGTGGCGAAACTTCAAAAGCTGCAGCAGGAGCTCGACGACAAGGCCAGCAACATTGCTCTCGTCGAGAAGAACCTCAAGGCGAAGGATGCCTCCCTGGAGAAGCGAGCGACTGATCTCGCCTGGCACGAGAAGGACCTCGCCTTCAGGGAGGAGATGTGGGAAAGGCGAAACAAGTTGCTGGCCGAGTATGAGCTCGAGGCAGCGGAGAAAGAGAAGCAATTGGAGAAGAAAAAATGGGCACTAGAGGAGCAGGTCCACCGGTTTCAGGCAGCGCAGGCAGCCTAGGAGACGCAGACGGCCCCGGGCCCTAGGCGGTGGAGGCGGTGAGGAAGACGCTCGAAGACCTCTGGGCTGAGCAACGCGCCGGGGCCTAGCGCATCACCGCCTGGGCCAGCGAGGCAAGCACGACACTAGTGCCGCTGGGGGTGAGCCCCATCCCGGTGTCGGAGCGGCCGACGTCCATCTCCGACGCGCTCTCGATACTGGATTCCACCGCCGACCGCCTCCGACGCCTGGACCAGATCCTTTGCACCCGCCTGGAGGCCGAGGGCAACAGACTCTGCCGGTCGATAATAGAGTACATCCTAACATGCTTCCGGAGCCACGACTCGGCCATCTCCTTAGGGCCGGTGATCGTAGGTCCGATGGCCGATACTGAAGACGCCGCTCGGAAGGGCGTATAGGATGCTGTGGATGTGGTGGCCGAGCGCTTCCAGCGGGATCCCGCTGACGATGAGTAGCCAGGCCTGCATAGAGAAAGCGAGGGTCCCGCTGGGGAGCGAGCTGTAATATATCTTGATTTTGTAAGATACTCTTTAAGTACTACTTATCATGCAATATTACAACTTATCTGCACGCTACTTTTCCTTTGTTGTGTGCGTTGTTACCAACTTCTTCTCTGGTACTTGGCCCCCTGGGATATGGGCTCGACGTGTCGAGGCTGGATGCTATGATTTTTAAGAAGGAATTGGTGACATGGCCCCAAGGGGTAATCTCAACTAGAACCCGGACCTGCACACAGTCTTGGCTAGGAAGTTTTAGTAGCGCACCCATAGGGCCCGCTAACTGGTATCTTTTATCCTTTGATTCACGCAACAGGACCGGTAGGGCTTGGCCTAGGAAGCAAAGTCATGTGCCCGGACCCCCTGAACCACAGTTCTAGATACTGGGACACCCACTGCAGAGTGGTGGAGCATGTGGGCTTACGGTACGGGACCAGGCTAAGCGGCTTCACGGCTCCAGACTGCCCTAGTGTCTAGAACTGGACCCCAGGTTCCCGGACCACAGGGCTATAGCTCCAAATACTAAGATACCCATCGCAGAGTGGTGGATCGTGCAGGCTTAGGGTGCAGAACCAAGCTAAGCGGCTACACAGCTCCGTACCACCCTAGGAGGCGAGTACCATTCTCTAAAACTGGCCCCCAGGCTACCGGGCCTGGCTACTCATTGCGGATGTCGCTATACCAGCAAGGGAGGGAAACCGTATGGGTGGGTTAGATAATAATAATGGTTGTAAACTTAAGTAGAATAAAATCATCAGAAAAACAAATCTGTGGGGCGAACCCCTTCCTTATAACTAGATATACATGAACGTAGGCCAACAGACCAGGCTTATTGAGGGTGGACCTCACCGGGCTGGCGTACATATATGCGTTACCTAGTTACAAGGAAGAAAACCGAATCCCCCAGCTCTGCTTTTATGGGAAAAACTTACGGAGATGCTCTATATTCCAAGGATTGGGAAGAGGTACTCCGTCAGCTGTGGCGAGGCGAACGCACCTGGGGCGGCATATTTCTGTCACCTTGAAGGGTCCCTCCCAGCTGGGGGAGAGTTTGGGGAGCCCTTCTCGGTTCAGTACTCGCCTTAGGACCAGGTCCCCGACCTCGAGCTTCCTACTATGCACGAACCATTGGTGGTAGCGCCTGAGCGCATGGTTGTACCGTGCATTTTGAATTGCTGCTCGCCACCTATGCTCGTCGATGAAGTCCACATCGTCACACCGTAGCTGTTCCTGCGTAGATTCATCAAACGACTGGATCCATGGGGAGCCTATAATGATTTCCGGGGGAAGGCAGACTTCGGCCCCGTAGACCAGGAAGAATGGGGTCTCCCCAGTAGCTCGGCTAGGCGTGGTCCGGTTCCCCCATAGCACGGACGACAGCTCACTGACCCAATTTGCACCATGCTTCTTCAAGCAGTCATAGGTGCGCGTCTTGAGTCCCCTAAGGATCTCTGCATTTGCCCTCTCCACCTAGCCGTTGCTCCTAGGATGAGCCACGGATGCGAAGTAGAGCTGGGTGCCGATGCCCTCGTAGTACTCCTAGAAGATCCGACTTGTAAACTGGGTCCCATTGTCCGTAATGATATGACTTGGGACGCCAAATCTACAGACGATCGACTTAAGGAAGGCGACAACAGCACCCTGGGTGATGCTGACCACAGGGGTGGCCTCTGGCCACTTGGTGAACTTGTCGATGGCGACAAAGAGGTACCGATACCCACCGACGGCTCTGGGAAACGGTCCCAGGATATCCACCCCCATACGATGAATGGCCAGGAGGGCGGAATCATTTGCAGAGCCTGAGCCGGTGTGTGTATCTGCTTTGTATGGAACTGGCACGCTTCGCAGGACTTTACCAGCTCGTCCGCCTCCTGGAGGGCGGTTGGCTAGTAAAAACCATGCTGGAAGGCCTTACCGACCAGTGTGCGGGATGAAGAATGACTTCCGCACTCCCTCCATGGATCTCTGTGAGCAGCTCACGACCCTCCTCCTAGGTGATGCACCGCATGAGAATGTCGTTGGCACCACGGCGGTAGAGATCCCCTTCCACCATCGTGTATTGTTTAGCCAACCGCACTATGCGCTCTGCGGAGACATGGTCTTCAGGAAGGATATTTTCCTTCAGGTAGTCCGGATCTCGGAGATCCATGCATCGGGACCACTCTAAGCTGTCGGTGGAGTCCCCAGAGCACACACAGCCTTCGGTGGGTTCTGGTACGCCACCAGGACCACCAGCTTCGAGGTGCCAGTCTTGCCCCCTTCGCCCAGTTCGGCAGGTTGGGCGGTGGGTCTCAGCAGCCGTCTTTCAAAGATGCCCTCGGGCATGTGTGCCTGAGTTGATGCCCTTTGAGAGAGGTCATATGCCACTAAATTGTCGGTCCGGGGATCATGTTGCAGTTCCAGGGCCGTGAAGTCCTTCTCCAACTTCCTTACATGGAGGAGGTAAGCTATGAGTCTGGGCTCTTTGCAGCTACACTCCCCGCGGACCTGCTTGATGATTAGCTGAGAGTCCCCCTTCACGAGGAGCCAAAGCCGAAGATCAACGCCTCATACTCCGCCATGTTGTTGGTGGCCTTGAACTCGAGGCGCACCATATACTTCACCTGATCTCCGCTTGGGCCGATGAGGACCACTCTCGCACCAGCACTCTGCTGGCGGGCGGATCCGTCGAAGAAGATCGTCCAGTGGGGCTCGGTGAAGACCGGACCCCTGTGCTTCGCAGGTGTGGGGCCTGGATCGGGGTCCAGGCCTCCAGGGGTGCTCGGAGGTGGAGTCCACTCCACGATAAAGTCGGCCAGGACCTGACTTTTGATGGCATGGTGGGGCAGGAAGTCCAGCTGGAACTCAGCGAGCTCCGCTGCCCACTTGGCGATGTTGCCAGTGGCGTTAGAGTTGTGGAGGATGGCCCTTAATGGAAAGGAGGTCACCACCACAACTCTATGTGCCTGGAAATAGTGGCGCAACTTCGTGGACGCAACCAACACAACATAGAGGAGTTTGTGCGTCTCGAGGTACCTGGCCTTTGCCTCATGGAGGACCTCACTGACGTAGTAGACCGACTTCTGGACGGTCTGGGCCCCTGTAGCTCGTTCTAAGCTTTCTGGTCTTTGGCCTTCTTGTGTCGCCCTTTCGGTGCCTCTACAATGTACAGATACAGCGGCTCCCCTAGCTCCGGAGCAACCAGGATCGACAGGGATGCTAGGTGCTGCTTCAACTCTTAGAAGGCTTGTTCCGCCTCTTCGGTCCAAGTAAATGGGACAGATTTTCGCAGGAGCTTCAAGAAGGGCAGTGCCCTCTCGGCCAGCCTCAAAATGAAGCGGCTAAGGGCAGCTAATGATCCCGCAAGCTTCTAGACGTCCTTGATACGGGCGGGAGGCCTCATTACCTCAATAGCCTTGATCTTCTCCGGGTTAGCTTCAATGCCCCGGTATGAAACCAGGAACCCCAGCAGCTTTCCTGTGGAGACACCAAAGACACACTTCTCCAGGTTTAGCTTGGTGTGGGTTGCCCGCAGCTTGCCAAAAACCAGGGTTAGGTCTTCTACTAGAGTCAACCCCTTCCTAGTCTTGACCACGATGTCATCGACATAAATCTCCACCTTGTCCCGAATCAGGTCCCCGAAGGTCTTACTCATTGCCCGAACAAATGTTGACAAGGCGTTTTTCAGACCGTAGGGCATTACAACATAACAGTATAGCCCATCCATCGTTACAAAAGCAGTATGCTTCCTATCCTCCCTAGACATACGGATTTGATGGAAACCGGAGTAGGCATCCAAGAAGGACAAAAGGTCGCACCCCGAGGTAGAGTCCACGATCTGATCTATACGTGGTAGTGGATATGGGTCTTTGGGACATGCCTTATTCAGGCTAGTGTAGTCGATGCACATCCGAAGCTTCCCGTTTGCCTTTGGCACGATGACCGGGTTGGCCAGCCATACGGGGTGATGAACCTCTTCAATGAAGCCGGCGTGTAACAGCTTCTGGACCTCCTCATGGATGAAGTCCTGCCGCTCCATGGACTGTCTCTGAGGCTTCTAGCTCACCGGCTTGGCATCCGGGTAGATCTTTAGATGGTGCTCAATCACCTCCCTAGGGATCCTAGGCATCTGCGACGGCTCCCAAGCGAACACGTCGGCATTTGCCTGGAGGAAGGCAACAAGCACGAGTTCCTATTTTTCTCCCAAATTTCCCGTGATGCGGGTGGTCTGGGAGGGGTCTGTGCCGACCTGGATGGTCTTCGCGGGTCCGTCGTCTGTTTTGGACGGTTGTACCTTCGATGCCTTGGAGGACGCTTTGGCATCGGAGGCCAAGGGGCTTCTCCCCCCGCTGTCCAGCCGAGCAATCTCGGCCGCCAGAGCATGTAGCTTCTCGACAGCCGCTAGCGCGGCGGCGCGGTCGCCCCACACGGTGAGGACCCATGCGAGGGACGGCATCTTGAGGACCAAATACCCATAATGGGCAATGGCCATGAACCGGTACAGGGCCGGCCTGCCAATGATGACGTTGAAGGGGAGGTTGACATTCGCGACATCGAACTAGACGCTCTCCGTGCGAAAGTTTTCCTCTGTCCCGAATGTAACCGGGAGCGTGATGCTCCCGAGGGGATACACGGGCTGTGGGCCCACCCTGGAGAATGGGCGAGAGGGCCCCAGCCGGGACCCCGGGATCTGCAGCTGCCTGAGTGCCGCATGGCTGATGACGTTGAGGTCGGCCCCTCCGTCGATCAGCACATGGTGCAGCCGCATGTTGGCGACGACAGGGGCGATGATGAGCGGTAGTACGCTGGCCCCCGCCATGTTGTCGGGGTAGTCGGATGCCCCGAAGGAGATGGTGGTGCTCCTCCACCATTGGTGCGGAGCAGCCTTGGGGACCCCTGGGACCGCCGAAAGAACCTCCCATCGTAGGGACTTGACGTTCCTACGGGAGGTGAGCTCCCAGCTTCCATCGTACATTACGTACAGCTTCTTGCAGCGGTCGTTGTCATCGCCGGAGTCGGAGTCTCCGGTGAAGACATCCTTGAGGTCCCCCTCGGGCAACTGGTACTCGAGGTCTCGTTCCCCCACGGTCGCGGCTTCTTCGTCGGCCCTCTCCTTGCCGGGCCGGCGACGAGGTGGCGAGTCATCCTTGGAGGACTGCTCGCACCGCTCGCTGACGCGGTTCACGAGTTTGATAATCTCGTGGCAGTTAGCGGCGTTGTGGCAGCTGTTGGGGTGCACTAGTCATGTGCCACTGCTGCCTCCGTGGGGCCGTGGGTGCTTGTTGCGCTCACCCTGGCCCCCGGCCGCCGCAGCGTCGACCGGAGCAACCTGCGGCTTCTTGTGGTCGCGGTTCTTGTTCTTCTTTTCTTCTTGCCGCCGCCTTGGGCAACGGCACCCGAGCGGTCCATCTGGGTAACCCTGGTCTATGGCGACGAGTGCCATGCACAGCCCTCGGCGGCTCTGGCACATTTGTCAGCCAGAGCGAAGAGCGTGGTGACGTTGTCCACATCATGCGTGGTCAACTTCTCCAGCATCTTTTCATCACGTATCCCCTGGCGGAAAGCAGTGATGATGGAAGCATCTGAGATACGAGGGATTGTCCCACGCACCTTGGTGAAGCGGGAAATGAACGCTCGGAGGGTCTCCCCGGGTTCCTGCCTCACTGCATGGAGGTGTGCCTCCACACCATGCTGCTGGTAAGCGCTGGCGAAGTTCGCCACGAACCGCGCGCAGAGCTCTTCCCAGGAGCAGATGGATCCTGGGGCTAGGTTCATGAGCCAAGTCCGGACTGGCCTAGACAAAGCTACATGGAAGTAGGTCGCCATCACGGCGGTGTCTCCACCCGCTGCCGTAATGGCGGTGATGTAGACCTGCAGGAATTCCGATGGGTTTGTTGTACCATCGTACTTCTCTAGTAGGTGTGGTTGGAACTTGGATGGCCACGTCGCCACGCGGAGATGCTTCGCTAGAGCGGCGCAGCCCACACCAGCCAACGGGATACCCGTCTGGGATCGGGCACCCCCTGGGGTCTACGGTGCGACCGCAACAAAGTCTTGTTCAAGGTTGCGACCCTCAAGGTTCTGGCGACGCTCACGCGCCCTCTCCAGTGAGACACGGGCATCCTCGCCTGCTCGCCTGTGATTGAGCTTGTCCCGCAGGTCTTCAGGCCTCTCCAGAGAGGCTTGAGCGCCTTCTACCGCACGCCTGCGGTTGAGCTCCACCTGTAGATCTTTGGTCGGCGCAGCCCTCACCGAGGGTGAACACACCGAGGCCAATGCCCCATGCTGGCACCGGGATGATCGAGGCCTAGGCTTAGCCGAGCTAGAGTGCGCCATGCCAAGGAGGCGATCCACGTCATCGCGCCACTGCTTCATAGCCCCTGGCGAGGCCGTGGGGCTTGGTGGGTGACACAGCAACTCCCTGGCTGCAAAAAGCGCCCCGGCGGGAGCAACCCTCGATGGAGTTCGGGACGCCTGTGTAGGCGTGTGGTGTTGTGCGGGGCGCACAACAGCTGCTCCAGGTGCCGGGCAGCTAGAGCTCAGCGGCGCAGAAGATGCGGCGTCCTCCTCCATGAGGAAGTCCCCCGAGACCATGTCACGGTGCTCGACGATATGGACCATGACCCGAGCGGGAAAACAAGCAAAAACCTAATGCCAAGGCCCCCTACCTGGCACGCCAAATGTCGGAGAGGAAATCTCCGGCCGGGTGGCAGAATGCACTCGCCCTAAATCCTAAGATGAGGAGGGGCCTAAGCGTTTTGCTTATTAGAGATTGGGGGGGGGGATGAACACACAAGAACACGCAAGGTTTTAGAGTGGTTTGGGCCATCGGAGCGTAATACCCTACTCCACTGTGTGTTGTATTGCTCGTGAGCTTGAGTTGTGTCTTGGATGACTTGGGTCTGAAATGAGTCATAGTGCGCCCTCCCTTTTATAGTTCAAGGGGGCACATACACTAATTCTGAGTCCCGACACGTGGGCCCAGGGACAAATGGAAGGGAGGAACTACTGCTTGCAACGCCTAGGGTGATCTTCGTGCGCCATAATATCCATAGTGCATGCAGTATTGATATCTTGCGGCAGCGTCCTCGGTAACGCGCGAGTCATGATGAGTGCAGTGCATGCGGCAACACAGGCGTACTGTTAGCCAACGGGAATAGACAGGCACGCTGCCTGCAGGATGGCCTGGGCGCCGCCTGCCAGCTAAGTGGATAGGACACATTAAATGCTGAAGAGGCACATCGCCTGTCAGCGTGGTAGACAGGCGGCGCGTCTTCTCCGCAATCAATGCAGAGGCAGCGCGGCCCAGAGGCCTTACTTCAGGCTCCGCCCGTAGGCTGACGTCACACAAGGTAGGCCATTTGGCAGCATCGGGTCTCCGCCTGGGTGGGGAGCAGAAGCGTTATGTGGACAGGTCCGCACTAGGCTGGGCCTGGACACATGTTGCCCCTGGACCCCTGCCTGAGTTGGGCCTGAGTATTCTCTACCCCAGAGTCCTGGGACCCGGCTGTGGGTAGTCCGGACCCCATGCAGAGGGGTCTGGGACCCGTCTCGGAGGTCCGTTCTTCATGTACAGGGGTCCGGTGCTTCCCCCACAGTGGGTCCAGACCCATTGTGTGCATCTTGGAGTACGTCTCTTTCTCTGACCACGTGGCGACCTCGAAGCCGTCCACATGGAAGGGCAGAGAGTTGTTCGCTATGCAACTAGAGATCGCTGTGCGGGCATAGCGTCTTCATACTGTAGCAAGGGGTACCCCTGTTTCAGGGTACCGACATGGACGATTCACCAAAAATCATCGGCCCTTCATTATTTTCTTGTACGACGACATCTGTTGTTCTTATTTTGATGACGTCTCCTTTTATCGTTCTATTGGAGGTTGTAGCTATATGCCCCCTTGCCGGATTGGTCGCCCTTTGTGGCCGAGTGGTCCGACAATCTCGCTGGACCTATGCCTGATGACTGGATTGAGTGGTGCCCAATCGGTTTTGTACTGGAGGTGCCATCCTGTTGAATACAGATGTTTGGGGTGCCCCCAAGCGGTGTACTGGGGCATCCCAAATGTGTATGGTGGCATGCCCCACATTTGATTCGGGACATATGGCGGTGGCATGTATGTATATTGATATGGCACAGGTGGATATAGGGGTGGAGGTGTCCATGCAGGCACGTTAGGTCAGTATGACCTTCCATCTTTTCCGATTGGTGAGATGGTCCAATCGGTCTTATCTGTTGTCGCTCCTGAGTGAGTGAGCGAGGTTGCTTTGCTGGCAGTTCACTTGGGCCGGCCTTTTTTCACATATTTAGACAACAGTTGGTCAAAGGTTGGGCCAGATCTAACCAGTGGACCAACTGCCTTGGACGTGTTAGTTTTGCACGTAACTATTTCTAGATGTCGTGGTTTGAAGGTACATGGTCATCGTGGTTCTTAGGCATTGCCGGACCGTCCGCTGGAACGATCTGGATTGTCCCGCGGTGTCCCGGACCGTCCACGTCTGTACGTCGGACAGTCCGCGATGCGCAGAACAGGGGCTAGCGCCTGGTTTCCTGCCTGCGCCTGCCCCCCAGTGTTGGAGGTGGTGATGCTAACTTTCAAAGTCTCTCCCCCATCAGGAGTTGTCTCGACCACAACTTTCCTGCAAGAAATTTTATTATTTTCATTGGCCTTCCGTGCGTCGTCGATGATGACTTCTTTGCCTTTGCCCTTATCGACTATGCTGGGTCAAATTAGGACCCTTTTGCCCTCGAAGTCGATCACATTCATTGGGAAGGGCTTCGTATCCACCTGTATTTCTTGAAATTTCAATCGTCCCTCATTAATGACCAATTGGATTTGTCGTCAAAATACATTCAATCATTAGTGGCATGGGAAAAGGAGTTGTGCCACTTGCAATATGTGCGACGTTTTAGTTTGTCGGTGGGAGGAACATTATGATTTATTTTAATGTTCCCATTTTTGAGTAATTCTTCGATTATATTGTCACATTTTCTAACATTAAATGTAAATTTAACCTACTCTTGTTGTTTCTTTTGAGCCGGTTGTAAGGAGGAACAAGTAGAAGATTTGGCCTGTTTTGGCCAAACTATTTCAGCAGCATATACTTCTTTCGATTCATTGTCCGAGCTACTCTGGTCACACTTACTATATGGACGTTGTGACGAATCGTTTTAGTAGTTTCTTTGCTTCGGCTTTCACAAGCCAAATCTCTCTGATGTAATTGCGCTAGCGTGAAAAACTAGATGCCTTCTAATCTTTCCTTTAAATAATATCGTAGTCCATTAAAGGCTAATCCCGCTAGCTGTTTTTCTGCTAAATGAATTTAAAAGCATCAGTTTCTTATATCCCGGAATCTCCAGACGTACTCATTAATCGATTCGTCTTTTCCTTGTCGTAGGGCCACTAGGTCTACCAAATCTAACTCATAGTCACCCAAAAAGAAGTGATCATGGAATTTTTGTTCTAAATCCCCCCATGACAAAATAGAATTAGGAGGTAATGTGGCATACCATGCGAATGCGGTTCCTGTTAAAAATAATGAAAATAAACGCACACGGAACACCTCTGTGTCGGCCAATTCTCCTAATTGTGCTAAAACTGACATATGCGTTCGCGTCTGCTCTTTCCTTGCTCACCCAAATTTATGCGAATTCGGGTATCCTGGTTCCTTGTGGGTATGGGTGATGGTCAAATCGGTTGTCGTAAGGTATCCGATATGACTGTCCCACAGGAACCATGCTTACTCCGACCTTATCTCGGAATGCCCTAGCTATCTCTTCCCTTACTATATCAATAACAGCCGGTGGGAGACTGCCGGCTCTTTGGTCCAATATTGGTGATGTTGTTTGGATACTGGCATGTTGTCTTCTCCCCATTGGTTTGAGTTTTGTGGTGTATTAATTTTTGTCCAATGTGGTTCATAGGACCGGTCGTCTCTTTCTGGCCTTCTATGGGTCGTAAAATGCTCACCCCCATATGTCTGGAATGCTGTATTATGGTGCTGGGTGCTGTACGATATGATGGGAAGTTTTGTTGGGACGGATGAGGATTTAGGAAATAATCCTCCTCAAACAACCCTGTGTCGGACCATCCGGTCGGATACACGAACCATCCGACTACGTGCGCAGACTGTCCGGCCATATGGTCGGACCGTCCGTGATCGTATGCGGACCGCCCGTCGCTGTATGCGGACGGTATGACTGGGTAGTTAGGACTTGTGTAGCATGTGGCGGCTCGGACGCATATCTCGGTAACTCATTAAAAATAGGACCGACCGTTGCAGGCCCGGATGGTCCTCACTCACGTGTGGACGGTCCGGACATGTGCAGATCGGCTAATTTATTGCCGATGTGCGTAGGAGGTTGTGGTTGCTCAGGGTATGTGTCCATCGGCATCCCATAAACGGGTTGTGATTGGTCGTGACAACCTGTAGCCGATGAATTACGCGTGTTTTCCCCCAATTCAACCTCATGCGAAGGAAAATTTGCAACAGTAGATTTATCAAACACACGTACTAGCCTTTTATAATCCTTTTGTATATCACCTACGATATGTTGCATTTGCTCTCGCTGTTCATCTATGTAAGCTTTAAGAGATTGGAGCACGTTGGTGTTACTTACATTGGAGTATCTGTTGTGGGTCGGAGCGAAGCCAGATCAGTCGCCCGTTGCCGAACGAACTTGTTGTTCTCGTCCACCTTGAAGTTAGTCAGGAACTTCGTCTTTGCTTCTTGGATCAGCTGCTCCTTGTGCTTCTCGAACTGGAGCTGTTCGTCAGCCGGCAAGGTTTTCCAAGTCGGCTCTATAATATTGCTGGGGAGATGTTAAACTTATCCCTTGAACCAGCCATTGAGGGCCGATCTGATAGGCCTAAATGCGATCTCCCCGGCGGAGTCGCCAAAAAGTGTATTGGCGTCGATCCGGACGCCAATCACTGCGTTGAGAATCGGCGGCGGTGCTCTCTGCATAGGCGCGAACGGTCCGCGACCTGACACAGGGCTCAGGTTTCTTGCCTGACGGGCTGGACGGACTGCGCTTATAGATCGGACGGTCCACGCGTGCGCAGGGGCGGCGGAGTTCGCCGACGGCGCCTGAATCTCGCTCCCGGGAGGGACTCCGTCGGGGAGGAGAGATCCTATGTGTTGTCTAGGGTCGACAGACCACCCTACACACATCTAATCGACGTAGAGCCGAAGAGAAGCGAATAATTTGGGGATTGAGAGGCTAAAGTAGAACTAAACTAGAACTACTCCTAATGCCTAAGGTAAAAATAAGAGATAAACTGATTATTTATTCGATTGATGATGTACAAATCGGTCGTAGCCCTCATTTATAGAGGGAGGATGTCTGGACCCGTTACAAACGATCTACCGAGTTAATTCCACGAATCTAGCTAACAAAACCCGTAACAAACGCGAAACCCTAACTGCTTCTGCAGACGCACGGACCATCCGGACTTAGAGCCGGACCGTCCACAAACCATTTTGGGTGCCCAACGGAGACATGAAACAGCAGTGGATAATGAGTACAATGATGCAGCTGGCACTTTGGGTGTGCAACTGAAGAGTAACAATAAGCAATTGATTAAGGATTTAAGGCACTAAGTAGAGTGGGCAGAGGTATCTGCTTCAGATGCAGAGCTGTTTGCTTGACTGCCCTTTCTCTCTTCCTCTCTCTCTATTTATTAGTTGTTTTGCTGCCCCCATGTCAGCTGCAGTCTGCTCACCTGTGTCGGAGAGAGTGTGTGACTGTGGGTGGGGAGGAAGACGAGCCCGTCGAGCTGTGCCGATTTTGCCCCCGAATCCGTCGTTACCCGAATCCGTCGTTACCCCTGCTTTGGAGGGATCTGAAGGTGCTGCTGCTGCCTGCCAGTCTGCCAGGAGCCCAGAGGCCAGGCCAGAGGTGAGTGACTGGCCCGATGAATTCCGCAATCTTGTGGAGTTGTGGTGCTGGCGCTGCCGTGCTGCTGGGTTGGTTGGGTTCGCTTTCCCTCCCTGCAAAATTTTCTGAGGCGGAGAAAAAAGTAATATCTCCATTGCTTCCCCTGCTTCCTTTTTCAGCAGAGACTGTGGTAGTGGTGATGGCGGCTGTGCCGCGGAAAGGCTTCTCGTCGTGGTACTAGTGGAGGAGGCGTGAAATTTCATCCATAAAGGCTGTCGCGGTGGGTGGAGTGGAGATCGCGCTCAATTCCCCCCGAAACCGCCTCCGGGGTAGCGTGGCCGCGGGAGGTGGGAGATGATTACTTTCGTGGACTCCGCGGCCATGGAGCTGGAGAGGGAGAGCGGCAGGTGCCTGGTGGACCCGCAGCTGTGGCACGCCTGCGCCGGCGGCATGGTCCAGATGCCGCCGGTGCACTCCAGGGTGTACTACTTCCCGCAGGGCCACGCCGAGCACGCGCAGGGCCACGCCCACGGCCACGCCGACCTCCCCGCCGGCCGGGTCCCGGCCCTCGTCCTCTGCCGCGTCGACGCCGTCCGGTTCCTGGCCGATCCGGACACCGACGAGGTGCTCGCGAGGGTCCGCCTCGCCCCCGTCCGGCCCAGCGAGCCGGCCGACGCTGACGCCGCGGCGCCGGGCGCGCGGGAGGACAAGCCCGCGTCCTTCGCCAAGACGCTCACGCAGTCCGACGCCAACAACGGCGGGGGCTTCTCCGTGCCGCGCTACTGCGCCGAGACCATCTTCCCGCGGCTGGACTACTCCGCCGACCCGCCCGTCCAGACCGTGCTCGCCAAGGACGTGCACGGCGTCGTCTGGAAGTTCCGCCACATCTACCGCGGCACGCCCCGGCGCCACCTGCTCACCACCGGGTGGAGCGCCTTCGTGAACCAGAAGAGGCTCGTCGCGGGGGACTCCATCGTGTTCATGAGGACGGGGAACGGGGACCTCTGCGTCGGCATCCGGCGCGCCAAGAAGGGCGGCATCGGAGGAGGGCCGGAGTTCCCGCACCACCAGCCGCCGGGCGGCGGCGGGTACGCCGGCTTCTCCACGTTCCTGAGAGGAGAAGAGGACGACACGGCAGCGAGGGGCAAGGCCAGGGTGCGGGTGCGGCCGGAGGAGGTCGTCGAGGCCGCCAACCTCGCGGCGAGCGGGCAGCCGTTCGAGGTGGTCTACTACCCGAGGGCGAGCACGCCGGAGTTCTGCGTCAAGGCGGGGGCGGTCCGCGCGGCCATGCGCACCCAGTGGTGCGCCGGGATGAGGTTCAAGATGGCCTTCGAGACGGAGGACTCGTCCAGGATCAGCTGGTTCATGGGCACTGTCGCCGCCGTGCAAGTCGCTGACCCCATCCGATGGCCCAATTCACCCTGGAGGCTTCTTCAGGTAGATAGATGAATGAAACCAACCTCCATAACTGTCCGTCCATGCGTACTCTCATCTCAAGGACGGCATCTCAAAGCTCTTTTTTTTTTTTTGGCCAGGTCGCTTGGGATGAACCGGACTTGTTACAGAACGTGAAGAGAGTGAGCCCATGGCTGGTCGAGCTTGTCTCAAGCACGCCGGCCATCCACCACCTCACGCCGTTCTCGCCGCCTAGCAGGAAGAAGCTGTGTATCCCATTGTACCCGGAGGGCCACCAGCTCCCGGCGCCGATGTTCCACGGAAGCCCTCTGGTGGGCCGTGGTGTTGGCCCGATGCGCTACTTCCCGGACGGCACCCCTCCAGGCATACAGGGAGCCAGGCATGCGCAATTCGGCATATCTTTACCAGATCTCCACCACCTCACCAGGCTGCAGTCGAGTCTATCGCCGCACGCGCACGGGCTTCGCCACCAGCTCGACCATGGCGCGCGGCCGAGGATCGCCGGCGGCCTCATCGTCGGCCACCCGGCAGCTCGGGACGACATCTCGTGCTTGCTCACCATTGGCACCGCCCCGCACAAGAAACCATCAGACGTCAAGTCGGCCGCGGCGGCGCCGCAGCTGATGCTGTTTGGGAAACCGATTCTCACCGAGCAGCAGATATCTCTAGGCTTCCGGCCGCTGTCAGCGCCGAAGAAGAGCCCGTCCGACGACGTTGCTGAGACAGAGAGGACGGTGAGCAACTCGGATGCCTCGAGCCCAGCTGGGACTGGCGGGAGTGGGAGCACGCCGTCCATCAGTGGAGGAGCAGGAGCCCCGTCGTCGTGCCAGGATAACAAGGCGGCGGCGGCGGCGACTGATGACGACGATCTCCTCGGGCACTGCAAGGTGTTCATGCAGTCGGAGGACGTCGGGCGCACGCTCGACCTCTCGGCTGTCGCGTCGTACGAGGAGCTCTACCAGAGGCTCGCCGACATGTTCGGCGTCGACAGGGCCGAGCTGACGAGCCATGTATTCTACCGCGACGGCGCTTCTGGAGCGCTCAAGCACGCCGGCGACGAGCCTTTCAGGTCCGTACGGTGGTTTTCGTCAGCCTGAAGCGGCGTTCGGTTCCTGTGTCGCTTACTTGCTAGTGTTCCTGGCCGTGGTGCTAAGCATTCCAACCTAACTACTAGACACGGTTATCTTCAAGCATCAAACTCATCTAGGTGTTCTTTCCTTGGAAGCATCCGATCCTCATGGTACTTTGACTTGGATCGCTTCAAGCTAGGACTAGGACATCTCCATGTGGTTTCCTATCGTACTAATGTATACGGTTACTTCTGAATTTGCAGTGAGTTCACCAAGACCGCTCGGAGGCTGACCATACTAACGGACGCGAGGTAGAAGAAGGCACCGAGGCAGGCGGGCAAAGAATGAAGCTCTCGTCGCCTGTACAGCAGCCGGGGGGAGCGAGCCGCGGCGGCGATCTCGAAGGACGATCGCCACTTGCAGAGTGCTGGTGCAGAGAGGGCGGTGCTGCTGTCGTGTCGGTCGTTTCTTATCAGCTCTTTTGTTGCCTGCAAAATGAATTTAAGAATGTGCTTTGTCACGCTGCCACGTCAGTCAGTCAGCACGCAGTCGATACCGCCCACCGGTACTGTTCCACTGCTTGTGGCGTCCATGCCCTGTCGTTGTTCCTGTTGCGGGGGAACCCTGGCAGGCGTAGTGCGAGCGCCCCGGATGCCATGCCATGTCACCAGCCAGGCCGCGCCGTGCCGCTTCTAGCGGTCCTTGTGTGCACGGCGTCCGTTGTTCAGTGATCTTTCCTGGAGTGTCCAAGTACTCTCGTGCCTACTGTCCCACGGTCTGCTTTTCATCCTCTCTAATATATGTTCATCTCTGTGCACGTTCGAAACGCATGAACAGTAGAGGAGGAAGATCACTAAACAGAAAAAAATATATAAAATTTTGTGTACATTATTTTCTCACTACAGCACAAAAGATGAAAAAAACAACTGAATTCGTATTCAGATAGGTATCCGAATTTTATATCAATTTTTAAAAATATATAGAACGGATTTGAAGTTTAGTTTTTATTAAACATTAATATACTTAATATTAAAAACAAGAATATAAATTTACATAACAAATTCTACATATTATTTGGTCATAATCGAAAAAGGAAGACAAAAAATTTAACATCTAAATAAGTATCTAGATCCATCCATAACTACCACCATAGAAAAGAGTGGTAACTCTAGTTAAAAATCCTTTTAATCCCGGGTTCTAATTGAAACCGTGAATTCAAGACTAAGACCACATTTGAATGCGGTAGAACTAATAATTAGCTGCTAAAATTAGTCAGAGATATCCAAACAACCCAACTTATAGTTTGTCTATTAGCTACTATAAGTTGGAGACATCTAAACACCCCATCTGATAGTCCAACTAACCATGAACCACATCCTCATTCCTCAACCACCAATTAGTTACTAGCCGATTCAACCTAGCTAAAACTAGATAACAGTTAGTTAGCTAATTTCACAAGCAACTTTTTAGTCACTTAACTATTAGCACTAGTATATTCAAACGGGAGACTCCTCCGTTTAATCGAAACTAAAGAATTGTAGCATCAATTGTAACTAAAAAAATCTCTAGCGTAGATTTGGTGGCAAACAACTTTAGTCCCGGTTCGTATTATCGGTCAAGAATAAAGGTCTCTTTCCATTTTTTATGGTTTCTTTCCTATTACTAAAATTTTAAACAACTTTTTAAATATAAACTATATATAATATAAATAAAGCTAATTAACAATAGCCTGTATATTACAATAAGATTATTCTCATCCTTTAATCTTATCCTATGGCAAAGGACATCGATGGTATCTTCAATCAAGTTAATATAAACCATACCGAAAACATCTAGGCCTTCAAGAGTTCTGGTGCACCCTACGTTACACAATTCGAGCTAACTTCACAAACCACCGCTGCCAACATGTTCGTGTCCTCCCTACTTATTGAACCTTAGGTTTTGGTACTTAAGAGTTTCGGGGTTTAATGTTACTGTCAGGGTTTTGGGTCCGACCGCACACCCGGGGTTGCCCCATGAGGTGTTTTTAGGAGTAGGACGATGTCGACGACTGTAGCAAAATGGTTCGTGCCAGATGCACGAGGAACAGTGGACAATGTTTACAGGTTCGGGCCGCTTAGAGATGCGTAACACCCTACGTCCTGGTGAGTATGCTTGGTGAATGAGGTTACAAGGGAGCTCTCCGAATTGAGAATGCAGAGAGTTGAGGTGGATGGCTGAGTAATAGGGTCGATCGTTCCGAAGGGGTGCCCCCTAGGCCTTATATACTCGACCGTGGGGCAATACACGTGGATATGATAACAACGTGTAGCTAAAAGATAGTGAACTGTTTGAGTTTATCTCCCTGTAGTTCTGCCGACCTATCCTCGCATGGCTCCGTTGCATGGGGGCTCCATCGCGGGAAAGTCGGATCTCTGTTGTGGTCGCTCGCTCGACGTTGTGGGCCGTCCGGGCTGGCATCAATCCGGCCTCACGTCGATCTGCTTTGCTGATTGTCCCTCCCCAGGCCCACGAAAGAATGACCTTACGATTTATTGGGCCCTTAGGCCTTTCGTGAGGTCTTTTACTCTTTTAGTGGACCCGGGGGATATCTGTCCCCCACAAGCCCCCGATCTTTGGGTTAATTTAGAGGTAATCAGCCCAAAGATCCCAGGTCCAGCTTGCAGGCGATTTGAAGAAAACGACTTCTTACTGTCTCCTCCTGCTTTGATCACTCGTAAACCGAAGATTTGTTTCGTGCTTGTGTCTTAGAGGTCGGCATTTCATTTTGTAGGACCCTAAACTTCATTGGGTGCACCGGAGGTGCACCCAATGGATGTAGCCCCCGAGCTTCGAGTAGATTTTAGAAAATAATCTACTCGAAGGTCTTCATCAGAAATTATTTCTATTTTTACTCCTGCGTTTTGGTTGAGGGCCAGCCTTGTCTTTAACCTTGTCCCATGCCTTAGAAGTCGGCACTATCTTGGCTTGGAATGATGATTTATGGGGTTACTGTCCTGACTGAGGATACCCATGAGTCCGTGATTTATGCTCCTTTCCTTCTCCGCGGCCTCGGTCTTCCCATTTCTCCCTTTTTCCGCGGCCTCCTTGATTTCTACCATCTTAACTTGACCCATCTAAATCCCAATTCTATCCTGCAATTTTCCATTTTCGTTCATTTATGCGAAGCCTTTCTTGGCGCGCTGCCACATTTCGGGTTGTGGAAGTACTTGTATCACTGTCGCCCTGGGATGGCCGGGGGACAACATCAGTTGGTTGGGGGTGCTAGCTTGGAAATGCGTCCGTGAGAGGAAGACTGAGTATCTCAAAATCCCTCTCAAAGACAGTATCAAGGGATGGCGCTTGGAATGGTTCATAGTTGAGAATTATGGAAACTCTCTCCCCCCTCGGTCGGGAAGACAGCCGGATGTTCGTACCCCAAGCTGGACCGAGTCCCCCACAGATCAGGAGGTAGCTGAGGCAGGTGCTTTGCTGGCTGAAGTTGGATTGCTGAAGGAGAGGGGTCTGACTTCTGAAGCTGTGGTTGCTGATTTTGTCTTCAAGAATATTCAGTCGTTGAAAGACAGGGCATACCCGGCTTATCTGTATCGAGGCCTAGCCGACTCAACTCGGGTTACCAACAGAAGAATTCCCTCTATGGACTTGGTGAACCGACTTGAGATGATCCTTAGGGGCAAAGTGTCAAATGTTGGTGCCCCAGTGGCATTCTCAGCCTGGAACTTGCCTCCTCCCAAAGCCTTCACTCTTTTTGTGTCGAATCCTCCTATCACTGATGGCAGTTTGGGCCTTAGAGTGTGGCCCTCTGCTGAAGAAGTTAGTGCCTTGGTTGCCTCGCTCGGGGAGATTCCTGATGATGAACGGCAGGTCCATTTTGAGGTGCCCCTGAACCCTAGTGATGCAGAGATAAGCGTTATGCTTGATTTGCTGGCTGAGGACTCTTCTGATGCTGCTCCTGCTGGGGCATTGGTGGTGGCGCCCCTCCCAGAGGCTGATACAACTTTGGATACTCAGAAGCCTGCCAGTACTCGCCCGAGGCGCCCTTGCCGAGCCAGTCAACCTGATCCTTCTGCTGATGAGCAGAAAAATAAAAAGAGACGCCTCCGGCGAGTATCCAGTTTGGATCGGGACGTTGGTACCTCGCTTCCTGCTGCTGAAGAAGTGCCTGTGACTGAATTTACTGACGCCGACCCCAATGGGTGTGCCCAGTCTGTTGCTGATCCCAATGTGGGTGCTCCATCTGTTGCTGATCCCAATGGGGGTGTTGCCTGCGTTGCTAATGTGGACGACGAGGAGGAAGAAGATGAAGTTCCTTTGACTCAGAAAAACAGTCGGCAGTTCATCGCTAGTGGTGAAAGTAGTGGAGTTCCTTCTCCCGCTTTGTCTGCTCTCATTGGTCTGGAAGAACTGTCCCTGGCCAACTTTGATCAGACTCTTGAGGATATGGTTCCAGAGGATTTGTTATCAGAGCCAGCAGATGATGGTGTGATGGAGGTTTGTGCTGATGTACTTGATGCTGGGTTGAGGTCATCCCGTGCCTCGTCGACCTTAGAGCGCGATCTCGAGAGTCGGGAGACTGACTTGGATCGTCCTGGTCCCATGGAAGTAACTGAGGGCCCATCAGCCTTAGAGGTGGCTATCGCAGAGAACTTGGACCCCAAGGATGGTGTTGACACGTGCCCAGCCCTCGAGAATGTTGTCGGGGATGACTTGGTTTGGGTGGGAAGTGCAAGCCACTGCCCAGCCCCCGAGGGTGCTGCCGGGGATGATCCGGCTCAAGTGGGCAGTGCAAACTATGACCCAGCCCCCGAGGATGTCCGAGCGGGGTCTCCCTCTTGTACTTCCATGGACGTTCATGCGGGATCGCCTCCACACTCCGGCTGTATGGTGGTAGCCCAAGCCTTGGACCAGGGAGTCGCTTTAGAGGGTAGCGTCCCCGCTGACCAAGTGTTGGGCTCTGTTGATGGCACCGAGCTGATTCCTGCTGGTTCGTTGCAAACTGCTTCGGGTGGTGGCCTTACGCCCGGTTATCAATTGATCCCTCCTGATTTGGGGATCCCTTCGTTCTTTTCCAACCTCCAGGTACTGTGATGTATTTTAGCTTGGTTTTTACACTGCATGAATTGCTGTCATTACACTCATATGTTCTCCTCATCAGGCTTTGGTGGATGGGATGGCTAGCCAGCTGAGGTTACAGGGTGCTTCTGTCTCAGAAGTAGCTTCGTCTCTTGCACGTTGGAATCCAGTGTCACTTCAACATCGTGTCTCTGAATTGGAGGCGATCAACGCTGGTTAGTGCTTTTCGCTTCTCTTTTATCTTCCCTATTAAACTGCTTTACATTCTGACCCCCTTTGTTTGGTTGTCTCCTGCTAGGTATGACTCGACAGATTTCCGTTCTTGAAGAAAAACATTCTCGAGATCAGGCTGAAATGGTCCAGCGGTGCTCTGACTTTGAAGGAAAGTATTCTCAAAGTTAGATTGAACTAGCTCAGGTCTCTGCTGCCTTAGATGACGCCAATGCACTGAGTTCTTCTCTTCATGCTCAGCTTAATTCTGAAAAGGTGACTTATGAAACCGTGCTTTGCCTTGTCGTGATCCTATTACTTGCTTGATGTTTGAGGGAGTTGACTTCTGTTTTCAGGAAGAAAAATGTATCCTTGCTACTTCTCGCGACAGTCTTAACAGATTGTATCGTGATTCTAGCAACTCGCTGACTATCCTGGAGAGGAGTCATCGCTTCACCATGGAAGAGTTAGACAACCAACGCTGTAAGCTGCAGGAATCCACGGATGAGGTGACCCAGCTCAAGCAGTTGATATCAGCGAAGGACGCTACCATCAAAGAACTCCGAGCTTCCAAGAAATCCATCGCCCAGGAGTTAGAAACAGCTATGCTGGCTGCCAAGGTTGCTGAAGAAACTTCCGTTACCCTCAGAGCCCAGCGCGATAGAGCCATGGACAAGGCTATTCGGGCGGGGCGAATCTTGATGAGGAGACCCGGCGTGGTTGTTCCCGAAGATATAAGGGCTGACGTGAATGCTGCCCCTGATTCCTCGAGTCGTCCTTCCTCATCGATTGCTCCTGAGAAAAATATCACAAAATAGAGAAACATTCTGCGTGCTTTGAGCGCGTGGTTAGCTTGGTCGGACATTTGTTAGAGGACGTCATTTTAGTACTTGGACGATATTGTTATTCTCATATTGTTTCAGAATTCATCAGTTCATAGATTTGCAGTAGTAAAATGATGTGCGATGGTTTTGAAATTTGTTTGCGGGATATAGAAGTCATCCTTATATGAGTAATTGTAAGCACGCCAGATCGCCTTAAGTCGCTGCTGACTTAAGTCAATTGCTCTTGTTAATAGGGCGTAGTGGTCACCCTGAATCGCGTAGGCGTGAGCATGTTGCACCGGCTTAAGTCGCTGCTGACTTTAGCCGGTTGTTCTGTTAGCGGGGTATAGTGGTCACCCCGAGTTAAGTAAGCGTGAGCATGTTGCACCGCCTTAAGTCATTGCCGACTTAAGCCGATTGCTCCGTTAGCAGGGCATAGTGGTCACCCCGAGTTAAGTAAGCGTGAGCATGTTGCACCGCCTTAAGTCGTTGCTGACTTAAGCCGATTGCTCCGTTAGCAGGGCATAGTGGTCACCCCGAGTTAAGTAAGCGTGAGCATGTTGTACCGCCTTAAGTCGTTGCCGACTTAAGCCGATTGCTCCGTTAGTAGGGCATAGTGGTCACCCCGAGTTAAGTAAGCGTGAGCATGTTGCACCGCCTTAAGTCGTTGCCGACTTAAGCCGATTGCTCCGTTAGCAGGGCATAGTGGTCACCCCGAGTTAAGTAAGCGTGAGCATGTTGCACCGCCTTAAGTCGTTGCCGACTTAAGCCGATTGCTCCGTTAGCAGGGCATAGTGGTCACCCCGAGTTAAGTAAGCGTGAGCATGTTGCACCGCCTTAAGTCGTTGCCGACTTAAGCCGATTGCTCCGTTAGCAGGGCATAGTGGTCACCCCGAGTTAAGTAAGCGTGAGCATGTTGCACCGCCTTAAGTTGTTGCTGACTTAAGCCGATTGCTCCGTTAGCAGGGCATATTGGTCACCCCGAGTTAAGTAAGCGTGAGCATGTTGCACCGCCTTAAGTCGTTGCCGACTTAAGCCGATTGCTCCGTTTGCAGGGCATAGTGGTCACCCCGAGTTAAGTAAGAATGCAAGTCAATTGTGAACAAACTGGGTATCTTTGAAGCCCTTTTTTTATTGATGACATATTTCCATTTTACAGAGTACATCGTCGTCCCGATAGCTTTTGAAATACAGCTAGGGATAAAACTTCCTGAGGTGTTCTATGTTCTAGGAGTTCCTGACTTCTGTGCCGTCCATCTGAGTGAGACGATATGATCCCGGCCGAGTGACTTCTGCTACTATGAAGGGTCCTTCCCATAAGGGTGATAACTTGTGTCGTCCCTCCCCCGTTAGAATTCGGCGGAGGATGAGATCTCCTACTGAGAAGGATCGCTGTCGCACGGCCTTGTCGTGATAGCGCCTTAGAGTCTGCTGGTACCGTGCTGATTGGATTACTGCATTCAGCCGTTCTTCCTCGAGTATATCAATGTCCTCCAGCCTGGTGGATTCGACTTCTGCTATGTTTTCGAAGATCAACCTTGGCGCCCCGAACTTGAGATCGGCGGGTAACACTGCCTCCGACCCATAGACCATGAAGAAAGGAGTGTTTCCATGCAGAGCTCGGCTAGGTTGGGTTCTTAGGCTCCAAACAACATAAGGCAATTCCCTTATCCACTTTCCTGCGAATTTTTCATTCTTATCGAAGACCTTTTTCCTGAGTGCCTCCAGTATCATCCCGTTGGCTCGCTCAACCTGCCCGTTGGCTCTTGGATGTGCTACAGAAGCATACTTAATCTGAATGCTTTTTTGCTCGCAAAAGTCGAAGAACTCTGAACTCGTGAAGTTGGATCCTAGGTCAGTTATGATGCTGTTTGGTGTCCCGAATCTGAATATTATGTTTTGTATGAATTCCACGGCCTTAGCTGAGGTTAAAGAAGCAATGGGCTTGAACTCTATCCATTTAGTGAATTTGTCGATTGCTACCAACACATGAGTGTATCCTCCTTGAGCTTTCTTGAAAGGTCCAATCATATCCAGTCCCCAGCATGCGAAGGACCAAGTTACTGGTATGGTCTGCAGTTGCTGTGCTGGTAGATGTTGTTGTTTTGACAAATACTGGCAAGCTTCGCACCTCTGAACTAACTCGGCTGCATCACTCTTCGCTGTTGGCCAATAGAATCCTGACCTGAAAACCTTCCCGACTAGTGTCTTGTACGCCGCATGTGTTCCACATTGCCCGGCATGGACCTCCTCCAGAAGTCGCTTCCCAGTAGATGAGAGAATGCACTTCATGAGAACGCCTGATGCACCCCTTCTGTATAATGTCTCTCCAATGAGTGTGTAGTGGGCTGACTGTCTGGCAATGCGCTCGGCTGCATTTTTATCATCTGGTTCCTCTTCATTCTTTATATACCTGATGATTGGCCTTCTCCAGTCATCAGAGTCTGACTCGGGTTGATTTATAATATTACACTCTTCTGCTTGATCCGTTGAGATGCTCGGCTGTAGTATTTCTTGTACAAAGACTCCAGGTGGGACCTGAGTTCGACTGGATCCTAGCTTGGACAATGCATCGGCTGCCGTGTTTCGATCTCTTTCTACATGATGAAATTCCAGACCCTCAAATTTATCTTCTAGCTTTCGGACGGCAGTGCAGTACTTTCCCATTGAATCGCTTGAACAATCCCACTCTTTTTTTATCTGGCTAATGACTACCAGAGAGTCCCCGTACACCATCAGTCTCTTGATGCCCAATGATATGGCGATGTTTAATCCATGGATCAGAGCTTCATACTCGGCTGCATTGTTGGAGGCCGGAAACAGCAACTGGAGGGCATATTTGAGGTGCTCGCCTCCAGGTGCGACGAAGAGAATTCCTGCTCCTGCTCCCTGCAGCTTCAGCGAACCATCAAAATACATTCGCCATACTTCTGCAGTCTCTGGGTTATCTGGTACTTGCTGTTCAGTCCACTCCGATACGAAATCAACCAATGCTTGAGTCTTGATGGTAGTGCGAGGTCGAAATTCGATGTCATGAGATCCCAGCTCGCAAGCCCACTTGGCTATTCGGCCAATGGCTTCCTTGTTGTGAAGAATATCTCCTATTGGAAAACCAGTAACCACTATGACTTTGTGGTCGTCAAAGTAGTGACGTAGCTTGTGGGCAGTTAGAAGTACTACATACAATAGCTTCTGAACTTGAGGATACTTTTTCTTCGAGGGACCCAAAACTTCACTGATGAAGTAAACAGGATGTTGCACTGGGTAGGCATGTCCTTCTTCTGCTCGCTCGACTACCAACGCGGTGCTTACCACGTGAGTCGTGCAAGAGATATACAGTAGCAGATCTTCAGCTGATTGAGTTGATGTGGCTCGCCGTGGTGGCTTTAGTACTGGCGGTGTTGTCAAAAATCTTTTCAGTGCATCTAGAGCTTCCTGTGCCTCTGAAGTCCAATGAAACTTATCCACCTTCTTGAGTAGCTTGTAAAATGGTAAACCTTTTTCCCCCAGCCTGGATATAAATCTGCTCAGAGCTGCCATACATCCATTAAGTCGCTGAACCTTCTTTTGTGACCGAGGTGCTTCCATCTTCATGATAGCCTCAATTTTATCCGGATTAGCCTCAATTCCCCGGTGGCTGACGATAAACCCGAGCAACTTTCCTGCTGGTACCCCAAAAACACATTTCTCAGGGTTAAGCTTCCATCGATACCGCCTCAGACTGTTGAAAATCAGCTGTAAGTCTTCGATGAAGTTTTCTGAGTTCTCCGTTTTGATTACCACATCATCTACGTAGGCCTCCACACGCTTGCCCCAGTGATCGGCTAAGCATATTTGAATGGCTCTCTGATAAGTCGCTCCAGCGTTTTTGAGGCCGAACGGCATGGAGGTATAACAGAAAGCACCAAACAGAGTAATGAACGCTGTTTTTTCTTCGTCTTCCTTTGCCAAACTAATCTGGTGGTATCCGGAATAGCAATCCAGGAAAGACAGCACAGAACATCTAGCGGTGGAGTCCACCACCTGATCTATCCTTGGGAGCCCAAAGGGATCCTTCGGACAGTGTTTGTTGAGATCAGTATAGTCGACACACATGCGCCAATCCACTTTATTCTTTTTGAGTACAAGAACAGGGTTGACTAACCACTCGGGGTGTAATACTTCTCTAATAAATCCAGCTGCGACCAAGCGAGCTAACTCGGCGCGAATGGCCTCTCTCTTGTCGGGCGTGAAACGTCGTAGTTTTTGCCGGATCGGCCTCGCCTGGGGATAGACTTTCAGTTTGTGCTCGGCCAGTTCTCTTGGGACTCCCGACATATCCGCAGGTTGCCACGTGAATACGTCTCGGTTATCTTGCAGAAACTGGACGAGCACGCTTTCCTATTTGTCGTCCAGGCTGGAGCTGATGATGGCAGTCTTGCGTTCATCAGCGAACCCTAGGTTGATCCTTTTAGTTTCTTCAGTCGGCCGCATAGAGGTCGCGGCCTGAGCTTCATTTGCCGGTACTGCAAGGTCCTCCTCAGGCTTAGAGTTCGCCTGTGTTGAAGAAATCGTCGACGGCTTGGTGGTGAGGGCTGCTTGGATGGCCACTCGAAAACACTCTGCGGCGCCTTGGAAGTCGGCACGCACAGTTATGATTCCTTGCGGTCCTGGCATCTTCAGTATCATGTACGTGTAATGTGGAATGGCCATGAATTTGGCCAATCCCGGCCTCCCGATGATGGCGTTGTACCCGCAGTCGAAGTTCGCCACTTCGAACCTCAGGAACTCGGTTCTGTAGTTATCCGGAGTTTCGAAGGTGACAGGCATGTAGATGTGGCCCAGCGGGTATTCCCCTTCAGTCGGCACGATGCCGAAAAAGGAGTGTCCGACTCGTGGAGCTCTTTGAGGTGAACTCCCAAGCCTTGGAGTGTCCGGGGGAAGGTGACGTTGATGCTGCTCCCCCCGTCCACTAGCACCTTCTTCACCCGGCTCTCTCGGATCACCGGATCGACGAGGAGCGGGTATTTGCCTGGGTGGTCGAAGTTGAGCCATTGATTCGCCCGAGTGAAAGTGATCGGGTGCTCTGACCACTGGTATGGGGTGGGAGGACCGATGGTCGCCACCAGTATCTGGCGATCGTTGAGCTTTTGTTGTCTCTTGTTCTTCTGTGACCCATGTCCGCCGAAGATGACGTTGACCTCCCTGTCAACGCGCGGGAAAGTTCCTCCTCCTCTCTCCTCCTGCTGATGGGGTTGTCGTGGTTCATCTGGTCCTCCCCTCGGCGGAGGAGGAGGAGGTAGAGGTTGGAAGGGTCGGTCGTGCCCGACGAAGTGCTTGAAGTCCCGGCAGTTACGAAGAGTGTGGCGCATGTCCTTGTGGTACGGGCACTAGGCGTCGAGGATGTCGTCCAGCGTGCGCTCGCCTCCGCGAGGTCCTCCTCGGGCGCGAGAGGCAGGTGGTCTGGCGGCGTGCACTTCTTCGCGAGGCCTCTTCTCCCAGTGTTTGTCGGGTTGCTGGTTCGTGTCGCGTCGTGGTGCCGCCGGTGCGGGCTTTGCTCCTCCGATGAGGTCCTGGGCCTGCTCGTCGGCGGTGATGTAGAGGTCAGCTTCCCGGAACAGCTCCTCGGAAGTAGTTGGTGCCTTCTGTAATATGGCTCGGACGAAGGCCGAGTCATTGGATCCTCTGTAGAAGTCCTCGATCACGGCCGCCTCCATGACCTCGGGGATACGATTTCTCATGGTCTGGAACCTTTTAAGGTATGACCTGAGAGTTTCGTCCCCCCGGCGCTTGATGGATTTGAGGTCCCATGGTTGTGCCGGTTTGTCAGAGAGGGACTAGAAATTGGCGGTGAAGCATCGACTGAAATCGCCCTAGTCGTCGATGTAGTGTCGGGGTAGATGTCGCAGCCATTGCAGCGCGTCTTGCCCAAGGACAATGGGTAAGTACACGGTCATCACGTCTTCAGACACCCCGGCAGCTCGAGCAGCGGTGGTGTAGACGGCTAGCCAGCCCCCTGGATCCTGCTTAGGTTCATATTTGTTGACATTGGATACCTTGAAGTTGGGAGGCCATTGGATGGCCCTAAGGCGCGGAGTAAGAGCAGACACTCCGCATGTGTCCTCCTGTCGTCGGGGATGATGTCTGTCCCAGGGAGGGGAGTAGTTGTTGTGGTTCCTCGACCGTCCCCGGGTAGTTCCGCCAGTTGAGGCCGTTGCCGACTCAGTTCTGGTGGCCTGGCTCCGAGCTGGGATGCCATGATCCCTGTCGTACTCCTCCCGGCGGCGGATCTCATTCTCATGCCGTCGTTCACGCGAAGCATTGATGGAGCTTCGCGCGTCTCGGCGACTATTGATGGCGTGTCGTAGATCGTTCGACGGGTGAGCAAGCGGTAGAAGATGGTTGGCTGCCTGGGTGAACAGTCGTCGGTAGCCCTCGGCGTCGGGAGTCCGAGGGAGTCCATCAGCTATCCGAGCTAGTACTCCTCCAACTTCGCTCGGCGTGTTCATGGCTCGGGCGAAGTCGGGATTCAGGTTGCGCCCGAAGAATGGATTCTCCCGGCGTTGCTTTGCATCTTGCTCGGCTTGTTCCTGAGCCCCGGCGGCGATCACGTCGTCGGGAGTTCCTTCATTCTCTTAAGACGCGTTCCTCCGGAGTTTCTCCTATCTCCGAGACCTTGTCCCGCGAGACAGGTTGCTCCGGATCCCGTTCTCCGGCCGCGTGATGTCGTCGAACGTTCCTGCGCCGGTTTCTCCGTCGGCGGGATTCTCGTTGAGGTGGTTCTTCTCCGGGTGCGGTCGGCTCGTTGTCGAAGACGGTAGGCGACTCCACTCTCCCAATGAAGAGGACGTCGGGATAGAATGGTGCTGCTGTTGTGGCGACCTTCTTTCCGTTCTCCTTTGAGGGCAGAGGAACGGAAAGAACAACTCGCTTCCCCTTGGTCTCCTTCTTCCTCGCGATCTGTGTCCATTCTTTTGTCGGGGAAGTAGACAGTGGAGTTCTCTGGGTCAGCGGGCCCTCGGCCCCTGACTTTCCGGAGACGATCTTTTTCCGGAGAGCTGGAGGTTGCGCTTCTCCGACATTTTTGGAGTTTGTTGGAGGAGACTTCTTTTCCGGCGGGTCCGCAATGCGGTGTAGAGTTCCCTCTTCGTCTGCTATGGATGAGATTGTTCCAAAGCAGAATACGGATCCGGGGCGGAGGGTGATCTTGCTGTGGAAGGTGACGGCCATTGAGCTAGCTTGGATCGTCGACACCCCCCTACCTGGCGCGCCAGCTGTCGGGGTTTTGGGTCCGACCGCACACCCGGGGTTGCCCCTTGAGGTGTTTTTAGGAGTAGGGCGGTGTCGACGACTGTAGCAAAATGGTTCGTGCCAGATGCACGAGGAACAGTGGACAATGTTTACAGGTTCGGGCCGCTTAGAGATGCGTAACACCCTACGTCCTGGTGAGTATGCTTGGTGAATGAGGTTACAAGGGAGCTCTCCGAATTGAGAATGCAGAGAGTTGAGGTGGATGGCTGAGTAATAGGGTCAATCGTTCCAAAGGGGTGCCCCCTAGGCCTTATATACTCGACCGTGGGGCAATACACGTGGATATGATAACAACGTGTAGCTAAAAGATAGTGAACTGTTTGAGTTTATCTCCCTGTAGTTCTACCGACCTATCCTCGCATGGCTCCGTTGCATGGGGGCTCCATCGCGGGAAAGTCGGATCTCTGTTGTGGTCGCTCACTCGACGTTGTGGGCCGTCCGGGCTGGCATCAATCCGGCCTCACGTCGATCTGCTTTGCTGATTGTCCCTCCCCAGGCCCACGAAAGAATGACCTTACGATTTATTGGGCCCTTGGGCCTTTCGTGAGGTCTTTTACTCTTTTAGTGGACCCGGGGGATATCTGTCCCCCACAGTTACATCTAGAGCTTGTATATATGATACTTTTGGTTTTCATGACTTTCATATGCTTTGATACTTGTGTATGCATGTATGCTTTGGATATTTGGCCTTCTATGACCTTTTGATGCTTTGATTCACTTTACTTTATGTCTCTTGTTCTTGTATAATATGCTCTAATTTAGCTCTGATACAATCTAACACATTTTTGATCTCATATAGTATAATGTGATTTAAGTGCTCTAATACACTTTGTGTGAATGCTATGATAGCCTTGTCGTTTCATACTATGATAACTTAATATGTTTTGTGCACTTTAAATACTTAAACTTGACGATACATAATCATAGTGACATAGACTTCTTTTTCAAAATTCATATTCTACAATATGTCACTAGTGCTTGCTTTAATCATTCACTTAACAAACTTATACACAACAAGCATAACTTGTCATATGAGCTAAGTTTTCATACAATATATGATACATGATCATAAGATTTTGTTATATGAACTTATCTTAATATCTTATGTTTATATTTTAAATTTCATACAAATAAAGTCTCTTTCAAAAACCTTACTACTCATTTACTTGATACATTGTTTTCATCAATTGCTAAAATTAAGAAGATTGTGAAGGATCAAATCATACGATCAAAGAGGAGTCGATGCAAGCCAATAAATTTTGTTGCTCTAGAAAATCCTTGCTTGCTTCCCAAAAGCTTCACCAAAATACTAAGAGAGTAAAAACTCATGAAAGATCATGACATAAGAACACTTCAATCAATTGATGATTGGATGGTTTGAAAAAATTACTAGGGTATGTGTAAACCCAAAGAAACAATTAGATCAGAAAACAGATACTAAAAACCCGAGAGGGTCCAAATCTAAGACCTATCTAGAATAGTGTTGTAGTGTTGCTCCTCTGCGTGGCACTTCCATAGCCTGATAATGCGACTCCTTGTAGCTACTGTCGCTCGCTCAAAAATATCTCTCCTTGTGCGACAATGCCACTCCACCTGATTTATGAAGTCCAAATTAAAAAATCCAAATGGCTTCCGATTGAGATGGAATTTTATACACACCTATACAAAAAGAGGATTTAAAGGTGTCTACAAAGTTTTACGGTTATATAGAAAAACACAAATCTAAATTGAGTTCTCTCAAAATTGTTTAAATGGTTAAAATTTCGTGCTCCTAATGATTCAGCCCATATCACTTCAATGATTATAGGAGGGTTTTCACATTTCTAATAAATTATTACAAAATTATCACTAGAGTTACTTTTTTATTTAATAGAAAGGGGATTTCCCCCTATTTCATTAGGAAATAGGTGAACGTACAGTCAAGACAAAGACAAACATGCAACAATTATATGACTTAGCCTTTATGAGCAGCACGATGACCTAGAGACACTACCTTACTCAGATCACTTTTCTGAATCATGTAGATTAATGTCATGACATAAGTTTTTCAATTCTTCTAACATCCTTCTTCATGTAATCTTCGTCTAAAGATTAGAGGTTCGCAGTTATCAAAAAGAGTCGAGTTAACACTAATGTCTTTATTTAAGGAGAGTTCAAATAATCTTTAGAATCTGACTGGGAAGGGGTATTCTCCATACCACACTTCATTCCAGAAGCTGGTGGACTTTTCCATTCCCAATCTTTTTTTTACTAATTTTATAAAACAACTCTTCAATCTCTAGGACCCCTTTCCGAAATTCGGACTGCCCTTGTTTCCTTTTTACAAACTCATAGATTTGTTTTCCATATATTTGCCAGAGACCCTCTTGACTTTCTAGTTTCCAAATCCATTTAGTCAAAAGGTTGATATTCATGCATCTAAGATCAAGAATCCCCAAGCCACCATGAATTTTGGGAGTGCATACGGTTCCCTAATTAATCAAATGATACTTTTTTGTGGTACAACCACATTGCCACATAAGTCTTTTTCTGTAAATTTCCCTTTTTTAAGAACAATAGAGGGTGCAAAGTACAACGACATCATATAAAGAGGAATGTTGGACAGACTGTTGTTGATCAAGGTTAGTCTTCCTTCAAGGCTAAGGAATATTTCTTGCCAAACCTCAACCCAAGCTTTTTATAAATTTTTCTTCAGTCTGAGCCCATTGAGAAACCCTTAAACTCTTATGGTGAATGGGAACTCCCAAATATTTTATCGGTAGGTTTCTGATGGGGCAGGTCAAGATTTCAGAATAAAGCTCTTTCTTCTCAATGGCCTTATTGAAAGTCGCCTAGAGGGGGGTGAATAGGCGGAATCTGAATTTTACAAACTTAAGCACACACTACAAGTCGGGGTTAGCGTTAGAATTAAATTCGAGTCCGAAAGAGAGGGAAAACAAATCAACAAAGAAATAAAGCGGATGAACACCGTGATTTGTTTTACTGAGGTTCGGTTCTTGCAAACCTACTCCCCGTTGAGGTGGTCACAAAGACCGGGTCTCTTTCAACCCTTTCCCTCTCTCAAATGGTCACTTAGACCGAGTGAGCCTTTCTCTTCAATCAAATGGGACACTTAGTCCACTACAAGGACCACCACAACTTGGTGTCTCTTGTTTTGATTACAAGTGAGTTGGAAACAAGAATGGAGAAAGAAGAAAAGCAATCCAAGCGCAAGAGCTCAAAAGAACACAAATGTCTCTCTCTCTGGTCACTAATTTGTTTGGAGTAATTCCGGACTTGGGAGAGGATTTGATCTCTTTGTTTGTATCTTGGAATGAAGTCTATAGCTCTTGTATGAGGTTTGATGGCTGAAAACTTGGATACAATGAAGTGTGGTGGTTGGGGGGTATTTATAGCTCCAAGCACCAAAATGACTGTTGGTGAAGGCTGCTGTCGTATGGCGCACCGGACAGTCCGGTACGCCACCGGACACTGTCCGGTGCACCAGCCACGTCACCAGACCGTTGGGTTCCGACCGTTGGAGCTCTAACATGTGGGGCCACCGGACAGTCACTGTTCACTGTCCGGTGCGCCTTCTCGCGCCTGCTCTGACTCTGCGTGCGCAGTCGCGAACTTTTCACTGTTCCGGTAGCTTTTGCAGACGACCGTTGGCGCAGATAGCCGTTGCTCCGCTGGCACACCAGACAGTCCGGTGAATTATAGCGGAGGGGCTCCCCGAATTCCCGAAGTTGAGCAGTTCAGAGGGATTCTCCCTGGTGCACCGGACACTGTCCGGTGCGCCAGACCAGGGCAGCCTTCGGTTGCTTTGCTCCTTTCTTTTTGAACCCTTTCTTTGAACTTTTTATTAGTTTGTGTTGAACCTTTGGCACCTGTAGAACTTATAATCTAGAGCAAACTAGTTAGTTCAATAATTTGTGTTGGGTATTTCAACCACCAAAATCATTTAGGAAAAGGTGTAAGCCTATTTCCCTTTCAATATCCCCCTTTTTGGTGATTGATGCCAACACAAACCAAAGCAAATATATAAGTGCAAAATTGAACTAGTTAGCATAATGTAAGTGCAAAGTTACTTGGAATTAAACCAATATTCATTTCATAAGATATGCATGGATGGTTTCTTCTAATTTTAACATTTTGGACCACGCTTGCACCACTTGTTTTGTTTTTGCAAACTCTTTTGGAAATTCTTTTCAAAGTCTTTTGCAAATAGTCAAAGATATATGAATAAGATTTTGAGAAGCATTTTCAAGATTTGAAATTTTCTCCCCCTGTTTCAAATGATTTTCCTTTGACTAAACAAAACTCCCTCTCAATGAAATTCTCCTCTTAGTGTTCAAGAGGGTTTTAGATATTAATTTTGAAAGGGGTCAAACCAATTTGAAATTATATCAAAAATAAGATACCAATTGAAAAACTTCTTAAAATTCAAATTGAAAGACTACATTTTTGAAATTGGTGGTGGTGCGGTCCTTTTGCTTTGAGCTAATACTTTCTCCCCCTTTGGCATGAATCGCCAAAAACGGATACTTGTGAGTGAAATATAAGCCCTTTTACTTTCTCTCCCCTTTGGCAAAGAATATATGAGTGAAGATTATACCAAATTGGAGAGCGGTGCGGAGTGACGACGAAGGATGAATAAGTCGATGGAGTGGAGTGGAAGCCTTGTCTTCGCCGAAGACTCCTTTTCCCTTTCAATCTATGACTTAGCATGAAATACACTTGAAAACCACATTAGTCATAGCAAAGAAAGAGAGATGATCAAAGGTATATAAATTAGCTATGTGTGCAAAATCTCAATCAAAATTCCTAGAATCAAGAATATTTAGCTCATGCCTAAGTTTGGTAAAAGTTTTCTCATCTAATGGCTTGGTAAAGATATTGGCTAATTGTTCTTTAGTGCTAACATATGCAATCTCGATATCCCCCTTTGTTGGTGATCCCTCAAAAAGTGATACCGAATGACTATGTGTTTAGTGCGGCTGTGCTCAACGGGATTATCCGCCATGTGGATTGCACTCTCATTATCACATAGGAGAGGAACTTTGGTTAATTTGTAACCATAGTCCCTAAGGGTTTGCCTCATCCAAAGCAATTGCGCGCAACAATGGCCTGCGGCAATATACTCGGCTTCGGCGGTTGAAAGAGCTACATAATTTTGCTTCTTGGAAGCCCAAGACACCAGGGATCCTCCCAAGAACTGGCAAGTCCCTGATGTGCTCTTTCTATCAATTTTACACCCTGCCCAATCAGCATCTGAATATCCAATTAAATCAAATGTGGATCCCCTAGGGTACCAAAGGCCAAACTTAGGAGTATAAACTAAATATCTCAAGATTCGTTTTACGGCCCTAAGGTGAACTTCCTTAGGATCAACTTGGAATCTTGCACACATGCATACGGAAAGCATAATGTCCGGTCGAGATGCACATAAGTAAAGTAAAGATCCTATCATCGACCGGTATACCTTTTGATCTACGGATTTACATCCCGTGTCGAGGTCGAGATGCCCATTGGTTCCCATGGGTGTATTGATGGGTTTGGCATCCTTCATCCCAAACTTGGTGAGTATGTCTTGAGTGTACTTCGTTTGGCTAATGAAGGTGCCCTCTTGGAGTTGCTTGACTTGAAATCCTAGAAAATACTTCAACTCCCCCATCATAGACATCTCGAATTTTTGAATCATGATCCTACTAAACTCTTCACAAGTAGATTTGTTAGTAGACCCAAATATGATATCATCAACATAAATTTGGCATACAAACAAATCTTTTGCAATAGTTTTAATAAAGAGTGTAGGATCGGCTTTACCGACTTTGAAGCCATTTGTGATAAGGAAATCTCGTAGGAATTCATACCATGCTCTTGGGGCTTGCTTGAGCCCATAAAGCGCCTTAGAGAGTTTATAAACATGGTTAGGGTACTCACTATCTTCAAAGCCGGGAGGTTGCTCAACATAGACCTCTTCCTTGATTGGTCCATTGAGCAAGACACTTTTCACGTCCATTTGATAGAGCTTAAAGCCATGGTAAGTAGCATAGGCATGTAATATACGAATTGACTCAAGCCTAGCTACGAGTGCATAGGTTTCACCGAAATCCAAACCTTCGACTTGTGAATATCCCTTGACCACAAGTCAGGCTTTGTTCCTTGTCATCACACCATGCTCATCTTGTTTGTTGCGGAAGACCCACTTGGTTCCTACAACATTTTGGTTAGGACGTGGAACTAAATGCCATACCTCATTCCTCGTGAAGTTGTTGAGTTCCTCTTGCATCGCCAACACCCAATCCGAATCCCTTAATGCGTCTTCCACCCTATATGGCTCAATAGAAGACACAAAGGAGTAATGTTCACAAAAATGAGCAACACAAGATCGAGTGATTACCCCCTTATAAATGTCATCGAGGATGGAGTTCACGGGGTGATCTCGTTGTATTGCTTGGTGGACTCTTAGGTGTGGCAGTCTTGGACCCTCATCATCTTCCTTGTCTTGATCATTGGCATCTCCCCCTTGATCATTGTCCTCCTCTTGAGGTGGCTCTTCTTGATCTTCATTTTCATCATCTTGAGCTTGATCCTCATCTTGGGTTGGTGGAGATGCTTGATTTGAAGATGATGGTTGATCTTCTTGTGGAGGCTCTTCGGATTCCTTAGGACACACATCCCCAATGGACATGTTCCTTAGTGCGACGCATGGAGCCTCTTCATCATCTAGCTCATCAAGATCAACTTGCTCTACTTGAGAGCCGTTAGTCTCATCAAACACAATGTCACAAGAAACTTCAACTAGTCTAGTGGACTTGTTAAAGACTCTATATGCCCTTGTGTTTGAATCATAACCAAGTAAAAAGCCTTCTATAGCCTTAGGAGCAAATTTAGATTTTATACCTCTTTTAACAAGAATAAAACATTTGATACCAAAGACTCTAAAATATGAAACATTGGGCTTTTTACCGGTGAGGAGTTCATACGATGTCTTCTTGAGGATTCAGTGAAGGTAGAGACGGTTGATAGCGTAGCAAGCGGTGTTGATTGCTTCCGCCCAAAACCGGTCCGAAGTCTTGTACTCATCAAGCATGGTCCTTGCCATGTCAAGTAGAGTTCTATTCTTCCTCTCCACTACACCATTTTGTTGAGGTGTGTAGGGAGAAGAGAACTCATGCTTGATGCCCTCCTCCTCAAGAAAGCCTTCTATTTGTGAGTTCTTGAACTTCGTCCCGTTGTCGCTTCTAATCTTTTTGATCCTTAAGCCGAACTCATTTTGAGCCCGTCTCAAGAATCCCTTTAAGGTCTCTTGGGTTTGAGATTTATCCTACAAAAAGAGTACCCAAGTGAAGCGAGAGTAATCATCCACAATAACTAGACGGTACTTACTCCCACCGATGCTTATGTAAGCTATCGGGCTGAATAGGTCCATGTGGAGTAGCTCAAGCGGCCTGTCAGTCGTCATGATGTTCTTGTGTGGATGATGAACACCAACTTGCTTCCCTTCTTGGCATGCTCTACAAACCCTGTCTTTCTCAAAATGGACATTGGTTAGTCCCAAAATGTGCTCTCCCTTTAGAAGCTTATGAAGATTCTTCATCCCAACATGGGCTAGTCGGCGGTGCCAGAGCCAACCCATGTTAGTCTTAGCAATTAAGCAAGTGTCGAGTTCAGCTCTATTGTAATCAACTAAGTATAGCTGACCATCTAACACTCCCTTAAATGCTACTAAATCATCACTTCTTCTAAAGGCAGTAACACCTAAATCTGTAAAAAGACAATTGTAGCCCATTTTGCACAATTGAGAAACGGAAAGCAAATTGTAATCTAAAGAATCAGTTGGAATGGAAACCTTAACCCTAATCAGGGTTGGGTGTGGTATTAATATACTTAGGTAATTGGGCCTAGCCTATTACAAAGGGGTGAGAAGGTAATTACATGGGGAAGACCCCAAACCCTAGACGGGTAATCTAACACCCCCCGCAGTCACAACTCTATCCTGTACAGATGTTGAGACTGGATCGAAAGTCTAAAAATACACTCGACGGTAACCCCTTGGTGAAGATGTCGGCGAACTGCAGCGTGGTGGGGACGCTGAGAACCCGAACGTCACCGGCAGCAACGCGCTCGCGGACGAAGTGCAGGTCGATCTCCACATGCTTTGTGCGCTGATGCTGCACGGGGTTGGTGGAGAGGTAGACCGCGCTGACGTTGTCGCAGTAGACGAGGGTGGCACGCAGGAGGGGACTGTGGAGCTCGTGGAGGAGTTGGCGCAGCCAGGAGGCCTCTGCCACGCCATTGGCCATGGCACGGTACTCGGTCTCAGCGCTGGAGCGAGAGACGACGGGTTGTTGCTTGGCGGCCCAAGAGACGAGGTTGCTGCCCAGGAACACGACGTAACCGGAGGTGGACCGCCACGTGTCGAGACAACCAGCCCAGTCAGCGTCGGTGTAGACCACAAGCTCCGACGTTGGGGATGGTCGGAGAAGTAGGCCGTAGTCGAGGGAGCCAGGAGGTAGCGTAGAATTCGCTTGAGCACAGTGAGATGGGGCTCCCGCGAAGTGTGCATATGCAGGCACACCTGTTGGACGGCGTATGCGATGTCAGGCCTGGAGAAGGTGAGGTACTGGAGCACGCCGGTCAGGCTCCGGAAGGACGTCGCGTCGGCGACCGGAGGCCCGGCGTCCTCAGAGAGCTTCGCCTGAGTGTCGACAGGCGTGGAGCAAGGCTTGCAGTCAGACATGCCAGCCCGCTCTAGGATGTCGATGGCGTACTGGCGCTGGTGGAGGAAGAGACCCTGAGGCCGGCGCTCGGCGGTGATGCCGAGGAAGTGGTGTAGAGGCCCCAGGTCCTTCAGCGCGAACTCCCGCTGAAGGGCGATGATCATGCGGTGTAGAAGGTCGGCGGTGGATGCCGTGAGCACAATGTCATCGACATAGAGCAGGAGATAGACGGTGTCATCACCGCGCCGGCAGATGAACAGGGACGTGTCTGACTTGGCTTCGATGAAGCCGATGGAGGCCAGGTAGGAGGCGAAGCGACTGTACCATGCTCGTGGCGCCTGCTTGAGGCCGTACAAGGACCGGTTCAGCCGGCAGACCAGATCCGGACGGTCAGCTTCGACGAAGCCGGTGGGCTGGCTGTTGTAGACAGTCTCCGTCAGAGTGCCATGGAGGAAGACATTCTTGACATCGAGCTGATGGATCGCCCAGTCGCGGGAGACGGTGAGGGAGAGGACGGCGTGAACAGTGGCGAACTTGATGACGGGGCTGAAGGTCTCATCGTAGTCCACTCCGGGGCGCTGTGTGAAGCCCCGAAGGACCCAACGGGCCTTGTAGCGGTCGAGGGAGCCGTCCAAGGTCAGCTTGTGGCGAAATAGCCACTTGCCAGTGACCACGTTGGTGCCTGGTGGACACGGCACCAGGTCCCAGGTGTGGTTGGCCAAGAGGGCCGCGTACTCCTCCTCCATAGCACGACGCTAATGTGGGTCGGCGAGGGCAGTGCGAATGGAGGAGGGCATCAGGGAAGCATCGGGTGGAGTGCTGGACGTATCAGCTGCCAGGATCAGCCGGTCGACGGGGCGAAGAACGCCAGCGGCGCGCCGAGTCACCATCGGGTGGACGTGTCCGGGGTCGCGGTGGATGGCGACCGGGTGGTATACGGACGACTCAGAGCGGACCACCGGAACGTCGAGAGCGGCGGGTGTGGCCGGCTCACAGCGGTAATATACAACGGCGGGGTCGGCGAAGCGGGTCGCGCTCGTCGACGGGCCCAAGTCGGGGGCCGACGAGGTAGTGGTGTGGCCGCGGCGGTGGTAGACGAGCGTGGGGTTGGCGAAGCGAGCCGGGGTCGACGGGGCCGCGCGTGGTGCAGGTAGGATCGACAGGACCATGCGTGGCGCAGGCGTGGTCGACGGGGCCGCGTGTGGCGCAGGCAGGATCGATGGGGCCGCGCATGGCACAGGCATGATCGACGTGGCCGCGCGTGGCGCAGGCGGGGTCGACGGGGCCGCGCGTGGCACGGGAATGGGTGCGAGCTGTGGCGTCGTGGCCACACGAGGAGCAGGTGACGGCGCAAGATGGGGCGCCGGGGGTGGGGGGAACCGGATCGGACTCGAGGAGGGAGTCAAGATCGGTGGGTGCGGTGGAGCCTGCAAGGGGAAACATATCTTCATCGAAGACGACGTGACGAGAGATGATGATGCGGTGGGAGGTGAGGTCCAGGCACCGATACCCCTTGTGGTCAGGGGAGTAGCCGAGGAAGAGGCAGCGAGTGGAGCGAGGAGAAAGCTTGTTAGGAGCGGTAGCGGAAATGTTAGGGTAGCAGGCACAGCCAAACACGCGCAGGTGGTCGTAGGAAGGGGCTATGCCGTACAGGGCGAAGTGAGGTGTAGGGTGGCTCACCGCCTTCGAGGGAAGACGGTTGAGGAGATGCGTGGCTGTATGAAGGGCCTCTGCCCAGTAGGCAGCAGGGAGAGACGCCTGAAAGAGAAGGCAGCGGATCATGGTGGTGGTGCGAATCATGCTCTCGGCCCGGCCGTTCTGAGCAGAGGTGTAGGGACACGAGAGACGCAACTGGACGCCGTGAGTGAGGAAGAAAGAACGGGAGGCGTTGTTGTCGAACTCGCGGCCATTGTCGCACTACAGGGCATGGACGGGGTGCCGGAACTGGGTGGATACCCAGGCGAAGAAGTGAGTGAGGGTGGTAAACGTGTCGGACTTCAGCCGAAGGGGAAAGTCCAAAGGAAATGGGAGTAGTCATCCAGAATGACCAGGTAGTATTTGTAGCCGGAGAGGCTAAGGACAGGAGACGTCCAGAGATCACAGTGGACAAGATCAAAGGCCTGAACAACCCTGGACGTGGAAGTGGAAAAAGGAAGACGGGAGTGACGGCCGAGCTGACAAGCATGACAGAGGCGCTCAGAAGAGCCCCGAGTATATGATATGTCTGAGTGACCGGAAAGCTGGGACATGACGTCAGGTCTAGGGTGCCCGAGGCGACGGTGCCAAATGGCGGAGGAGGTGGTGGTAGTAGCAAGAGCATGTGATGTGGTGGTAGTAGTAAGTGCAGGAGATGAGGCTACTCTGGTGTGGGGAGTGGAGGGCAAGTGAAGAGAATAGAGGGGGCCAGAGCTGTCACAGCGAGCGAGCACAACATGTGTGGGAAGGTGGCGTATGGTGAGACCCCAGGGGTCGAACTCCATAGAGCACTGGTTGTCACTAGTGAAGCGACGAACCGAGAGGAGGGGATGAGTCAGTCCGGGAGAAACAAGGACGTCGTTAAGGCAGAATGGTCCTAGAAGAACCGATGTACCTACTAAGGTGACCGGGAGGGTGGAACCGTTGCCGATGATGATGGAGGAAGGATGTGAGGGGTGGGGTGGATGGGAGTGGAGTAACGAACTAGTGGTGGGGGTAGTGTGGAAGGAGGCCCCGGAGTCAACCACCCAATCGGTGGTGGTTCGGGGAGGTGGTAGTGGCGAAGGAACAGTGTGAGCGGAGAGGGCCAAAGAAGGTGCCCCGACAGAGGCACTAGGAAGGGAGGGAGATGGCACGGGCTCAACCGCTAGGGAGGCGATCACAGCACGTGGGAAGACAAGCGGTCCAGGCACGTGACGGCCCGCCTGAGGGTGGACCTCGACGCAGTCCTGAAGAATAGGGTTCCAGACTGGATCGAAGGACACGAACATGCCCCGGATGAGCTGACCGTCGTGGAGGAGGACACACACAGTCATGAGAGCGGAGGGTGAGGTAAAGCTCATGTATGGTGGGGGTGACGCCATGGAACCGGTGTGGGAGGAGACAACGCTGGTAGGGCGCGCGTAGCCGCTAGGATCGGGTCGGGCGGCGAGGCTGGGAGCAGAGGCCGACAGTGCCCGACGGCAGGGGAAGAGGAGGCCGCGGCGGGGAGCACTCGCGGCAGGGAGAAGGGTGGCTGGGGACCAGCGGCCGACGGAGGAGAGCTGGAGGAGGAGGTCGCGAAAGTCAGCAACGGGGCAGAGATGCAGAGGGCCCGGACGCGGCGAGATCCCAGCGAGGAGAGGCCGGGCACAGCGGGATCTGGCACAGGGCGGCCACAGTCTAGGGGGCGAGACTTGCGGAGAGGGCGCGCGGCGGCAGGGCGCCTGGGCGCGGCACAGAGGAGCAGGGAGGAAAACGAGGCCTGGGAGAGCACGAGCAGCAGCACCGTCCGGGGCAGGTAGAGCACGGCGAGGAGCAACGCCGCAGCGGCCGCCACGAGGAGCGAGTGATGGTGATGGGGCTGCTGCCGCTGGCTGGCGCCGGCGACGGCAGCGGTCAGCTCTTGCGCGGCCGGCTAGCCGCAGGGCGCCGAGGTCGTGGCGAGGAAGGGGCGCGCTCGGCGGGCGGGGTCAGCAGGCGGCCGAGCGCACAGGGTGCGGCACGAACGACGGTCCAGCCGTCAGGTTTTGGGCGTGGTCGGTTGGAGCGGAGCTCGCGCGTCAGGGCTGCTGCTGGGAGGCCGACGGAGGGAGGAGCCGCGCGCCGTAGGTGGAAGGGCCGGGCGGAGGCGGCTATAGGGAGGCCGACGGCCAGAGATGGACGCCCGGCGGCTGTGGGTGGGAGCAGCCCGACGGCTGTGGGTGGGAGGGAAGAGAGAAAAAACTGGCTCTGGTACCAAGTTAGAATGGAAACCTTAACCCTAATCAGGGTTGGGTGTGGTGTTAATAGACTTAGGTAATTGGGCCTGGCCCATTACAAAGGGGTGAGAAGGTAATTACATGGGGAAGACCCCAAACCCTAGACGGGTAATCTAACAGAATCTACAAGAAAAACATTGGAAATAGAATGGTCAGGAGATATAGCTATTTTACCAAGTCCTTTGACCAAACCTTGATTTCCATCCCCGAATGTGATAGCTCTTTGGGGATCATTGTTTTTCTCGTAGGAGGAGAACATCCTTTTTCTCCCCAGTCATGTGGTTTGTGCACCCACTGTCAATTATCCAACTTGAGCCCTCGGATGCATAAACCTACAAAACAAGTTTAGACCTTGTTCTTAGGTACCCAAACGGTCTTGGGTCCTTTGACATTAGAAACAAGCACCTTGGGTACCCAAACACATGAAGCATCAAAGGTCTTAAATGAAATGTTATGATCATTTGATGCAATAGGAGATTTCTTTTTAGGCAATTTAGCATGAGTGGATTGCTTAGAACTAGATGCCTCACTCTTATACATAAAAGCATGATGAGAGCCAGAGTGAGACATCCTAGAATGAATTCTCCTAATTTTGTGTTCGAGATAACCGACAGGGTATAAAATGTAACCCTCGTTATCCTGAACTATGGGAGCCTTGCCCTTAACAAAGTTAGACAATTTCTTGGAGGCATTAAGCTTGACATTGTCTCCCTTTTGGAAGCCAATGCCATCCTTAATCCCAGGGCATCTCTGAAAGCTCTCTTGTGAGTTTTGGTGTTTGGATGACAACTCAATTAAAGGACTAACAAGTGTACTAAGTGTTGAACAGGTGCTTAAGGTAAAGCCTACAGGGTTCAACATAAGTGAACAATTGTGATGGTCCAAGAACTGGATTATGGATACATGATGGACATCACAAGTAAGATGGACATTGCATAAAGTGAGACTCGGGTGCGAAGCTCGGAGACAACTGATCAAGCCAAGGACGGAGGCAAGAGAAGCTTCGAGGTACCAAGTGCACGGGAGAAGGTCAAGGAGGCTGAGGAACCCAGAGCCAAGGGTGAAGAAGAAGGCTTGCAAAGTCAAGGGTGATCGAGTTGAGAAGAGCTATAACACACCAAGGATCACTACATAAGGACGTGACTTACAACCAATAAGGTAACAGCTACAGTTGTGGTGTAAGTCATAAGGCTCAAGATCAAGCTCTAAGAAGGAGATCGAGGTCACTAGAAGGAGAACAAGTGTCAAAACCAGAACTGGAAGCAGCCCAAAAGAGCTAAGTTCACCTTAATCTTTAGTTTGGGTTGTTCCTATGTTTGGAGATGTTCTATGTGACCTTTGCAGGATGTTGGAGCTAAGAAATGTCAATCTAGATCAAGTCAAGCCGACTTGATGATTTATGAGTCCAACATCAAAGCTCAAGCATGTGAAATGCTATGGATATAATAATTAAGAGAAGGTATGTTTCTAGACTTAGTACATTGGTTTTAGTGTACTAATATACTTGTCTAAGTGTTAGAAACAGAAAGAAGAAGAAAAGAAGAGAGGTGCAAAGGACTTGGCTGTGTACAGCCAAGACTCAGCTCGGTCTGGCACACCGGACTGTCCGGTGTGCACCGGACAGTGTCCGGTGCGCCAGGCTGACTCGGCGTGAAGTAGCCGCTCTCGGGAATTCGCCGACGGCGTACGGCTAAAATTCACCGGACTGTCCGGTGTGCACCGGACCGTCCGGTGAGCCAACGGTCGGCCGGGCCAACGGTCGGCCGCGCAATCTGCGCGGGACACGTGGCCGAGCCAACGGTCGGAAGGGGGCACCGGACTGTCCGGTGTGCACCGGACATGTCCGGTGCGCCAACGGCTCCCAGATCTACAACGGTCTGCAACGGTCGGCAGCGCTGTTTAAGGAAAGAAATCGGTCACCGGACAGTGTCCGGTGTGCACCGGACTGTCCGGTGCGCCACCCGACAGAAAGAAAGTATTGCCTTCCAAATGGGATTCCAACGGCTCCTAGGCCCCTTATGCCTATAAAAGGGACCCCTAGGCGCCTCCAGCATAGTAGAAGAGCAGCCAACAAGTGTAGACTTCATTGGAATCAATTCTCGCTCTCCCTCTTGTGTGTAACTCTATAGTTTGTGTAGAAGGCACAGCTATAAGCCTTTAGAGAGAGGAGTAGTGCTGCTAAGAGCTAGAGCAAGGTCTTGAGCGTATCGTTACTCTGCCGGGGTGCTGCCAAGAAGTTTGTAAGCAGCTGCGGTTCTGTTGTAACCCCACTCAATAGTGAAAGGCTCTATCTGTCATACTGACAGATCTGAGCAAACGGAGGAAGGAGTTGAAATAGACTCCAAGCCCAGGTGTGGCTAACTCCAACGAGGACTAGGCAAGCATTTCAGGCTTGGCCGAACCTCGGGATAAATCCTTGCGTCTGTGTGCTCTGTTCTGTATTGTATCCTGACTCTCTGTCTTACTCGTCTTTATATCTGCACTCAATACTTATCTGTGGTATAAGCTTTATTTGAAGTGCAGGACACTTTTGAGACAGGATCTCTGATTCCGCTGCAACCTACTCGAAGAGTCTTCTCACTCCACTGCGTACTAAGTCTTCGAGTAGAGTAAGAATTTAAGTTTTAAAGTAATAAGTTTTATTCGCCTATTCACCCCCCCTCTAGGCGACATCCAGATCCTGTTCCCGGGTCAAAGGGAACTTTCAATTGGTATCGGAGCTAGGCCTCTCCAGTGTGGGCTTAGCCGTCCGGAGATAACGATGTCGTCACAAGAGATAACTATGGAACTTCTTTTAGGCGATGGCTCTAATTACAAATCTTGGTCTGTCTCTATTTATAATGCTTTCTTAAGTGTTGATCCTGATTTGAGACAGATCTTTAGGAGAAGTATTTTTCCATCTGATATTAGTAAAAATCCCTCGAATGATGAACTAAGATGTTTTTCTCTCAATCACCGTGCTTGCAGCATCTTAGTTGATTCTCTTTCTAGAGGTGCCTATTTTGCCATCATGAGTAGTGGTAATGATTTAATTGTTGATGCTCATGATTTATGGAATAGAATTAAAGTAAAATATTGTGTGGCAAATTGTACTGCTTCTACTCCCCAAATTGCTTGTGATACTAACCTTTCAAAAGGAGAAGATCAAGAACTATGGGCACCCAACGATGAATCCACCTCGTCGACAGGTTTGTCTTCCACTAGTTATAAGTGTCTTATTGCTAACAATGATGATGGAGACGAAAGCGATGATGAGGAGGAATATGAGGATGATAGCGAGGATGAGTCTTCATCACCACAAGGTACATTTTCCTGTACTGCTTCCACTAATAATAATGACAGGGAAAATAAGACCGGGGATGTGGAAGAAGAGGAGATTCGTAGGTTCTACACCCATCTCAACAAAGAAGACAAAATGCTCTTGGTTAAGTTGTTGAGAAAGAACAAGGAACAAGGTGAGACGCTTCTCAGGCTAGAGGAGACCCTCATCAAAACCAACAACAGCCTGGAGAAGATGACCAAAGAACATGAGGAGCTAAAGTGCTCTCATGACGATTTGGTCCAACGGTATGAATCTATTTTATTTGAGCAAAGAAATAATGATGATGCTTTATCCTGTGTTGCTCAACTTAAAATGGAAAACACCATGCTTAAGAGACAAGTAGAAATTCTAAATTTAGAAAAACTTGCTCTAGGTGAAGAGTATGATATGTTGTCATATTCTCATAATAAACTAGTTGATGACCATATCATGCTTAATGTTGCTCATGAGGTTATAATTGTAAACTTAAATTCATGTGAACCTCATTCTCGCACGTGTGCGCATTTGAACTGTATATCATCATGTGCTAACCCCTGTTGCTCAAAAGAAAGCCAATCATTGATTGAGCAACAAGTTTTAGGGTCACAAAAGAAATTCTGTGGGAATAAGAAGCAACGACAACTGAGGAGAAGACACTTTGCTCAACTCTCTCAAGATATCCACGGGCGCGTGGTGAAGAAGCTTGAGAAAGGAAAAACTGCAGCAAGTGTCAAGCTCAATAAGAGAAATGTTCCCAAAGCTATAAATGAAGAAATCAACATGAAAAAGGAAAAAGGTAAGGATTCAATTAATCATGTTGTTTGCACTGACCTTCTCTCCACGTCATTCAAGTATAAAAAGGGAAAAGGAAAAAGGAGGTGTTTCAAGTGCAAGAAGTTAGGCCACCTCATCGCGTCTTGTCCGTACAAAGACAAGAATGAAGGGACAAGGAGTTGTTTTGGATGCAACAAAAAGGACCACACGATCACTTCGTGTCCGGTCATGAATAATCAAGGATGTGCATCCTCCAAGGTGACCCTCACCAAGGAAAATAACACACAGCAAGCGTCGTGTCAAGTTGAGCGACGCTTCTGCTACAAGTGTGGTGAGCAGGGTCATCTATCCAAGGTATGTTATAAAGGTAAGATTCCTAAGCAAGTGAATTTGTGTCAATCTTATTCGGGTAGGAGACCCATATCATACACTTGTGCTAGATCTATAACGAGATCACCTAGAACTAGCACAAAGGCAATTTGGGTACCAAAGGCACATTTAGATGATCATTATGGACCCATCCCAAGATGGGTACCAAACTGTGCTAACTAGACCATGCAGGTGCCTTGAGATGGACTGGAGACCATGGGAGAGCTTAAGACGGTTATCTTAAACTCTATGCTTAAGCTGTTAATTGTTTTGGTGCCTTTATTGTGAAACACTAATCCCATGTTCATCTCAAGTGAAATAAGGTGTGTAGGTCCTAAATCATTATTGGTGTATCAAGTAAAGGACTTTGATGAGAATTTACACCTTGCTCTCCAAAGGATGGTACCCGTGTATTTTAAGTACATCATTGCAATTTAGTATTGCTCTTAAGTTGGCTTGATGTGCTACCTGTCCTTAGAGTAGTTATGCTTTATGATTGCCTGTGTTAAATGAATCATAATGATGTTTGCTTAATCATGACTGGTGTTATATAGGATATATCTTTTGAATCATTCATGGGTAGCTCTTTCATTTGTTATATCCACATGATTAACTCTCTTGGTGTATATGGATAAACCTGCAACTTTTGTAAGTCATGCTATGTGCAATTATAACATTTCGTTTAGTCCATGCTCACATGATTACCCTAGTTTGGTACTGTGTGAATTTCAAATCCATGTCATGCCCTCTTGAGCTATGAGGTGCATGAGCAAAAGGAGCCCTGAATTGGTGATAACAAGTGCTCTCATAAAGGCAAAGGTATGGAAAATGGAACTGTGCAATTCTATTGAATATCGTGAAGTTCCATTAATAGTGATCATAGTTGTGTTCTTGCATTTCATTGGTAGTATCGTGGCTTAGGAGACTTATGCCTTAAAATGTTGTTCCTTTTGGTGTACTTAAAGAACCTTCTTAACGATGATGTGCTTAGACATGATCATGTTGTTTTTCAATTAGTATATGTGATGCAATGATAGTTAAGTATGAAGCATGTCCAAGTTGCGTGTAAATGTTATACTTCCTTGAGTATTGAATTGGCTTAGGTACCACTGAGGCATGCATTATTGAATTTAGTCAACCTTTCATTTAGCCTTTAATTGGTGTTAAGTGGTTTTTCATTTGATATTCAAATTGGCATCTTTGTGTGATGAAAGGGATAGAGTATGCCTTGACCAAGGTATGTTGTGATCCCCTCTAGTTCTGAGGAAGCTAGAATGTGCAAAGTGCAAGTCATTAAAATACTTGATGCACAACTTGAGGGGGAGCACACATAACTTATGTCTTTTGAGACTAACTGTTTCTTGAGCAATCTTGTACAGTCTCAAGGTAGAATAGAGAAGATGAGCATGAAATGGAGCAATCAGGACTTAGGTACCTCTGTAAGTCCAGTAATTGGTATCTTTAGTCATGAGTAATTGTATATCTTTAGATTGCTCATGCTCTATAATATCTTGTGATAATAGATGCTTATTCTTAAATATCATGGAGCCATGATTATAAATGAACTTTCAATTGGTAGCTGTGATAGTTTGCTTCATTTGACATCTCTTGATAATCATTAGAATAGAAGTTTCTTCTTGTGCCCAATACTATAACTTGTTCTAAGTTTGGTGTCTTAGCAACAAGAAAATGTTAGGATAAAGAATCAGGCACAAATGTGGAGAAGCTCTCGAGAGATTAAATACTTTCAAGATGGAAAGTACACTACAACATGGTAAAGGTACAAAAGGAAGTATTAATCTTTTTGCATATATGTGATAGTGCATATGTTCAATAAGTAAGGGGGAGTTTTGATAGTCGTTTTTCCTCCTTAAACACCCTGCTGTCCCTTGACATCATCCTATGTTCTTGCTTGCGTATGGTTTTTGGTGTTTGATGTCAAAGGGGGAGAAGTTGTGCATTAAAGCTTATCTCAACCTGAGAGGAAAGCTTATCCTAATGGGTGATGTGTTAGTTTGAGCTTTGCCAAGTGTGATATTCATATGTTTCTTGCAGTATTATATGTGTTTCTCATATGGACTAGTGTTTCCGCTGCGATCGCGATGAATTATTTGGCTTCTATAGTGTAATAGAGAGTCATGTGGTTAATGGTGCTTTAAGATTGCTTTAAATTTAGGGTCTTAGTTTAAATTGGTATTAGTTTGAATTGGTATCTTAATGATGAATAGTGGTAGGTTGATTCACTAAATTGAATGGTGTTTAACTCTGATTATGTGCATTTGTGTGTTATAGCATCATGGTTTGATTCTTGACACAATGCATCCTAAAAAGTGCTAAGGTGTAGAAATGTTTCGAATTGCCTAAGTATGTGCAAATTGGCGTCTGAGGCCAAAATTATGTTTTTGAAGTTAGCACATATTTAGGGGGAGCATTCTATAAACTTAGAATTCAAATTTGTGCTTCAAATCTTATTCTTATGCAAGCTTTAATTGTGTTGCCATCAATCACCAAAAAGGGGGAGATTGAAAGCTCTCTTGTGAGTTTTGGTGTTTGGATGACAACTCAATTAAAGGACTAACAAGTGTACTAAGTGTTGAACAGGTGCTTAAGGTAAAGCCTACAGGGTTCAACACAAGTGAACAATTGTGATGGTCCAAGAACTGGATTATGGATACATGATGGACATCACAAGTAAGATGGACATTGCATAAAGTGAGACTCGGGTGCGAAGCTCGGAGACAACTGATCAAGCCAAGGACGGAGGCAAGAGAAGCTTCGAGGTACCAAGTGCACGGGAGAAGGTCAAGGAGGCTGAGGAACCCAGAGCCAAGGGTGAAGAAGAAGGCTTGCAAAGTCAAGGGTGATCGAGTTGAGAAGAGCTATAACACACCAAGGATCACTACATAAGGACGTGACTTACAACCAATAAGGTAACAGCTACAGTTGTGGTGTAAGTCATAAGGCTCAAGATCAAGCTCTAAGAAGGAGATCGAGGTCACTAGAAGGAGAACAAGTGTCAAAACCAGAACTGGAAGCAGCCCAAAAGAGCTAAGTTCACCTTAATCTTTAGTTTGGGTTGTTCCTATGTTTGGAGATGTTCTATGTGACCTTTGCAGGATGTTGGAGCTAAGAAATGTCAATCTAGATCAAGTCAAGCCGACTTGATGATTTATGAGTCCAACATCAAAGCTCAAGCATGTGAAATGCTATGGATATAATAATTAAGAGAAGGTATGTTTCTAGACTTAAAACATTGGTTTTAGTGTACTAATATACTTGTCTAAGTGTTAGAAACAGAAAGAAGAAGAAAAGAAGAGAGGTGCAAAGGACTTGGCTGTGTACAGCCAAGACTCAGCTCGGTCTGGCACACCGGACTGTCCGGTGTGCACCGGACAGTGTCCGGTGCGCCAGGCTGACTCGGCGTGAAGTAGCCGCTCTCGGGAATTCGCCGACGGCGTACGGCTAAAATTCACCGGACTGTCCGGTGTGCACCGGACCGTCCGGTGAGCCAACGGTCGGCCGCGCAATCTGCGCGGGACACGTGGCCGAGCCAACGGTCGGAAGGGGGCACCGGACTGTCCGGTGTGCACCGGACATGTCCGGTGCGCCAACGGCTCCCAGATCTACAACGGTCTGCAACGGTCGGCACCGCTGTTTAAGGAAAGAAATCGGTCACCGGACAGTGTCCGGTGTGCACCGGACTGTCCGGTGCGCCACCCGACAGAAAGAAAGTATTGCCTTCCAAATGGGATTCCAACGGCTCCTAGGCCCCTTATGCCTATAAAAGGGACCCCTAGGCGCCTCCAGCATAGTAGAAGAGCAGCCAACAAGTGTAGACTTCATTGGAATCAATTCTCGCTCTCCCTCTTGTGTGTAACTCTATAGTTTGTGTAGAAGGCACAGCTATAAGCCTTTAGAGAGAGGAGTAGTGCTGCTAAGAGCTAGAGCAAGGTCTTGAGCGTATCGTTACTCTGCCGGGGTGCTGCCAAGAAGTTTGTAAGCAGCTGCGGTTCTGTTGTAACCCCACTCAATAGTGAAAGGCTCTATCTGTCATACTGACAGATCTGAGCAAACGGAGGAAGGAGTTGAAATAGACTCCAAGCCCAGGTGTGGCTAACTCCAACGAGGACTAGGCAAGCATTTCAGGCTTGGCCGAACCTCGGGATAAATCCTTGCGTCTGTGTGCTCTGTTTTGTATTGTATCCTGACTCTCTGTCTTACTCGTCTTTATATCTGCACTTCAATACTTATCTGTGGTATAAGCTTTATTTGAAGTGCAGGACACTTTTGAGACAGGATCTCTGATTCCGCTGCAACCTACTCGAAGAGTCTTCTCACTCCACTGCGTACTAAGTCTTCGAGTAGAGTAAGAATTTAAGTTTTAAAGTAATAAGTTTTATTCGCCTATTCACCCCCCCCTCTAGGCGACATCCAGATCCTGTTCCCGGGTCAAAGGGAACTTTCAATCTCCCACTATAGAGCATGCTTCTAGCAAATTTAAATTTTTCATTTTCTAAGTCATGCTCATTAATCTTAGCACTAAGTTGAGCTATGTGATCATTTTGTTGTTTAATTAAAGCTTGGTGATCATGAATAGCATCAACATTAATGTCTCTACATCTAGTGCAAATAGTAACATGCTCAACGGTAGATGTAGAGGGTTTGCAAGTATTTAATTCAACAATCTTAGCATGTAAAATAGCATTCTCATCTCTAAGATTGGAAATGGAAACATTGCAAACATTTAAATCTTTAGCATTAGCAATTAATTTTTCATTCTCAATTTTAAGGCTAGAGAGAGATGCATTCAATTTTTCAATCTTAGCAATTAAATTAGCATTATCATTCCTAAGGTTGATAAGAGAATCATCACTAACATTTAATTTCTCAACCTTAGCAATCAATTTGTCATTTTCAAATCTAAGGTTGGAAATAGTGGCAAGTGCTTAGCTCACTAGTTAATTTTTCACATTTTTCTATCTCTTGAGCATAAGCATTTTTAACTTTAACATGCTTCTTGTTTTCCTTAATAAGGAAGTCCTCTTGGGTATCCAAGAGTTCATCCTTGTCATGAATAGCACTAATCAATTCATTCAGTTTTTCTTTTTGTTGCATGTTTAAGTTGGCAAAAAGGGTGAGCAAATCATCCTCATTATTACTAGAGCTAGCCTCATCACTAGAAGTTGCATACTTAGTGGAAGCTCTAGATTTTACCTTCTTTTTGTCGTCCTTTGCCATGAGGCACTTGTGGCCGATGTTGGGGAAGAGGAAACCCTTGTTGACGGTGATGTTTGCGGCGTCCTCGTCGGAGGAGGAGTCGGTGGAGTTCTTGTCGGAGTCCCACTCTCGGCAAACATGGGCATCGCCGCCCTTCTTCTTGTAGTACCTCTTCTTTTCTCTTCTCTTTCCCTTCTTGTCGTCGCCCCTGTCACTATCACTTGATACTAGACATTTAGCACTGAAATGACCGGGCTTACCACATTTGTAGCACACCTTCTTGGAACGGGGCTTGTAATCTCTCCCCTTCCTTTGCTTGAGGATTTGGCAAAAGCTTTTGATGATTAAAGCCATCTCCTTGTTGTCGAGCTTGGAGGCATCGATGGGAAGCCTACTTGGTGTAGACTCTTCCTTCTTCTCCTCCGTCGCTTTGAAGGCGACGAGTTGCACCTCGGGTGTGGAGGTGGCGCCTCGCTCAATGATTTTTTGGAGCCTTTGATCATGAGTTCAAAGCTCACAAACATTCCTATCACTTCTTCGGGAGACATTAGTTTATACCTTGGATCACCACGAATTAATTGAACTTGAGTAGGGTTAAGAAAAACGAGCGATCTAAGAATAACCTTGACCATTTCATGGTCATCCCATTTGGTGCTCCCGAGGTTGCGCACTTGGTTCACCAAAGTCTTGAGCCGGTTGTACATGGCTTGTGGCTCTTCTCCTTGGTGAAGCATGAAGCGACCGAGCCCCCCCTCGATCGTCTCCCGCTTGGTGATCTTGGTCACGTCATCTCCTTCGTGCGCGGTTTTGAGCACGTCCCAAATCTCTTTGGCACTCTTCAACCCTTGCACCTTGTTATACTCCTCTCGACTTAGAGAGGCGAGGAGTATAGTGGTGGCTTGGGAGTTGAAGTGTTGGATTTGTTCAACCTCCTCCGAATCATAATCCTTATCCCCTTTCTTTGGTACCTGCACTCCATACTCAACAATATCCCATATGCTTTTGTGGAGTGAGGTTAGGTGATGCCTCATTTTATCACTCCACATAGAATAATCTTCACCTTCAAACATAGGTGGTTTGCCTAATGGGACGGAAAGTAATGGAGTGCGTTTTGAAATATGAGGATAGCGAAGGGGCATCTTACTATACTTCTTGCGCTCATGGCGCTTAGAAGTGGCGGATGCCGATTCCGAGCCGGAGGTGGAGGGTGACGAAGAGTCGGTCTCGTAGTAGACCACCTTCTTCTTCTTGTCACCCTTCCGTTGGGACTTGATGGAGGAAGAGGATTCCTCCTTGTGCTTGTGGGCAGACTCCCTTGAATGTGTTCTCCCCGAGCTTGCGGACTTGTCACCGGTCCCAATCTCCCTCATGGCGGATGCTCCCAACATCACTTCGAGCAGTTAGGCTCTAATGAAGTACCGGCCTTTGATACCAATTGAACGTCGCCTAGAGGGGGGTGAATAGGTGGAATCTGAATTTTACAAACTTAAGCACACACCACAAGCCGGGGTTAGCGTTAGAATTAAATTCGAGTACGAAAGAGAGGGAAAATAAATCAACAAAGAAATAAAGCGGATGAACACGGTGATTTGTTTTACCGAGGTTCGGTTCTTGCAAACCTACTCCCCGTTGAGGTGGTCACAAAGACCGGGTCTCTTTCAACCCTTTCCCTCTCTCAAACGGTCACTTAGACCGAGTGAGCCTTTCTCTTCAATCAAATGGGACACTTAGTCCACTACAAGGACCACCACAACTTGGTGTCTCTTGTTTTGATTACAAGTGAGTTGGAAACAAGAATGGAGGAAGAAGAAAAGCAATCCAAGAGCAAGAGCTCAAAAGAACACAAAAGTCTCTCTCTCTCTAGTCACTAATTTGTTTGGAGTAATTCCGGACTTGAGAGATGATTTGATCTCTTTGTTTGTGTCTTGGAATGAAGTCTATAGCTGTTGTATGAGGTTTGATGGCTGAAAACTTGGATACAATGAAGTGTGGTGGTTGGGGGGTATTTATAGCCCCAACCACCAAAATGACCGTTGGTGAAGGCTGTTGTCGTATGGCGCACCGGAAGTCCGGTGCGCCACCGGACACTGTCCGATGCGCCAGCCACGTCACCAGGCCATTGGGTTCCGACCGTTGGAGCTCTGACATGTGGGGCCATCGGACAGTCCGGTGGTGCACCGGACAGTCAATGTTCACTGTCCAGTGCGCCTTCTGGCGCCTGCTCTGACTCTGCGCGTGCAGTCACGCACTTTTCACTGTTCCGGTAGCTTTTGCAGACGACCGTTGATGCAGATAGTCGTTGCTCCGCTGGCACACCGAACAGTCCGGTGCCATATCGGATAGTCCGGTGAATTATAGCGGAGGGGCTCCCCGAATTCCCGAAGCTGAGCAGTTCAGAGGGATTGTCACTGGTGCGCCAGACTAGGATAGCCTTCGGTTGCTTTGCTCCTTTCTTTTTGAACCCTTTCTTTGAACTTTTTATTGGTTTGTGTTGAACCTTTGGCACCTATAGAACTTATAATCTAGAGCAAACTAGTTAGTTCAATAATTTGTGTTGGGCATTTCAACCACCAAAATCATTTAGGAAAAGGTGTAAGCCTATTTCCCTTTCACTTATCGAAGCAATAAACCCTTAAGCTAGAGTTACTTTTTACAATGTTTTTTAAACTAACTCCACCGATAGAGAATCTACTCCAGAGGAGGTAGAGTCGAGCTGAGCGCACACTCGTTCTGGTCGTGGTACATGCCTTTCCACGGCGATCTACGCCCCTCCATCGTCATCGTGAAACTCTAGCATCCATCCTTCAAGCTATCCTTCACACATGCTCCCCCCGGGCGAGCCTTCGTGAAGAGTTAATTTGTTTCTTGTATTTTTTCAATTAACCACTATATATTAAGAGACCCTATATTAAATAGGGTTGTACACCTTAAGAGACCCTATATTAAATGCTCGTGCTTGCAACTCGGGGATTACGACCGACAGTTTCTATTCTGGTAAAGCCACGACACGTGTCGCTGACTAGTCGCTGTTATGCTCTTGATATGTACCGTGTTGATTTGTGTTAGTTTTTATGTGATTGGTACGAGGTTGTCATACTTGTTGGGGTCTTGTTCTCAAATGCTATGAATTAAGAACAAGGCAACATAAAATGTTAAACGTTAATGCCCTTCGTCCGCTGAAGCATTATCTCCCTTAGGATATAATGAACATCAGACGAAGACCATAAGTAAAATATCACGAAGGTCTTACCTTCGTGATCAACTCTATAAAACAATGTAAATAGTGCTAGAACATAAAACGTTAAAGAAATTTATATCAAAGACAAATATTATTACACATATATTTTATTATACAAACTTAAGTATTAAAACGTAGTATTTAAGTACATTTATACCTTTGCCTTGGCAAAGAACAATAATTCCAGTGTGATGCGTCGATGATTACAGGATTGCGTGAACAGTAAAGGAGTACTGTTCATCTATTTATAGGCACAGGACGCAGCCTGTGAGAAATTACAATTATGCCCCTTACAAAAGATTACAATTATGACTCAGACCCTTATGGACTAAGAAGTCATTTCATTTTTAAGTCGGTTCGAACCTTCGTCTTCAGATACATTATATTACCGAAGCTTCATGAGTGGTAGCTTCGGCACTACGTTTAAACGGATTTGTCGAAGGTGTTTCTTCCTGCAGGACCTTCGGCGACGAAGCATGGCCCCAACAGTAGCCCCTTCGCGGTGCTAGATCGTTTTTCGTAACGAGCTTGATCCGTGAAAAAGTCTCTTAGGCTTCAGGAAGTCGAAGGTCCGAAAAACACCTTCCCTGAGCTCGTTGCCGGGAAACGATAAAATTTCCGAGCGCGGAGTGGTCCCACCATGCAGATTCACCTTCTCGGGTTTTGTGGCCCACCGTTCAGTGGGTGCGAGCGACTGTTCATCCGGTGTAGGAGACTTGACGATTCACCTTCTTACCTGCATCACTATATAAACAGACGAGTAGGTGTGAAGTTACCACAACATTCATTGCTATTGCACTGTTTTGCTGCCAGGAATTTAACCATAGCCGAAGCTTGACCCTTGCACTCAAACGAAGCACCACCTCGGATTCTGCTTCGTCGCAAAAAGAGCTTCAGAAAAAAGGTCATTGATTTCAAAAAACTTCTAGAAATTCATAATCAAATGGCTAGAGTGCGCTCCACTGCCAGGGTTGATCGTGAGGGAGATGAGACCTGAAAGTCGCCTAGAGGGGGGGTGAATAGGGCGAATCTGAAATTTACAAACTTAATCACAACTACAAGCCGGGTTAGCGTTAGAAATATAATTGAGTCCGAGAGAGAGGGTGCAAAACAAATCACAAGCGAATAAAGAGTATGACACGCGGATTTGTTTTACCGAGGTTCGGTTCTCGCAAACCTACTCCCCGTTGAGGTGGTCACAAAGACCGGGTCTCTTTCAACCCTTTCCCTCTCTCAAACGGTCTCTCGGACCGAGTGAGCTTCTTCTTCTCAATCAAACGGGAACAAACTTCCCCGCAAGGACCACCACACAATTGGTGTCTCTTGCCTCGGTTACAATTGAGTTGTTCGCAAGAAAGAATGAAAGAAAGAAGCAATCCAAGCGCAAGAGCTCAAAAGAACACAACAAATCTCTCTTACTAATCACTAATGCTTTGTGTGGAATTGGGAGAGGATTTGATCACTTGGGTGTGTCTAGAATTGAATGCTAGAGCTCTTGTAAGTAGTTGGAAGGTGGAAAACTTGGATGACTTGAATGTGGGGGTGGTTGGGGTATTTATAGCCCAACCACCAAACTAGCCGTTTGGTGGAGGCTGCTGTCGCATGGCGCACCGGACAGTCCGATGCGCCACCGGACACTGTCCGGTGCGCCAGCCACGTCACCTGGTCGTTGGGTTCCGACCGTTGGAGCTCTGTCTTGTGGGCCTGCCTGGCTGTCCGGTGGTGCACCAGACAAGTCCTGTAGACTGTCCGGTGTGCCACCCGCGCGTGCTCTGTTCTCTGCGCGCGCAGGCGCGCATTTAATGCGTTGCAGTCGACCGTTGCGCGCGAAGTAGCCGTTGCCCCGCTGGCTCACCGGACAGTCCGGTGTGCACCGGACATGTCCGGTGAATTATAGCGGAGCGCATTCCCGAAGCTGGCGAGTTCAGAGTCGCTCTTCTTTGGGGCATCGGACACTGTCCGGTGGTGCACCGGACAGTCCGGTGAATTATAGAGAAGCGCCTCTGAGAATTCCCGAAGGTGATGAGTTCAGCTTGGAGTTCCCTGGTGCACCGGACAGTCCGGTGCGCCAGACCAGGGAGCACTTCGGTTATCCCTTGCTCCTTTTTGTTGAACCCTTTTCTTGGTCTTTTTATTGGCTTTTTGTGAACCTTTGGCACATGTATAACTTATAGACTAGAGCAAACTAGTTAGTCCAATTATTTGTGTTGGGAAATTCAACCACCAAAATCAATTAGGAAATAGGTGTAAGCCTAATTCCCTTTCAATCTCCCCCTTTTTGGTGATTGATGCCAACACAAACCAAAGCAAATATAGAAGTGCATAATTGAACTAGTTTGCATAATTGTAAGTGCAAAGGTTACTTAGAATTGAGCCAATATAATTATTCATAGGATGCGCATGGATTGTTTCTTCATTTTTAACATTTTGGACCACGCTTGCACCACATGTTTTGTTTTTGCAAAGGTTTTGGAAATTCTTTTCAAAGTCTTTTGCAAAGAGTCAAAGGTAAATGAATAAGATTCTCCCCCTGTTTCAAATGCTTTTCCTTTGACTAAAACAAAACTCCCCCTTAATGAAATCCTCCTCTTGGTGTTCAAGAGAGTTTTGAAGTTAATTTTGAAGAGGGTATACCAATTTGAAATATATCACAAATAAGATACCAATTTGAAAATACTTCTTTAAGACCAAATTGAAAGACTAAAATTTTGAAATTGGTGGTGGTGCGGTCCTTTTGCTTTGGGCTCATGCTCTCTCCCCCTTTGGCATAAATCGCCAAAAACGGAATCATTAGAGCCCTTGCCTAACTACTTTCTCCCCTTTAGCAAAATAAAACATGAGTGAAGATTATACCAAAGCCGGAGAGATGCTTGGAGCGACGGCGAAGGATGAGTTATGGAGTGGAGTGGAAGCCTTTGTCTTCGCCGAAGACTCCAATTCCCTTTCAATATACCTATGACTTGGTTTGAAATTCACTTGAAAACACATTAGTCATAGCACATGAAAGAGACATGATCAAAGGTATATGAATGAACTATGTGTGCAAATCAACAAAAGAAGTTCCTCGAATCAAGAATATTTAGCTCATGCCTAAGTTTGTTAAAAGTTTGTTCATCTAGTGGCTTGGTAAAGATATCGGCTAATTGATCTTTAGTGTTAATATATGCAATCTCGATATCTCCCTTTTGTTAGTGATCCCTTAGAAAATGATACCGAATGGCTATGTGTTTAATGCGGCTATGTTCAACGGGATTATCCGCCATGCGGATTGCACTCTCATTATCACATAGAAGAGGAACTTTGGTTAATTTGTAACCGTAGTCCCTAAGGGTTTGCCTCATCCAAAGTAGTTGCGCGCAACAATGACCTGCGACAATGTACTCGGCTTCGGCGGTAGAAAGAGCTACAGAATTTTGCTTCTTTGAAGCCCAAGACACCAAGGATCTTCCCAAGAACTGGCAAGTCCCCGATGCTCTTTCTATTAATTTTACACCCCGCCCAATCAGCATCCGAATAACCAATTAAATCAAAAGTGGATCCCCTAGGATACCAAAGCCCAAACTTAGGAGTACGAACTAAATATCTAAAGATTCGTTTTACGGCCGTAAGGTGAGCTTCCTTAGGGTCGGCTTGGAATCTTGCACACATGCATACGGAAAGCATAATATCCGGTCGAGATGCACATAAATAGAGTAAAGAACCTATCATCGACCGGTATACCTTTTGATCAACGGATTTACCTTCCGTGTCGAGGTCGAGATGCCCATTTGTTCCCATGGGTGTCTTGATGGGTTTGGCATCCTTCATCCCAAACTTGCTTAGAATATCTTGAGTGTACTTTGTTTGGCTTAGGAAGGTGCCCTCTTGGAGTTGCTTCACTTGAAATCCCAAGAAGTACTTCAACTCCCCCATCATTGACATCTCGAATTTCTGTGTCATGATCCTACTAAACTCTTCACATGTAGATTCATTAGTAGACCCAAATATAATATCATCAACATAAATTTGGCATACAAACAAATCATTTTCAAGTGTTTTGGTAAAGAGTGTAGGATCGGCTTTTTCGACTTTGAAACCATTAGCGATAAGGAAGTCTCTTAGGCATTCATACCATGCTCTTGGGGCTTGCTTGAACTCATAAAGCGCCTTAGAGAGCTTATATACATGGTTAGGGTACTCACTATCTTCAAAGCCGGGAGTTTGCTCAACATAGACCTATTCCTTGATTGGTCCATTGAGGAAGGCACTCTTCACGTCCATTTGGTAAAGCTTGAAGCCATGGTAAGTAGCATAGGCTAATAATATACGAATTGACTCAAGCCTAGCTACGGGTGCATAGGTTTCACCGAAATCCAAACCTTCGACTTGTGAATATCCTTTGGCCACAAGTCGGGCTTTGTTCCTTGTCACCACACCATGCTCGTCTTGCTTGTTGTGGAACACCCACTTGGTTCCTACAACATTTTGATTAGGACGTGGAACCAAATGCCATACCTCATTCCTAGTGAAGTTGTTGAGCTCCTCTTGCATCGCCACCACCCAATCTGAATCTTGTAGCGCTTCCTCTACCCTGTGAGGCTCAATAGAGGAAACAAAAGAGTAATGCTCACAAAAATGTGCAACACGAGATCTAGTGGTTACCCCCTTATGAATGTCACCGAGGATGGTGTCGACGGGGTGATCTCGTTGGATTGTTTGGTGGACTCTTGGGTGTGGCGGCCTAGGTTCTTCATCCTCCTTGTCTTGATCATTTGTATCTCCCCCTTGATCATTGCCGTCATCTTGAGGTGGCTCATCTCTTTGATCTTCTCCTTCATCAACTTGAGCCTCATCCTCATTTTGAGTTGGTGGAGATACTTGTGTGGAAGAGGATGGTTGATCTTGTGCATTTGGAGGCTCTTTGGATTCCTTAGGACACACATCCCCAATGGACATGTTCCTTAGAGCGATGCACGGAGCCTCTTCATCACCTATCTCATCAAGATCAACTTGCTCTACTTGAGAGTCGTTAGTCTCATCAAACACAATGTCACAAGAAACTTCAACTTATCCAGAGGACTTGTTAAAGACTCTATATGCCCTTGTGTTTGAATCATATCCTAGTAAAAAGCCTTCTACAATATTAGGAGCAAATTTAGATTTTCTACCTCTTTTAACAAGAATAAAGCATTTGCTACCAAAGACTCTAAAATATGAAATATTGGGCTTTTCACCGGTTAGGAGTTCGTATGATGTCTTCTTGAGGATTCGGTGTATATACAACCGGTTGATGGCGTAGCAAGCGGTGTTGACCGCCTCGGCCCAAAACCGATCCGAAGTCTTGTACTCATCAAGCATGGTTCTTGCCATGTCCAATAGAGTTCTATTCTTCCTCTCCACTACACCATTTTGTTGTGGGGTGTAGGGAGAAGAGAACTCATGCTTGATGCCCTCCTCCTCAAGGAAGCCTTCAATTTGAGAGTTCTTGAACTCCGTCCCGTTGTCGCTTCTAATTTTCTTGAACCTTAAGCCGAACTCGTTTTGAGCCCGTCTCAAGAATCCCTTTAAGGTCTCTTAGGTATGAGATTTTTCCTGCAAAAAGAACACCCAAGTGAAACAAGAATAGTCATCCACAGTAACTAGACAGTACTTACTCCCGCCGATGCTTATATAAGCTATCGGGCCGAATAGATCCATGTGTAGAGCTCGAGCGGCCTGTCAGTCGTCATGATGTTCTTCTGCGGATGATGAGCACCAACCTGCTTCCCTGCTTGGCATGCGCTACAAATCTTGTCTTTCTCAAAATGAACATTTGTTAATCCTAAAATATGCTCTCCCTTTAGAAGCTTATGAAGATTCTTCATCCCAACATGGGCTAGTCGGCGGTGCCAGAGCCAACCCATGTTAGTCTTAGCAATTAACAGGTGTCGAGTTCAGCTCTATCAAAATCTACCAAGTATAGCTGACCCTCTAACACTCCCTTAAATGCTATTGAATCATCACTCCTTCTAAAGACAGTAACACCTACATCCGTGAAAAGACAGTTGTAGCCCATTTTGCATAATTGAGATACGGAAAGCAAATTGTAATCTAAAGAATCTACAAGTAAAACATTAGAAATGGAATGGTCAGGTGAAATAGCAATTTTACCCAAACCTTTGACCAAACCTTGGTTTCTATCCCCGAATGTGATAGCTCGTTGGGGATCTTGGTTTTTCTCGTAGGAGGAGAACATCTTCTTCTCCCCTGTCATGTGGTTTGTGCACCCGCTATCGATAACCCAACTTGAGCCCCCGGATGCATAAACCTACAAAATAAGTTTAGTTCTTGACTTTAGGTACCCAAATGTTTTTGGGTCCTTTGGCATTAGATACAAGAACTTTGGGTACCCAAACACAAGTCTTTGACCCCTTGTGCTTGCCCCCAACATACTTGGCAACTACCTTGCCGGATTTGTTAGTTAAAACATATGATGCATCAAAAGTTTTGAATGAAATGCTGTGGTCATTTGATGCATTAGGAGTTTTCTTCTTAGGCAACTTAGCACGGGTTGGTTGCCTATAGCTAGATGTCTCACCCTTATACATAAAAGCATGGTTAGGGCCAGAGTGAGACTTCCTAGAATGAATTTTCCTAATTTTGCTCTCGGGATAACCGACAGGGTACAAAATGTAACCCTCGTTATCCTGAGGCATGGGAGCCTTGCCCTTAACAAAGTTGGACAATTTTTTAGGAGGGGCATTAAGTTTGACATTGTCTCCCTTTTGGAAGCCAATGCCATCCTTTATGCCAGGGCGTCTCCCACTATAGAGCATGCTTCTAGCAAATTTAAATTTTTCGTTTTCTAAGTCATGCTCACTAATCTTAGCATTGAGTTGAGCTATGTGATCATTTTGTTTCTTAATTAAAGCTAAGTGATCATGGATAGCATCAACATTAATGTCTCTACATCTCGTACAAATGGAAGTATGTTCAACGGTAGATGTAGAGGGTTTGCAAGATTTTAATTCTACAACCTTAGCATGCAATATATCATTTTTACTTCTAAGGTCGGAAATGGAAGTATTGCAAACATCTAGCTCTTTAGCCTTAGCAAGCAATTTTTCATTCTCAATCCTAAGGCTAGCAAGAGAAATGTTTAATTCTTCAATCTTAGCAAGCAAATCATCATTATCATTTCTAAGATTGGGAATTGAAACATCACAAACATTTGAATCAACCTTAGCTAACAAATTAGCATTCTCATTTCTAAGGTTGTCTATAGTCTCATGGCAAGTGCTTAGCTCACTAGATAGTTTTTCACATTTTTCTACTTCTAGAGCGTAAGCATTTTTAACCTTAACATGCTTTTTGTTCTCTTTAATAAGGAAGTCCTCTTGGGTGTCCAAGAGATCATCCTTCTCATGAATAGCACTAATCAATTCATTTAACTTTTCTTTTTGTTGCATGTTTAGGTTGGCAAAAAGAATGCGCAAGTTATCATCCTCATTACTAGCATTATCCTCATCACTAGAGATTTCATATTTAGTGGAGGATCTTGATTTTACCTTCTTCCTTTTGCCGTCCTTTGCCATGAGGCACTTGTGGCCGACATTGGGGAAGAGAAGTCCCTTGGTGACGGCGATGTTTGCGGTGTCCTCGTCGGAGGAGGAGTCGGTGGAGCTTTCGTCGGAGTCCCACTCCCGGCAAACATGGGCATCGCCGCCCTTCTTCTTGTAGTATCTCTTCTTCTCCTTTCTTCTCCCCTTCTTGTCGTCGCCCCTGTCACTGTCACTAGATAGTGGACATTTTGCAATAAAATGACCGGGCTTACCATATTTGTAGCAAACTTTCTTGGAGCGGGGTTTGTAATCTTTCCCCCTCCTTTGCTTGAGGATTTGGCGGAAGCTCTTGATGACGAGCGTCATTTCCTCGTTGTCGAGCTTGGAGGCGTCGATGGGTGTTCTACTCGATGTAGATTCCTCCTTCTTCTCCTCTGTCGCCTTAAATGCGACCGGTTGTGCTTCGTATGTGGAGGGGCCATCAAGCTCGTTGATCTTCTTTGAGCCTTTGATCATCAATTCAAAGCTCACAAAATTCCCGATTACTTCCTCGGGAGTCATTAGTGTATATCTAGGATTGCCACGAATTAATTGAACTTGAGTAGGGTTAAGGAAAACAAGTGATCTTAGAATAACCTTAACCATTTCGTGGTCATCCCATTTTTTGCTCCCGAGGTTGCGCACTTGGTTCACCAAGGTCTTGAGCCGGTTGTACATGTCTTGTGGCTCCTCCCCTTGGCGAAGTCGGAAGCGACCGAGCTCCCCCTCGAACGTTTCCCGCTTGGTGATTTTGGTCACCTCGTCTCCTTCGTGCGCGGTATTTAGCGTGTCCCAAATCACCTTGGCACCTTTCAACCCTTGCACTTTATTATACTCCTCTCGACTTAGAGAGGCGAGGAGTATAGTTGAGGCTTGGGAGTTGAAGTGTTGGATTTGGGCCACTTCGTCCTCATCATAATCTTCTTCCCCTATGGATGGTACCTGTACACCAAACTCAACACCATCCCATATACTTTTGTGGAGTGAGGTTAGATGAAATCGCATCAAATCACTCCACCTAGCATAATCTTCACCATCAAACGTTGGTGGTTTGCCTAATGGGACGGAAAGTAAAGGCGTATGTTTAGAAATGCGAGGGTAGCGTAGGGGGATCTTACTAAACTTCTTGCGCTCATGGCGCTTAGAAGTAACAGACGGCACGTCGGAGCCGGAGGTGGAAGGTATTGAAGTATCGGTCTCGTAGTAGACCACCTTTCTCATCTTCTTTTTCTTGTCGCCACTCCGATGCGACTTGTGGGAAGAGGATTTCTTTTCCTTCCCCTTCCCCTTGTTGCGGGACTCTTCCGATGAAGTCTTCCCGTGGCTTGTAGTGGGCTTGTCGCCGGTCTCCATCTCCTTCTTGGCGTGATCTCCCGACATCACTTCAAGCGGTTAGGCTCTAATGAAGTACCGGGCTCCGATACCAATTGAAAGTCGCCTAGAGGGGGGGTGAATAGGGCGAATCTGAAATTTACAAACTTAATCACAACTACAAGTCGGGTTAGCGTTAGAAATATAATTGAGTCCGAGAGAGAGGGTGCAAAACAAATCGCAAACGAATAAAGAGTATGACACACGGATTTGTTTTACCGAGGTTCGGTTCTCGCAAACCTACTCCCTGTTGAGGTGGTCACAAAGACCGGGTCTCTTTCAACCCTTTCCCTCTCTCAAACGGTCCCTTGGACCGAGTGAGCTTTTTCTTCTCAATCAAACAGGAACAAACTTCCCCGCAAGGACCACCACACAATTGGTGTCTCTTGCCTCGGTTACAATTGAGTTGTTCACAAGAAAGAAAGAAAGAAGCAATCCAAGCGCAAGAGCTCAAAAGAACACAACAAATCTCTCTTACTAAACACCTAGAGGGGGGTGAATAGGTGATCCTGTGAAACTTAAACTTAATGCCACAAAACTTGGTTAAGCGTTAGCACAATAATTGCCAAATGGCTAGAGAGGAGTCTCAATAAAACACAATAACCACAAGGATATCAATCACAGAGATGGCACGGTGGTTATCCCGTGGTTCGGCCAAGACCAACGCTTGCCTACTCCACGTTGTGGCGTCCCAACGGACGAGGGTTGCAATCAACCCCTTTCAAGCGGTCCAAAGACCCACTTGAATACCACGGTGTTTTGCTTTGCTTTTCTTAATCTCGTTTGCGAGGAATCTCCACAACTTGGAGCCTCTCGCCCTTACACTTGAAGTTCACAAAGAAGCACGGAGCAAGGGAGGGATTAGCAACTCACACAAGATACAAAGATCACAGCAAATACGCACACACAAGACCCAGACTTAAGCTCAAATGACTAGCACACTAGAACGGAGCTCAAATCACTAGAATGTCGAACAAGTGCGCAAGAATGATGTGTGAGTGATCAACAATGCTCAAAGGATGCTTGGTTTTTTCCTCCATGCGCCTAGGGGTCCCTTTTATAGCCCCAAGGCAGCTAGGAGCCGTTGAGAGCATTCTAGGAAGGCTGATCTTGCCTTCTGTCGACTGGCGCACTGGATAGTCCGGTGCACACCGGACACTGTCCGGTGCCCGATTTCCTTCCATAAATGGCACAGTCGACCGTTGGCAGCCTGAGAGCCGTTGGCGCACCGGACAGTCCGGTGCCCCCTTCTAGCCGTTGGCTCGGCCACGTGTCCCGCGCAGATCGTGCGGCCGACCGTTGGCCCAGCCGACCGTTGGCTCACCGGACAGTCCGGTGAATTATAGTCGTACGTCGCCGATGAATTCCCGAGAGCGGCCAGTTCGCTCGAGCCAGCCTACACCACCGGACACTGTCCGGTGCACCACCGGACAGTCCGGTGCTCCCAGACCTAGCAGAGTCTTGGCTGCTCGAGCCAAGACATTTCCAATTGGATTTTTCCTGTTTCCAGCACTTAGACACAATACATTAGTCCATAAAACAATGTACTAAGTCTGAGAAACATACCTTTATCCTTGATTTGTACTTTGTTCACCATTTTACACTTAGGCACTTGTGTTGGACACTAAATCACCAAAATACTTAGAAATGGCCCAAGGGCACATTTCCCTTTCAATCTCCCCCTTTTTGGTGATTTATGCCAACACAACATAAAGCAAGTAGAACAAGTACAAAATCAATTCAAATAAGAACTCAAAATTGTTTTGATTCAATTTTGACATATATGGATCATCCTTTGCCACCACTTGGTTTGTTTTTGCAAATCAAACACAAATTTCTATCTCTAAGTCAAACGTACTTGTTAAAACATAAAGAGAGTCATTACAAGAGAAATTTATTCAAGATTTCAAAAACTCCCCCTTTTACCCATAATCAACATTTCTCCCCACAGGAAGCCAACTTTTGACAAGAGAGTTTTGACAAAACCAAAAACTCTATTCTACTTCCCATAATCAACATTTCTCCCCACAGGAAGCCAACTTTTGACAGGAGAGTTTTGACAAACCAAAAACTCTATTCTACTATTTTCAAAATCTCTCAAGTGGTAGCTGATCCATTTATCGCTTTGGCCTTTATTTTCTCCCCCTTTGGCATCAAGCACCAAAACGGGATCAATCTTGGCCCTTTAACCCCATTGCCTCACCAAAATCTTCAACTAAGAGCAAATAGGCAATAAGAGTATAAAGATGAACTTGGAGAAGTTACTCTTTCCATCGGAGTGCAGTGGAAGTCTTGCATGGTCCAAGTCCACCTTTTCCCTTTCAATCCTCCTATGAGACTAAAACAAACTCAAGCACATGATTAGTCTCAAAAGGGTCAAGTTGTAACACACCTCCCCCTAAATATGTGCATCACTTGCACAAGGACTTGTGAGATCCGGGGAGTGCTTGTACAACTTGAGCACCACAATAAGCAACAAAATGCAGAATGAACATGATCAAAGGCATAAACACATGTATGCTACAATTCAATCCAAGTTCCGCGAATCTAAGACATTTAGCTCACTACGCAGCCTGCAAAAGGTCTTATCATCTAGAGGCTTGGTAAAGATATCGGCTAGCTGGTTCTCGGTGCTAACATGAAACACTTCGATATCTCCCTTTTGCTGGTGGTCTCTCAAAAAGTGATGCCGAATGTCTATGTGCTTTGTGCGGCTGTGCTCAACAGGATTTTCCACCATGCGGATAGCACTCTCATTATCACATAGGAGTGGGACTTTGCTCAGATTATAGCCAAAGTCCCTGAGGGTTTGCCTCATCCAAAGTAGTTGCGCGCAACACTGTCCTGCGGCAACATACTCGGCCTCAGCGGTGGATAGGGCAACGGAAGTTTGTTTCTTAGAATTCCATGACACCAGGGACCTTCCTAAGAATTGGCACGTCCCCGATGTACTCTTCCTATCGACCTTACATCCAGCATAGTCGGAATCTGAATATCCAATCAGGTCAAAGGTAGACCCCTTTGGATACCAGATCCCGAAGCAAGGCGTAGCCACTAAATATCTAAGAATTCGCTTCACCGCCACTAAGTGACATTCCTTAGGATCGGATTGAAATCTAGCACACATGCATACGCTAAGCATAATATCCGGTCTACTAGCACATAAATAAAGTAAAGACCCTATCATGGACCGGTATGCCTTTTGATCAACGGACTTACCTCCTTTGTTGAGGTCGGTGTGTCCGTCGGTCCCCATCGAAGTCTTTGCGGGCTTGGCGTCCTTCATCCCAAACCGCTTTAGCAAGTCTTGCGTGTACTTCGTTTGGGAGATGAAGATGCCGTCCTTGAGTTGCTTCACTTGGAACCCAAGGAAGTAGTTCAACTCGCCCATCATCGACATCTCGAATTTCTGCGTCATCACCCTGCTAAACTCTTCACAAGACTTTTGGTTAGTAGAACCAAATATTATGTCATCGACATAAATTTGGCACACAAACAAATCACCATCGCAAGTCTTAGTGAAAAGAGTTGGATCGACATTCCCAACCTTGAAAGCATTATCAATTAAAAAATCTCTAAGGCATTCATACCATGCTCTTGGGGCTTGCTTAAGTCCATAGAGCGCCTTAGAGAGCTTACACACGTGGTCGGGGTACCGTTCATCCTCGAAGCCAGGGGGTTGCTCAACGTACACCTCCTCCTTGATTGGTCCGTTGAGGAAGGCGCTCTTCACATCCATTTGGAACAACCTGAAAGAATGGTGAGCGGCATATGCTAGCAAGATACGAATGGACTCTAGCCTAGCCACAGGAGCAAAAGTCTCCTCAAAGTCCAAACCTGTGACTTGGGCATAACCTTTTGCCACAAGTCGAGCCTTGTTTCTTGTCACCACCCCGTGCTCGTCTTGTTTGTTGCGGAACACCCACTTGGTTCCCACAACATTTTGCTTAGGACGAGGCACCAATGTCCAAACTTCATTCCTCTTGAAGTTGTTGAGCTCCTCCTGCATGGCCAACACCCAGTCCGGATCTAGCAAGGCCTCTTCTACCCTGAAAGGCTCAATAGAAGAGACAAAAGAGTAATGCTCACAAAAATTAACTAATCGAGATCGAGTAGTTACTCCCTTGCTGATATCACCCAGAATTTGGTCGACGGGATGATCCCTTTGAATCGTCGCTCGAACTTGGGTTGGAGGTGCCGGTTGCGCTTCTTACTCCATCACATGATCATCTTGTGCTCCCCCTTGATCACACGCCTCCTTTTGATGAACTTGTTCATCATCTTGAGTTGGGGGATGCACCATCGTTGAGGAAGACGGCTGATCTTGCTCCTTTTGTTCCAGTGGCCTCACATCTCCAATCGCCATGGTGCACATTGCGGCCGTTGGAACGTCTTCTTCATCTATATCATCAAGATCAACAACTTGCTCTCTTGGAGAGCCATTAGTCTCATCAAATACAACGTCGCTAGAGACTTCAATCAAACCCGATGATTTGTTGAAGACCCTATACGCCTTTGTATTTGAGTCATAACCTAACAAAAACCCTTCTACGGCTTTGGGAGCAAATTTGGAATTCCTACCCTTCTTCACTAGAATGTAGCATTTACTCCCAAAAACTCGAAAATATGAAACATTTGGTTTGTTACCGGTTAGTAGCTCATATGACGTCTTCTTGAGGAGGCGATGAAGGTAGACCCTATTGATGGTGTGGCAAGCCGTGTTCACGGCTTCCGACCAAAAGCACTCGGGGGTCATGAACTCTCCAAGCATAGTCCTCGCCATATCGATGAGTGTCCTGTTCTTCCTTTCTACCACACCATTTTGCTGAGGTGTGTAGGGAGAGGAGAACTCGTGCTTGATCCCCTCCTCCTCAAGGAACTCCTCCACTTGAAGGTTCTTGAACTCGGACCCGTTGTCGCTTCTTATCTTCTTCACTTTGAGCTCAAACTCATTTTGAGCTCTCCTTAGGAAGCGCTTGAGGATCCCTTGGGTTTCAGACTTATCCTGCAAAAAGAATACCCAAGTGAAGCGGGAAAAGTCATCAATAATAACTAGACCATACTTACTTCCTCCTATGCTTAGATAGGCGACGGGTCCGAAGAGGTCCATATGTAGCAGCTCCAGGGGTCTTGATGTGGTCATCACATTCTTGCTGTGATGCGCTCCTCCCACTTGTTTACCTGCTTGACAAGCTGCACAAGGTCTATCTTTTTCGAATTGTATGTTAGTCAAACCTATCACGTGTTCTCCCTTTAGAAGCTTGTGCAGGTTCTTCATCCCTACATGTGCTAAGCGGCGATGCCACAGCCAGCCCATGCTAGTCTTAGCTATTAAGCATGCATCTAGACCGGCCTCCTCTTTTGCAAAATCAACTAAATAAAGTTTGCCGTCTAATACCCCCTTAAAAGCTAATGAACCATCACTTCTTCTAATGACAGACACATCTACATTTGTAAATAGACAATTATATCCCATATTACATAATTGACTGACAGATAGCAAATTATATCCAAGGGACTCAACTAAAAACACATTAGAGATAGAGTGCTCATTTGAAATTGCAATCTTGCCTAAGCCTTTCACCTTGCCTTGGTTCCCATCACCAAATATGATTGAATCTTGGGAATCCTTGTTTTTGACGTAGGAGGTGAACATCTTCTTCTCCCCCGTCATATGGTTTGTGCATCCGCTGTCGATAATCCAGCTTGAACCCCCGGATGCATAAACCTGCAAGACAAATTTAGGCTTGGGACTTAGGTACCCAACTCTTGTTGGGTCCTACAAGGTTAGTCACAATCGTCTTAGGGACCCAAATGCAAGTTTTATCATCCTTGCATTTTGCCCCTAATTTCCTAGCAACTATCTTCCTATCCTTTCTACAAATAGCAAAGGAAGCATTTAAAGCATGATATATTGTAGAAGGACCATCCATAACTTTCCTAGAAACATGAACAATATTCTTTCTAGGCACATGATGAACATATCTCCTAGACATATCTCTATCATGCATATAAGAAGAACTAGAAGCAAACATAGCATATGAATTATAAGCATGTGAATCATAACTTCTATAGTCATTTCTAGCATGTCTCCTATTATGATACATAAAAGCATGGTTCTTTTTTGTACTACTTGCCATAGGAGCCTTCCCTTTCTCCTTGGCGGGGATGGGAACCTTATGGCTTGTTAAGTTCTTGGCTTCCCTCTTGAAGCCAAGTCCATCCTTAATTGAGGGGTGTCTACCAATCGTGTAGGCATCCCTCGCAAATTTTAGCTTATCAAATTCGCTCTTGCTAGTCTTAAGTTGAGCATTAAGACTAGCCAATTCATCATTAAGTTTGGAAATTGAAACTAGGTGTTCACTACAAGCATCAATGTCAAAATTTTTACACCTATTACAAGATGCAACAATTTCTACACAAGATGTTGATTTACTAGCTACTTCTAACTTAGCATTCAAATCATCATTAATGCTCCTTAAGTTAGAAATTGTCTCATGGCAAGAAGATAATTCACAAGAAAGCATTTCATTTCTTTTAACTTCTAGAGCATGAGATTTTTGTGCTTCTACAAATTTGTCATGTTCTTCATACAACAAATCCTCTTGCTTTTCTAAAAGCCTATTCTTATCATTCAAGGCATTAATCAATTCATTAATTTTATCTACCTTGGTTCTATCTAGGCCCTTAAATAAACATGAATAATCTATTTCATCCTCATCACTAGATTCGTCCTCACTTGAAGAAGCATAAGTAGAGTTTCGAGTACATACCTTCTTCTCCCTTGCCATAAGGCATGTGTGACACTCGTTGGGGAAGAGGGATGACTTGTTGAAGGCGGTGGCGGCGAGTCCTTCATTGTCGGAGTCGGAAGAGGAGCAATCTGAATCCCCCTCCTTGCCTAGATGAGCCTCGCCTTTTGCCTTCTTATAGTTCTTCTTCTTCTCCCTCTTGTTCCCTTGATCCTGATCACTATCATTGTCGGGACAGTTAGCAATAAAATGACCAAGCTTACCACATTTGAAGCATGAGCGCTTCCCCTTTGTCTTGGTCTTGCTTGGCTGCCCCTTGCGACCTTTTAGCGCCGTCTTGAATCTCTTGATGATGAGAGCCATCTCTTCATCATTAAGTCCGGCCGCCTCAATTTGTGCCACCTTGCTAGGTAGCGTCTCCTTGCTTCTTGTTGCCTTGAGAGCAAGAGGTTGAGGCTCATTGATTGGACCATTCAATGCGTCGTCCACGTATCTTGCTTCCTTGATCATCATTCGCCCGCTCACGAACTTTCCAAGTATCTCCTCGGGCGTCATCTTGGTGTACCTAGGATTCTCACGAATATTGTTTACAAGATGAGGATCAAGGACAGTAAAAGACCTTAGCATTAGGCGGACGACGTCGTGGTCCGTCCATCGCGTGCTTCCATAGCTTCTTATCTTGTTGACAAGGGTCTTGAGCCGGTTGTACATTTGGGTTGGCTCTTCTCCCCTTATCATAGCGAATCTCCCGAGTTCGCCCTCCACCAACTCCATCTTGGTGAGCATTGTGACGTCATTCCCCTTATGAGAGACCTTGAGGGTGTCCCAAATTTGCTTGGCGTTATCCAAGCCGCTCACTTTGTGGTATTCATCCCTACACAATGAAGCTAGAAGAACAGTAGTAGCTTGTGCATTTTTATGAATTTGCTCATTAATGAACATGGGACTATCCGTACTATCAAAGTGCATTCCACTCTCTACAATCTCCCATATACTAGGATGGAGAGAGAACAAGTGACTACGCATTTTGTGACTCCAAAATCCGTAGTCCTCTCCATCAAAATGAGGAGGTTTACCAAGTGGAATAGATAATAAATGAGCATTTGTACTTTGAGGAATACGAGAGTAATCAAAAGAAAAGTTCGAATTGACCGTTTTCTTTTTCTCGTAGTCGTCGTCGTCCTTTTGGGAAGAAGAAGATTCGTCGCTATCGTAGTAGACGATCTCCTTGATGTGCCTTGTCTTCTTCTTCTTCCCGTCTTTGCGCTTGTGGCTCGAGCCCGAATCGGTAGGCTTGTCATCCTTCGGCTCGTTAAAGATAGACTCCTTCTCGTTGTTGTTGACCACCATCCCCTTTCCCTTAGGATCCATCTCTTCGGGCGATTAGTCCCTTCTTGAAGAGAACGGCTCTGATACCAATTGAGAACACCTAGAGGGGGGTGAATAGGTGATCCTGTGAAACTTAAACTTAATGCCACAAAACTTGGTTAAGTGTTAGCACAATAATTGCCAAGTGGCTAGAGAGGAGTCTCAATAAAACATAGTAACCACAAGGATATCAATCACAGAGATGGCACAGTGGTTATCCCGTGGTTCGGCCAAGACCAACGCTTGCCTACTCCACGTTGTGGCGTCCCAACGGACGAGGGTTGCAATCAACCCCTTTCAAGCGGTCCAAAGACCCACTTGAATACCACGGTGTTTTGCTTTGCTTTTCTTAATCTCGTTTGCGAGGAATCTCCACAACTTGGAGCCTCTCGCCCTTACACTTGAAGTTCACAAAGAAGCACGGAGCAAGGGAGGGATTAGCAACTCACACAAGATACAAAGATCACAGCAAATACGCACACACAAGACCCAGACTTAAGCTCAAATGACTAGCACACTAGAACGGAGCTCAAATCACTAGAATGTCGAACAAGTGCGCAAGAATGATGTGTGAGTGATCAACAATGCTCAAAGGATGCTTGGTTTTTTCCTCCATGCGCCTAGGGGTCCCTTTTATAGCCCCAAGGCAGCTAGGAGCCGTTGAGAGCATTCTAGGAAGGCTGATCTTGCCTTCTATCGACTGGCGCACCGGACAGTCCGGTGCACACCGGACACTGTCCGGTGCCCGATTTCCTTCCATAAATGGCACAGTCGACCGTTGGCAGCCTGAGAGCCGTTGGCGCACCGGACATGTCCGGTGCACACCGGATAGTCCGGTGCCCCCTTCTAGCCGTTGGCTCGGCCACGTGTCCCGCGCAGATCGCACGGCCGACCGTTGGCTCGGCCGACCGTTGGCTCACCGGACAGTCCGGTGCACACTGGACAGTCCGGTGAATTATAGTCGTATGTCGCCGATGAATTCCCGAGAGCGGCCAGTTCGCTCGAGCCAGCCTGGCGCACCGGACACTGTCCGGTGCACCACCAGACAGTCCGGTGCTCCCAGACCTAGCAGAGTCTTGGCTGCTCGAGCCAAGACATTTCCAATTGGATTTTTCCTGTTTCCAGCACTTAGACACAATACATTAGTCCATAAAACAATGTACTAAGTCTGAGAAACATACCTTTATCCTTGATTTGTACTTTGTTCACCATTTTACACTTAGGCACTTGTGTTGGACACTAAATCACCAAAATACTTAGAAATGGCCCAAGGGCACATTTCCCTTTCAGTTAGAAATATAATTGAGTCCGAGAGAGAGGGTGCAAAACAAATCGCAAGCGAATAAAGAGTATGACACACGGATTTGTTTTACCGAGGTTCGGTTCTCGCAAACCTACTCCCCGTTGAGGTGGTCACAAAGACCGGGTCTCTTTCAACCCTTTCCCTCTCTCAAACGGTCCCTCGGACCGAGTGAGCTTCTTCTTCTCAATCAAACGGGAACAAACTTCCCCGCAAGGACCACCACACAATTGGTGTCTCTTGCCTCGGTTACAATTGAGTTGTTCGCAAGAAAGAAAGAAGCAATCCAAGAGCAAGAGCTCAAAAGAACACAACAAATCTCTCTTACTAATCACTAATGCTTTGTGTGGAATTGGGAGAGGATTTGATCACTTGGGTGTGTCTAGAATTGAATGCTAGAGCTCTTGTAAGTAGTTGGAAGGTGGATGTAACACCCTAAATCTAGCAACTGCAAACAACCCCATTTGAATTATTAAATTTTCAGTGGAAAGGAAAATATTTATGTTTTCAAATAATGAAATGATGATATAATTAAATTGAACAATTTCTTGAATAAATAAATTTTTGTCAAGTGTTTGTTGCATTCATACCGATTTTGTTTGATGTACACATTTTTGGATTTAAGTTGGTGTAAAAATCTTATTTTGAAACTAATAAAGAATTGTTTAAATAATTTTTAAGAGAATGCATCGATTTGTAAATAATTGTGATATTATTATGTTTATACACATTATTTGGTTTTGTTGGTGTGGATTTTATTTTATAAAAATATAATGTGTTGATAAATATATAATTTTAGAATTGTGTTCTATTTATGATAATATATTTTTGGAATTTTTGACCTATATATATTCGAATATTTAAAATAAAAAAACATAAAAGCAAAACACACACCGTTAGGCATAAAAAAAGGGGAAATTGAAAACAATATATATATTGTTGACACCAACGCTCAGCTTCCAAGCCCGCACACTTAATCCCATGCCTCGTTCTTTCTCCCTTACATGTGGGCCTCATCACTTTCTTCTCTCTCCTTAATTATTTTCTCCCACATAGACACGGCTCAATCTGCTCGTCTGCTCATCGCCAGATCGGACCTATGCGCTGCCGCCGGTTCTCCTGCCAATGGCATTCACGTTGCCGCACAGCCTAGCCGAAGCGTCCGCGCCCTCTCTCCTTTCACTCGGCACCACCTTTACTGCTAGCCGTTTCCCGCACTCAGTCGTGCCATCGCCGCTCGGCAGTTTCCTTTCGTGTTCATTAATGGAGATTCCGACGTCCGTTTCTATTTCCCATCACACGATGCTTCAATTAGTAATTCAATTCGTGATTAATTCGGCACTAATCCTCCACCTCTCCTCCCCTATAAAATCCCAGCACCTCTCCCCTTTCCCTTCCCGGCACTATCTTCACTGCTCAACTTCTTCACCCATGCACGCCATTGCTGCCTATCGGAGCTCGATTTTAGGAAGCCCCGTGTCCCGTGCTGTTGAAACTTCCCCACCAAGTTCCACTTTGCCTCCTCCCTCATTGCTCTGGCCGACATCGCCTCGCGTCGCGCCCGCACTTGCTCCTCCCTTTTGTGCCGAGAACTGCTGCCGAGACCCCTCGCCGAGCCTGCGCTGAAGCCTCCACCCCTGCGCAGCCTCTGCTCGCCTCCACGTCGTGCTCTACTGATGCTGCCGTGCTGCTCGCCGTCGTCGCCGTGTCGAACTGCTGTCTGGCTCATCGTTGTGCGTGCCTTGCGTCGTGCAGTTGTTAGCCAACCTCGCTGCTCGCTGTCTCTGGTCAGAACGTCGGCACCTCACCGAAACTTTGTGGATCATCGGGATCGTCGACATCGTGCCCTCGCTGTCGTTGTTCTTCATCGTCGCATCGCCATCTTGCCAAGTTCTGTGTCCGGGATCCCTGTGTCGTACCGCGATGTCCAGCCCTGCTGTGAGGTAGAAGAAATATCCAATTTTTTACACGCTACTTCCTATCATCTACGTTTAATTTTGAACTAACCACTGCGATAATTTTCTGTATTTTAAAATGCGCACGCGAGACTCAAATAAATTAAATATTAATTTGTTAACTTTATAAATTTATGTTAAACATTTGAAAACAGTGTTTCCAATAATTTACATATTTTTGCAAATAAATTTGAATTATGTTTGCTATAACGATTTATGTGTATTCAATATCCAAATAAATTAAATAGTATTTAGATAGCTATGTATTAGTGTGCTGATCAGTTTAAATTGATAGTTACAATGATTTACTTGTTTTGTAAATTAATTTGTATTATGCTTGTTGTATTATGCAGTTTTCAAATTAAGAAATTAAAAGGAACTATAATTATTTATAATAACGTATGTATATAAAAATGTAAATTTATTAGCTACCCCTCGTAGTCTATTTTTATTTATGTGTAGGTCCTTATTACATGTTTATTAAAAAATGTATATTAGAAACGCGAATAAAATAGAAACAGTTTCGATAGTTTCATAATTATATGATAAGCATTTTAATTGGTGTTGCCAACAGTTAACATATTTTCATAGCTTAATTTGAATTATCGTTGTTATAAAAGGAATATTAAAATGGTCTTTTTCAATAGGTATCATGTTTTCATAATTTAACAATGTTCATTATAGATGTTTAAGTATATCTTTCATAATAGAAAATTAAAATAAAAATGTAGATCACACTTTTCTTAATAACAACAAAAGATAATAATTATTTTTTTACATAAAATAAGATTTAGATTTATACTCAAGTTTTTTTTTGAATCAGATATATTATAAGTTTTGCATATATTCGCAATTTAATTTGAGTAGTGTTTATTATAATTAACTTGTAGTCTCTTTAAATCAAAAATTAAAACAAGACGTAGTCCTTATATTGTGTTAACCAAAATATAAAAGAAAGAGTTATATAATCATTTGTCTACATAAATGGTGATCTAGTTTTGAAATTATATATGATTTGCAATCTACCTCTAGGGAACCTATAGTTAATAAGAAACTAGCCCCTACGTTTAATTTTCTTATTATAATTTGACATTTAGCTAAATTTCTTATGGTTTCATTACCTCTTGCATAGAACCTATATAGGCTTACATCTTAAGTTCATTATAAATAAATGTTTTATAATATGTTTCATAATATCTTATAAATTAATAATGTGTTTCGTAACTCATTAACCTTAGATGTATAACATATATCTTTTCTAAAAAGTTAAAAAGGTTTAATATCGTTATAACGTGTTTTATCGTCTTATAAACCCTCAATCTTAGACATATTACATTTTATAAAAGATTAAATTGGTGAACCTAATATTTGTATATTTTAATTAAGATACTTTTAAGCTCATGTCTTGTTTTATAAAGTATTGATCACACATTTTTGAAAAGATTACCTTTTTATTATAACCCTTGCGTGTAATGTTTTTAAAAAGCGAACGCTCTTTTCGTTAGGCTTTCTTTTAGCTTTATGTATGGAAAATGTTGTATGTTATTGAGTGGTGTTTGCTCTTCTTGTTTGTTTGTGTGATATTCAGTGGTTGATCTAGTAGTTAAGAATCAAGATCTATTCCGATCCGTGGAAGAGTCTCAAGTTTTCAATAAGCAAGGCAAGTGGACTTCTCCCTCTGCATACTCTGTTTGATCCTAAACAATACATTTAATAAAGTTTATTCTTTTGGATATATATGCATAATTTGACGGGTTACCTATTTAGATAACCTTTCCAACCTTATTCCTTGATCAAACCTGGGAATTATACTTTACCTTCGTAGCTATGCTATTGCTACAACTTAACTTTATGCAGTCACTCCCGCTTATGATATTAATGTTCCAAAATGGCAAGTTTACATTATTGTTGTTAACCCGATGGTTAAACAAGATTATTGCATATTAATTGGAACATGGAGTGACCACCCGGGAAAATAGTGCAACCACGAGTGCTATCATGGCTCTGGCTTTGGTAATTAGCTTTATATGCTTAGTGCCTGGCAACCTTACCTGAAATATGGGTAAGAGGGGGAGCAGTAGGTGTTGGCAACCCACGTTAACATGGGGACGTATTCTTGTCTAAGGTACCTCACCCAGGGGGCCTCCACCATCGTCTTTAGAAACCTTAGCGGGTTGCTTCGTATTAAGTGTAGTTTGTGAAAGCCTCATAGTGGATCCCTAGCCACTCACCTCGGAAGTGTTTACGGGTTTTGGCCGACCCAGGCTAGAGGGGATACACGACTTGTGGGTAAAGTTGTACCACCTCTGCAGAGTGTAAAACTGATATATCAGCCGTGCTCACGGTTATGAGCAGCCTGGACTCCTCACATGATAATTGAACTTGAAGATGGAAATAAATCGAGATCCGATGATCTGCCAATGGTTTTGCTTAAGTGGTTTCACTTAAGTGTTTTTGATATACTCTTACACTTTTGTTTAATGGGAATACTTGGGATTCACACTTATTAGTAAGACAGGTGTTGTTAATAAAATGTTGACCAACTAAAATGCTTACTGCTCAGCCTTAGCCTCACCTTGTTATACCTGCATTAGTTTTTCCCCCACTTGCTGAGCCCCGACCATAAGTGAGCTCACTCTTGCTTAATTTTGATCAGAAGTTGCAGATGAAGATATGATGCTGAACTCCATCGATGCTAGTCTAGTGATACCCCCAGTCATCTTCCTGTGGATGGATGTCCATGTTCGCTGTACTTTGATGAATAAAGCTTAAGACATTATGTCTGTTCGAAGTGTAATATGTTAATATAATCGTTATTTACGCTCTTATGCATTGTTCTTTTGATATATTACACTTGTGACGTCAACATATGTGTGGAAATAGATCCTGGCACACATATGCGATGCACCCGGCTCTGTCCTTAGAAACGGGTGTGACAGAAGTGGTATCAAAGCAATGTGACCGTAGGTCGCTAGATTAGTTAGAAATGGAAAGCCCAGTCAGTCTTTCAAATCCTGATATATTTTCCTCCACAAAAACTTACTTTATATCAAAACTCATCTCTTTTATCTCCAACCCTTCTTGTCTGATTCTTTGTCTATCAGAAGGTTCTAATGAGAAGCATTGCAAGATGATCAAGTTAGGATTGCGGAACTTGAAGCGAAGTTTACCAGAAGAAACCCTTTCGAGGCTATCGACGATGCCCTATTTTCTGTCTTATCCTCACTCCGCAATAAGTTTTGTTATGGATCCTTTGGATCTATTACTAGACTTCTTGGTTAGGTTGATAGGTTTTTTCTTTAGTATTAAGATTTTCGACTAGATCGGGAATGGCGATATTATATTATAAGTGGTTTTCTAATCCCAAATATTGCTATATAACCCTTGACTTCTTATACTTTTGTTTTCTTGCCATTGTATTGTCATCCTTGGACAATATCTACCTTGATATATTAAACTTTTGCCTCTCTACTTTTCTCCTTGATAATGCTTTCTCCCTATTGAATTCTTATACTTTTTGCTTTCGTGCCATTGTATTGCCACCCTTGCGCAATATCTACCTTGATGTATGAAACCTTTGGCTCTCTACTCCTTGATAATGCTTTCTCCCTAACTCACTTCATATCCTTGGTTGTATCATTTATCCTCACTTTAATAGTTCATGGTTATCTTATTTCACTCTTGGCCACCAACAAATATGTCTTGTCTAACTCCTTGCTATGTCTTACCTAACTCCTTGACTTTATAATATCTTTCTTATTCCAAACCTTGTCTCACCTTTTGTTTTGGTTGAATGAGTAGAATTGGATTGTGTTATGCTGGTATGCTTGAATTCATTGTCCTTTGTGTTCATGTTTGATTTGCTTCTTTGTAATGATTATTGGTGTATTGTGTGACTTTTGTCCACAATGGCATCAATTAGCTAGAAAAAACCTTAGATAGATGGGTTTTCTCTGCTCTCTATAATCTGTCTTTACTCAACCCTTTCGTTCCTTCCATTTTTGCATACCCATACAGATGTCAGACCTTGGAATGTCAACTACAAGTGATGTCACTAAGTGCAAAGAATGTGGTGTGTTGACAAGTCAAAACAACACTATAAATAAAATAGCTGGTGAACAGACATTCAAGACCCAAAAGGATGAACAACCAAACCAACAAACAAGTGACCTTGGAACATGTTGTTGTGAGTACTATGGAATTTCTTGTCGCCAGATCAGTACAAACGAAAGTGAAACTACAAAACAGAAGAACTGGATTTTATTTTCTGGCATAAAAAGACAAATGTCTCCCCAAGAACAACTAATAGCAGATTCTCTCATACCTAATACACTGTCAGTTAATGAATTGCAAAGTATTGTAAAAAGGAAACATCATAAGGATGCCCAGCTACAAAAAGAAGCGCATGAGTGTTACATTGATGGATGGACTATCACTTGCACACAGTTTCAGCCTCGCCGTCGCATCAGTTCCAAGAAACAAAAAATGGAAACATGGAAAAAGTCAAGAAATAACTTCGAGAAAAGCTTGCTATCAGTGTGGACGTGAAGATCATTACTTCTGTAACTGTCCTGAGAAGAGTTCACTACCGGATACCTCCGAGATAAAGCTATCTCAGTCTTCAGACATGAAATATGAACAAAAATGTACAAAAACTTCTATCAACATCGTGAAGAACAACAAAAGGAATAGGAAAATCTTTGGATACATCAATAGTCCACCTCAACCACAAGCAAAAGCCCTGAAACACATGGATACCCAAACAGAAGAATCAAGCCAGACTCAGCTATGTGAGATACAGACACCCAATCATCCCTCATCACCTGTTGGTCAAGCAAAGTTGACTCGCAAAGAACTCAAAGCAAGATGTGCTTGCTTCTACTGCAAGAGCGAAGGACATGTTATTCGTCAATGTCCCAAGACACGACTTGAACGACTAAAGAAGAAGACGATGAAGCAATACCCAAACAATAACCCGGAAGACCAACCAGTTATAAGTCCGATGATGAAGATCGCTTGATTTGTAGTCGTTGCGGAGCGAAGAAACAATAAGTCCCTTATATTTAGAAGAGTTAAAGGGTGAACCAAGAACCTACGAGTAACCATACATCACCCTTGTTTTCTTGCTAGCCTTCCCTAATCTCGAGGACGAGATTCTTTTTAAGGGGGGTAGATTTTGTAACACCCTAAATCTAGCAACTGCAAACAACCCCATTTGAATTATTAAATTTTCAGTGGAAAGGAAAATATTTATGTTTTCAAATAATAAAATGATGATATAATTAAATTGAACAATTTCTTGAATAAATAAATTTTTGTCAAGTGTTTGTTGCATTCATACCGATTTTGTTTGATGTACACATTTTTGGATTTAAGTTGGTGTAAAAATCTTATTTTAAAACTAATAAAGAATTGTTTAAATAATTTTTAAGAGCATGCATCGATTTGTAAATAATTGTGATATTATTATGTTTATACACATTATTTGGTTTTATTGGTGTGGATTTTATTTTATAAAAATATAATGAGTTGATAAATATATTTTTTTAGAATTGTGTTCTATTTATGATAATATATTTTTGGAATTTTTGACCTATATATATTCGAATATTTAAAATAAAAAACATAAAAGCAAAACACACACCGTTAGGCATAAAAAAAGGGGAAATTGAAAATAATATATATATTGTTGACACCAACGCTCAGCTTCCAAGCTCGCACACTTAATCCCATGCCTCGTTCTTTCTCCCTTACATGTGGGCCTCATCACTTTCTTCTCTCTCCTTAATTATTTTCTCCCACACAGACACGGCTCAATCTGCTCGTCTGCTCATCGCCAGATCGGACCTACGCGCTGCCGCCGGTTCTCCTGCCCATGGCATTCACGTTGTCGCACAGCCCAGCCAAAGCGTCTGCGCCCTCTCTCCTTTCACTCGGCACCACCTTTACTGCTAGCCGTTTCTCGCACTCAGTCGTGCCATCGCCGCTCGGCAGTTTCCTTTCGTGTTCATTAATGGAGATTCCGACGTCCGTTTCTATTTTCCATCACACGATGCTTCAATTAGTAATTCAATTCGTGATTAATTCGGCACTAATCCTCCACCTCTCCTCCCCTATAAAAGCCCAGCACCTCTCTCCTTTCTCTTCCCGGCACCATCTTCACTGCTCAACTTCTTCACCCATGCACGCCATTGCTGCCTATCGGAGCTCGATTTTAGGAAGCCCCGTGTCCCGTGCTGTTGAAACTTCCCCACCAAGTTCCACTTTGCCTCCTCCCTCATTGCTCTGGCCGACATTGCCTCGCGTCGCGCCCGCACTTGCTCCTCCCTTTCGTGCCGAGAACTGCCGCTGAGACCCCTCGCCGAGCCTGCGCTGAAGCCTCCACCCCTGCGCAACCTCTGCTCGCCTCCATGTCGTGCTCTACTGATGCTGTCGTGCCGCTCGCCGTCGTCGCCGTGTCGAGCTGTTGTCTGGCTCATCGTTGTCCGTGCCTTGCGTCGTGCAGTTGTTACGCCAACCTTGCTGCTCGCTATCTCTGGTCAGAACGTCGGCACCTCACCGAAACTTTGGGGATCATCGGGATCGTCGACATCGTGCCCTCGCTGTCGTTGTTCTTCATCGTCGCATCGCCACCTTGCCAAGTTCTGCGTCCGGGATCCCTGTGTCGTACCGCGATGTCCAGCCCTGCTGTGAGGTAGAAGAAATATCCAATTTTTTACACGCTACTTCCTATCATCTACGTTTAATTTTGAACTAACCACTGCGATAATTTTCTGTATTTTAAAATGCGCGCGTGAGACTCAAATAAATTAAATATTAATTTGTTAACTTCATAAATTTATGTTAAACATTTGAAAACAGTGTTTCCAATAATTTACATATTTTTGCAAATAAATTTGAATTATGTTTGTTATAACGATTTATGTGTATTCAATATCCAAATAAATTAAATAGTATTTAGATAGCTATGTATTAGTGTGCTGATCAGTTTAAATTGATAGTTGCAACGATTTACTTGTTTTGTAAATTAATTTGTATTATGCTTGTTGTATTATGCAGTTTTCAAATTAAGAAATTAAAAGGAATTATAATTATTTATAATGACGTATGTATACAAAAATGTAAATTTATTAGCTACCCCTCGTAGTCTATTTTTATTTATGTGTAGGTCCTTATTACATGTTTATTAAAAAAATGTATATTAGAAACGCGAATAAAATAGAAACAGTTTCGATAGTTTCATAATTATATGCTAAGCATTTTAATTGGTGTTGTCAACAGTTAACATATTTTCATAGCTTAATTTGAATTATCGTTGTTATAAAAGGAATATTAAAATGGTCTTTTTCAATAGGTATCATGTTTTCATAATTTAACAATGTTCATTATAGATGTTTAAGTATAGCTTTCATAATAGAAAATTAAAATAAGAATGTAGATCACACTTTTCTTAATAACAACAAAAGATAATAATTATTTTTTTACATAAAATAAGATTTAGATTTATACTCAAGTTTTTCTTTGAATTAGATATATTATAAGTTTTGCATATATTCGCAATTTAATTTGAGTAGTGTTTATTATAATTAACTTGTAGTCTCTTTAAATCAAAAATTAAAACAAGACGTAGTCCTTATATTGTGTTAACCAAAATATAAAAGAAAGAGTTATATAATCGTTTGTCTACATAAATGGTGATCTAGTTTTGAAATTATATATGATTTGTAATCTACCTCTGTGGAACCTATAGTTAATAAGAAACTAGCCCCTACGTTTAATTTTCTTATTATAATTTGACATTTAGCTAAATTTCTTATGGTTTCATTACCTCTTGCATAGAACCTATATAGGCTTACATCTTAAGTTTTTTATAAATAAATGTTTTATAATATGTTTCATAATATCTTATAAATTAATAATGTGTTTCGTAACTCATTAACCTTAGATGTATAACATATATCTTTTCTAAAAAGTTAAAAAGGTTTAATATCGTTATAACGTGTTTTATCGTCTTATAAACCCTCAATCTTAGACATATTACATTTTATAAAAGATTAAATTTGTGAACCTAATATTTGTATATTTTAATTAAGATACTTTTAAGCTCATGTCTTGTTTTATAAAGTATTGATCACACATTTTTGAAAAGATTACCTTTTTATTATAACCCTTGCGTGTAATGTTTTTGAAAAGCGAACGCTCTTTTCGTTAGGCTTTCTTTTAGCTTTATGTATGGAAAATGTTGTATGTTATTGAGTGGTGTTTGCTCTTCTTGTTTGTTTGTGTGATATTCAGTGGCTGATCTAGTAGTTAAGAATCAAGATCTATTCCGATCCGTGGAAGACTCTCAAGTTTTCAATAAGCAAGGCAAGTGGACTTCTCCCTCTGCATACTCTGTTTGATCCCAAACAATACATTTAATAAAGTTTATTCTTTTGGATATATATGCATAATTTGACGGGTTACCTATTTAGATAACCTTTCCAACCGTATTCCTTGATCAAACCTGGGAATTATACTTTACCTTCGTAGCTATGTTATTGCTACAACTTAACTTTATGCAGTCACTCCCGCTTATGATATTAATGTTCCAAAATGGCAAGTTTACATTATTGTTGTTAACCCGATGGTTAAACAAGATTATTGCATATTAATTGGAACATGGAGTGACCACCCGGGAAAACAGTGCAACCACGAGTGCTATCATGGCTCTGGCTTTGGTAATTAGCTTTATATGCTTAGTGTCTGGCAACCTTACCTGAAATATGGGTAAGAGGGGGAGCGGTAGGTGTTGGCAACCCACGTTAACATGGGGACGTATTCTTGTCTAAGGTACCTCACCCAGGGGGCCTCCACCATCGTCTTTAGAAACCTTAGCGGGTTGCTTCGTATTAAGTGTAGTTTGTGAAAGCCTCATAGTGGATCCCTAGCCACTCACCTCGGAAGTGTTTACGAGTTTTGGCCGACCCAGGCTAGAGGGGATACACGAGTTGTGGGTAAAGTTGTACCACCTCTGCAGAGCGTAAAACTGATATATCAGCCGTGCTCACGGTTATGAGCAGCCTGGACTCCTCACATGATAATTGAACTTGAAGATGGAAATAAATCGAGATCCGATGATCTGCTAATGGTTTTGCTTAAGTTGTTTCACTTAAGTGTTTTTGATATACTCTTACACTTTTGTTTAATGGGAATACTTGGGATTCACACTTATTAGTAAGACAGGTGTTGTTAATAAAATGTTGACCAACTAAAATACTTACTGCTCAGCCTTAGCCTCACCTTGTTATACCTGCATTAGTTTTTCCCCCACTTGCTGAGCCCCGACCATAAGTGAGCTCACCCTTGCTTAATTTTGATCAGAAGTTGCAGATGAAGATATGATGCTGAACTCCATGGATGCTAGTCTAGTGATACCCCCGGTCATCTTCCTGTGGATGGATGTCCATGTTCGCTGTACTTTGATGAATAAAGGTTAAGACATTATGTCTGTTCGAAGTGTAATATGTTAATATAATCGTTATTTATGCTCTTATGCATTGTTCTTTTGATATATTACACTTGTGACGTCAACATATGTGTGGAAATAGATCCTGGCACACATATGCGATGCACCCGGCTCTGTCCTTAGAAACGGGTGTGACAGTGGAAAACTTGGATGACTTGAATGTGGGGTGGTTGGGGTATTTATAGCCCAACCACCAAACTAGCCGTTTGGTGGAGGCTGCTGTCGCATGGCGCACCGGACAGTCCGGTGCGCCACCGGACTCTGTCCGGTGCGCCAGCCACGTCACCTGGCCGTTGGGTTCCGACCGTTGGAGCTCTGTCTTGTGGGCCCGCCTGGCTGTTCGGTGGTGCACCGGACAAGTCCTGTAGACTGTCCGGTGTGCCACCCGCGTGTGCTCTGTTCTCTGCGCGCGCAGGCGCGCATTTAATGCATTGCAGTCGACTGTTGCGCGCGAAGTAGCTGTTGCTTCGCTGGCTCACCGGACAGTCCGGTGTGCACCGGACATGTCCGGTAAATTATAGCGGAGCGCATTCCAGAAGCTGGCGAGTTCAGAGTCGCTCTCCTCTGGGGCACCGGACACTATCCAGTGGTGCACCGGACAGTCCGGTGAATTATAGCGAAGCGCCTCTGAGAATTCCCGCAGGTGATGAGTTCAGCTTGGAGTTCCCTGGTGCACCGGACACTGTCCGGTGGTGCACCGGACACTGTCCTGTGGCACACCGGACAGTCCGGTGCGCCAGACCAGGGAGCACTTCGGTTATCCCTTGCTCCTTTTTGTTGAACCCTTTTCTTGGTCTTTTTATTGGCTTTTTGTGAACCTTTGGCACCTGTATAACTTATAGACTAGAGCAAACTAGTTAGTCCAATTATTTGTGTTGGGCAATTCAACCACCAAAATCAATTAGGAAATAGGTGTAAGCCTAATTCCCTTTCAAGACCGAAGCCACTGAAACTGTCCCAATTTCCGAAGCAATGAGGCGGTCTAGGCTGGCAACATCAGAGGATACATCTGCCGCCGAAGCAAAACAAGCTGATGTTGAAGAAGATGAATTTGATGATGAGTACGGTGCAACGCCATCTAAACCCAGCCACTTAGGGTTTGGGAAGTCTACTATTACCAAAGGTGATATGGCTAAGCTATTGAAGCTAGGCTATTTTAGTGAAGACAAAAGGGAGCTGATTCGCTTCGGGAGAGAGGAAGTTACCCCAAAGCCAGAAAAAAGATGAGGTGGTAGTTTTTTAAGAGCTTCTTCAAAGCAGGGTTAAGATTTCCCCTGCATGGGATGATTGCAGATGTTTTAGAGAGATTTGGGATTCACCTTCATCAGTTAACTCCTAACGCCATTGTTAGGCTTAGTGTTTACATCTGGGCGCTCTGAAGCCAGGAGGCAGAGCCACTTGCCGAAGGTTTTTGCTGGGCACACGAGCATTACCAGATAAAGGCTAGAGAAGATGGGCTACATGATAACTTCGGCTGCTACAATTTTGCATATCAGAAAGATGCCAAGTATCCAGTTATCAGCTATCATACAAAATGGCCAGCTGGCTGGAAGAGTGAATGGTTTTATGTCAAAGTGGATGAGAAGAAGGAGAAGCTAGTTTAGAGCCCTTTGAGTTTAACCTTCGAAGAAACTAGGCCCCAATGCGTCATGTATCCAGATAGTCCATGCCAGATTGCATTGGGCGAATTTCGGGTTGTTGCAGAGCACATTGGCACTAGGGATCTAGTCCAAGAATTCTTAGCCTTCAGAGTATTCCCAACTTTGAAGGAATGGGACATGCCGAAGCTGAAAGGGGAGAAGAAGAAGAAAGAGCTTGTTCAGCTACCTTATTATTACAAGTTTAAAAAACATTTTAAAGCACCTTGCCAAGAGTGGTTGGACACAATTAAGGTTATGTGCAACGAGATCCTTGGCAACTATTCTAAGAAAGAAGATCAGTTAATGACTGTGGCTTTCGGTACTCATCCGAAGCGAAGAATGAATCGGGTGATGGATGCCTTGAATTTTGATTATCCTGACTATGAGCAATTGGGCAGGGGTGCCGAAGGTCAGAAAAGAAAAAGAGTTGACAGCGTCCTTGACAAAGAAGCTACTAAATTGGCTAAAAAGGACAAAGAAATTTCTGAGAAAAGAAAACTGAGCCCTGAGCCGAAGATAGCTACTTCAAAGAAAAGAAAAGCTACGGCCCCGAAACCAAAAACATCGGGCCAAGAGGGAGAAGCTCCTGCGACGCCTTCTGCTGCCGATGTGGAAGAAATTCTAAAGGTAATGACTGAACCTTTGCCTATCAAGCTAAGTCCGCTGGCGCCACAACTGACGAAGCTTTTTCATAAGGAAAAGGAGCCTTCGGCAACGGAAAGTCCTGCTAAGCTGAAAAAACGGAGAATTATCCAAGTGGCCGATGTTATTCATCAGACACCGCCGCCGGCATCGGCGTCAAAAATACCAATTACTGAAGACGCTGGCGCTGCCGAAGCTGAAGCCACCGAAGCCGAAGGTGCCAAAGCTGAAACCGCCGAAGATTCTGATCTAGAAACCACACTTGGTGATATTGATAACATGCTTCTGAAAATGGCTGAGGAAGAAGCTGCTGCGGCCGCGGTGGACACAACAATTGAGAAAGGAAAAGAGCCAATTGAAGATACTTTGGAAGAGGAAAACTTTAATTTTCAAGATATACTAGGGCAATAGTTATCAGAAACTGAAAAAGAAGAACTGAAGAAATATGTTGTATCCTGTGGGTACAAACCAGGGGCTTTGCTGTTTGGCGGAGTCAATGAAGGAAAATTGAGATGCCTTCGAAATCGAACCGAGGCAAAGGTCGTTAGGACTTTTTCGAAAAGTGTTGGCCTGCCGAAGATTGAGGCGGACCTCTGCAGGTACCGGCGACAGCATGTCGCCGGTAGCCTATTCTATGCTAATTTTAAGGTAAAACTCTTAACTTGTTATAATTTTTTTTTTGAATTAAGATGTTTTCTGACGAAGGTTGTTTTGCCAGAGTATATTACTAAGTAAAGTGCTGAGGATGCAACAAGATCTCGAAGACGAGAAAAACGAAGCTACAATTAAAGATCTAGAAAATAAAATCAAAGATCACGAAGCTGCTTTGGAGAAAAAGGACTTCGTCATCCACTCCATGGAGGGTTCGCTGGCAGAAGCTCAAGCCGAAATTGACAGATTAAACAGCGAATTACTCATAAAATCAGAAAAATCTGAGCAAGAAAAGAAGAATCTTGAGACAAATCTCAAAACCGAAATTGAGAAGAGTTCAAATTTGCAGAAATCATTGAAAGGGCTTCAGGATAAATGTTTAGGCTTCGGCAATCGATGCGTGCAGCGGTTGAAGGATGTCTTTTACTCAATTGGAGCCAGCTCTGAAAAGTTTACACCTTTAGTTGAACACCTGCCAAGCACCTTTGAATATATTGAGGGCGAAGTTGATGCGCTTGACGAAGTTATCGCTGGGCATGCCGATTTCTGCGCCCTGTTAGCTTCTCGAGGCACAGCTACTGCTTTCCTGAAGACTGGCTGCACGCACGGGAAAATTGTTAATAGGCCAAACTTCAGTTTGTCACCAGCAGATTTGATTGACATCCCCAGCCTAGCTCGAAGTATAGGAAACAGGTTTATGACTCAAATTTGGATAAACGGCGGGCGAAAAATGGCTGGCGACGAAGCTCAAAGCCACCTTAAGCCAGTGAGAAACTTATACTTGTTACTTTTACCTTCTCCTTGAACTCTGCGCTTTTCTCATTCCATTTTAATATGTACAGGATGATGAAGCTAAAGAATGATGAGTTGAAGCCTTAACAGATGTTCCGAAAGACTCTGCTGCAGAAGATTCTAGAGAAAATTTTGTAATATGATTGTAAAGAAATTTATGTAAATTTGCGCGTACCTCGTAATATATCTTTACTCCTTTGTACGTGTACGATCTGCTTTGCTGTGGACGAAATTTTCTTTTTGAGCCGAAGGCGAAAAACACCTTCCCTTCTTTTCGTACACAACGAAGCATGAAAATTTCTTCTTTCTGTTTTCCCCCGAAGCTTTATCCTCATAGCCGAAGCATTTGTCTTCTCTGTATGATATGATGATAATGATCCTATGTATGTCTGAATGAATGTTTATGAATGCAAATGTCATGATTTAATGTATCGTGCAAATGAATGTCCAAATACATATTCGAAGCCATAATCATAGCCTTCATTCCCTTAGGAATGACTCAAATCTCTTTGTCGCTTATTTTTCAGCTTCACCGTTTATTTTTCGGTGTATCAGCGTTGACTTTTCGCTGTAAGCCTCCCTTAGGAGCTTCTTCGCCTTCTACTTCTGCGGAATCAGTGTTTATTTTTCGCTGTAAGCCTCCCTTAGGAGCTTCTTCGCCTTCTACTTCGGCGGAATCAGCGTTTATTTTTCGCTGTAAGCTCTGCATTCCCTTAGGAACGACTTTTGAGCTTCTCCCTGCTTTTTTTTCTTTTTTCTTTGCACTCGATGGTGCGTTCTCAGCTTTTACATTTACATCTTTGGGGGATATTGCTCTTATAGAGTTGAAATAAGAAAAAAGAGAAATTACATGTTGTGGCCCCATTAAAAACCTTTCTCCCCCTTTGGAAAGGAAAAGGGTGCCATAAGAAAGAATAGAAAAAATTACATCGAGCTAGACATAATATCGCCGAAGCTCATCCACATTCCATGATCTAGGAATGTCGTTGCCGTCCATATCCTTCAATCTGTAGGAACCGGGTCTTAACGAAGATACTACCAGAAAAGGTCCTTCCCATTTCAGCTGTAGCTTGCCTAATGTGTCTGGGTTGGCCACTCTCCGAAGCACCAAATGTCCTGGCTTAATATTCTTTAGCCAAACCTTTCTATCACGCCATTTTATTGTTTCGGCTTGGTATTTATTGATGTTTTCCATAGCCTGAAGCCTGATCCCTTCTATAGCATCTTTGTCCACAGAATAATCAGCTTCGTCTTCTGCCGAAGCCACTGTTCTTATTGATCCTGCTTTTGCTTCTTTCGGAGTTATTGCTTCGTCACCAAATAATAACTTGAATGGTGTAAAGCCTGTTGACCTTGATGCCATTGTATTGTGGCTCCACACCACTTTAATTAATTCATCTGGCCATTTTCCTCTGGGCTGATTGAAGATTAATTTCATTATTCCCATCATTATGATGTAATTAGCTCTTTCGACAAGTTCATTTGACTCTGGATGCCTAACCGATGCAAAATGGATCTTCGTGCCAATTTGCCCACAGAACTCTTTAAAAGCTTCGGCATCAAACTGTGTTCCGTTATCCACAGTAATGGCCTTCGGCACTCTAAAGCGACAAACGATATTCTGCCAGAAAAATTTCTGAATGGTAACCGAAGTTATTGTGGCTAAAGGCTTCGCCTTAATCCACTTGGAAAAATATTCTACTGCTACCACAACATATTTTAAATTTCCTTGTGCTGGTGGTAGCGGGCCTAACAAATCAAGGCCCCACCTTTGCAATGGCCAAGTGGGTTGTATTAACTGAGTCAAAGACGAAGGCTGTTTTTTATCTCTTGCGCATTTCTGACAGCCTTCGCATTTTTGGACTAATTCCGCTGCATCCGAAGTTGCCTTTGGCCAATAAAATCCTTGACGAAAAACTTTTCCCAGCAAAGGCCTAGATCCAATATGAGATCCACACAGGCCTGCGTGTATTTCCTTCATCAATTCTATACCTTCGGCTCTGGATAAACATTTGAGTAGTGGAGAACAGACTCCATGCTTGTACAACTCCCCTTCTATTATAACATATGGTCGAGCTCTTGCCTCTATTCTCTTATTATAAGCTTCGTCATCTGAAAGGAAATTACCCTGAAGGAAAGAAATGATCTCAGTTCTCCAATCTTCACTATGAACAGGAGATATATTGAGGACTGCTCTTTCAAGAAGTTCAACCGAAGGTGCTTTTATTGTTTCAAAAAATACTTCCGAAGGTAAGGGCAGCCCCTGTGCTGCTGACTTGGCTAGCAAATCAGCATGTTCATTTTCTCCTCGAGGAATGTTTTTGACAGAAAACCCTTCAAAGGAAGCTTCAATCCTTCGGACCATGTCTAAATATTTCTCAAGCTTCGGGTCTCTAGCTTTACAACTCTTGTCAATATGGCCAGAAATAACCTGGGAATCGGTTTTAAGAACCGCCCTTCTAATCCTCATTGCCTTTAACTTCCGAAGGCCCAAAAGCAAAGCTTCGTACTCAGCAATATTATTTGTGCAGCTAAAATCAAGTCTTGCTGCGTAGCAAGTTTTAACTTTGGAGGGTGCAACTAACACAGCAGCTGCTCCTGCCCCGAAGGTCCCCCAAGAACCTGAAAGGGAAATGTGCCCTTGCGCCATTTCTAAGTATTTTGGTGATTGAGTGCCAACACATGTGCTTAATTGTGAATTTATGTACATGGATGAACAAGGTGCAAATCATGAGTAAAGGTATGTTTCTAAGCCTTAGTACATTGGTTTTGTGTACTAATATATTTGTCTAAGTGTTAGAAACAGAAAGGAGAAGAAGAGAGAAGAGGAGAAAAGACTTGGCTGTGTGCTGCCAAGACCCAACTCGGTCTGGAGCACCGGACTGTCCGGTGTGCACCGGACAGTGTCCGGTGCGCCAGCCTGCCTCGGCTCGAACTGGCCGCTCTCGGGAAATTGGCCGACGGCGTACGGCTAAAATTCACCGGACTGTCCGGTGTGCACCGGACTGTCCGGTGAGCCAACGGTCGGCCGGGCCAACGGTCGGCCGCGCAATCTGCGCGGGACACGTGGCCGAGCCAACGGTCGGAAGACGGCACCGGACTGTCCGGTGTGCACCGGACATGTCCGGTGCGCCAACTGCGCCAGATCTTCCAACGGTCGGCAACGGTCAGATGCGCCCGTTATGGAAACAAATCGGGCACCGGACAGTGTCCGGTGTGCACCGGACTGTCCGGTGCCCCCGACGACAGAAGGCAAGGATGGCCTTCCAGATTTGCTCTCAACGGCTCCTAGCTGCCTTGGGGCTATAAAAGGAGCCCCTAGGCGCATGGAGGAGATACACAAGCAACCTTTGAGCATTCTTGATCATCCACACTCAGTCTTTGCGCATTTGTTTGTCATTATAAGTGATTCGAGCTCTGTTCTAAGTGAGAACTCTGAGATAGTCTTGTGAGCTCGATTCTTGGCCGTGTGTGTGCGCTTTTGCTGTGGATTTGTGTGTGTTGCTTCCCTCCCTTACTCTGTGCTTCTTTGTGATCATATACTTGTAAGGGCAAGAGACTCCAATTTGTGGAGATTCCTTGCAAACGGGATAGTGAAAGGAACAACAAAACACCGTGGTATTCAAGTGGGTCTTTGGACCGCTTGAGAGGGGTTGATTGCAACCCTCGTCCGTTGGGACGCCACAACGTGGAGTAGGCAAGCGTTGGTCTTGGCCGAACCACGGGATAAACCACTGTGTCACATCTGTGCTTGATCTTTTGTGGTATTGTGTTTTGTTGAGACTTCACCTTAACCACTTGGCAATAATTGTGCTAACGCTTAACAAGTTTTTGTGGCTTAAGTTTGAAGTTTTTACAGGATCACCTATTCACCCCCCCTCTAGGTGCTCTCAATTGGTATCGGAGCCGTTCTCTTCACAAAGGGACTAACCGCCCGAAGAGATGGATCCTAAGGGGAAGGGTATAGTGATCAACGACAAAGAGAAGGAATCCTTCGTCAACGAGCCGAAGGACGATAAGCCTACCGACTCCGGCTCGGGCCAAAGACGGAAGGAAGGGAAGAAGAAGAAGACCAGACGCATCAAGGAGATCGTCTACTACGACAGTGACGAGTCTACTTCTTCCCAAAAGGACGAGGACCACAACGACTACGGGAGGAGAAAACCGGTTAATTCGAACTTTTCTTTTGATTACTCTCGTATTCCGCAAAGTTCACATTCACATTTGCTCTCCATTCCACTTGGCAAGCCCCCACACTTTGATGGAGAGGACTACGGATTTTGGAGCCACAAAATGCGTAGTCACCTATTCTCTCTCCATCCTAGTATATGGGAGATTGTAGAGAGTGGGATGCACTTTGATAGTTCGGATAGTCCCATGTTCATTAATGAACAAATTCATAAGAATGCACAAGCTACTACTGTTCTTCTAGCTTCCTTGTGCAGGGATGAATACCATAAAGTAAGCGGCTTGGATAACGCCAAGCAGATCTGGGACACCCTCAAGATTTCTCATGAGGGAAATGACGTCACCTTGCTCACCAAGATGGAGTTGGTGGAGGGAGAGCACGGACGGTTCGCGATGATAAGGGGCGAGGAGCCGACGCAAACATACAACCGGCTCAAGACCCTTATCAACAAGATAAGGAGCTACGGGAGCACGCGATGGACGGACCACGACGTCGTCCGCCTAATGCTCAGGTCATTTACCGTTCTTGATCCTCATCTCGTGAACAATATTCGTGAGAATCCCAGGTACACGATGATGACGCCCGAGGAAGTGCTTGGAAAATTCGTAAGCGGGCGCATGATGATCAAGGAGGCAAGATACGTCGACGAAGCGTTGAACGGTCCGATCAACGAGCCGCAACCCCTTGCTCTCAAGGCAACACGAAGCAAGGAGGCGCTACCCAGCAAGGTGGCACAGATTGAGGCGGCTGGACTCAATGATGAAGAGATGGCTCTCATCATCAAGCGATTTAAGACGGCGCTAAATGGTCGCAAGGGGCAGCCAAGCAAGACCAAGACCAAGGGGAAGCGCTCATGCTTCAAATGCGGTAAGCTTGGTCATTTTATCGCTAACTGTCCCGATAATGAAAGTGACCAGGAAAAGGGGAACAAAAGAGAGAAGAAGAAGCAATACAAGAAGGCAAAGGGCGAGGCGCATCTAGGAAAGGAGTGGGACTCGGATTGCTCCTCCTCCGACTCCGACAACGAAGGACTCGCCGCCACTGCCTTCAACAAATCGGCTCTCTTCCCCAACGAGCGTCTCACTTGCCTTATGGCAAGGGAGAAGAAGGTGAGTACTCAAGACTCCACTTATGCTTCTTCTAGTGATAGTGAATCTAGTGATGATGATGACATAGATTATTCATGCTTGTTCAAGGGCTTAGACAGATCTAAGATAAATAAAATCAATGAATTGATTGATGCATTGAATGAAAAGGATAGGCTTTTAGAAAAGCAAGAGGATTTATTGTATGATGAACATGATAAATTTGTAGAGGCACAAAAATCATATGCTTTAGAAATTAAAAGAAATGAAATGCTTTCTAGTGAACTATCTGCTTGTCATGAAACCATTTCTGCTTTACAAAGTGTTAACAATGATTTAAATGCTAAATTAGAAGTAGCAAATAAATCTAATTCGTGTGTAGAACATGTTGAAATTTGTACTAGGTGTAAGGATTTTGATGTTAATGCTTGTAGTGAACACTTAGTATCAATTTCAAAACTAAATGATGAAGTGGCTAGTCTTAATGCCCAACTTAAGACTAGCAAGAGTGAAGTTGATAAAATAAAATTTGCAAGGGATGCCTACACGATTGGTAGACACCCCTCAATTAAGGATGGTCTTGGCTTCAAGAGAGAGGCCAAAAACTTAACAAGCCATAAGGCTCCCATCTTCGTCAAGGAGAAAGGGAAGGCCCCTATGGCTAGTAGTGCTAAAAATAACCATGCTTTCTTATACCATGATAGGAGACATGCTAGAAATGCTTATAATGATTTTGATTCACATGTTTATGATTCTCATGCCATGTTTGCCTCTAGTTCCTCTCATAAGCGTGATAGAGATATGTGTAGGAGAAATGTTGTACGTATGCCTAGGAGAGATATTGCTCGTATACCTAGAAAGAATGTTATTCATGCTCCTAGGAAAGTAGTGAATGAACCTTCTACCATTTATTATGCTTGTAATGCTCCCTTTGCTATTTGTAGAAAGGGTAAGAAGGTAATTGCTAGGAAGTTAGGGGCAAGATGCAAGGGAGATAAAACTTGCATCTGGGTCCCTAAGGACATTTGTGCTAACCTTGCAGGACCCAACATGAGTTGGGTACCTAAGACCCAAGCCTAAATTTGCCTTGTAGGTTTATGCATCCGGGGGTTCAAGCTGGATTATCGACAGCGGATGCACAAACCATATGACGGGGGAGAAGAAGATGTTCACCTCCTACGTCAAAAATAAGGATTCCCAAGATTCAATTATATTCGGTGATGGGAATCAAGGCAAGGTAAAAGGGTTAGGTAAAATTGCAATTTCTAATGAGCATTCTATCTCAAATGTATTCTTAGTGGAGAGTCTTGGATATAATTTGCTATCTGTTAGTCAATTATGTCAAATGGGATATAATTGCCTTTTTACTAATGTAGATGTGTCTGTCTTTAGAAGGTGTGATGGTTCACTAGCTTTTAAGGGTGTACTAGACGGCAAGCTTTACTTAGTTGATTTTGCAAAAGAAGAGGCCGGTCTAGATGCATGCTTAATGGCTAAGACTTGCATGGGCTGGCTGTGGCATCGCCGCTTAGCACATGTGGGGATGAAGAACCTCCACAAGCTTCTAAAGGGAGAACACGTGATAGGTCTAACAAATGTTTATTTCGAAAAAGATAGACCTTGTGCAGCTTGTCAGGCAGGTAAACAAGTGGGAGGAGCACATCACAGCAAGAATGTGATGACCACGTCAAGACCTCTGGAGCTGCTGCATATGGACCTCTTCGGACCCGTCGCCTATCTAAGCATAGGAGGAAGTAAGTATGGTTTAGTTATTGTTGATGACTTTTCCCGCTTCACTTGGGTGTTCTTTTTGCAGGATAAGTCTGAAACCCAAGGGACCCTCAAGCGCTTCCTCAGGAGAGCTCAAAATGAGTTTGAGCTCAAGGTGAAGAAGATAAGGAGCGACAACGGGTCCGAGTTCAAGAACCTTCAAGTGGAGGAGTTTCTTGAGGAGGAAGGGATCAAGCACGAGTTCTCCGCTCCCTACACACCACAGCAAAATGGTGTGGTAGAGAGGAAGAACAGGACGCTAATCGATATGGCAAGGACGATGCTTGGAGAGTTCAAGACCCCCGAGTGCTTTTGGTCGGAAGCCGTGAACACGGCTTGCCACGCCATCAACAGGGTCTACCTTCACCGCCTCCTCAAGAAGACGTCATATGAGCTACTAACCGGTAACAAACCCAATGTATCGTACTTTCGTGTATTTGGGAGCAAGTGCTACATTCTAGTGAAGAAGGGTAGAAATTCTAAGTTTGCTCCCAAAGCTGTAGAAGGGTTTTTATTAGGTTATGATTCAAATACAAAGGCGTATAGGGTCTTCAACAAATCATCGGGTTTGGTTGAAGTCTCTAGCGACGTTGTATTTGATGAGACTAATGGCTCTCCAAGAGAGCAAGTTGTTGATTGTGATGATGTAGATGAAGAAGATGTTCCAACGGCCGCTATACGAACCATGGCGATTGGAGACGTTCGGCCACAGGAACAAGATGAACGAGATCAACCTTCTTCCTCAACGATGGTGCATCCCCCAACTCAAGACGATGAACAGGTTCATCAAAAGGAGGCGTGTGATCAAGGGGGAGCACAAGATGATCACGTGATGGAGGAAGAAGCACAACCGGCACCTCCAACCCAAGTTCGAGCGATGATTCAAAGGGATCATCCCGTCGACCAAATTCTTGATGACATTAGCAAGGGAGTAACTACTCGGTCTCGACTAGTTAATTTTTGTGAACATTACTCTTTTGTCTCCTCTATTGAGCCTTTCAGGGTAGAGGAGGCCTTGCTAGATCCGGATTGGGTGTTGGCCATGCAGGAGGAACTTAACAACTTCAAGCGCAATGAAGTTTGGACGCTGGTGCCTCGTCCCAAGCAAAATGTTGTGGGAACCAAGTGGGTGTTCCGCAACAAACAAGACGAGCACGGAGTGGTGACAAGGAACAAGGCTCGACTTGTGGCAAAAGGTTATGCCCAAGTCGCAGGTTTGGACTTTGAGGAGACTTTTGCTCCTGTGGCTAGGCTAGAGTCCATTCGTATCTTGCTAGCATATGCCGCTCACCATTCTTTCAGGTTGTACCAAATGGATGTGAAGAGCGCTTTCCTCAACGGGCCAATAAAGGAGGAGGTGTACGTGGAGCAACCCCCTGGCTTCGAGGATGAGCGGTACCCCGACCACGTGTGTAAGCTCTCTAAGGCGCTCTATGGACTTAAACAAGCCCCAAGAGCATGGTATGAATGCCTTAGAGATTTCTTACTTGCTAATGCTTTCAAGGTTGGGAAAGCCGATCCAACTCTTTTTACAAAGACATGTGATGGTGATTTGTTTGTATGCCAAATTTATGTCGATGACATAATATTTGGTTCTACTAATCAAAAGTCTTGTGAAGAGTTTAGCAGGGTGATGACGCAGAAATTCGAGATGTCGATGATGGGCGAGTTGAACTACTTCCTTGGGTTCCAAGTGAAGCAACTCAAGGACGGCACCTTCATCTCCCAAACGAAGTACACGCAAGATCTGCTGAAGCGGTTTGGGATGAAGGACGCCAAGCCCGCAAAGACTCCGATGGGAACCGACGGACACACCGACCTCAACAAAGGAGGTAAGTCCGTTGATCAAAAAGCATACCGGTCAATGATAGGGTCTTTACTTTATTTATGTGCTAGTAGACCGGATATTATGCTTAGCGTATGCATGTGTGCTAGATTTCAATCCGATCCTAAGGAGTGTCACTTGGTGGCGGTGAAGCGAATTCTTAGATATTTAGTCGCTACGCCTTGCTTCGGGATCTGGTATCCAAAGGGGTCTAACTTTGACTTAATTGGGTACTCAGATTCCGACTATGCTGGATGTAAGGTCGATAGGAAGAGTACATCAGGGACGTGCCAATTCTTAGGAAGGTCCCTGGTGTCATGGAACTCTAAGAAACAAACCTCCGTTGCCCTATCCACCGCTGAGGCCGAGTACGTTGCCGCAGGACAGTGTTGTGCGCAACTACTTTGGATGAGGCAAACCCTCAGGGACTTTGGCTACAATCTGAGCAAAGTCCCACTCCTATGTGATAATGAGAGTGCTATCCGAATAGCGGAAAATCCTGTTGAGCACAGCCGCACAAAGCACATTGACATCCGGCATCACTTTTTGAGAGACCACCAGCAAAAGGGAGATATCGAAGTGTTTTATGTTAGCACCGAGAACCAGCTAGCCGATATCTTTACCAAGCCTTTAGATGAGAAGACCTTTTGCAGGCTGCGTAGTGAGCTAAATGTCTTGGATTCGCGGAACTTGGATTGAATTGTAGCATACATGTGCTTATGCCTTTGATCATGTTCTTTCTGCATTTTGTTGCTTATTATGGTGCTCAAGTTGTACAAACACTCCCTGGACCTCACAAGTCCGCTGCAAAGTGATGCACATGTTTAGGGGGAGATGTGTTACAACTTGATCCCTTGAGACTAACCACATGCTTGAGTTTGTTTGATTTAGTCTCAAAGGAGAATTGAAAGGGAAAAGGTGGACTTGGATCATGCAAGACTTCCACTGCACTCCGATGAGAGGGTAACTCATTCCAAGTCCATCTCATGAACTCTTATTGCCATTTGCTCTTAATTGAAGATTTTGGTGAGGCAATGGGGTTAAAGGGCCAAAATTGATCCCGTTTTGGTGCTTGATGCCAAAGGGGGAGAAAATAAAGGCCACAGCAATAAATGGATCAGCTACCACTTGAGAGATTTTGAAAATAGTAGAATAGAGTTTTTGGTTTGTCAAAATTCTTATGTTGGCTTCTTGTGGGGAGAAGTATTGATTATGGGAAAAAGGGGGAGTTTTTGACATCTTTGATCAATCTTTTTTTGGAATGACTCTCTTTTTGCTTAAACATGTGTGTTTAACTTAGAGATAGAGATTTGAGTTTGATTTGCAAAAACAAACCAAGTGGTGGCAAAGGATGATCCATATATGCCAAAATTGAATAAAACTTAAATTTATTTTATTTGAAGTGGGTTTGCACTTGTTCTAGTTGCTTTATGTTGTGTTGGCATAAATCACCAAAAAGGGGGAGATTGAAAGGGAAATGTGCCCTTGGGCCATTTCTAAGTATTTTGGTGATTGAGTGCCAACACATGTGCTTAATTGTGAATTTATGTACATGGATGAACAAGGTGCAAATCATGAGTAAAGGTATGTTTCTAAGCCTTAGTACATTGGTTTTGTGTACTAATATATTTGTCTAAGTGTTAGAAATAGAAAGGAGAAGAAGAGAGAAGAGGAGAAAAGACTTGGCTGTGTGCTGCCAAGACCCAACTCGGTCTGGAGCACCGGACTGTCCGGTGTGCACCGGACAGTGTCCGGTGCGCCAGCCTGCCTCGGCTCGAACTGGCCGCTCTCGGGAAATTGGCCGACGGCGTACGGCTAAAATTCACCGGACTGTCCGGTGTGCACCGGACTGTCCGGTGAGCCAACGGTCGGCCGGGCCAACGGTCGGCCGCGCAATCTGCGCGGGACACGTGGCCGAGCCAACGGTCGGAAGACGGCACCGGACTGTCCGGTGTGCACCGGACATGTCCGGTGCGCCAACTGCGCCAGATCTTCCAACGGTCGGCAACGGTCAGATGCGCCCGTTATGGAAACAAATCGGGCACCGGACAGTGTCCGGTGTGCACCGGACTGTCCGGTGCCCCCGACGACAGAAGGCAAGGATGGCCTTCCAGATTTGCTCTCAACGGCTCCTAGCTGCCTTGGGGCTATAAAAGGAGCCCCTAGGCGCATGGAGGAGATACACAAGCAACCTTTGAGCATTCTTGATCATCCACACTCAGTCTTTGCGCATTTGTTTGTCATTATAAGTGATTCGAGCTCTGTTCTAAGTGAGAACTCTGAGATAGTCTTGTGAGCTCGATTCTTGGCCGTGTGTGTGCGCTTTTGCTGTGGATTTGTGTGTGTTGCTTCCCTCCCTTACTCTGTGCTTCTTTGTGATCATATACTTGTAAGGGCAAGAGACTCCAATTTGTGGAGATTCCTTGCAAACGGGATAGTGAAAGGAACAACAAAACACCGTGGTATTCAAGTGGGTCTTTGGACCGCTTGAGAGGGGTTGATTGCAACCCTCGTCCGTTGGGACGCCACAACGTGGAGTAGGCAAGCGTTGGTCTTGGCCGAACCACGGGATAAACCACTGTGTCACATCTGTGCTTGATCTTTTGTGGTATTGTGTTTTGTTGAGACTTCACCTTAACCACTTGGCAATAATTGTGCTAACGCTTAACAAGTTTTTGTGGCTTAAGTTTGAAGTTTTTACAGGATCACCTATTCACCCCCCCCCCCTCTAGGTGCTCTCAGAACCGTCACAAAATATCGTCCATACTTCGGTATCTTTAGTTGTTTCTTCTCCTTGAGCCCCTGGCGTCCAATCGGCAATGAAGTCTGCTAACGCCTGGGACTGTATTGAGGATCTGTGCACATAATCAATGCTGAACTCATTGAGCTCCGCAGCCCACTTTCCAATTCTTCCAGTAGCTTCTCTGTTCCTCATGACATCTTTCAAAGGTTGTGACGAAGGAACAATTATATGATATGCTTGAAAATAATGTCGAAGCTTGCTGGATTCCATTAAGACGGCATATAAGACCTTCTCCAATTCTGTATAATTCTTCTTTGATACACTAAGAACTTCGGAGACGAAGTATATTGGGGCTTGCTTTTTGGTTTGTCCCTCAAGTTTTTCTTGAACAAGTGCTGCACTCACTGCTGAGTGCGAAGCTGCCACGTACAACAACAGAGGAGCCCCTGGCGCTGGTGGAGTTAACGTTGTTAAGTCTATCAAATACTGCTTCAGCTCTTCGAAGGCTCTCTGCTGAGCTGATCCCCATTGAAAGACTTCGGCTGACTTCAGCACTTCGAAGAATGGTAAATTTCTCTCTGCTGATCTAGATATGAATCGATAGAGAGATGCCAGTCTTCCTGTTAGTCGTTGAGCCCCCTTCTTCGTGCTTGGCGGCTCCATCCGAAGAATAGCTTCGATCTTACTTGGATTAGATTCGATTCCTTTTATTGAGACCAGACAACCAAGGAATTTCCCCTTCTTTACTCCGAAGACACACTTCTCTGGATTCAGCTTCAGAACAGCTTGTCTGAAATTAGCGAATTTCTCCTGCAGATCAATAATGTGATTTTCTTGCTTGGTGCTTTTTACTATAATATCATCAACATAGGTTAGCACATTTCTGCCTATCTAAGAATGGAGAACCTTCACTGTCATTCTGCTGAAGCTTCCTCCAGTATTCTTGAGCCCCTCAGGCATCCGAAGATAACAATATGTTCCACTAGGGGTTATGAAGCTGGTTTTTGGCTCATCCTCCTTCTTCATCCAAATTTGATGGTAGCCTGAGTAACAGTCTAGCAGACTCATAAGCTCTGACGAAGCTGCTACGTCTACCAGAGAATCTATCCTTGGCAATGGAAATTCATCCTTTGGACAAGCCTTATTGAGATCAGTAAAATCAATACACATTCTCCATTTACTATTGGCTTTCTTCACCATAACAGTGTTGGCTAGCCACTCTGGGTATTTCACTTCTCTGATAACCCCAGCGCTAAGAAGTCTTTTTACTTCATTCCGAGCACCTTCAGCTTTGTCGTCAGACATTTTCCGAAGCCTCTGCTTTCTAGGTCTGAAGGATGGGTCAACATTGAGCGAGTGTTCAATGACATCCCTGTTAACACCACAGAGATCATTAGCTGACCATGCAAAGACATCTTTGTTGTTGAACAGAAACCTTATCAAGGCTTTCTCCTGTTCCTCAGACAATTGAGATCCCAGCAGCACCTTCTGCTCTGCGATATCTTCGCATAAAAGCATGGGTTTCGGCTGATCGGCCGAAGCAGCCTTCTCCCTTCTGTACTTGTACTGCTCACAAGCTTCGGCTTCATCTATATTATGGATCGCCTTTGAATCTGTCCAGTTCCCCTCAGCCTTTCTGGCAGCTTCCTGACTCCCATAAATAGCAATAGGTCCTTGATCCGAAGGTATCTTCATACAAAGATATGCTGGATGAAGAACTGCTTCGAAAGCATTGAGTGTTCCGCGACCAATGATTGCATTGTAAGGGTACTCCATGTCGACAATGTCAAACACAACTTGCTCAGTCCTTGTATTGTTGACAAATCCGAAGGTCACTGGCATGGTAATCTTGCCAAGCGCTACAATTTGTCTTCCTCCGAAGCCACAAAGAGGGTGCGTAGCATCATGAATCTTGTCTTCTGGCTCTTGCATCTGTCTGAAGGCTTTAACAAATATAATGTCGGCTGCACTGCCTGTATCAACCAAAACATTGTGGACTAGAAATCCTTTGATGACACAAGATATGACCATAGCATCATTGTGAGGGTAATCCTTGAGCTGAAGGTCCTCTTGGGAGAAGGTAATTGGGATATGAGACCATCTTGACTTGATAAAGGGTCCCTGTACCCCGACATGCTGTACCCTTCTCTGTGCCTCCTTCTTCTGCTTCTTATTGGCCGGTTCTGAACACGATCCACCTGTTATTGGGAGCACCAGCTTCGTAGCCGAAGCAGCGCTAGCTTTGTTGTTGAACGAAGCCATCAGCTCAGAAAGTGGAAGTGAGTTCACCGGAGGTGGGCGTCAATGTTGGGGTCTTGTTTTCAAATGCTATAAATTAAGAACAAGACAACATAAAATATTAAACGTTAATGTCCTTCGTCCGCTGAAGCATTATCTCCCTTAGGATATAATGAACTTCGGACGAAGACCATAAGTAAAATATCACGAAGGTCTTACCTTCGTGATCAGCTCTATAAAACAATGTAAACAGTGCTAGAACATAAAACGTTAAAGAAATTTATATCAAAGACAAATATTATTACACATATATTTTATTATACAAACTTAAGTATTAAAACGTAGTATTTAAGTACATTTATACCTTTGCCTTGGCAAAGAACAATAATTCCAGTGTGATGCGTCGATGATTACAGGATTGCGTGAACAGTAAAGGAGTACTGTTCATCTATTTATAGGCACAGAACGCAGCCTGTGAGAAATTACAATCATGCCCCTTACAAAAGATTACAATTATGACTCAGACCCTTATGGACTAAGAAGTCATTTCATTTTTAAGTCGGTTCGAACCTTCGTCTTCAAATACGTTATAGTACCGAAGCTTCATGAGTGGTAGTTTCGGCACTATGTTTAAACGGATTTGGCGAAGGTATTTCTTCCTGCAGGACCTTCGGCGACGAAGCATGACCCCAACAATACTTTTTTCTGGTACGTATCATTTGACCAAGTTATGGCGCGGTACACGAAGTCTTAGGATCTATTTGGTTCGCTATCTAATTTATCATAATTTATCTAACTTTTCTGTCTAAAATTAGTTCTTTAATTTGAACTACTATCCTTAACAAAATGTGTGCAGGATCGGGGAAACGTAGTTTCGACTTTCGAACGACCGCGACAGGTGGTTCTGGTCCAGTCGTTTGAAAAATCAGCCAATTTTTTTAGCATCACCAAAGCGATTGACTGACGACGTGGTGGCGCGCGGGCTCTTCTAGAACGTACAGTGGAGCTGCCTTTGCGATCCGGTATTGCCTTTCCGAGACAATTTGCAGCTGGGCTGTGAGAACTGAGAACAGCGGCTTAGCTCAGAAATTCTATCACATGATGAATTCTGGGTGGCAAATGCACGAACGCATTTTTTTCGAGTCCAAATTCGGTTTGTATAGTTCAGGGTGTTTCTATAATGATTTTTCTCCATTTTTTAGATTCTGTAGACATAGACGCTTGAATAAACGAACGCACACAAGCACGTTGAAGAACTGAGTTTGATCGTTAAATCTCGAATGCTGAAGTTATCATATGCGTCGACCACTAAAAAAATACACAGAGTTAAATTCTAAAATAAATTCAGGTGAACAGATTTAAAAAAAAAACCATCTAACTAATCTACGCGTTGCTTTTGTTGACCTAGAAAAGTCCGACAAGAAAGCTATTGGTTCGATTGATATTAATCTACGCGTTGCACGAAAGATATTGATGATGTGGAAAGCAAGAAAGTCGCATTATGGTCAATAGGAATATTATTTACGTATTGCAACCTGCCACCTTCCAAGACCAAGACTGTTAGAGTGCCATTATAGAAAAATAACATGATATAATTTGCCAACTTTCAAACGACAAATAAATATAGTATGAATGTATCCCCGCAAAATACAAATGATAACGAAAAGTAGGCATGCCATCTTTGAATGTTTCCGCTAAAAAAAGTAATACACAAATCTGAGCAGTCTCTCCGAAAGCAAAACCGTCAAAAGCACACTGGCTGCACCACCAACCGCCCAGAGTCATCTCCTCCTTTCCTCCCCAAAAGACACAAGAAGGGGGAAGAGAGAGGAGCAGCAGAGAGAAGAGGGGGAGGCAGTCCAGTGTCCACGCACGTACGCTCCACAGAAGAGAGATGGCGATGCGGGCGGCGGCGGCGGCAGTGGCGCTGGTGGCGGTGATGGGCGTGCTGGCGCCCCGAGCGGCGGCGCAGACGCCGAACTGCGCGGAGAAGCTGATCCCGTGCTCGCCGTACATGAACACGACGGGGACGCCGCCGGATACCTGCTGCGGCCCGCTCAAGGACGCCGTCCAGAACGACCTCAAGTGCCTCTGCGACCTCTACGCCTCGCCGGAGATCTTCAAGGCCTTCAACATCAGCCTCGACCAGGCCCTCGCCCTCTCCAAGCGTTGCGGCCTCAGCGACACCACCGCCGCCTGCAAGGGTAATTTCTACTTTCATTTTGAAAACCAGGTTTTCCCGCATCCGATTAATGGCGATCAGTTGCCTTCCGTTCATGTGTAATCACTCAGGAGTCACGCGACTCCGATCAATACCGGAGCTCTGCTCTGTGACAGACTTCCCATGATTTTCAATGCGATCCAGGCGGGAATCTCTCTCCTCCGTATTTTCCTTCTCAGACAAAAAAAAGAGAGATGAGCTGAACTGAAGCCTTTTTTAAAAAAAAATGGTGATCGGTTGCCAAAGTAGGTGAAGCGCAATCATCTTTAGAGTTTCAACTGTAATTTACAGTGATCGGTCCGCACAAGTAGGCATCAGCTAGACTTGCCCAGTGATGCAAGCTGAGTTATAGCTTCTCGATGCAAGTGATTGAGCAGCAAGCCAGCAACGCACAAGGACGGACAAGTGTGCAAAAGGGTCCGTGACTTGCGTTTCCGCCGCGTTAGTTGCTAGTGGCGTAGGCAATTTCGGCACGTCGGCATCTCCACCAGGTCAATGCCAACGAGGGGGGGGGGGGGGGGGAACACTAGTACTAGGTGCCAACATCCAAATGATTCCGTGATCGACGATGTTCATTATGTTAAGGCATGTGTCTTTTAAATTATTTTCTCTTTATTAAATGATATTTTTTTAGTAAGTTGAGTCAGATTAATTTTTCTATGACTTATCTCCCCAACTGTAAATTTTCTAGCTCTCAGTCTAGTCTTCGCAGTAGGAATCTAGGATAATGTTTACAAGTCCATTCAGAAACAGACCCTTGGTTATGCTTAAGTACTTTCCTCTACACTGAGGGTCGAACTTCATAGGCCGGGGTTCAGAAATTTAGTAGCTGCTCATAGTTTGTTTGTTTTTTTTATTCAAACAAATTTGATGTACATCTTTTGATAAACGCCTTTAAACTTTCGTTTTACAGGCCTTTCTCCTACGCAGTCTCCTCCAGGTAACCCCCTCTTAGCTTGCTGTGCTTCAGTTACAACACTTTGGGTTTTGTGATGTCTTCACATAAAACTGCATCTCAACAACTGCAATAATTAATATGCCAACAACAACAACTGCATCTCAAACAGGAAGCGACGTTGAGTGATCCTCGCTCTACGTTTTCCAACCGGGCACACCTAGCTAGCTAGCTAGACAAAAAGCACGCAACTTCGTTCTCACAACCCTCCTTGCATTGCACTTGCAGGTTCGCCATCAGGCGGCAGCAGCAACGCCGCCCGTCGCGCTCTGCCGGCCAGTTTCGCGGGACTGGTGACGAGCTTGTTCCTAGCTCTGTGGTCTGTAATTTTGGCGTAAATAAAAGCTCCGCATGCTGCAGCGGGCGGCAATGCTTGTTGCTTGTCTTATCCCACAATAGATGATTTCACTTGCACATACGATACGATCAACATTTGTTTTGCTGTGCAGTGTGTCTGAGATCAGAATCTCTCATTGGTTCCTTCGTGGTGTTCGTGTTAGACTCTGCACAATTAAATGGAAGGTTTCTGGCTAGTTGCTATACCATGTGTATTGTGTATGTCAGTATATGTGCATGCTTCATGGTTACCAATCTACTCTGACCAGTACAGATCACTGAACCACTTTGTCGACCACTGCTAGCTACATGGAGCGCGAAAAGCAGCCACTACAGTTGAGCTTGAGCATCCTCTGAATTCTGGAGCCCGGTTGCCTCTTATCATTACGTGGACCAATAACCATCTCTCCAGAATCGCTATTTCTACTTATTATTCGTTCAGCCTGCCAACGGCCTGCGTCGTGTGCTCAAGAGTACTGCTGGGAATATGGTCCGGTCTTTTTAGACCAGCATGAGGCTATGCGCACTCATACTACTTTAAATTTCTACTCTAAAAGGAATATTCTATCCCCGTCAGCAAGATTATCTACTCTATACCACAATCCTCTGCAGTCATGTTTACTCTATATCTCAACTCTATACCAACTATCACATATTATATTATTTCTTTACAATTTCTCTTTAATTTCCCATCCCAACTGCCACCTGCTGCTTCCGGCTGCCACATGCTGCCGCCAAGCGGAGAGAGATTTGGAGTAGAGGTGTATATACTCTATATATGGCGTTCTCTCTCTCTTCCATGCATTTAGAGTAGCCGCCGCCAAGCGGAGAGAGATTTGGAGTAGAGGTGTATATACTCTATATATGGCGTTCTCTCTCTCTTCCATGCATTTAGAGTAGCCGTTGAGGTGATCTACTGCAGTGGGTTTTTACTCTATACGTAGCGCTATCCACATAGCGTATTGTTTAGAGCTGCTCACTGCGGGCAGCCTGAGCACGCCCTAAAGCATGGCACTGCACGACGGACTTGGACTGGGTCTGTCTGGACCGGCCCATTTCTCGGCACTACTCAATAGCGCCATCTTTTGGTTTTCCCCCTAAAGATCAAGAGAGACATTTCGGATTTCGCCTTTCCATGTGGATCCAAACCAGGAAGGCCGAATTTCAATCACCGCAAACCCACCACTTCCAGAACACTAAACACTACCAAACAACTGCGGAAACTAGAAAGGCAAAGCAGACAAGAGCAAGGGCATGATCAGTGATATTGATACAACTAGATGTGCAGATCGATCCAATCCAGGCAGAGTACAGCCAGCCACCGTTTTCTTTTCTGGCAGAGCAAAAAAGGAACGAAAACTGGAAACGCACAGGCCGGTCTGGAAAGCAAGCACACTAGCTAGCTAGCGCTAGCTGTGACTCCTATATATGCATATGCAGCAGCTGTCGTCTAGCTTGGGCGTTGCCGTTGCTAGCACGCATATAACTCGGAGAGAGCTTGGACTTGAGCCAGTTGACGCTACCGCGGACGGTGGTCTTGATCCGGCCCTGCGCGGCGAGCACGTTGTACGCCGCCACCCGGCGCGGCGTCGCCGCTTCGCCTCCGGGTCGTCGCGGCCGCTCGGCCCGTTGAAGCTGTACGACTTGCCGGCCTGCCCGGTCCCGCCGCCGCCGTAGTACGGCGACGAGTGCTCGTGCGGCACCGACCTGCACTTCTCCATGGACACCGCCCGCCGATCTTCTTCTTAATTTCTTGGATTTTGCTTCTTGTGCGTGTCTGTGTGGATATGGTGAGTGAGAGAGGTCAGAGGGAGGGGTGGGTGTAGGGGATGGCAGTGGGTACGGATATGGATAAATAACCGCGGTTATTTACCCATTGGGTACGGATATGGTGGAATTTCATATCCGTGGGTACGGGTATGGATACTATACGGTACCCACGGGTAATAACTTCGCGGGTATGGATATCTGCTATCCATATCCGTCACCCGATGGGCATATGACATATGGACCCAGACACTGGCGCATCCCAGATTCCAGTGCTAGCCCCAGCAGCCCAGCTCTTAGCGCATAGGCCCCCAACGGCCCAGCTCGGCAGCTCCCTGGCCGCACGGTCCTACACTCCTGCATCCTGCCTCGGTGCCTCCCAGAGTCCCAGTCCCAGGCGGCCATGCTCCCAGCCTCCCAGGTCCCCGGTGGCAGCAGCAGGCTCCCAGAGTCCCAGTCCCAGATGGCCACCAGGTCCGTCCGAACGTCCTATGCACCCAGCGCCCTCTCAGTCTTGGTCTCTCACTCTCTCTTATGTCTTGTTCTCGCTGTTCTAAACCCTAGCCGCCAAACCAACACGAGCAGCCGTCGCCCTCCAGGCCGGCCGAGCGGGGCACCGGGCGCCGTCACGCCGAGCTGAGTGGAGAGTGGAGCACCTGCACCAAGCGGCCAACGGTGCGCCGACACGCCGTGCGCCGAGCACCTGAGTGGCCAGCGAGGCGCCGAGCACTCATCTATTTGTCTTCTCTGGTAAATTTAACTGGCTTGGATAAATTAGAATGCTGCTGAAATGTTGCTGTAATTTTAGTGGGCGGGCGGGTAACGGATATCCGTTAGATAACGAATACCCGGCGGGTATAGGTATGGATATAGATCCATACCCACAAGCTTAAATGGGTATAGGTATGGATTGGATTTTACCTCGTGGGTATGGATACGCGAAACATATATCCGCGTTACACCCGCCCAATTGCCATCCCTAGGTGGGTGACGAATGAATGAAGCTACTGATTGACAGTGGGAAAGGTTGATGAAGGGCGGTGGACTGGGGGGTTTATTTCTGCATCATTTGTTAGGCGGTCTTGCGTTTTGTAGCTCTGCTAAAGCGAGTCCACTTGCTTCTCCTTTTACGGCAGGAGGGATGAAACTGGATGGGCTCATCCTTAGGCTGTCTCTAGCAACGTCCTCTAAATTCCATCCCCTAAAAGAATATTCTCTGTCCTTTACAGTACACTCTAAAAGATTATGTTCTCTATATCTTCTCAGTCTCCAGCAACATCCTCTAAATTCGGTCCTCTAAAGCTACAGTATTAACAGAATATATAAACTATCATATATTTTAAATTGGTTCTAATGTACGGCATTAAAAATGATGAAATTAATATTTTTAATACTACAAATATTTGAATGTATAAATATTATGAAAAATAACGTACGACACGAATTATAAATTAATAGAATTTAGTCATTTTATGATTAAACAACGGCAATAGTTTTATGTGCGCTGGCTTGAACATTTCCTCAAGCATGTTGTGTGCATCCTATGGTGACTGTAGCAACCATCACCTTCACGTATGCACGCGAGAGAGCAAACAACATCCACCTGCAACTCGAGTCCTAGACGTAGCTCGTTCCTAGCCATGGTCAAGGAGAGGACAGAGATGGTTTAGCGAGCGCACAGGAAGACTCTACGTTTGGCGGACGTCTGTAGCATCCGGTAGGATAGAGGAGCTTTTAGCGAACGTTGCTGGACGAATAAAGTAGTCATCCACACGCTATATCTAGCGGACAGAACAATTTACAGTTCCTTGTTGGAGAGAGTCTTAGGCTGTCTCCAATAGTGGAGTCTCAAACAGGAGACTCATACGCCGTATGCGTCTTAATGGGTCTGCTGAAATGGGGACCCAAATTGTTGGTTCTTCAACATACCATCTAAAACGAGCCTCCATCAACCGTTTTAGTAAGAAAAGGCGGGAAGCAATCATCCTAATCTTCAGTTCCCGCTTCTTGGAGCGTTTGGGTCGCGGTCGAAGGTGCCCTATTTCTGGGTCGCGTGCGGACCTGCTCTATATTTGGGTCTTCTGTTTCGGTCTGCTGTTGAAGGCCTGCAACTGGTGTGTTACAGCCCATTTTCGGTTCAGAGCACCGTATGGATCGCTTGTTGGAAACAGCCTTAGAGCATCAGCCCTAGAGCTAGAATAAAAAAAAGCACGAGGGTTTTCGAGCTTGTTGACGCAACGAGCTGAGCTAAGTCGACTCCGACTTGCTCTAGCTCACGAGCTATACCAGATTAATCAAGCTACACAATAATAATAAATATTGAATAGTTAGATAATCTTAATGTGGTCTAAGTTTTAAATTTTATAGCGTAAAATTTGGAGGCTAGTGGTCACCCGACCCGACTTGCTTGCTGCAGTGATACGCTACACATACGTACGCACACATCGATCAGTCAGCGAGTCTGGAGCATGGAACCATTGCACGATCGGCCGGTCGGAAAATCTCATCCTCAGCAGCAGCGGATCGTGCGAGGCTCCGGCCGTCTGTCGCCTGGAAAGCCGAGGCCTGGAGTCGCTGCTCCGGATCCACCCGTTTCTTGCTTTCCGCCAGCGCAAGTGCTTGGTCCGTTGTCTGCCGAGCGACGCGAGAGGTCCTTTTGCGAAAGGAAGGAACGGCCCGTCTTACGCCTGATTTGTCGACGGATGGACCTGTGTGTCACTGACTGCAGTCGGACCCACTTGCTAATGACACCCGTCTCTCTAACTTAAGGGGGTGGGTGTTTTGTGGGGTGTTTAGTTTGGTTTATACAGACTAATTTTTAATCCCTCCATTTTATTCTGTTTTAGTCTTTAGAGTGCCAAATACAGAAACTAAAACTCTATTTTAGTTTTTATGTTTAGCAATTTAAATCATGTTTGGTTCTTTTAGTCAATAAAGTACCCCCATTTAGTTCCAGTGATTAAACCGGACTAAAGAGCATTAATTGTTCTAAAATAATGAATGTATTATCCCTATTAATTAGTGGATGTTTGCTGCAAAAAGAAAGTGGAGAGAGCAATTAAGATAAAAAGCCTACTTTAGTCTCTTTTAGTCACCATGACTACAGAACTAAAGTTTAGTCACCCCAAAGTGACTAAACATTAGTCACACTAAACCAAACAGGCCTTAATAACTAAAATAGAATAAAATTAGAGCACTAAAAATTAGTACATAAAAACCAAACACCGCCTACATCTCCGTAGAAGCCACTTCAAATGAATATCATAATAGCAAATAACTCCTGTATCAAAGCTAGCAGATGAGAGGCTGAAAACATCTTCGGATCAAGCAAACCAACTGGAACACCGCGAAACACGGAATACAAGAGGCAGCATTGTCTCACAGCCACATATAGTGAAGCGCAACACAGATAAGCAGCTGCCTTATCGTTCTCTTAGGTGTTTTAGAGATGGGTGGGTGGGCCAGGCTCATTTCTTGCCACTTTTCTTGAGACCCGAGCCTCCAATTGCGCCCTTCTGTGCCTTGGCCTTCAGCTCCTTCAGTGCCTGTTGGCGCAAAAACCATGTACAATCCATGGCAGGGAATAAGGATCCTCCACCCAAGCAGAATAGGACAAGCTACCAGAGAAAATCGTCCACAAAAGTCTCACTCACCTTTTCCTCATCTTTCTTCTTCTGCAAATAAGCAAGATCACTCTGCACAGAAAAAGGATTACCGGGATAATGTCAAGTAGAGATAGATCAATAGTGGACTGGTCACTGAAGCTGCTCAAATGACACCTTATACGTTATACTGATTGCACATTAACTAGTTCTCCAAGTAGGAAGGAATTGCTGATAGTTTTGATGGCACAGCCATCGTCCAAGTCATATGCTCCCCCTTCCATCCTCCCTCATTAATGTGTGTTCAGATAACATTGATCAGAATACTTAAGGTATTCAGCTATGTTGAACGAAACGGGAACAAAGGACAACGCGTGGCAGCATATACCTCGTCGTACTCCTTCTTGTCGACCTTGGGCGCCTTCAGCGGCTTGGCCTTCCCTCCTGCACCCCGGACCCAGCCGTCGCGTCAGAACCGTCGGTAACGAAGAACCAACCGATCTGCACGAAACAACCCCCACCCGATCGCAAGAGGGGAAAAGAGAGGAAACGACGACACGAACGCACCTTGCTTCGACATGGCCGGCGGGGGGGGGGGGGGGGGGGAGGGGGGGACGGATCGGTGGGCGAGGGCCGAAACCCTAGACTGGCCAGCACCGGCGCACCGCGACGGCGTGTAGGTGGGGAAAGGCAAGCGGGACCGGGTGCGCGAGGAGGCTGTTGATATGCACGGAGGCTGCGTTCGCGTTCGCGAGATGCGAGCGGCGAGCCCGTGGGAATCTTTTGGTCGGGGGAACTCGGGACGGGAAGGGAAGGGCCTTTTCTGGTATGGGCTTTTGGAGCCAGGGATGGATTGGTAGTCGGCCTGTGTATTGTATAATGGGCTGAGAATCTATTGGCCCCCTAGTATGGGTTCTTTCTGTGTGCCGTCGGGGTCTTTGCGTTCGCGAGAAGAAGTTGTTTGCTACTGCCGTCTAAACCAGAGGTGACCTCCAACATTTAGCATTATTTCACTGCCAGGTGGTGGATTTAAGGATCTGCAAAAGTGTTTCTTTGCATTCTGGATGCAAAGAATTTTTTTGCATCTAGGAAAGTACACTGTTATAAATTATTGTATTTGTGATCAATCCAAGGGGTGCGACAGATAATTCCCAAGGGACACACCCCTTGGTAACTCACCTCTTCATATGTATATAAACATAACCCCTGCTGCAATAAAGACACGACTGTCATTTTGTCATTCTCTTGAGTCTCGTTTTCACTGCGCTCCAACACGTTATCAGCACTTTGCCTACCGTAAAAGTCTGATCAGCCATTGCACTGAAGAAGGACGAGTTCTTGCCGGCGCCGTTCGCTTGCTTGCATCTGAAGGGCAAGCGCCCACTTACTCCATATGTCCCCGGATGAGAAAGCAATGCAAAATACTAAAAAAAAGATCCATTGGATAACGTAACAATATTCTGCTTCTACCTTCTGTGGATGTTGATTCATTTTGCATGCTTCGTGGACTTGTGGTCGTTCTTCTGCCTCTACAATTACATGCAACGCTGCATCACCGCCGTGGTGATTGCCGCATGATGTATCTCACGTTGGGCATGCATACCATGAGTGGATCTTTGGGCGACAGGCGACATCGCAGGGAGCATCGCAGTGCTTAACCGCCCCAGCAGCATCTCTTGTTCCGCCTCGACGGAAAACAGGGAGTAGTCTGGGATGTCTTGCCCACGCTGGGGCTGGTATGGCCTCGCCGCGCAAAGCACCCCGCGTCGTGGATGTACCTGGCCGAATTCGTGGCAGCACTCGCCGGGTCTGCGCGCCGTTGGGGCCGCGCCCGACACAGCCAGTCAGGGCTGAGCGCCATCGGGGCTGCGCGCCTCTCGGGCCTGCGCATCCGCGCCGGCGTCTGCCCGCCCATGCAGCTGTGCAAGGCCTGCGCCTCCGCGCCCGCGCCGAGGTTGCCGTGCCGCACCCGCGCCCACTGATCGTCCCCACGCCGCATGGGACGAGCCCGCACCGCCATGGGGCCTGCGTGCCGGGGGCCACGCCCGTGCGTAGAGGCCGCTGCCTGCGCCGCCGCCGTGGCCCGCAAGCTGGGGGTCATGCCCCGCGCCGCCAAACAGCCGTGCCGAGGCCACCAGAGCCTGGCTGGGGCTGCGCCGCCGGAGCAGGCTGTGCCCACCGGGAGAGGCTACTGGCCGGGGGGGCCACGCGCCCGCTGCCGGGGGCCCGTGCCGGCCGCGCCGCGAGCCACCGAGGCCGCGCGCCATTGGCCACCGAGGCAGCACCCGAGCCACCGAGGTCGCGCGCCGTGGGCCACCGGGGCAGAACCCACAGCCGCCGGGGTCGCGCCCACCGCGCCCACGCGCCACCGAGGCTCCCTAGCGGCGACGGCGCCTACTGCTGGTCGAAGAGGGAGAGGATCGGTTAGGAAACCTAACCGCTCACTCAGCCGTCGATGGGCCAGCCTGGCCACTGGGCCGCCCTAGCAAGTGCCTGGGCGCCTATGTCTGGCTGCCTGGGCCTCCTTTGGCTGGCCACCTGGGCCGCCTATGGTTGGCTGTTGGGCCTCCTATGTCTGCCCGTCTAGGACCACTGTTTCATTTATTTTCTGCAATTTTGTACATAATTACTATATTAATCAGTATTTGGTATCTAAATTTGAATATTTAGACTATCTATGTAATTATGGTAGTTGTCTGTTTTATTATAAAAAACGCAGACTTGTTACTGAATTATATTTGTTTTTACATTTATAATTCAAATATTTTTCGACTTGCTTTTATTTTGCATTCTTTTATGTTTGCAAGGAAAACATAGCACATAAATAAGTCGAAACTTAACGGTCCTCATGCAACATAAGATTGCATTTTTTTTGGGAAAAGCATAGGGTGATGGAGTCCTAAGCACTGGCTGCGCTAAATTCTTTATAGAATTTAGTAGCCCAGAGACCGTGCTTTAGGTCGCATTTGAAATGCCTATCACTATGAGGTCTACATCTTTCGAGATGATTACCTATACGTGCTAACCCAAAAAGATCATGGACCAAGCAGGCGTCGCGGGCTATGGAGCTAGGCTGGACGCTGCAGTCATAGTGACTGCTAAAAGAATTCTTTTAATTAAGTTCTACTTAATTAAACGATGAATTCTTGCAAAATATGACGCATATCTTGAACTTGGGATATTTCAACACATGATGGAGATCTAGGCTTTGGCTGCAATAAATTCTTGGAATTTATTTGCCCTGAGACCAAGCTTTTAGACAGCAAAATGTTATTTGCCCATCAGTAAGAGGTCTACATCATATGGTTATAATGATTACCTATGTGTTCTCCCAAGTAGATATGTTGGAGATGTGATGTTGGTTATTCACCTTTATGGTGATTTCCATTTTATTTTTGAAATTTTGGTCAAGCATAGGGTAGTGGAGTCCTAAGCATTGGCTGCGGTATGTTCCTTGAATATATCAGCCCAGAGACCATGCTTTCAGGCAGCAAAAGTTTTGCCCACTACTGGGAGATCTACTCCATTGTTTCATTACATGGAGATTATCTACGTTGTGTACACCAATTTTCAAAAATCTTTGGTACACTTTATGTGATACCTGGAATTCTCCAACATATAAATATATGATATATTTTGCAGCAAATTAAAATGGTTAAGCCATTTGAAGGATAATTATTTAATAGAGTTTGATGAACTCGCCTAATGGGCTTAATTATCCTCAATGTTCATTGGATATGTTCATTGGATATAAAGATCATTTTTGCATAATATGGGGATTCACTTCTTCACTTTGGAGGAAGTGTGATGCTCTCATTCTCTTATGGTTCTTATGAAAAGAACTAATGTGCTTTTGTGGCTTGATGTGCAAGCCCAAAATGAATAGCAAAGAAAATCATAAGACATGTGAACTTATGAGTATGTGTCTACATTATGTTGTAGACTAACACTTTGTATTCATATATTTTGCTTGAAAGCAAATATATAAGCACATAAAAAGGGAAGTTCAATGAGTATGACAAACTCTTTTGTCATTACACTATACGTGATATAGTGTTGTATGCCCAGCATCTAATCTTGTATATGAAATACCAATAGATGGATACTACTCATGAAAGCTAAGATATGAAGTGTACTTCAATCTTCCATCTGACATGATAACAGTGGTTAGTTGTGTAATTCATGATTTGGACTAATCATGTAACAACACTTCTTTTTCTAAGAGAAGACCACTTTGTTAGATGATTTGCTTTTGAGTAATATTTAAATGATGCATGAGATTTGGTATAATCTCATAATTGATGTTGTGATAGGTTCAACTCATGCGGTGTGAGTTGAACACACTCATGTGATTTGAGTGTAAAAACTCATATGAATTTGAGTTAAACAAACTCATCGATTGGAGTTGATCACTCATGTGATTTGAGTTGAACAAACTCATCGATTAGAGTTGAACCAACTCATCAAGGGAGTTGAAGACTCATTGATTTGAGTTGTGCAAACTTGTACAGGGATTCTTCCAATTGAGGAAGAAAAATGCAATGTGGAGAATTGAGCCACAAACTCTATAAGTGGGGAAACAAAATATTCTCATATTCCTTTGGAAAGAGGAAAGAATATTTTAACAATCGCTTCGCGCGATATCATGATATGTTATTATCATATCCCCTTTTGGTATTGGAAGTATCAAGGATGTGTTGATATATCCTAATTGTTATCTTACCATATTATAGAGATATCCATATAATTTCTATCATGTGGAAACACAAGGTGATAGTGATGGATATTGCATATGTTTCTCAGAAACATTTCTTATGGACTGTATTTTACATACATCCTCCCATACAAAGTGTTGCATATGCTATAACTTTTCAAGTGATGATACTTACCATGCTGGGTAAGATTGAATTGGTCATCCCATTGTTGAGATGAAATGAAAAGTTATGAACAATTCTATTGGTCATGTTTTTCCCATAAGATGGATACTTGATGAGTGTCATTGGAAATGAGATTTTAAGTCCCTCTTATCTTAAAATCTGATCTGAATTGGTTAAGTTCTTTGAATTGTTTCAAAGGAGCGAGTGTGGTCCATTACAGAGATTGTATGGACATTGAAAGCTTTATATGGTTCTTTGGTGCATCTATATGATGACCTCAAGTGTGTCCTTCGGACAACACATGACCATTAAGCAATAATGTCTCAAGCTTGAGCACATTAGCCTCCACACTACTGAATTTACCAAATGTGCTTACAATGATGATTGTTTGTCTTGGTATTCAGAATGATATCCATAAAGGATATGATGAATCTGTGATAGATTTGAAAATTTCAGATCATTAATGACCATCAGTAATGAATTGTCATTTCCAACTAGTTATGGTTGGAGTCAGGAAGTTTTGCACGCTCCTGACTTGTGATTAACTGCATGTACTGCATGTACAAGTTCCCCTATGGTTTTTAGTACGTGGGAATCCATGAAAGATTTCCCATGCGTACATTGGGTATGTTCCCAATCTCACCACCGCAGCGTACATGTATGGGCACACAGAAAGCTAGGGATCTATGTGAGAATTCATTCTCCGTCGATCGTTAAGTTTTAGAATCTCTTCATGAGAATCTATTTACGGCCCGTACGCTTGCTTGAATCATGAGCTTTTCCAGACATTAGGGGGAGATTTCGAGTACCAAAATGAATGCCAGGAAATTATAATGAATGCATTAAGCATTCATGCTCAGGATCACGTACTAAAACTGAACCTTTGGGTTCGAATGATTTGCAAGAAGTTGCAAATTGACTGCCTTGTGCATTTACTATGAGGTGTCACTCAAATTAATCCTATGTGGAAGTGCCAGAAAGAGTGGTTAAATGGAACACCACTAAACTCCTTATTACAATAATGTTGTAAATAAGAGGGGGAGAAGTATGGTCACAAATCCTAGGATTAAGATGCTTGCAAGCTAATGAAGGCTAGACCTTCTGAGATAGTAAATGCAGACCATCTATTTATTGGTAACCAACATAGTGTTGGTGGACACCTAAAGGATATTGATTATCCTGTGAATGGAAGACATTCACAACCTAGCTCAGTGCGCACTGATGAGGCTAGGTTATCGGAAGCCCTTGATTCTCGTTTTGGGATTTCACGAGGAATCATAAGGGTACATAAAAATGACTTTATATCAACTGGAGAATTGTGTTATTTAAAAGCTACAAGTGTCGACACATACATCTCAACAATTGTATATGCGCTCCAAGTGATCCAAAAGACTATGGCCATAGCAGAGCACGAGTATGCTCAAATTGGATCTTGTTGAGTGATACAATGTTGCAGAGATAGCCTTGCTCACCGGAAAGAAGTGTTAAGTTATTTTCACTTCAAGGTATCTTATTGTGGATACAAGTTTGTTTTCATGGACTTGGAAACAATGAGGTGGTGAGAAAGCATGGCTAGTAGCAACTGGGTTTATACGCAAACCCAAGCATTATTTTAATGCTATAAATTCTCCTCTACTGTGAGTAGTAAAATTCCGATACAATATTATGGGCAGTAAATCATCTATCTATGCAGTTGATAGATGTAGTGACAACATATGCATATGTGGTCACTGGATTATGGTATTTATGGAGTCTTGAAGGATTCCAAATACATAATCACCAATCACAAATTTGTAATGCTTGGAAAGTCTTTGTGACTTAGAGCATCCTGGTCAAATATGGTACATTCGACCTAGTGAATCCTTCCTTCTGAAAGGATACACAAAGAATGGTATGTTCAGTGTAAATATGTGCAACATATTTTAAACATACATTACTTATCGACGGAGTTCGAGATATAGGATATGAATTGAAAGAGATTTTCAATTCAAAGTAAACTATCTTGAGTATCTTGGATACAAAATTGTCTATATCCAACATATATTGAAGAAATTCAATATGAGAGAATCATTGTTATTTGATTCTTTCCGATCATGAGATGTGCTATTGTATCTTGCAAGAGCATCCGGCCGGATATTGCTTTGCAATGATTTGCTAGCTAACAGCACATGAGATCGAATTATGATCTCTAGATGTACTCATGCTCTCCTTATGTTTGGATATACTGATCTTGGATATCTATAGAAGATCCCTAGGTACAAGATCAATGACATACTTATGGTAAGTTGGACCTACTGTTTGATAAATGTTGATCAACAGAGATTAATGGTCACTTACACTAATCATTCTATAGTACACTTCGTGGGATTGTACAGAATGATATACTACATACTGAGGGTATGTGGTGGTCATGATTTTATATCATTGACCTTATTATCTATGGAGATAATATTACTTTGTGTTGTTTAGATGAAAAACAAGTTACGAACTAAGTCCCTACCTTACTCCACATTTTTAATGTGTTTGAGAGCAGGTATGAGATGACTTAGTGATTCGTAAAGATCAGGGGGAGTTTCCTCTTGATCAGAAGAACTTGTTTACACATCATGTTGTACTCTTTTCTTCGCATGAGTTTTTCCCTGATTGGGTTTCTCATTCAAAGTTTTTAACGAGGCAACATCAACACAAGGCCTATGTCGTATCATCTATTTTTCCCGTAGAGGTTTTCAAGGATGATACATTATGACATAACTATTGTTGTATTTGAACTAGGTTATGAGTTTATCTCATAAGAGTTTAAATGATCAACAATAGATCGTGATTATTCTCCTTATTTTTCCCATTGGGTTTTTAAGGAGACTCGGCTCATATGTTGATTTCCCAGATTTTCTGACACGATTATCTTGGAGAAATATTAGCCTGAGTTATATGTCTCATCATTTATTTTCCCCACTGGGGTTTTTGAGATGATGGCTATAGACATATTATTGTTCTTTGGGCTAGAGGTCCATTGGAGAACAATGTCGTACCATGGTTCAATTGAACCACCGACAATTATCTATAAAGATAATTAAGCTTGTGTTGTTCAGATGGAAACCGGTTATATCAGGAGCAACATTAATAAGCATATTGCTCCTAAATTGTATTATCCATCTTGCAAACAAAGTCTTGTGATAATCTTGTTGATCTATTCACAAAATCTCTACCATGCTCCACGTTTCAGAAATATGTTAAAGTGGTTGGTATGAGAAGACTTAAGTGATTGCAAGAATCAGGGGGAGTAATTCTTCCGTGATATTTGACCTGTTTTGTACCATCATATTACACTCTTTTCTTTGTATGAGTTTTGCCTTATTGAGGTTTTCTCATCCAAAGTTTTTAACGAGGTAATATCAACTAAGCTATATGCTTCATCATTGACTTTTTCCCACAGGGGTTTTTATGCATGATGATTACAAGCATATTTTCTTTTGGAGTTCAATATGAGTTTTACTCATAATCCAAAAGACATTGTGTACTCCTTATTTTTCCCACAGGGTTTTTGAGGAGATAATATATTGGAAGACAACTTGCAGATGATCAAATGAATTTGGATTGATCAAGGGGGAGTGTTATAAATTATTGTATTTGTGATCAATCCAAGGGGTGCGACAGATAATTCCCAAGGGACACACCCCTTGGTAACTCACCCCTTCATATGTATATAAACATAACTCCTGCTGCAATAAAGACACGACTGTCATTTTGTCATTCTCTTGAGTCTCGTTTTCACTGCGCTCCAACATACACCACCCAATCATGATCCATCTCAAGTCGACGGAAAACCAACCCCAATGCCCGCCACGGCAGCACGCAGGCCAGGCCGCGGGGTACCACGCGGAGCACAAGCAACAGGGACGCCAGAAAGGCCAAGGGGATGCGCGACGGCTAACGGAACGGGCGGGGGCTGCACGCAGAGGTGCAGGCCCTGAGACAGGCTCGCGTGGGCGGCGTGGTGGTTCAGCAGCAGCAGCAGCCCAGGATGAATGGTGGCCGCCCGTTCCTTGTCCGTAGTATTACTGCTAGTGCCTGCGGCGCTCGCGGCGCGCGGGCACGGTGGGCGCCCCCTGTACCAGCGCAGCGCCAGTGCCGCAGCCACCGCCACACGTTTGCGTCGCGTCGCCACGGGGGCACGCACGCGCGCATGCATACGCATCTGACGCCTCACACGCCTCGATCGCATGCGTCGCCGGCCCGTGTGTATATATCACCCACCCCCCAGGCCCCCCGTGAAGCTCTGGCCAAGAGCCATCGCCGTCAAACTAATTAAGCACCCCGAAAACATCTGCAGCCCTGCAGAATTCCGGTTGGCTGGCGCGCGCGTCGCCGTCGCCCTCGAGACACGAGGACTTGGCGGCGTCTTCGTTTCGTTGCCAATTGGCGACGCCTCCATCCGGCAGCGACGACATTGCCAGCAGCCGTCGCTAGCTAGCTCATGGTGAGTGCCTGCCCTGCCTGTCTATCTCTGTCTGGTCTCTTCGCGCCGTGTCTTTCCCGGAGGCGGCTGCTGGCGAACGCGAGCTATAAGGCCTAAGGCCAGCCGTGGCTTTCACGTTCACCGCTGCCGCACTAGCACTAACGTCGCGCGCGTTTTCTGACGACCCGTCCTCGTGCTCATGCAGGCCCTGCTCCCGCTGTTCCTGAGGCCGGTGGTCCGGTTCGCGGCGCGCGTGGCGGCCGGCGGGCCGGCGGCCGCGGCGGCGACGATCCTGCACCGCGCCGGCGCGCTGCCGAGGAACCGGGGCCTGGAGCGCCTCGTCCGGGACGACGACGACGACGAGCTCCACGGCCGCGCCCACGACGACTGCATCGCTAGCTTCGTCGTCGGCGTCATGCGCTGCCTCTGCTAGCTAGTAGTCTAGTCTAGTCTAGATGGCGTATGCAGCAGTGCTGGCCATGGACGACGTGACATGCGTGCATGCACGTAGCAATGGCGACGCTGGTGTAGATTCAGCTAGCTGGCTAGCTAGCTAGCTAGTAGAGCTAGAGAGAGGGGAAACGGGCTCCATTGTTCGGATAGGAAATCCACCTTGATGAATTCGGGAAATTCTAGCAGGGGAATGAAGTTGCATTGCAATGCTGACCTTTACCTTCTGCATGCACCCTCTCAGCTGAAGGCATTTTATTACAGCTAAAATGACAAAGTTTTAACCGCCCGGCCGGAAAAAATTCGCAGACCGGATTATTCAGCGCTAGCTGCGGCTAGATGTAGGAATCAAGTGTACCCCTTGCAAAATATGGTATTCACATGACAAACGAACGAACGAACAAAAAAAAGTGTACCTCCTGTCCTCCTGAAAATGACAAAAGAAAAAGGACTACGGAGGGCCAGTACGTACAGGTAATGACTCTCTAGCTAGCTTGCAGACGGGCAGGGGCTCCAGCGCCATGTAGCATGCACAAAACATACAGCACTCACATAAATCCAAGCAGCTGAAGAGAAAGTATCCCTTGAGAATTTACCACTAGGGGCGAAGCCAGACAACAAAGTTATTATGGTCAATTTCACTAATTATCATCTAAATAAACTAGATAACAACATATTTATATAGTATTTTTCAAATTTTATAGGGATCAGCTGACCCCAATAAAAGCCTCTGGCTGTCCGGCCCTGTTTATCATCGTTTACACATGCACATCCCTTCGTGGACTGGTGAGTTAGTACATCTGACAATGCAATTTCGAGGTGCAATATCTCCAACCAAATCACTATCGATCAAATATTAAAGAATAAGCAATGGAACCCCTGTCAACTATGCTATATATATTGTGTTGATCTGAAAACAGTGCTCCTATTCTAGACAGACACTTGCTTCAAAGAAAACCCTATATATAACAAGAGCACTGTAAAAAAAAGATCTAAAAGGATAGAGAGAGAGAGAGAGAGAGAGAGAGAGAGTAAAACACATTCACAAATCTGTATCTCTAATAAGAACTGCGCATCAAAGAACGCCTCAGTGGTTCTGCTGTCTTGCAACTTGCAAGGAACTGTCTTGTCAACAAAGGATCAACTCTTCGGCTGAAAGAACGCGTAAACAAGCCAGACACCATCGTGTGCCACTGCCATCTTAGGGCTTGTGGTTCTACCCCAATTTATATGAATTGAGGGGGTTTTAATCCCTATTAAATTAAAATTTCTTTCAATCTGTATTAATCTCCTCCAATTTATATGGATTGAAAATCTCTACTACTCTATATGTTACGTGTAGGCGTGCACAGTATCTTTGTTCTGCCTCCCCGCGCATCGGCTGCTGCCGCGCTCAAATCCGCCTCGCCCCCGGTCCGGCAAATCCGCCGCGCCAGCTCCGCCCGCTCGATTCCCCTTCCAGCGCCCGCATTCCCCGCCGCCGTCCTCGCGGCCGCAGCGCCCCCGGACCCCGCGCCAGCAACGCCCGCAGTCCCCGCCGCGAGGACGCAGACGAGCACAGCTGGAAGGCTCGCTACTCCGCAACGCCCGCGGATGGAAGGTTGCGCCACCATATCGCGCGGATGGAAGGTCCACCGCCTCCTCCTCCTCTCCCCAAATCGCGCATCCGCCGCGCCCTCAAATCCCCCGCTCCGGATCCCAAGCATGGATGACTGCGCCGGATCCGCTCCTCTCTGCTGTCCGTGCCCACGCCGTCCGGCGCCGGATCCGCTCCTCCCTGGAGTAACTCCAACAGCGGACCCAAACAGTCCTGCTGTTCTGCGTCCGTGTACCAAGGCGCCAGCCACCAAGGCAACGAGAGCACCGACACCGAGCAGCAGCAATAGCACCGCAGGGCGCAGGGCGTAGGCGGCATAGCAGGGGCGCGGATTCCGGCCGACAGTTCGTCGTCAAGCTCTCGCCATTTGCAACTCCTTGCTCCGCGGACCTCGACGCAAACTACAACTTCTCGCTCGCGCCTGTCCAGGATCTGCTCTCGCCATGGTACCGCCCTCTTTCTCGACCTATGAATCCACCCCCATCTCCCCTGCTCCCTCCTGCATTTGCTGTCCTTCTTGGAAGCAGGTTGCAGGGACCAAGATTGCCCTTTCGTGAACGATAAGCCTTCATCTGCAGTCGAGTAAGTTGGCTCATGTAAAATCTACTAGCGACTGAGATTTCCTTTTCCGTATTTCGTTCAAGAAATGGCAATCTTGGTTCAGTGACCCCTAAGCATTTCTCCTGTGACTTCTAACATGTTTGTATCACCATATATTTGTTCAGCAGAAGCTGGGTGGCCCGTCAATCTCTGACTATGAAAAACTCAAGGCAGAGAAGTTGGACTTGCAATTGAAATATGATAAGCTTTTAGAAACCCACAAGGAAACATGCAGACAGGTATGCGATGTTACTGTGTTGGCACTGTACACTGCTCTGTCTGTTTACACGGCACACTTAATGTTCAGTAGCATTTGGAAGAGAATAAGAGATGATCGCAGTGACTGTTCAACAAGGACTGTATGTGCCTTTTGTTTACCTTTTACTCCTCCGCTTGCTTTTTTCTTCTTTTTTTCTGACCCTCTTGATGATTACTACTACTCTTGCATAAGGCTCGTGTGAAGGGTATGATCAGCACACAACATAATTGGTTTAGCCAAGGCCACTGTATGTCTGTATTGATGTTAAGGTAGATTAAGTTGTTGAGTTAGATGGCAAGTCTGCCATCTATATTTTGTCCCCTATCAGTGAGATACAAATATGAAAAGGCATGCTGATTTTATGGTTGCAGAAACAAAAAAAAGAGGCACTGATCGTTAAGACGACAATACATGATATCATGAACCAAATGATTCGGGTAATTTAGCTTCGATGTTAGAAATCAGGCCACCTTGAGTACATGTTCTGTATTTTCTTATCTGGCTGCTGGAACTCTTGCTATGTAGGAACTTCCAATAACCAATCCAGTATACCTCATGCTAGGCACATCATTTGGTTCCTCAGCTAAAGGAACCAGGCTTAAAGCTCTTGAATTTGCCCTCTCCATCTGTGACAGTTTTGATATGTATGGCTTCACCGTAGACCCAGGTTACAAGGAATGGTTAGTGCATGTCGATCTCCACGTAGTGACAATAAAGAATTCTGGTCTACAGTTCTGTGCTTACAGATGAAGTTATCTTTCAGGACAAGGTACTTCTCAGAGGTAAGAAAGGGACACACTCCACTACATGGTAGAGCATATTATCAGATGATGGAATGTCTTGGTGTGAGTTCCTTTCTTGATCTAATGTTAGCTAACAGAACTGTTTGCACCCATGATGCTATGCTATTTTGTTTGTTACCCATGGCAATGTGGTGTATTGATGTGAAAAGAAAATCATGTGCAGCTGGTGAAAATCCATTCATCGATGTGAGGAGATCCTGGCAGGACAGTGAGGTGGCTGCCTACCAAGGCTACCACCGAGGCTGCTAGAGTTGCTTCCGAGAAGTTGTTGAAGTAAGTTTTGGGGCCTTCCTTCCTTTCTCAAGCTATTTCGTCTGCTCGTAAGGATAATTGCAGTTGTTTCTTGAGTGTTTGTATCTGCTTGAATCTCGGTGCTGTGTAAGCAAAACTGATGGTAACTGCATCGAAAGCTCAAAGTTGGAATTGTCGCTGCAGGAGACCTGGTGCTGAAGTGATGATCCTCTGGGGACTTGCACCATGATAAAGAAGCGCAGGAAAGGGAAGGCGCCAAACAGATCTGGTCTACGAGATGCTGCCATGAAGCACCTCGAGGACATGAAAGGTGCCACCAGGTATCCCTTGGAGCGAAATGCAGGGGGTGGTTACCTCTGCATGATCAATGATAGATACGACCGCGGCTGATTATGGCATCAGTGCCCCCTCCCCTCCACTTGAGTCGAAGAAAGGAATGCTTGTGATAAACTTGCAGTTTGAGGGAACGAAAAGGTCAATTCTTTGATTTATACAGCTGGTGTACAACGTTTGAGTGTAGTGAAAGTTAGGTGTAATGTTTTGAGTGTAGAGAAAGCTATATGTTGTGGATGGATACGAATGGTCAAATTGTAGCACTTTTGGTGCTTATAATACTAATAGGTGAGCGCCCGTACGTTGCAACGAAGACATATAATACACACATTTTATATATAAGTCACTGTGATATTATATGTCCCCGTTGCAATGTACGGGCACTTACCTAGTAGCTGAACAAGACCTTAGGAAAGCCTTCCTCAGAGCCTGACCCGAGCAGCCAACTATCGAAATCTGGCAACTTTGGGTGCACGTGAGCGCTCCCAGGACCATCGGGCTGAAGCGAGGTGGACCGAGCAGGAGCCTTTTCGCATCTTTGCCCGGCCCGGGCCAGCAGATTCACGCGATAGCTCTACCTGAGAGTCCATGCATTGCAAGTTATTCGACCAAATTCCATTCCTTAATCCGAGCTAATGGATACCAATTCGTTTGATTTCCTACTACAACCTATGAGAACTAGAAAAACATTGTTCCAGAGTAGTTGTAACTCCCTCCTCCTCCTCCATGGGGGACCGGGGGACGACAAAATGATGCGAACGCGTGATTAGCCTCCACATGCATGGAAATCTTACTGTTTGGATCTGATGGAGTACATAAAACTTCAGTATTTCACTAACCAAATAAAAACTTTGTGGTTCATCTGATGAAGAGCTACATCAGATTACATATTTAGACATCACCAAGATTTTTCAGGAGGAAAAGATTGCAGAGGGTCGTGATGAACTGAGTTTTGCTTTGTTAAACTTGTACAGCAGAAGTGGTAAAAAAAATAAACAAGGTGGACAAAATTTGCAGCTTGCATATCAGCATATGATACAAAGAATAACTATGCACCATCACTCGCTGGCTGTAATTTAAGCTCTACACATGCAAGGGGTGAGAGGGTTCTCCCATAGGTCATAGTGCGGGAAGGTGGGTTCAGGGAGGCCGGTCCGTGTCTGATGGGTTATCACCACGTCCTCCACGAACGTCGCCCACGGCATGTAAGGGTCACCGAAGAACTTGGACATGAGGCCCTTGTCCGGCTTGATTGACTTGAGCCTGTGGCGGCCCATGTAGCGACGGTAGCCAATGATCAGCTTGGCGAAATTGCCGCCGTGGGTCATGACGAACACGTCCGACTTCAGGCATACCAGGAAGTCCAGCGCAGCAAGGCTGGTTACATGCTTCTTGAAAGGCTCCATCTCTTCCTTGCTTGCGAGATCTTCTTTGCTAACCTGAATTTAGCAAAGGCTAGCTCAGTTGTATGTACCTTGGTTAGTTGTTTCTTGGGCAGATTCTATAAATATACTACAGCGGTAACAAGAAGCTATCTCAACTATTTGCACGCTGGCTATATTTTAAATAGCAAAGGCAGAAACAGAAAGACGTGCTAGATGAAGTAAACTTCACAAGAACCAACCATATTGGGGAACATATTCCTCAAGGGTGCCATTCTGTTGTTCCCACCATACACCTGCCCTGATGCAACATATATCTGAGTTTCCTTCGTATACCCCATTGCGCGCAAAATGATTCCTATTTCCCCAGGCTCAAGGGGGCAGCGGCCTTCTTTTCTCTTTTGTAGCGCTAGTGGCCATAAGTGTGATCCATTCTGCAAGCAACAAGAGAACATTATATTCAGATAGTGCATTCTCCACCGAAGAAAGACGGACCGTTCTTTAATAAAAACTGAAAAAAAAATGTGGTGTTAAAAGAAAAAATTGAAAGTTGGCATCACCTTGTACCGCCTTGGCCATTGTTGTTGTCTGTAAGTAGCCATCATAGCTTTCTCCTCCCGGGTTCCAGCAAAATCACAAAATGAAAGACCCACCATTCCTTTCTCAAATCGCAAGTGAAGAGCCCTTTGGAAGCAGGTGTGGTCGAGCATGAGATATCAATTTGTCAACTGCAGACAGCCGACTCTTAATAGAAGAGAGCAGACTAAGCTTACATGTATGGATTTAAACTTCCTGTTCGATTCCTCATCCTTGTTGCTAGCTTGTCAGCCATTTCTTCAATGTCAGGTAGAAACTTCAAAGCATGATAATTAACTCGGCACCTCAGTCGGTTAATCTCCATTGGAACATTATCATATCTGAAACAGAATGCGTATACATGCATCTAAAGATGTATCTAAAGGGTGGGACAATGGTTTACTTAATACTTATATTGCCGTCTTGATGTTGTGATACACTTACCCTAACCTATCAACAAATGGCTTGATAGACATTATCTTTTTCTCCTTGATCCTTGGAAGCACATTATCAATATAAAATTGTGCTGATGCATACTTTGGGACATTTTTCACAGTGCGCCTGTTACAACAAACATACAAAACCTTAAGGTGAGAGTTACAAACACAATCTCTAGCTGCAAAAAAAATTGCGTAGGGATAATAACTCTTGCAAAAAGAAAAGTGAACAATACAAGTCCAGCAGCAATTGCTAGTCAGGTTGCCCTTCTGGTTCATGTGGCTGAGATGTAATAATCCTCACTAACAATCGAAGTGCTTAGATTGATGAAAAAAAGTAGTATCACCAATATCAGTATAGATCCTATGTGTAATTTTTGGCACAAGGTAGCTATTCAGTAGATAGCAGTTAAGGCACAATGGATAGCTGAAAATGAAACAACTAACTTTATACTAGTGAAAAGGTCATCCTTTTCTGTAAACCAGTCAGGAATATCTCGAACAATGCGCACATCCTCCTTCAAATAATTTATAAAATGGTCTACATCAAAGATGTCCTCGAATTTCCTGCAGAAAGAGATAGAAGTTCTTAACTACTACAGGAACCATGAAAATAGAACACATATTGTAAACAAAAGGGGTAACCATAAGCTGTTTAAAAGGAATTAATAGTTCATCACTTACGTTTGATCTTTCCATATTTGGTCCTGCTTTAGCACTGGCAGAATAAGTGTAGCATTCATTATCTTAGCAATTGCAACAGCATTACATATCTGTGAACAAATCAAATATCCTAACAAAATTAATAAACGTGCAATGCTACTAAGATAACATGAGCACAAAAAAAAACTGGCAACAGAATGATGATCTTCTGAAACTCTAGAATTAAGAATGAAACCTCATAAAGTAGAAAAAAGTTTAGCAAGATCAACATTTTCCATTTTAAGTCTAAATAGCAAAATAAGTCAGGCGTCTACTCTTTACAAGGCAATTACTCAAGGTGAAAATTTTGTGAAAGGAACATGCGTACAGCTATACGTTGCTGGTTTAATCCACCCTCAGCGTGAATAAATATAAACCCAGAAGTTTCATTCTCTGACACCAGGTCTGCAAAATGGAGAACAAACTGGTTGTTGTCAAGAACGAGCCATAGCTTCAAGTGAATGTTTGTCTTGTGCTAAAGTTGCAGATTGATAAACGAAAACAATAATGAAGAACTACACAATTTGAAAACCCGTGCCTTGCAAAGTTAAAATTCTTTCCTAAGAGGGCATATTGCCATGTACAATGGATATCCTTACTTAGACATGGCACTTTGGTAAGAAAATCGGCAGGTGCTTTAAGTTATCAGATGTGCTAACAAATTGGATGAGCCTGTTTAGACTCCAGTTTGCTTCAGATAGATTAATTTTTATACACAGGCTTGGCGTGACAACATCATATCTTTAACAGGCACTATTGGAATCAAAGAGGTTACTATTTGCAACTTTTTTTTCTTGGCATAATCGTTGTACTTCAAATTTACTCTGCCCTTATGCAGATTGTGCGTCCATGATTATTTTCTCCAACCAGTGTAATTCCAAACGGAGAGTGGCACATCATCAAATGAAAAACTGTCATGGCTCACACCCAAGTCAATAATACAACTCAGGGTGATAAATACAGCAAACTAGGAGCCCAATTAGCATCTGCATTTTAGCCAGAACACTCTGATTTTGTACTTGCCTGAGACCTCATGTCTCTGACGCTCAGCACACGGCTTCCACGAAGTTGCTGCTGCATGAGGATTCTCCCACAGAGAGTCTGGCTGGCTGACCTACAGCGTAATACCAAGCCAGACAAAATCACATTCAGGCTCCAGTCACATTGCATGCGCAATCAGGTTCCCCGGAATGCATTGCTCAGGAGAAGGCCACTTTACCCTGGGGCAGTGGAGCCGAATCCCCTCCTTGCGGCACAGGTACGGCGCGTTCTAGGGCCCAGCACCAACACGACGTAAGCAGCGAGTTAGGGATCTCGACGAAACGTAACGGATATGAGAGAAGCGACCAGGGAGCCAGGAACTGACGAGGCGTGCCCAGAGGGAAGGCGCGGAGAAGAGCGCAGCGAGGGCGAAGCAGGCGATGGCCGCGACCAGGATCCGGTAGGAGGCGGAGGCGGTGGGGGACCTGGGGTCCTCGCACGCGAGGAGGGCGCGGACGGGGGGCGGGAGCGGCCACCTCTGGTGGGGGCGGAGCCCGTCCTTGCCGCCGCCGACACGGGGGGACGCGACCAAGGGCGAGGACGCGGCCTCGGCGTCGCGCTTGGAAGGGGAGCCAGTGGCGCGCGTCGCCGCCGCCGCCGCTGTGGCGTGCCGCAGCTCGGCCATGGCTCCGCCGCGCGGCGTATGTGCGGCGGGTGCCGCTTTCCTTCTTCCCCCTTGCTCCTTCTGCAGCGGCGCTGGTGTGTAGTGTCGCGGCGGCGGTCTGGCGGAGGCGACGGCAGCGAACTGTTGGGAATTGGGATCTCCCGAGTGAAGTGAGGCGAGGTCGGGTCGGGTTCGTTGGCCTGGGCCTGAGCTAGACGGACAGGTATGCTAGTTCCGGACGGCTCGAACCCGCACAGGAAGCTGTTTTTCCTGGAATCATGCTAATAAATTTGAGCTGGTTTATGCAAGCTTCCTTCTGCTTTCAAATATGTATTTTTATTTTTGAAACATTTGATCACTTTGCCCTGCATTAGCGATTTCAAGCTCATTTAACTAGCTTCATTGTATCTGTCAGTCGTCGGTTGGTGCCGTACATCCGTGACAGTGACACGGTATAGGCCCTCTTTTTTGGCTGCTTCTGGTCATCAGAAGACAGACGTCTAGTTTTTTAGTCCGTTTTTATAAGATTTTTATTTTAATCAAAACCATCTAAAATTAATATAAACACAGAATCAGATGAATTATTACGATAGTAATAAATCATCACTTTTTACATTATAAATTCTATGAACTCTTTTATTTTCTCCCGCGCGTTATTGATACTCAGATTCTCTCTACAACTAAATTCTTAGAAAAGCTTCTTTAAAAAAAATTGAACCAAACAGGTTGCTCCGAAAAGCTCATCGAAGAAAAGTTGAACCAAACAGAATCCGGGTGTGACAATTGAGCCACTGACAAAGTGAATAACGCGAGAGTTTTGCGAAAAAAAAAAGTATTCACAGAACCATAATGGAGAATCGGATTTATAAAAAAGTAAAGAAAGAGAACTATACTGACTATGTAATATGTATATCAAAAGGACTGAAGCCTGCGTCTGATGCTGATGCTGATGCTAAATCTACTGTTGACATTTCACCACACGAGAAAACAGAAGGCGTCGAATACTACATTACATATGAGGATTAGGACAACGCCGGTGCAGAGTTAGCTACAGTTAGGATCAAAACAAGAGAAACTGCTGCTACGACAGATCTTGCACCGAGTGATTCCAGAGCTTTTTCCTCACGATCAAGACTCATTCGTCACCTGTTGTGAGCGCATCTTTCTTAGGCCTCATCTCAAACGTCCAGTCGTCCCACCTTAGCGCTGGTAAAAGTTTCTTGATGTAGGTAACGACATTAACTTTGTCTCTGATGATGGCGTAACCATAAGGCCTTAGGATGCGGTCCATCTCGATCAGAAGATCCTCCAGGCTACATCCCTGCTTCTCTATCTCAGAAAACAGGAGCCAGGCGTGAAGGAGGTCGTAGGTGCGCGGGTATGTCGAGAATGATTCACACCTTCAGTTAAACAGGTCATAAATAAAGAAAATTAGCATCAGCCCTGTGTAACGGGAAGTAAGGCAGACACAGTCACACAGGACAATGCACAAGAAATTTCTTCAGTAGTGAAGAGGTTAGAAATGAAAAGAATGGTCTTAAAAAATGGAAAGAAGCAACACAATGGGGGCGCCTATATCAGATATGTTGACAGGCCTCTCTTTTTTTGCGAGGACCCATGTTTCTCGGTTTTGTTTAATTATAATAACAATAACAATAACAACGCAGGTAATTTTATAATGGACAGAAGTATTGGCCTCAAGGCTCAAACACTAGTACACTACATCCATATTCCAAAATATGACAGCCAAACTACATCAATTTCTGAAAACCATGTTTACGACTGCAGCCACTATTCTAGTTGCACAGCTTAAGAATTACACGCGGTTGCAGCTTAGAAATCAAACAAGATAATATCACCCCCTTCCACACGAGTTAAGAATTTTATATGGACAACCATGAGAAAACAGTTTGTGAATTTATTTATGGATAATTAATTGCAGACTATAGTCACAATGAAACTCTTATCTGTATAGCACAAGACAAAACAAATGTAATAGTTCTAATTTCTAGGGATGCAAATTCCACCTTGAAACAGTAAAATAAATAGATGGGAAGTATGTCAAAAAAAAAACTTACCAGTCATGGGTAGTCCCCATTAAACCACGATCATATATAATTTTCAGCTTTCTAGATTCCGTGAAAGGAACTACATTCATAACCCAGACATTCTTTTTCTTCAGAGATGCTGCAAATCCACCAAGGTTAGCACTCATATCCATAACGTTTCGAAAGGAATCCTTTTGTATCTCGAACTTCATGTGCTTCCAGTACTGAATTACTCTAGAATGCCAAATCTCCTGCAAACAATATTTCAAGGTCAAATAGATCGCCACGAGGAAGTTATGTTTGCCGATATTGCAAAACGCTGATGTTTCATACTAAATTACTAACTCACATTGTCCTCTGAAAAATTGTTCGAACTGATTCCAAGCTCTTCCAGGCACGGTGGTGGTGCTGTGAGCCTTTGTGGCCAGGGAAGTAATTCGCTGCCTTTAGCCTTATTAACTCCTGTTTAGGTGAGAAAAAAAAACATGCTGAGAACAGATTGCCAGTGTGCTAAAAAGAATAACCAATAGGGCGAAACACATGATTGATACGTGAGCAGTGAGCTATTTAGTATAGAATGACAACTAGGTTCACCATTTCCTTATGAAACATGCAAGGAGAAATTAATTTTTTAGTTCCAAAACCAGAACATGCATGTTTGAACTCAACCAGAAATACAATGCTATGATTCTCATATTACATATGGTGGTTCAGCACGGAAGCTGTACAGAATTCTAGCAAATTGTACGGTCATATTGTGATAGTAAAAGTTTGAAAATTATATGATAATCATTTCACCAATGGTCACCAGTAACTATGTGTTGTGACTATCTTAACACAATTGTTTACGGTATTTTAAGAAAAAAAAGGCACAAAAATAGCCCCTCTGGTGTGTGTGCGAAAGATAGTAGAAGGTAAGCAACAAAGGGGTGTGGGGATCATGGACAAAACTTGTGAAAAAATAGGGAGTAATCTATGAGATTGAATCTATACATCTACATAGATAGTGTCTTCCTGCAAATGTCAGAGCAAATCATACATGGGTTTGAGCCGGTTGGCAGTTGATGGGCAATCTGAGCAATAGCGTTTTTGCACCATGTGTTTTTCTACATGTATAATCGATATAAAATTCAAACTCCACGAGGCAGTATACACTATTATCGTATTTGGTGATCTGAAGGAAAAATGAAGGGAATGAACTTACTCTTAGAGTATGGGGTTAGGCATGCTTTCATGGGGACACCCCAAGCAGCATCTGAGTCACCATCACGTTCACACATGGGGGGAAGTGTTCCAGGCTCTCTCCTCATATAGCATCCATTAGTCAATGGTTTAGCCCATATCACTGTCTGGTTCTTCTTAGATGCAACCCGCCAACACATCCTTCGAGCAAGGTCACTCATCTGTCTCCATATCTTCCTGTTGAAGGGGTCCAATGCATAGGCCTCCGGTGATGAATACACAAAATATCCTCCAGGCCTTAATACCCTATCGACTTCCAGCAACAAGACCCCATCCCTCTGTAGCCAGTCAATCCGACAACGAGAGCAATGTGCCATTTCAAACGAGCGGCTTGGGTATGGCAGCCTCCTTGTGCCCAGCACACCAAGGGTTGCCGGGATCCCTCTCTCAAGGGCAAGCTGGATTTGATTTTCATGCACGTCGTTGGGAGCAAGAGACATCGCAAGTACATCATGTGAAAGAAGGTAAGCGCCGAAGCTGGCAACCCCACAGCCAACATCAAGCACATTCCTGATGTTCCCTCCATTGTTGAGCGTACCATTTGGAAAATTCAGCATCTACCACGGCAGGTGAAAAACGTTGGTCACGTCAGCCTACGATAGCAACCATGAACCATGTGCAGGAGATTAGCCTCGGGGGTATCTCAAACCTGCGCAAGGTGCACAATATACTTGCCAGCGCCAGTGCGGAAGTGGGTGCCACCGCCAGGGAAGTTGATCTTATCGCCATTGACGACCATCCACCGCTGGTCTGACTTCTCAGCGGCAAGGTATGGGTGCGGTATGTTGGCCTTCCAGACCTCGTCCCTGCTCCTCGGCCACCTGATGGGCACCTAAGCACGAATCGCGCGCACATCACACATTACATCACGTATTCACGTCACATCATCGTGAGTATGAGAGCAGCACAAACAAGGTGCAATGCAAGCAAGCGCAACACAACACTCTGCAACGTAACACACGGTGGCTTCTCCCTCACCTGGTAGCCGTCGGGCGGTGGGATGAGGCAGTTGAGGCGGCGCGGCGCCGGTGGGCAATGGCGCTCGTAGTGCTCCATGAGGGAGAGGTTGAGCCGGAGGCGGAGCTGGTAGTGGAGGCCCCGGTCCAAGCACGGGATCAGCTCCGAGTGCCTCGCGTCGCACACCTGTTCGAACTCGAACCCCACGACACGACGCGGGTCAGCAGCACTCACTCAGCAAAGCACAGACCGCGCCCATGCCCATCACGATTCACGACTCCGTTAACGAAAACAAGCAGATAGGGCGGGGATTGGGCTGCCGCGGTGCGCACCGGGATGGAGGAGACGACGAGGCCCGCTGGGAAAGATTGCGTCCCTTGGTCCCCGAACCGCAGCCGGAGGGGAAGGCGAGGGTGCGCGCGGCGGAGGGAGGGTGCGAAGGCGGCGCCGTAGAAGAGGCAGCGGAGCGCGAGCGCGACGACGGCCGCCGCGAGGAGGGACGCGAACGCGCGGCGGCCGAACACGCCACTCCCTCCTGCTCCCCGTCCCTTCGGCGGCGGCGGCGGCGGCGGCGGCGGCTTCATTGTCGTTCCCGCTCGCGCCGCGCGGCGTGGCGCCTGGCGTTTTTTTTACTTCACTGGCTAGCAGCGGTCGGGCGGTCTCGCGGGGCAGCGTGCGTGGGCGTGGGGTGGGGCTCACGCACGCCGGCACGCGGACGCGGAACGGGAAAACGCGCCCTGGCGCGGTGGCCGGCGCCGTAGGGAGGAAGCAAAAGAGCGGCGGATTGGTGGGGTGTGGGACGGTGGGAGCAGGAATGCAGGATGGCACGTCCCAGGAAGCGCGGCAGCCGGCATGGAAGCGGGTGGGGGCCGCCGGCCGTCACCCGTGCGGCCGTGTGACGGTGTGAATGTGCGGCCGTGTCCTCCTCGTGAGGCTGACCACCGAACACGCTTCGGCTGCTCGCACTCGCAGGACTGTTCTCACAGTCACAGCAGTCACGATTCACGAAACGCATTGAGCCCACTGGGCCAAACCAGAATTCTCACAGCAGGCCCGCCTAGTACATGTTATGGCCAGCAGATCCGTGCATATATTTTATACTGCATACTACAAAGTGAAGTCTCTGATATCGTAGAGAACTATAATTTCGACGATCGTCTTGTACTCTTGTTTTACGTGTTTTAAAACAACGTAGGTCTATTCTCCTCCCTTTAGCATTACCTTCGGATAGACATAAAAACCACCCAAGCCCCTGTTGAAGACTACCGCTAGCAAAGACCTAACCTAACATGTCTGCACATTTTAAACGGTTATAGACCAAAAACGGACGCACAAGCGAGATATTACTTCATATCCTGCGGACACCCTGCTTCCTGAACAGTTGAGAGTAGGGGATGGTATATTGAGAGCCACTTCTTCAGATCTCTAGAGTGATGAAATGGTGATTGATCGTCTCCTCGTCCCCATCGAACGTTTTCAGAAACTCCATCTCGTCCAAGCTGCTCATCACCATCGACTCGCCGCGGCAACCTGCAGCAGCGGGCAATGCATGGACATCCAAGTAGCCAACGCATTAGACGTGCATGTGCATCAGGGTTGCATTGGCATCAGCAGAGACGTACGTTGCCGGGTGGCTAGCAGAAGAGAGACTCAGATACCTACCGTGGCCGTGATGCGGTGGTGACTCCTCGCCGTGCGCGGCGGCGGCGGCGGCGTCCGCGGCGAGCGAACCGTCGTCCCGGGTTGGCGAGGCCGCCGAGCACGGCGACTCCTTGAGCCGCTTCGCCATGGTCTGCTGCATACCGAGGGGCCACCCGGCGGCGCGGAATGGACGCCGCGGGTCCCTGCTGCGCTCGTCGCAGCGCGCGGCCGCGGCGGCGCTCGCGACGATCTCCTCCTGTCTGTCGTGGAGCCGGTCGTCGTTAATGCTAGGCGAGGGAGGCGGCGACGGCGACGGCGACGGCTGCGTGCGGGGCCGGAGCGTGTCCTTGCAGTAAGAGATAGCGCGGGCCACGGACTCGGCCCTCTCGCGTGCCGTGTCACCATCAACGGCGGCCGTGGATGACGGCGACGCCTTCCCGCCGTCGTCGCTCCTGGCCTTCCTCAGTCTCTTGGAAATCTTGCGCAGGCACCTCCCGACCACGTCTCCCTTGACCCTAGGCGGCGCCACGGTCGCCGCCGCAGCCTCCTCATCCCCGGGCTTCGTGGGCGCTTCAGCTGTGTAAGTGTAACGACATCGCGCGCGGGAGCCCCGCATCAGCCGTCTCGCGGCTGCTGCACTGCCGCCGCCAGCGCCAGCGCCGAAGCACAGCGGCGTCGTGGAGGGGCTCTCGTGTCGGGAGCGGGACTGGGACTTACAGGAGCCCGAATGGCCGTTGCTCGACCACGAGGACGGGGAGGAGAGGGAGGAGGAGCCCGACGACCCGGGCGCATTGTTATTGCCGCTGAACGACGGCGACGACGACGGCGCGCGGTCGGGCTGAGAGGAGTCGGCGGCCGTGGCCATCTCCACTGCAAACAAGCACTGGGCGCCGGGGAACAGCCACGCCGCGAGGAACTGGACTAGATGCATGGCGTATGTGGCGGCGATCGCTACCTAAGCACGACGGGCTTTGTGGGGTTTTAGCATGGTGTGCGGCGTCTCTTATATATATACACACCACATGCAGTGATCGATCACGTACGGCGCGCGGCGTTCCTCCGAGATGCCGCCGTTCTTGCCTGCTACCTGACAAACAGGCATGCGTCCGCCGATTTGGAAGGCTCCTTCGAGAGTCCTTCCATATCCATGGCAGCAGTTGGCAGTTGCCTTCTTCCATGAGCAACTTCCATTTCGGTGTGGTTAAATTGCTCACAGTTGGATTATTATTAGGGCGCATGGGAAGTTATTATTAGCTAGGACGCGCATGGGAAGTTAATTAAAACAAGTTTGCCGATGCATGGCTGTGGCCTTCTTCTATGACTATCTTCCATATCGTAGGCGCAGTTGCCACGGCTCTCTTTAGGATTGGTACTGGTATTATTGTTAACGAGCTCGCGGTTCAAGCAAATCATATGACTGTGCTCGGTGTTGGCGGCGATTTAAGTGCTAAACACTCGAACTGCTGATGGTGCTCTTTACATAGGCGTGGATGGTCTGTGGTACAGGGTCGGATAGTCCACGACCTAGTCGTAAGAGCTGTTGCTTCTCTACGTACGTCGGGATGGTATGCGTCTGAGGCTCGGACGGTCCACGATGACGCAGAGGATCGACTTCTTCGCAACAGACCTAGATCTCGCCTCCCGGAGGAACTAGAGAGATCTTAGGGTGTCTTGGCGTCGACAGGTCATCTAAGACGCTTTTAGTCGACGTAGAGATGAAGAGAGGTAAAGATTTCGAGTTGGAGGAAGGCTAAACTAGGGCTACTGCTAATGAATAAGGCAAAAACGATAAGTATAATTGATTGGATTAATTGTGGAGAATTCAATTGACCGTACCCTTCATCTATATAAATGGTGGAGATCTGGAACTGTTACAAGTCGGTTCTCAAGTTAATCCTGTAGATTTTGCTAACAAATCCCGCTAGAAATATGAAACCCTAATTAATTCTATGCACACGCGAACTTTCTTGCGGACATTCTAGCTCAGGCGCGACACTCCGCATTGCCATTTTTTGTGTTCAACAATTGATTCGCCTGCAGATCAATGAACTTGTCAATTTGTGCTAGAGCTGCGTGTTTTGAGGTTCTTAACTTCTCTTGTCGAGGTAGGATCATTGTAGATCGAAAAGCCGCAGAGGTACTCATCGTAGGTCATGGATTGATGCTGCCTTCCATAACTTTGGAATTGTCAGGCCACATGAATCATCGCGGTCAAAGTCCAATGGGACGTGCATTATATATATTGCCATCCATGCTTCACCGTTATGCATAAGAACCATACAGCCATTTCTCAATCTTTCACCAAGCATTTGGTCATGCAAAATGGACTAAATAGTGATCTTAGTGTTAAAGGCAACACACCTTGATTCGAGTGGTCCCTTTTTCTTTTCCCAAACCAGACGCAGACACTCGTAGATTACCTTTAGAAACAATGTACATACGCAATCTATCTCTACAAACAGATTTAAAATGCAAATATCGAGATTGACCAGAATTCACATAGACACTCGCGTCTTGCTATCGACAGACAATATATCTCTGAATCTAAAATTCAACATAAATTACTATATTTTTATGTATCTAAAACTAAACATAATTCTGTGAAGAAAGAGTGATCGTGTAGGATTTAGCGAACTAAATTTCAATGCAATTTAGGTTAGATAGATCCTAATAATCATGACCAAAGCTAGTCATGTCATAAACAAACAAAGTCAGAAAATCATGAAACTTGTCCACGTGTCATAATATCATCTCCCGGGAGGAACTACACATAGAGTTTCAATGTAGATTGTTTGTGTTTCTACACATTTTATCTCACAACTTTCTCCAAACATTCTACAATTTTTATCATAGCCCGTACATATGATATCATGACACGTGGACAAGTTTCATGATTTTTCTGACTTTGTTTGTGTTCTATACAATTTTTAAACATGTGGATGGCAAGTTCACGGCCATGTTTAGTGAGCATGTTGCTCGAATTTTCCGGTACGCTCCTGGAATCGGTCGTAACTTATGGTAAGTAACATGAATATCATTTTTGCATGCACGGTTTTCCAAGTTTCGAGTGACCTACAGTTCAAATATGAATTTTCCGAAGAAATTCAAATAAACGAACTAAATCTACTAGATATTGCAAACACAGTTATAATTGTCCACAAATGATACATGTAGGTCTATATAGTGTAAGAACATACCACAAAAAGTTTAGGAGGCAATAAAAAAAATACAAATGTACTTTGCCGAGTGTCAGTTGGTGACACTCGGTAAAGTATGCTTTGCCGAGTGCCGCCCAGGTAGGCACTCGGCAAAGAAGTGGAAAGTATACTTTGCCGAGTGTCACCTGACCGACACTCGGCAAAGGAGTCTTTGCCGAGTATCGCCGATCTGACACTCGGCAAAGCTTATTTTAAAAATAAAAAAATCTTTGTCGAGTGCCAGATCACGGGCACTCGGCAAAGAAGTAAAATATACTTCGCGCCCGGGTTCTTTCTTCTTCTTTCTCTCTTCTCACTCTCTCTGTTTAACCGCCGCCGCCGCCCCGCCGCGCCCTGCGCCGCCGCCGACGTGCCACGCGCCCGCCCGCGCAAGCCGCGCCCCCCGCGCCCGCCGAGGCCGCCCGCGCCCGCCGCGCGCCACCGGCTCGCCGTGCCACCGCGAGCGCCGCTCGCCGCGCCGCCCCACCGTCGTCCTGCCGTACGCCACCGTCTCTCCCGCCCGTCACCGTCTTAAGGTATAATTTTTTTAAATTATGTATTAATTTTTATATTAATGTATTTATGTTTTATAGATTAATGTATTGATGTTTTAAATATTATGTAATTCATAAACACATGTTTATATTAATGTGTTATATTATGTATTTCATAAACACATGTTTATATTATGTTTTATCCTATCCACCACGCCGTCACCGACCCTCACACAACACACTCCCACAACACACTATCACATCCTATCCATCACGCCGTCACCGACCCTCACCACGCCACTCGCACAACACACTCCCCATCCTATCCAGCACCGCACCGACCCTCACCACACCAACGTCTACAATTCCTCGTCGTCGTGCCGTTGATTTGAATATATATATATATATATATATATATATATATATATATATATATATATATATATATATATATGTGTGTGATTGCCGGCCATCGTGCCGTTGAATTATTAGTGGAAGACAGCCATCGTGCTGATACTTTTATTTGCAGGATTTCGAAACCTCCCCGTGCAGGGGAGGTGCTGCCGAAATTTTCTGTTGCTAGGCTTCTGTTAGAGGATGGAGAACCGTGAGTGGATGTACACGGGCCGTAGAGGAAGAAACGATGTCACCACTGAATGGATTAGAAAGACCGATGATTTCGTGGAACGGGCATATGGCGAAGCTGCTAAAGGAGCGAGTCTAGTCCCATGCCCGTGCAGCAAATGTGCCAACCGGAAAAGAAAACCAAAGAAGGCCATGGTAGAACATATTTGGAAGAATGGATTTACGTCGGGCTATACTCGGTGGATATTTCATGGTGAAGCGCATCGTACAAGAGAGGAGGTGCTGAGACAACGTGTCGAGGATTATGACGCGGATGCGGGGGTAGCAGATATGTTGAACGACTATCAGGAGGCAGAGTACACAGGAGGATGTATGGATGACGAGCCAGAGCCGACTGCAAAGACGTTCTACGACATGTTCGACGCGGCACAGAAGCCCCTTCACGGCCAGGCAAAGGTTTCTCAACTGGATGCCATTGGGCGTTTAATGGCGTTCAAGTCGCAGTACAACATGAGTAGAGACGCATTCGATGGCTTGTTGATGGTTATTGGGAGCCTGCTTCCAGATGATCACGTTCTGCCAAAGAGCATGTACGAGGCACAGAAACTCCTTCGTGCACTCAAGATGACGTATGAGCAGATTCATGCTTGTCCGAAGGGCTGCGTGCTATTTAGGAAAGAATACGCGGAGGCAAAGTACTGTCCCAAGTGTACATCGTCTAGGTTCATGGAGGTAGACTCTGGTGATTGACAGAAGAGGCAGCTCGACATCCCCTTGACAATCCTACGACACCTTCCGTTCATACCGAGGATCCAGCGTCTGTACATGACAGAGGAATCCGCGAAACAAATGACATGGCACAAAAATGGAAAAGGATACAATCCTGACAAGATGGTGCACGCATCCGATGGTGAAGCATGGAAACATTTTGATGTCATTCACTGTGAGAAAGTTGAAGAGGCTCGAAATGTACGTGTTGCGTTGGCCACAGATGGGTTCAATCCCTATGGAATGAGCGTTGCCCCGTACACATGTTGGCCCGTGTTTGTTATCCCAATCAATCTCCCCCCTGGTGTGTGCTTTCAAAGGCAGAATATATTTGTGTCGTTGATAATTCCCGGACACCCGGGGAATAAAATGGGTGTGTACATGGAGCCTTTGATCGATGAATTGGTACGTGCCTGGGAGGAAGGGGTATGGACGTATGATCGAGCTACGAAGACAAACTTCAGAATGCATGTTTGGTACCAGTACTCCATGCATGACTTACCGGCCTATGGGCTATTCTATGCCTGGTGTGTTCATGGTAAGTTCCCATGCCCAGTTTGCAAGGAAGCTCTCAGGTTCATTTGGTTGAAAAGGGTGGCAAATATTCGTCCTTCGATAAACATCGACAATTTCTTCCTGCTGACCATCCATTCCGCCTAGACATCAAGAACTTTACGAAAGGTGTCGTAGTGACAGACCGCCCACCTGCAACGATGACTGGTGCTGAAATTCGTCAACAGATAGATGGGCTCGTGGCCAATACAGAAGGTGGTTTTGTGGGATATGGTGAGCAGCATATGTGGACACATAAGTCTGGCTTGACTCGACTCCCCTATTATGACGACCTTCTCCTTCCACACAACATTGACGTGATGCACACTGAAAAGAATGTTGCCGAGGCACTGTGGGCAACAATTATGGACATTCCTGATAAGTTAAAGGATAATGTGAAGGCAAGAGTGGATCTGGCAGCGTTATGTGATAGACCAAAACTAGAGATGAAGCCACCAAGTGGCGGAAAGACGTGGAGAAGGCCTAAGGCCGATTTTGTCCTAAGCAGGGCCCAGAGGAAGGAAGTACTTCAGTGGATCAAGATGTTGATGTTCCCTGATGGGTATGCAACTAACCTGAGTAGGGGGGGTGAACATATCTACTATGCGAGTCTTAGGGATGAAGAGTCATGACTTCCACATATGGATTGAACGGATTCTTCCTGCGATGGTTCGAGGCTATGTCCCTGAGCATGTCTGGCTAGCGCTTTCAGAGTTGAGTTATTTCTTCCGTCAGCTTTGTGCAAAAGAGTTATCTCGGACCGTGGTTGCAGACTTGGAAAGATTGGCACCCGTGTTACTGTGTAAGCTTGAGAAGATATTTCCACCCGGCTTCTTCAATCCAATGCAGCATTTGATTCTTCATCTCCCCTATGAGGCACGAATGGGGGGGGCCCGTGCAGGGACGTTGGTGCTATCCAATCGAGAGATGTCTAAAGACTATTCGAAAGAAATGTAGAAATAAATGCAAAATCGAGGCTTCCATTGCAGAGGCATACATTCTAGAGGAGGTCTCAAACTTCACAGCAACTTATTATGGTGACAAACTGCCGAGCGTGCATAATCCACCCCCTTGTTACAATTATGGCGACAATGAATCGAACCTTAGCATATTTCGAGGCTAACTCGGAAGCGCAAGTGGCTCGACCACCAAGACCCTGACACATGAAGAGTGGCGGCATATCATGCTATACGTATTGACCAACCTTGAAGAGGTGACGCCATACATGGAACAATTTCTTCATGAATTCTGGCGTCGATCAAGGGACCCCACTCCACAGGAATATGACGCTCTTCTTAGAAAGGGTGCGAGAAATGGGTTGCCCGATTTCATTTCCTGGTTCAAACGTAAGGTACGTGCTTAGTTTGTAAAAGAGATACGTCTTTGAACTCAATTTAGCGTCTTTTAACTTGCGAATACTTGCAGGGCCAAAGAGATCCGTCTATGAGTGCCGAGTTGAGACAAGTAGCCAACGGCTTTGCTTATAGGGTCAAGAAATATTCTGGGTATGACGTCAATGGATACCGTTTTCGCACAACACACTACGACAAAAGTCGGCCCAATCAGAAAACAATGTGTTCTGGAGTCTTTACGCCCGGCCTTGACAATGTCGATTATTTTGGACGAATCGAAGAAATATATGAGCTCAATTTTTATGGTTCCAAACCTCTTACTCCAGTGATATTCAAATGTCATTGGTTTGACCCTCAAGTGACGAGACACACACATTCTAATCTTGGGATAGTCGAAATTCGACAAGATTCCACCTTAGCAAGAGACGATGTCTATATCATGGCCCAACAGGCCACACAAGTGTATTATCTCCCATATGCGTGTCAAACAAAAGAACATCTTAAGGGTTGGGATGTTGTGTATAAGGTATCGCCGCACGAGAAGGTTACCTGTTCCTAACGATGAAGATTACAACTTAGACCCGGACACATATGATGGAGAGTTCTTCCAAGAAGATGGGCTAGAAGGGCGATTTGAGATAGACTTAACTGAAGCTATCGGAATGGACGTAGATATTGAAATGGTTGTTGATGAGGAGGATGATGAGGTGCAAAATGATAATGACTTAGTAATCCTTGAAGGCAATGACATTAATGACGAGGTTGCGTCTTCCGATGGTGTTGAGATTGAAATGCTTGATAATGATGATGAGAGTTATGATCCGGCTAACCCCGACACATATGAAGATTATTTTTAATCTATGTAATGCTATATGTCTTTTTATTTCGCACCTATTTTTAAATACATCTTTTTATATGTGCTTATTTGTTTACTCTTAATTGCAGGTTGTTGGACAAATATGGTGGGCGGTTGGCTGAGTAGGAGGAGGGGGAGGAGGCGTAGGACGGCGGACGAGGCAGAGCAGGCAGCGCAGCCTGACGAGGCATAGCAGGCAGCACAGCAGCAGGCGGCGCCTCAGGACGACGACAACCAGCAGCAGGACGACGACAACCAGCAGCAGGGCGCCTCAGGTTCAGGCGGCTCTAGTTCGAGGAGCATCTACATGTGAGGCCCCGCGAGTCTCTCTCAGCGTCCCATACTTCGGGACAGACGACCGCTGATTCGGCCGGAAGGGGAGAGGTATGTAACTTTATGATCTTCATTCTTGTTCATTATATGTGTTCAAAATCATAATATAAACTAATACTTTTTATTTATCACTTGGACAGGTCTTGGACGGTTTTGGATTATGCTGGGGGTCATCGTCGCCCCCCTGAAAGGGAAATGTGCCCTTGGGCCATTTCTAAGTATTTTGGTGATTTAGTGTCCAACACAAGTGCCTAAGTGTTAAATGGTGGACAAAGTACAAATCAAGTATAAAGGTATGTTTCTCAGACTTAGTACAATGTTTTAGAGACTAATGTATTGTGTCTAAGTGCTAGAAACAGGAAAAATCAAGTTGAAATTAAAGATGGCCTTGTTCAGCCGAAATCAGCTCAGTTTGGGTGCACCGGACTGTCCGGTGGTGCACCGGACAGTGTCCGGTGCGCCAGGCTGGCTCAGGCGAACTTGCTGCTCTCGGGAAGTGATTAACGGCGTACGGCTATAATTCACCGGACTGTTCGGTGTGCACCGGACTGTCCGGTGAGCCAACGGTCGGCCAGGGCCAACGGTCGGCCGCGCGAGACACGTGGCCGAGCCAACGGTCGGAAGGGGGCACCGGACTGTCCGGTGTGCACCGGACAGTGTTTGGTGCGCCAACGGCTCCAAAGCGCCAACGGTCGGCTTTGTCAAATAAGGAAGGAGATCCGCACCGGACAGTGTCCGGTGGTGCACCGGACTGTCCGGTGCGCTAGGCGACAGAAGGCAAGAATTGCCTTCCTGGAATGCACTCAACGGCTCCTAGCTACCTTGGGGCTATAAAAGGGACCCCTAGGCGCATGGAGGAGTACACCAAGAATTCTCTAAGCATTCATAAGCACCAAGACTTCGATTCCGCGCATTTGATTCTTTGCGATAGCAATTAGAGCTCCGTTTGAGTTGTGAACTCGCTGAGTTGTGTTGTGAGCTCTTGTTGCGACTTGTGTGCGTGTTGTCGCTCTGATTTTGTGCCTTGTTGAGAGCACCTAGAGGGGGGGGGTGAATAGGTGATCCTGTGAAAAACTTAAAACTTAAGCCAACAAAAGCTTGTTAAGTGTTAGCACAATAGTTGCCAAGTGGCTAAAGAGAAGTCTCAACAAAACACAATACCACAAGAGATCAAGACAGAGGTGACACAGTGGTTTATCCCGTGGTTCGGCCAAGACCAACGCTTGCCTACTCCACGTTGTGGCGTCCCAACGGACGAGGGTTGCAATCAACCCCTCTCAAGCGGTCCAAAGACCCACTTGAATACCACGATGTTTTGTTTTTCCTTTCACTATCCCGTTTGCAAGGAATCTCCACAAATTGGAGTCTCTTGCCCTTACAAGTATATGATCACAAAGAAGCACAGAGTAAGGGAGGGAAGCAACACACACAAATCCACAGCGAAACGCGCACACACACGGCCAAGAATCGAGCTCACAAGAGTATCACAAAGTTCTCACTAGAACGGAGCTCGAAACACTTAGAATGACAAACAAATGCACAGAGACTGAGTGTGGATGATCAAGAATGCTCAAAGGTTGCTTGTGTGTCTCCTCCATGCGCCTAGGGGCCCCTTTTATAGCCCCAAGGCAGCTAGGAGCCGTTGAGAGCAAATCCGGAAGGCCATCCTTGCCTTCTGTCGTCGGGGGCACCGGACAGTCCGGTGCACACCGGACACTGTCCGGTGCCCGATTTGTTTCCATAACTGGCGCTTCCGACCGTTGCAGACCGTTGGCAGATCTGGAGCCGTTGGCGCACCGGACATGTCCGGTGCACACCGGACAGTCCGGTGCCGTCTTCCGACCGTTGGCTCGGCCACGTGTCCCGCGCGGATTGCGCGGCCGACCGTTGGCCCCGGCCGACCGTTGGCTCACCGGACAGTCCGGTGCACACCGGACAGTCCGGTGAATTTTAGCCGTACGCCGTCGGCGAATTTCCCGAGAGCGGCCAGTTCGAGCCGAGTCAGCCTGGCGCACCGGACACTGTCCGGTGCACACCGGACAGTCCGGTGCTCCAGACCGAGCTGGGTCTTGGCAGCACACAGCCAAGTCTTTTCTCCTCTTCTCTCTTCTTCTTCTTTCTGTTTCTAACACTTAGACAAATATATTAGTACACAAAACCAATGTACTAAGGCTTAGAAACATACCTTTACTTCATGATTTGCACCTTGTTCATCCATGTACATAAATTCACAATTAAGCACATGTGTTGGCACTCAATCACCAAAATACTTAGAAATGGCCCAAGGGCACATTTCCCTTTCAATCTCCCCCTTTTTGGTGATTTATGCCAACACAACATAAAGCAACTCGAACAAGTGCAAACTCACTTCAAATAAAACTTAAATTTATTTCGAATCAATTTTGGCATATATGGATCATCCTTTGCCACCACTTGGTTTGTTTTTGCAAATCAAACTCAAATCTCTATCTCTAAGTTAAACACACATGTTGAAGCATAAAGAGAGTCATTCCAAAAGAGATTGATCAAAGATTTCAAAAACTCCCCCTTTTTCCCATAATCAATACTTCTCCCCACAAGAAGCCAACTTTTGACAAGAGAGACAACATAAGAATTTTGACAAACCAAAAACTCTATTCTACTATTTTCAAAATCTCTCAAGTGGTAGCTGATCCATTTATTGCTTTGGCCTTTATTTTCTCCCCCTTTGGCATCAAGCACCAAAACGGGATCAATTTTGGCCCTTTAACCCCATTGCTTCACAAAAATCTTCAATTAAGAGCAAATGGCAATAAGAGTTCATGAGATGAACTTGGAATAAGTTACCCCTCATCGGAGTGCAGTGGAAGTCTTTCATGGTCCAAGTCCACCTTTTCCTTTTCAATTCTCCTTTGTGACTAAAACAAGCAAACTCAAACATATGGTTAGTCTCAAAGGGTCAAGTTGTAACACATCTCCCCCTAAACATGTGCATCACTTTGCAACGGACTTGTGAGGTCCAGGGAGTGTTTGTACAACTTGAGCACCATGATAAGCAACAAAATGCAAAAAGGAACATGATCAAAAGCATGAATACATGTATGCTACAATTCAATCCAAGTTCCGCGAATCTAAGACATTTAGCTCACTACGCAGCCTGCAAAAGGTCTTCTCATCTAAAGGCTTGGTAAAGATATCGGCTAGCTGGTTCTCGGTGCTAACATAAAACACTTCGATATCTCCCTTTTGCTGGTGGTCTCTCAAAAAGTGATGCCGGATGTCAATGTGCTTTGTGCGGCTGTGCTCAACAGGATTTTCCGCTATTCGGATAGCACTCTCATTATCACATAGGAGTGGGACTTTGCTCAGATTGTAGCCAAAGTCCCGGAGGGTTTGCCTCATCCAAAGTAGTTGCGCGCAACACTGTCCTGCGGCAACATACTCGGCCTCAGCGGTGGATAGGGCAACGGATGTTTGTTTCTTAGAGTTCCATGACACCAGGGACCTTCCTAAGAATTGGCACGTCCCCGGTGTACTCTTCCTATCGACCTTACATCCGGCATAGTCGGAATCTGAGTACCCAATCAAGTCAAAGTTAGACCCCTTTGGATACCAGATCCCGAAGCAAGGCGTAGCGACTAAATATCTAAGAATTCGCTTCACCGCCACCAAGTGACACTCCTTAGGATCAGATTGAAATCTAGCACACATGCATACGCTAAGCATAATATCCGGTCTACTAGCACATAAATAAAGCAAAGAACCTATCATGGACCGGTATGCTTTTTGATCAACGGACTTACCTCCTTTGTTGAGGTCGGTGTGTCCGTCGGTTCCCATCGGCGTCTTTGCGGGCTTGGCGTCCTTCATCCCAAACCTCTTTAGCAGATCTTGCGTGTACTTCGTTTGGGAGATGAAGGTGCCGTCCTTGAGTTGCTTCACTTGGAACCCAAGGAAGTAGTTCAACTCGCCCATCATCGACATCTCGAATTTCTGCGTCATCACCCTGCTAAACTCTTCACAAGACTTTTGATTAGTAGAACCAAATAATATGTCATCGACATAAATTTGGCACACAAACAAATCACCATCACAAGTCTTAGTGAAAAGAGTTGGATCGGCTTTCCCAACCTTGAAAGCATTAGCAATTAAGAAATCTCTAAGGCATTCATACCATGCTCTTGGGGCTTGTTTAAGTCCATAGAGCGCCTTAGAGAGCTTACACACGTGGTCGGGGTACCGCTCATCCTCGAAGCCAGGGGGTTGCTCCACGTACACCTCCTCCTTTATTGGCCCGTTGAGGAAAGCGCTCTTCACATCCATTTGGTACAACCTGAAAGAATGGTGAGCGGCATATGCTAGCAAGATACGAATTGATTCTAGCCTAGCCACAGGAGCAAAAGTCTCCTCAAAGTCCAAACCTGCGACTTGGGCATAACCTTTTGCCACAAGTCGAGCCTTGTTCCTTGTCACCACTCCGTGCTCGTCTTGTTTGTTGCGGAACACCCACTTGGTTCCCACAACATTTTGCTTGGGACGAAGCACCAGCGTCCAAACTTCATTGCGCTTGAAGTTGTTAAGTTCCTCCTGCATGGCCAACACCCAATCCGGATCTAGCAAGGCCTCCTCTACCCTGAAAGGCTCAATAGAGGAGACAAAAGAGTAATGTTCACAAAAATTAACTAGTCGAGACCGAGTAGTTACTCCCTTGCTAATGTCACCCAGAATTTGGTCGACGGGATGATCCCTTTGAATCATCGCTCGAACTTGGGTTGGAGGTGCCGGTTGCGCTTCTTCCTCCATCACATGATCATCTTGTGCTCCCCCTTGATCACACGCCTCCTGTTGATGAACCTGTTCATCGTCTTGAGTTGGGGGATGCACCGTCGTTGAGGAAGAAGGTTGACCTTGTTCATCTTGTTCCTGTGGCCGAACGTCTCCAATCGCCATGGTTCGAATAGCGGCTGTTGGAACATCTTCTTCATCTACATCATCACAATCAACAACTTGCTCTCTTGGAGAGCCGTTAGTCTCATCAAATACAACGTCGCTAGAGACTTCAACCAAACCCAATGATTTGTTGAAGACTCTATACGCCTTTGTATTTGAATCATAACCTAATAAAAACCCTTCTACAACTTTGGGAGCAAACTTAGAATTTCTACCCTTCTTCACTAGAATGTAGCACTTGCTCCCAAATACACGAAAGTACGATACATTGGGTTTGTTACCGGTTAGTAGCTCATACGAAGTCTTCTTGAGGAGTCGATGAAGATAGACCCTGTTGATGGCGTGGCAAGCCGTGTTCACAGCTTCCGACCAAAAGCACTCGGGGGTCTTGAACTCTCCAAGCATCGTCCTCGCCATATCGATTAGCGTCCTGTTCTTCCTCTCTACCACACCATTTTGCTGTGGTGTGTAGGGAGCGGAGAACTCGTGCTTGATCCCTTCCTCCTCAAGAAACTCCTCCACTTGAAGGTTCTTGAATTCGGACCCGTTGTCGCTCCTAATCTTCTTCACCTTGAGCTCAAACTCATTTTGAGCTCTCCTGAGGAAGCGCTTGAGGGTCCCTTGGGTTTCAGACTTATCCTGCAAAAAGAACACCCAAGTGAAGCGGGAAAAGTCATCAACAATAACTAAACCATACTTACTTCCTCCTATGCTTAGATAGGCGACGGGTCCGAAGAGGTCCATATGCAGCAGCTCCAGAGGTCTTGACGTGGTCATCACATTCTTGCTGTGATGTGCTCCTCCCACTTGTTTACCTGCCTGACAAGCTGCACAAGGTCTATCTTTTTCGAAATAAACATTTGTTAGACCTATCACGTGTTCTCCCTTTAGAAGCTTGTGGAGGTTCTTCATCCCCACATGTGCTAAGCGGCGATGCCACAGCCAGCCCATGCAAGTCTTAGCCATTAAGCATGCATCTAGACCGGCCTCTTCTTTTGCAAAATCAACTAAGTAAAGCTTGCCGTCTAGTACACCCTTAAAAGCTAGTGAACCATCACATCTTCTAAAGACAGACACATCTACATTAGTAAAAAGGCAATTATATCCCATGTTGCATAGTTGACTAACAGATAGCAAATTGTAACCAAGAGACTCAACTAAAAACACATTTGAAATTGAGTGCTCATTAGAAATTGCAATTTTACCTAACCCTTTTACCTTGCCTTGATTCCCATCACCGAATATAATTGAATCTTGGGAATCCTTATTTTTGACGTAGGAGGTGAACATCTTCTTCTCCCCCGTCATATGGTTTGTGCATCCGCTATCGATAATCCAGCTTGAACCCCCGGATGCATAAACCTGCAAGGCAAATTTAGGCTTGGGTCTTAGGTACCCAACTCATGTTGGGTCCTGCAAGGTTAGCACAAATGTCCTTAGGGATCCAAATGCAAGTCCTGTCTCCCTTGCATTTTGCCCCTATCTTCCTAGCAACTATTTTCCTATCCTTTCTACAAATAGCAAAGGAAGTGTTTAAAGCACAATAAATTATAGAAGGTTCATTCACTACTTTCCTAGGAGCATGAATAACATTCTTTCTAGGCACATGAGCAATATTTCTCCTAGTCATATGTACAACATTTCTCCTACGCATATCTCTATTATGCTTATAAGAAGAACTAGAAGCAAACATGGTATGAGAATCATAAACATGTGAATCAAAATCATTATAAGCATTTCTAGCATTTCTCCTATCATTATACATAAAGGCATGGTTCTTTTTCGCACTACTAGCCATAGGGGCCTTCCCCTTCTCCTTGACGAAGATGGGAGCCTTATGGCTTGTTAAGTTCTTGGCCTCTCTCTTGAAGCCAAGACCATCCTTAATTGAGGGGTGTCTACCAACCATGTAGGCATCCCTTGCAAATTTTATTTTATCAACTTCACTCTTGCTAGTCTTAAGTTGGGCATTAAGACTAGCCAATTCCTCATTTAATTTGGAAATTAAAACTAGGTGTTCACTACAGGCATCAACATCGAAATCCTTACACCTAGTGCAAATCATAACATGTTCTACACAAGAATTAGATTTATTTGCTACTTCTAACTTAGCATTTAAATCATTGTTAACACCTTGTAAAGTAGAAATGGTTTCATGACAAGTAGATAGTTCATAAGAAAGCATTTCATTTCTTTTCACTTCTAAAGCATATGATTTTTGTGCCTCTACAAATTTATCATGTTCATCATACAATAAATCCTCCTGCTTTTCTAAAAGCCTATCCTTTTCATTCAATGCATCAATCAATTCATTGATTTTATCTATCTTAGATCTATCTAGGCCCTTGAACAAGCATGAATAATCTATGTCATCATCATCACTAGACTCATTATCACTAGAAGAAGCATAAGTGGAGTCTTGAGTACTCACCTTCTTCTCCCTTGCCATAAGGCATGTGAGACGCTCGTTGGGGAAGAGAGAAGACTTGTTGAAGGCAGTGGCAGCGAGTCCTTCATTGTCGGAGTCGGAAGAGGAGCAATCCGAGTCCCACTCCTTTCCTAGATGTGCCTCGCCCTTTGCCTTCTTGTATTGCTTCTTCTTCTCTCTTTTGTTCCCCTTTTCCTGGTCACTTTCATTATCGGGACAGTTAGCGATAAAATGACCAAGCTTACCGCATTTGAAGCATGAGCGCTTCCCCTTTGTCTTGGTCTTGCTTGGCTGCCCCTTACGACCATTTAGCACCGTCTTGAATCTCTTGATGATGAGAGCCATCTCTTCATCATTGAGTCCGGCCGCCTCAATCTGTGCCACCTTGCTGGGTAGCGCCTCCTTGCTTTGTGTTGCCTTGAGAGCAAGGGGTTGCGGCTCGTTGATCGGACCATTCAAGGCGTCGTCCACATATCTCGCCTCCTTGATCATCATTCGCCCGCTTACAAATTTCCCAAGAACTTCTTCGGGCGACATCTTGGTGTACCTGGGATTTTCACGTATATTGTTCACCAAATGAGGATCAAGAACAGTAAATGACCTGAGCATTAGGCGGACGACGTCGTGGTCCGTCCATCGTGTGCTTCCGTAGCTCCTTATCTTGTTGATAAGGGTCTTGAGCCGGTTGTATGTTTGCGTTGGCTCCTCGCCCCTTATCATTGCGAACCGTCCAAGCTCACCCTCCACCAACTCCATCTTGGTGAGCAAAGTGACGTCGTTCCCCTCATGAGAAATCTTGAGGGTGTCCCAGATTTGCTTGGCGTTATCCAAGCCGCTCACTTTATGGTATTCATCCCTGCACAAGGAAGCTAGAAGAACAGTAGTAGCTTGTGCATTCTTATGAATTTGTTCATTAATGAACATGGGACTATCCGAACTATCAAAGTGCATTCCACTCTCTACAATCTCCCATATACTAGGATGGAGAGAGAATAGGTGACTACGCATTTTGTGGCTCCAAAATCCGTAGTCCTCTCCATCAAAGTGTGGGGGCTTGCCGAGTGGAATGGAGAGCAAATGTGAATGTGAACTTTGCGGAATACGAGAGTAATCAAAAGAAAAATTCGAATTAACCGGTTTCCTTCTCTCGTAGTCGTTGTGGTCTTCGTCCTTTTGGGAAGAAGTAGACTCATCGCTGTCGTAGTAGACGATCTCCTTGATGCGCCTTGTCTTCTTCTTCTTTCCTTCCTTCCGTCTATGACCCGAGCCGGAGTCGGTAGTGAAAGGGAATTAGGCTTACACCTAGTTCCTAAATAATTTTGGTGGTTGAATTGTCCAACACAAATATTGGACTAACTAGTTTACTCTAGTGCATAAGTTACACAGGTGCAAAAGGTTCACATTTAGCCAATAAAAAGACCAAGTGTTGGATTCAACAAAGGAGCAACGAGGCAATCAAGGGCACCTCTGGCTAGAGGCACCGGACTGTCCGGTGTGCACCGGACAGTGTCCGGTGCGGCCAGAGGAATCCAACTCCAACTCTTCGCCCTCGGGAATTCTCGGAAGCCGGCGCGCTATAATTCACCGGACTGTCCGGTGTGCACCGGACATATCCGGTGCTCCAAGGAAGCGCGGTCTCCAGGAACTCGCCCGCCTCGGGTTCGCGCGGGAGCCGCTCCGCTAAAATTCACCGGACTGTCCGGTGTGCACCGGACTGTCCGGTGTGCCAGCGGAGCAACGGCTCTCTGCGGCGCCAACGGCTCCCTGCGGAGCATTTAATGCGCGCGCAGCGCGCGCAGACGGCAGGCACGCCCATACCGGTGCACCGGACATCAAACAGTACATGTCCGGTGTGCACCGGACACCCAGGAGGGCCCAGATGTCAGAAGCTCCAACAGTCAGAATCCAACGGCAATGGTGACGTGGCAAGGGCACCGGACTGTCCGGTGTGCACCGGACTGTCCGGTGCGCCATCGAACAGACAGGTTCCAGCAACGGTCACTTTTGGTGGTTGGGGCTATAAATACCCCAACCACCCCACATTCATTGCCATCCAAGTTTTCCACTTCTCAACTACTACAAGAGCTCTAGCATTCAATTCTAGACACACCAAATAGATCAAGTCCTCTCCAAATTCCACACAACTCCATAGTGACTAGAGAGAGTGATTTGCTTGTGTTCTTTCGAGCTCTTGCGCTTGGATCGCATTCTTTTCTTTCTCACTTGTTCTTGAGATCATCACTCAATTGTAACCAAGGCAAGAGGCACCAATTGTGTGGTGGCCCTTGCGGGGAGGCTTTGTTCCCGGTTGATTGAGAAGAAGAGAAAGCTCACTCGATCCGTGGGATCGTTTGAGAGAGGGAAGGGTTGAAAGAGACCCGGCCTTTGTGGCCTCCTCAACGGGGAGTAGGTTTGCGAGAACCGAACCTCGGTAAAACAAATCCGCGTGTCACACTCTTATTCGCTTGCGATTTGTTTTACGCCCTCTCTTGCGGACTCGTTTTTATTTCTAACGCTAACCCGGCTTGTAGTTGTGATTATTCTTGTAAATTTCGGTTTCGCCCTATTCACCCCCCCTCTAGGCGACTATCAATTGGTATCAGAGCCCGGTGCTTCATTAGAGCCTAACCGCTCGAAGTGATGTCGGGAGATCACACCAAGAGGGAGATGGAGACCGGCGATAACAAGCCCACTACAAGCCAAGGGAGCACTTCATCGGAAGAGTCCCGCACCAAGAGAAGGGAGAAGAAGAAGAACTCCTCCAAGCGGAAGGAGAAAAGATCTTCCTCTTCTCACCACAAGGAGAAGAAGGAAAAATCTTCTTCTCACAAGCCACATCGAAGTGGGGACAAGCATAAGAGGATGAGGAAGGTGGTCTACTACGAGACCGACACTTCATCGACATCTACTTCCGGCTCCGACGCGGCGTCCGTCACTTCTAAACGCCAAGAGCGTAAGAAGTATAGTAAGATTCCCCTACGCTACCCTCGCATTCCTAAACATACACCTTTACTTTCCGTCCCATTAGGCAAACCACCAACTTTTAATGGTGAAGATTATGCTATGTGGAGTAATTTAATGCGATTTCATCTAACCTCTCTCCACAAAAGTATATGGGATGTTGTTGAGTATGGTGTACAGGTACCATCCGTAGGGGATGAGGACTATGACACGGATGAAGTAGCCCAAATCGAGCACTTCAACTCCCAAGCCGCAACCATTCTCCTTGCTTCTCTAAGCAAGGAGGAATACAACAAAGTGCAAGGGTTGAAGAACGCAAAGGAGATTTGGGACCTACTCAAGACGGCGCACGAGGGTGATGAACTCACAAAGATCACCAAGCGGGAAACGATCGAGGGGGAGCTCGGTCGCTTCCGTATTCGCCAAGGGGAGGAGCCACAAGACATGTACAACCGGCTCAAGACCTTGGTGAACCAAGTGCGCAACCTCGGGAGCGCAAAATGGGATGACCACGAAGTGGTTAAGGTTATTCTAAGAGCCCTTATTTTCCTTAACCCCACACAAGTTCAATTAATTCGTGGTAATCCTAGATATCCGCTAATGACTCCCGAGGAAGTTATCGGGAATTTTGTAAGCTTTGAATGCATGATTAAGGGCTCAAAGAAGATCAACGAGCTTGACGAGCCTTCCACATCCGAGGCGCAACCGGTGGCCTTCAAGGCAACGGAGGAGAAGAAGGAGGAGTCTACACCAAGTAGACAACCAATTGACGCCTCCAAGCTCGACAACGAGGAGATGGCCCTAATCATCAAAAGCTTCCGGCAAATCCTCAGGCAACGGAAGGGGAAGGATTACAAATCCCGTTCCAAGAAGGTTTGCTACAAGTGTGGTAAGCCCGGGCATTTTATTGCAAAATGTCCTATGTCTAGTGATAGTGACAGGGGCGACGACAAGAAGGGCAAGAGGAAGGAGAAGAAAAGATACTACAAGAAGAAGGGCGGCGATGCCCATGTTTGTCGGGAGTGGGACTCCGACGAAAGCTCAAGCGACTCCTCCGACGACGAGGACGCCGCCAACATCGCCGTCACCAAGGGCCTTCTCTTCCCCAACGTCGGCCACAAGTGTCTCATGGCCAAGGACGGCAAAAAGAAGGTAAAATCAAGGTCCTCCACTAAATATGAAACATCTAGTGATGAGGATAATGATAAAAATGAGGAGGACAACTTGCGTATTCTTTTTGCTAACCTCAACATGGATCAAAAGGAAAAATTAAATGAGCTAATTAGTGCCATCCATGAAAAGGATGATCTCTTGGACTCTCAAGAGGACTTCCTAATCAAGGAAAACAAGAAACATGTTAAGGTTAAAAATGCTTATGCTCTAGAAAGAGAAAAATGTGAAAAATTGTCTAGTGAGCTAAGCACTTGCCATGAGACTTTAGACAACCTTAGAAATGAAAATGCTAATTTGTTAGCTAAGGTTGATTCTCATATTTGCAATGTTTCAATTCCGAATTCTAGAAATGATAATGATAATTTGCTTGCTAGGATTGAAGAATTGAACATTTCTCTTGCTAGTCTTAGAAATGAGAATGAGAAATTAATTGCTAAGGCTAAGGATTTTGATGTTTGCAATGCTACTATTTCCGACCTTAGAACTAAAAATGATATGTTGCATGCTAAGGTTGTTGAACTTAAATCTTGCAAACCCTCTACATCTAATGTTGAGCATGTTTCCATTTGTACTAGATGTAGAGATATTAATGTTGATGCTATCCATGATCACCTAGCCTTAATTAAGAAACAAAATGATCACATAGCACAACTTAATGCTAAGATTAGGGAGCATGACTTAGAAAATGAACAATTTAAACTTGCTAGAAGCATGCTCTATAATGGGAGACGCCCTGGCATTAAGGACGGCATTGGCTTCCAAAAGGGAGACAATGTCAAAATTAATGCCCCTCCAAAGAACTTATCTAACTTTGTTAAGGGCAAGGCTCCCATGCCTCAGGATAACGAGGGTTACATTTTGTATCCTGCCGGCTACCCTGAGAGCAAGATTAGAAAAATTCATTCCAGGAAGTCTCACTCTGGCCCTAATCATGCTTTTATGTATAAGGGTGAGACATCTAGATCTAGGCAACCAACCCATGCCAAGTTGCCTAGAAAGAAAATTCCAAATGCATCAAATGATCATGCTATTTCATTTAAAACTTTTGATGCATCTTATGTTTTAACTAACAAATCCGGCAAGGTAGTTGCCAAAATTGTTGGGGGCAAACACAAGGACTCCAAGACTTGTGTTTGGGTACCCAAAGTTCTTGTATCTAATGCTAAAGGACCCAAAACCGTTTGGGTACCTAAAACAAAGAACTAAACTTGTTTTGTAGGTTTATGCATCCGGGGGCTCAAGTTGGATACTCGATAGCAGGTGCACGAACCACATGACAGGGGAGAAAAGGATGTTCTCCTCATATGAGAAAAACCAAGATCCCCAACGAGCTATCACATTCGGGGATGGAAATCAAGGTTTGGTCAAAGGTTTGGGTAAAATTGCTATTTCTCCTGACCATACTATTTCCAATGTTTTTCTTGTAGATTCTTTAGATTACAATTTGCTTTCCGTATCCCAATTATGTCAAATGGGCTACAACTGTCTGTTTACTGATATAGGTGTTACTGTTTTTAGAAGAAGTGATGATTCAATAGCTTTTAAGGGAGTGTTAGAGGGTCAGCTATACTTAGTAGATTTTAATAAAGCTGAACTCGACACTTGCTTGATTGCTAAGACTAACTTGGGTTGGCTCTGGCACCGCCGACTAGCCCATGTTGGAATGAAGAATCTTCACAAGCTTCTAAAGGGAGAACACATTTTGGGACTAACCGATGTTCATTTTGAGAAAGACAGGATTTGTAGCGCATGCCAAGCCGGGAAGCAAGTTGGCATTCATCATCCCCACAAAAATATCATGACTACCGACAGGCCACTGGAGCTCCTACACATGGATCTATTCGGCCCGATCGCTTACATAAGCATCGGCGGTAGTAAGTATTGTCTTGTAATTGTGGATGATTATTCTCGCTTCACTTGGGTGTTCTTTTTGCAGGACAAATCTTATACCCAAGAAACTTTAAAGGGATTCTTGAGACGGGCTCAAAATGAGTTCGGCTTGAGGATCAAGAAAATTAGAAGCGATAATGGGACGGAGTTCAAGAACTCTCAAATTGAAGGCTTTCTTGAGGAGGAGGGCATCAAGCATGAGTTCTCTTCTCCCTACACTCCACAACAAAATGGTGTAGTGGAGAGGAAGAATCGAACTCTATTGGACATGGCTAGAACCATGCTTGATGAGTACAAGACACCGGATCGGTTTTGGGCCGAAGCAGTCAACACCGCCTGCTACGCCATCAACCGGTTATATCTTCATCGAATCCTCAAGAAAACATCTTATGAACTCCTAACCGGTAAAAAGCCCAATATTTCATATTTCAGAGTTTTTGGTAGCAAATGCTTTATTCTTGTCAAAAGAGGTAGAAAATCTAAATTTGCTCCTAAAACTGTAGAAGGCTTTTTACTAGGATATGACTCAAACACAAGGGCATATAGAGTCTTTAACAAGTCCTCAGGACTTGTTGAAGTTTCTTGTGACGTTGTGTTTGATGAGACTAACGGCTCTCAAGTAGAGCAAGTTGATCTTGATAATATAGGTGAAGAACAGGCTCCATGCACAGCACGAAGGAACATGTCCATCGGGGATGTGTGTCCTAAGGAATCCGAAGAGCCTTCACATGCACAAGATCAACCATCCTCCTCAACGCAAGCATCTCCACCAACTCAAATTGAGGATGAGGCTCAAGATGTTGAACAAGAAGATCAAGAAGATGAGCTACCTCAAAATGACGGCAACGATCAAGGGGGAGATTCAAATGATGAAAACAAGGAGGATGAACAACCAAAGCCGCCACACCCAAGGGTCCACCAAGCAATACAACGAGATCACCCCGTCGACACCATCCTCGGCGATATTCATAAGGGGGTAACTACTCGATCTCGTGTTGCTCATTTTTGTGAACATTACTCGTTTGTTTCCTCTATTGAGCCACACAGGATAGAGGAAGCACTTCAAGATTCGGATTGGGTGATGGCGATGCAAGAGGAGCTCAACAATTTCACGAGGAACGAGGTATGGCACTTAGTTCCACGTCCTAACCAAAATGTTGTAGGAACCAAGTGGGTCTTCCGCAACAAGCAAGACGAGCATGGTGTGGTGACTAGGAACAAAGCTCGACTCGTGGCCAAAGGATATTCACAAGTCGAAGGTTTGGATTTTGGTGAAACCTATGCACCCGTAGCTAGGCTTGAGTCAATTCGCATATTATTGGCCTATGCTACTTACCATGGCTTCAAGCTTTATCAAATAGACGTAAAGAGTGCCTTCCTAAATGGACCAATCAAGGAGGAGGTCTATGTTGAGCAACCTCCCAGCTTTGAAGACAGTAAGTACCCTAACCATGTCTATAGGCTCTCTAAGGCGCTTTATGGGCTCAAGCAAGCCCCAAGAGCATGGTATGAATGCCTTAGAGATTTCCTCATTACAAATGGCTTCAAAGTCGGCAAGGCCGATCCTACTTTATTCACTAAGACTCTTGACAATAATTTGTTTGTATGCCAAATTTATGTTGATGATATCATATTTGGGTCTACTAACAAATCTACATGTGAAGAATTTAGTAGGATTATGACACAAAAATTCGAGATGTCAATGATGGGGGAGTTGAAGTATTTTCTAGGATTCCAAGTCAAGCAACTTCACGAGGGCACCTTCATTAGTCAAACGAAGTATACCCAAGATATTCTAAGCAAATTTGGAATGAAGGATGCCAAGCCCATCAAGACACCCATGGGAACAAATGGGCATCTCGACCTCGACACGGGAGGTAAGTCCGTGGATCAAAAGGTATACCGGTCGATGATTGGTTCATTGCTTTATTTATGTGCATCTCGACCGGACATTATGCTTTCCGTTTGCATGTGTGCAAGATTCCAAGCCGACCCTAAGGAATCACACCTTACGGCCGTAAAACGAATCTTGAGATATTTGGCTTTTACTCCTAAGTTTGGGCTTTGGTACCCTCGGGGATCCACTTTTGATTTGATTGGATATTCGGATGCCGATTGGGCGGGGTGTAGGATTAATAGGAAGAGCACATCGGGGACTTGCCAGTTCTTGGGAAGATCCTTGGTGTCTTGGGCTTCAAAGAAGCAAAATTCGGTTGCTCTTTCTACCGCCGAAGCCGAGTACATTGCCGCAGGTCACTGTTGCGCGCAATTGCTTTGGATGAGGCAAACCCTGCGGGACTACGGTTACAAATTAACCAAAGTCCCTTTGCTATGTGACAATGAGAGTGCAATCAAAATGGCCGACAATCCTGTCGAGCATAGCCGCACTAAGCACATAGCCATTCGGTATCATTTTCTTCGGGATCACCAACAAAAGGGGGATATCGAGATTTCTTACATTAACACTAAAGATCAATTAGCCGATATCTTTACCAAGCCACTTGATGAACAATCTTTTACCCGACTTAGGCATGAGCTCAATATTCTTGATTCTAGGAATTTCTTTTGCTAAACTTGCACACATAGCACATGAATATACCTTTGATCATGTCTCTTTTATATATGCTATGACTAATGTGTTTTCAAGTGTATTTCCAACCAAGTCATAGGTATATTGAAAGGAAATTGGAGTTTTCGGCGAAGACAAAGGCTTCCACTCCACTCTACTACTCATCCTTCGCCGTCGCTCCGCATCATCTCTCCAACTTTGGTATAATCTTCACTCATTCATTTCATGACCAAAGGGGGAGAAAGTACTTCATTGGGCTCTAGTGATTCCGTTTTTTGGCGATTCATGCCAAAGGGGGAGAAAATATGAGCCCAAAGCAAAAGGACCGCACCACCACCTAATTTTTTAAATTTGATGATTTTCAATGGTAAATTTCAAAATTGGTATCTCTTTGTGTTCTAAAGGGGGAGCAAGTAGTATTTTCACAATTGATGGAAAACCCTCTTGAACACTAAGAGGAGACCTTATTTGAGGGGGAGTTTTGTTTAGTCAAAGGAAAAGCATTTGAACAAAGGAAGAAAATTTCAAATCTTGAAAATGCTTTGCAAAATCTTATTCATTTACCTTTGACTATCTTGCAAAAGGACTTTGAAAAGAATTTACAAAAGAATTTGCAAAAACAAAACTCTTGGTGTAAATGTGGTCCAATATGTCAAAAACCAAGAAACAATCCATGCGCATCATGTAAGTATTTATATTGGCTCAATTCCAAGCAACCTTTGCACTTACATTATGTAAACTAATTCAATTATGCACTTCTATATTTGCTTTGGTTTGTGTTGGCATCAATCACCAAAAAGGGGGAGATTGAAAGGGAATTAGGCTTACACCTAGTTCCTAAATAATTTTGGTGGTTGAATTGTCCAACACAAATATTGGACTAACTAGTTTACTCTAGTGCATAAGTTACACAGGTGCAAAAGGTTCACATTTAGCCAATAAAAAGACCAAGTGTTGGATTCAACAAAGGAGCAACGAGGCAATCAAGGGCACCTCTGGCTAGAGGCACCGGACTGTCCGGTGTGCACCGGACAGTGTCCGGTGCGGCCAGAGGAATCCAACTCCAACTCTTCGCCCTCGGGAATTCTCGGAAGCCGGCGCGCTATAATTCACCGGACTATCCGGTGTGCACCGGACATATCCGGTGCTCCAAGGAAGCGCGGTCTCCAGGAACTCGCCCGCCTCGGGTTCGCGCGGGAGCCGCTCCGCTAAAATTCACCGGACTGTCCGGTGTGCACCGGACTGTCCGGTGTGCCAGCGGAGCAACGGCTCTCTGCGGCGCCAACGGCTCCCTGCGGAGCATTTAATGCGCGCGCAGCGCGCGCAGACGGCAGGCACGCCCATACCGGTGCACCGGACATCAAACAGTACATGTCCGGTGTGCACCGGACACCCAGGAGGGCCCAGATGTCAGAAGCTCCAACGGTCAGAATCCAACGGCAATGGTGACGTGGCAAGGGCACCGGACTGTCCGGTGTGCACCGGACTGTCCGGTGCGCCATCGAACAGACAGGTTCCAGCAACGGTCACTTTTGGTGGTTGGGGCTATAAATACCCCAACCACCCCACATTCATTGCCATCCAAGTTTTCCACTTCTCAACTACTACAAGAGCTCTAGCATTCAATTCTAGACACACCAAATAGATCAAGTCCTCTCCAAATTCCACACAACTCCATAGTGACTAGAGAGAGTGATTTGCTTGTGTTCTTTCGAGCTCTTGCGCTTGGATCGCATTCTTTTCTTTCTCACTTGTTCTTGAGATCATCACTCAATTGTAACCAAGGCAAGAGGCACCAATTGTGTGGTGGCCCTTGCGGGGAGGCTTTGTTCCCGGTTGATTGAGAAGAAGAGAAAGCTCACTCGATCCGTGGGATCGTTTGAGAGAGGGAAGGGTTGAAAGAGACCCGGCCTTTGTGGCCTCCTCAACGGGGAGTAGGTTTGCGAGAACCGAACCTCGGTAAAACAAATCCGCGTGTCACACTCTTATTCGCTTGCGATTTGTTTTACGCCCTCTCTTGCGGACTCGTTTTTATTTCTAACGCTAACCCGGCTTGTAGTTGTGATTATTCTTGTAAATTTCGGTTTCGCCCTATTCACCCCCCCCTCTAGGCGACTATCAGGTAGGCTTGTCGTCCTTCGGCTCGTTGATGAAGGATTCCTTCTCTTTGTCGTTGATCACGATACCCTTCCCCTTAGGATCCATCTCTTCGGGCGGTTAGTCCCTTTGTGAAGAGAACGGCTCTGATACCAATTGAGAGCACCTAGAGGGGGGGTGAATAGGTGATCCTGTGAAAAACTTAAAACTTAAGCCAACAAAAGCTTGTTAAGTGTTAGCACAATAGTTGCCAAGTGGCTAAAGAGAAGTCTCAACAAAACACAATACCACAAGAGATCAAGACAGAGGTGACACAGTGGTTTATCCCGTGGTTCGGCCAAGACCAACGCTTGCCTACTCCACGTTGTGGCGTCCCAACGGACGAGGGTTGCAATCAACCCCTCTCAAGCGGTCCAAAGACCCACTTGAATACCACGGTGTTTTGTTTTTCCTTTCACTATCCCGTTTGCAAGGAATCTCCACAAATTGGAGTCTCTTGCCCTTACAAGTATATGATCACAAAGAAGCACAGAGTAAGGGAGGGAAGCAACACACACAAATCCACAGCGAAACGCGCGCACACACGGCCAAGAATCGAGCTCACAAGAGTATCACAAAGTTCTCACTAGAACGGAGCTCGAAACACTTAGAATGACAAACAAATGCGCAGAGACTGAGTGTGGATGATCAAGAATGCTCAAAGGTTGCTTGTGTGTCTCCTCCATGCGCCTAGGGGCCCCTTTTATAGCCCCAAGGCAGCTAGGAGCCGTTGAGAGCAAATCCGGAAGGCCATCCTTGCCTTCTGTCGTCGGGGGCACCGGACAGTCCGGTGCACACCGGACACTGTCCGGTGCCCGATTTGTTTCCATAACTGGCGCTTCCGACCGTTGCAGACCGTTGGCAGATCTGGAGCCGTTGGCGCACCGGACATGTCCGGTGCACACCGGACAGTCCGGTGCCGTCTTCCGACCGTTGGCTCGGCCACGTGTCCCGCGCGGATTGCGTGGCCGACCGTTGGCCCCGGCCGACCGTTGGCTCACCGGACAGTCCGGTGCACACCGGACAGTCCGGTGAATTTTAGCCGTACGCCGTCGGCGAATTTCCCGAGAGCGGCCAGTTCGAGCCGAGTCAGCCTGGCGCACCGGACACTGTCCGGTGCACACCGGACAGTCCGGTGCTCCAGACCGAGCTGGGTCTTGGCAGCACACAGCCAAGTCTTTTCTCCTCTTCTCTCTTCTTCTTCTTTCTGTTTCTAACACTTAGACAAATATATTAGTACACAAAACCAATGTACTAAGGCTTAGAAACATACCTTTACTTCATGATTTGCACCTTGTTCATCCATGTACATAAATTCACAATTAAGCACATGTGTTGGCACTCAATCACCAAAATACTTAGAAATGGCCCAAGGGCACATTTCCCTTTCACTTGTGTGCGTTGCTCATTCCTCCCTTACTCTGTGCTTCTTTGTGGACATCAAGTGTAAGGGTGAGAGGCTCCAAGCTGTGGAGATTCCTCGCAAACGGGATATAGTAAAGCAAAGCAAAACACCGTGGTATTCAAGTGGGTCTTTGGACCGCTTGAGAGGGGTTGATTGCAACCCTCGTCCGTTGGGACGCCACAACGTGGACTAGGCAAGTGTTGAACTTGGCCGAACCATGGGATAAACCACTGTGCCATCTCTGTGTTGATCTCTTTGTGGTTTTCGTGTTGTGCAAGCTCTTCTCTCTAGACACTTGGCTTAACTGTGCTAACTCTAATCAAGTTTTGTGGATTAAGTTTTAAGTTTTCACAGGATCACCTATTCACCCCCCTCTAGGTGCTCTCAATTGGTATCAGAGCCGTTCTCTTCAAGAAAGGGACTAATCACCTGAAGAGATGGATCCTAAGGGCAAGGGGATTGTGATCAATGATAAGGAGAAGGAGTCCTTCGTCAACGAGCCGAAAGATGACAAGCCTACCGACTCGGGCTCGGGCCACAAACGAAAAGATGGAAAGAAGAAGAATACGAGGCGCATCAAGGAGATTGTCTACTACGACGACAGCGACGAGTCCTCTTCTTCTCAAAAGGACAACGACAACGACTACGAGAAAAAGAAGACGGTTAACTCAAACTTCTCTTTCGATTATTCTCGTATTCCGCATAGTTCAAATGCACATTTGCTTTCCATTCCACTTGGTAAACCTCCTCATTTTGATGGAGAAGACTACGGATTTTGGAGTCACAAAATGCGTAGTCACCTGTTCTCTCTCCATCCTAGTATATGGGAGATAGTAGAGAGTGGAATGAAATTTGATAGCTCGGATAGTCCTTTGTTTATTCTCGTATTATGGTACTATTGTGCAGGGACGAGTACCATAAGGTGAGCGGCTTGGACAATGCCAAGCAGATCTGGGACACCCTCAAGATCTCACATGAGGGAAACGACGTCACCATGCTCACCAAAATGGAATTGGTGGAAGGCGAACTCGGGAGATTTGCGATGATAAGAGGGGAGGAGCCAACCCAGACATACAACAGGCTCAAGACTCTCGTCAACAAGATAAGGAGCTATGGAAGCACGCGATGGACGGACCACGACGTCGTCCGCCTAATGCTAAGGTCCTTTACCGTCCTTGATCCACATCTTGTGAACAATATTCGTGAGAATCCTAGGTACACGAAGATGACGCCCGAGGAGATTCTTGGAAAGTTCATAAGCGGGCGGATGATGATCAAGGAGGCTAGATACGTCGACGATGCATTAAATGGCCCAATCCAGGAGCCTCAAACTATTGCTCTCAAGGCAACAAGGAGCAAGGAGGCGCTACCTAGCAAGGTGGCGCAAGTTGAGGCGGTCGGGCTTAATGATGAAGAGATGGCCCTCATCATCAAGCAGTTCAAGACGGCGCTAAAGGGTCGCAAGGAGCACCCCAACAAGAACAAGACGAAGGGGAAGCGCTCCTGCTTCAAATGTGGTAAGATTGGTCATTTTATCGCTAATTGTCTTGATAATGATAGTGACCAGGAAAAGAAGAGTGGAAAGTGGGAAAAGAAGAAGAACTACAAGAAGGCGAAGGGCGAGGCACATCTTGGAAAGGAGTGGGACTCGGATTGCTCCTCATCCGACTCCGACAACGAAGGACTCGCCGCCACCGCCTTCAACAAGTCATCCCTCTTCCCCAACGAGCGTCACACATGCCTCATGACGAAGGAGAAGAAGGTATGTACTCGAAATACCACTTATACTTCTTCAAGTGAGGATGAGTCTAGTGATGATGATGAAATAGATTATTCATGTTTATTCAAGGGCCTAGATAGAACCAAGGTTGATAAAATTAATGAATTAATTGATGCCTTGAATGATAAGAATAGGTTATTAGAAAAGCAAGAGGATCTTTTGTATGAAGAACATGATAAATTTGTTAATGCATAAAATTCTCTTGCTCTAGAAATTAAAAGGAATGAAATGCTTGCTTGTGAACTATCTACGTGTCATGAAACCATTTCTACTTTAAAATGTGTTAATGATGATTTAAATGCTAAACTAGAAATAGCAAATAAATCCAACTCTTGTGTAGAACATGTTAAGATTTGCAATAGGTGCAAAGATTTTAATGTTGATGCTTGTAGTGAACACCTAGTTTGCATCTCTAAATTAAATGATGAAGTAGCTAGTCTTAATGCCCAACTTAAGACTAGCAAAAGTGATTTTGATAAACTAAAATTTGCTAGGGATGCCTACACGGTTGGTAGACACCCCTCAATTAAGGATGGGCTTGGCTTCAAGAGGGAAGCCAAGAACTTGACAAGCCATAAGGCTCCCATCTCCATCAAGGAGAAAGGGAAGGCCCCTATGGCAAATAGTGTGCAAAAGAACCATGCTTTCTTATACCATGATAGGAGATATTCTAGGAATGTTCATTATGATAGGAGTTGTAATGCTTACAATTCAAATGCCATGATTGCTTCTAGTTCCTCTATTATGCATGATAGAAATTTGACTAGGAAAAATGTTATGCCTAGAAGAAATGTTGTTCATGTTTCTAGGAAAGTAAACAATGAACCTTCTACAATTTATCATGCTTGCAATGCTTCATTTGCAATTTGTAGAAAGGATAGGAAAGTGATTGCTAGGAAACTAGGGGCAAGATGCAAGGGTGATAAGACTTGCATTTGGGTCCCTAAGACTATTGTGACTGACCTTGTAGGACCCAACATGAGTTGGGTACCTAAGACCCAAGCCTAAACTTGCCTTGCAGGTTTATGCATCCGGGGCTCAAGCTGGATTATCGACAGCGGATGCACAAACCACATGACGGGGGAAAAGAGGATGTTCTCTTCCTACGTCAAGAACAAGGATCCCCAAGATTCAATCATATTCGGTGATGGGAACCAAGGCAAGGTGAAAGGGTTAGGAAAAATTGCTATTTCATCCGAGCACTCTATTTCTAATGTGTTCTTAGTTGAGTCGCTTGGATATAACTTGTTGTCTGTGAGTCAATTATGTAATATGGGGTATAATTGTTTATTCACAAATGTAGATGTGTCTGTCTTTAGAAGAAGTGATGGTTCATTAGCTTTTAAGGGTGTATTAGACGGCAAACTCTATTTAGTTGATTTTGCAAAAGAGGAGGCTGGTCTAGATGCATGCTTAATTGCTAAGACTAGCATGGGCTGGCTGTGGCATCACCGCTTAGCACATGTGGGGATGAAGAACCTTCACAAGATTCTAAAGGGAGAACACGTGATAGGTCTAACTAATGTTACTTTCGAAAAAGATAGACCTTGTGCAGCTTGTCAAGCAGGGAAACAGGTGGGAAGCTCTCATCATGCCAAAAATGTGATGACAACATCGAGACCCTGGAGTTACTTCATATGGACCTCTTCGGACCCGTCGCCTATCTAAGCATAGGAGGAAGTAAGTATGGTCTTGTTATAGTTGATGATTTTTCCCGCTTCACTTGGGTATTCTTTTTGCAGGATAAATCTGAAACCCAAGGGACCCTCAAGCGCTTCCTAAGGAGAGCTCAAAACGAGTTTGAGCTCAAGGTGAAGAAGATCAGAATCGACAATGGGTCTGAGTTCAAGAACCTTCAAGTGGAGGAGTATCTTGAGGAGGAAGGAATCAAGCATGAGTTCTCCGCTCCCTACACACCACAACAAAATGGTGTGGTAGAGAGGAAGAACAGGACACTTATAGACATGGCGAGGACGATGCTTGGAGAGTTCAAGACCCCCGAGCGCTTTTGGTCGGAAGCCGTGAACACGGCTTGCCACGCCATCAACCGGGTCTACCTTCATCGCCTCCTTAAGAAGACTTCATATGAGCTACTAACCGGTAACAAACCCAATGTTTCGTATTTCCGAGTCTTTGGGAGTAAATGCTATATTCTAGTGAAGAAGGGTAGAAATTCCAAATTTGCTCCCAAAGCCGTAGAAGGGTTTTTGTTAGGTTATGACTCAAATACAAAGGCGTATAGGGTCTTCAACAAATCATCGGGTTTGGTTGAAGTCTCTAGCGATGTTGTATTTGATGAGACTAATGGCTCTCCAAGAGAGCAAGCTGTTGATCTTGATGATGTAGATGAAGAAGACGTTCCAACGGCCGCAATACGCACCATGGTGATTGGAGATGTGCGGCCACAGGAACAAAATGAGCAAGATCAACCTTTTTCCTCAACAATGGTACATCCCCCAACTCAAGACGATGAACAGGTTCATCAAGAGAAGGCATGTGATCAAGGGGGAGCACAAGATGATCATGAAATGGAGGAAGAAGCGCAACCGGCACCTCCAACCCAAGTTCAAGCAATGATTCAAAAGGATCATCCCGTCGACCAGATTTTGGGTGATATTAGCAAGGGAGTAACCACTCGGTCTCGATTAGTTAATTTTTGTGAGCATTACTCTTTTGTCTCTTCTATTGAGCCTTTCAGGATAGAAGAGGCCTTGCTAGATCCAGACTGGGTGTTGGCCATGCAGGAGGAGCTCAACAACTTCAAAAGAAATGAAGTTTGGACACTGGTGCCTCGTCCCAAGCAAAATGTTATGGGAACCAAGTGGGTGTTCCGCAACAAACAAGACGAGCACAGAGTGGTGACAAGGAACAAGGCACGACTTGTGGCAAAAGGTTATGCCCAAGTCGCAGGTTTGGACTTTGAGGAGACTTTTGCTCCTGTGGCTAGGCTAGAGTCCATTCGTATTTTGCTAGCATATGCCGCTCACCATTCTTTCAGGTTGTTCCAAATGGATGTGAAGAGTGCTTTCCTCAATGGGCCAATCAAGGAGGAGGTGTACGTGGAGCAACCCCCTGGCTTCGAGGATGAACGGTACCCCGACCACGTGTGTAAGCGCTCTAAGGCGCTCTATGGACTTAAGCAAGCCCCAAGAGCATGGTACGAATGCCTTAGAGACTTTTTAATTGCTAATGCTTTCAAGGTTGGGAAAGCCGATCCAACTCTTTTTACTAAGACATGTGATGGTGATCTTTTTGTGTGCCAAATTTATGTCGATGACATAATATTTGGTTCTACTAACCAAAAGTCTTGTGAAGAGTTTAGCAGGGTGATGACTCAAAAGTTTGAGATGTCTATGATGGGCGAGTTAAGCTACTTCCTTGGGTTCCAAGTGAGGCAACTCAAGGATGGGACCTTCATCTCCCAAATGAAGTACATGCAAGACTTGATCAAGCGTTTTGGGATGAAGGACGCCAAGCCCGCATAGACTCCAATGGGAACCGACGGACACACCGACCTCAACAAAGGAGGTAAGTCCGTTGATCAAAAGGCATACCGGTCTATGATAGGATTTTTACTTTATTTATGTGCTAGTAGACCAGATATTATGCTTAGTGTATGCATGTGTGCTAGATTTCAATCTGATCCAAGGGAGTGTCACTTAGTGGCCGTAAAGCGAATTCTTAGATATTTAGTCGCTACGCCTTGCTTTGGGATCTGGTATCCAAAGGGGTCTACCTTTGACTTGATTGGATATTCAGACTCCGACTATGCTGGATGTAAGGTCGATAGGAAGAGCACATCGAGGACGTGCCAATTCTTAGGAAGGTCCCTGGTGTCATGGAGTTCCAAGAAACAAACTTCCGTTGCCCTATCCACCGCTGAGGCCGAGTACGTTGCCGCAGGACAGTGTTGCGCGCAACTACTTTGGATGAGGCAAACCCTCCGGGACTTTGGCTACAATCTGAGCAAAGTCCCACTCCTATGTGATAATGGGAGTGCTATCCGCATGGCGGATAATCCTGTTGAACACAGTCGCACAAAGCACATTGACATCCGGCATCACTTTTTGAGAGACCACCAGCAAAAGGGAGATATCGAAGTGTTTCATGTTAGCTCCGAGAACCAGCTAGCCGATATCTTTACCAAGCCTTTAGATGAGCAGACCTTTTGCAAGTTGCGTATTGAGCTAAATGTCTTAGATTCGCGGAACTTGGATTGATTTATAGCATACATGTGTTTTTATGCCTTGATCATGTTCCTTAAGCATATTGTTGTTTTATGGTGCTCAAGTTGTACAAGCACTCCCCGGACCTTACAAGTCCATTTGCAAGTGATGCACAAATTTAGGGGGAGATGTGCTACAACTTGACCCTTTGAGACTAACTGTGTGCTTGAGTTTGCTTAATTTAGTCTCAAAGGAGGTTTGAAAGAAAAAGGTGGACTTGGACCATGAAAGACTTCCACTGCACTCCGATGAAAGAGTAACTTATTCCAAGTTCATCTCTATGCTCTTATTGCCTTTTTCCTCTTAGTTGAAGATTTTGGTGAGGCAATGAGGTTAAAGGGCCAAAAATTGATCCCGTTTTGGTGCTTGATGCCAAAGGGGGAGAAAATAAGGCCAAAGCAAGAAATGGATCAGCTACCACTTGAGAATTTTGAAAATAGTAGAGTTAGAGTTTTTGTTTGTCAAAATACTCTTGTTTGCCTCTTATTGTCAAAAGTTGGTCTCTTGTGGGGAGAAGGCTTAATTATGGGAAAAAGGGGGAGTTTTTGAATCTTGATCAATTTCTCGTGAAATATCTCTCTTTATGTGTCAACATGTGTGTTTGCCTTAGAGATAGGAAATTGAGTTTGATTTGCAAAAACAAACCAAGTGGTGGCAAAGAATGATCCATATATGTCAAATTTGAATCAAAACAATCTTGAGTTCTTATTTGAGGTGATTTTGCACTTGTTCTACTTGCTTTATGTTGTGTTGGCATAAATCACCAAAAAGGGGGAGATTGAAAGGGAAATGTGCCCTTGGGCCATTTCTAAGTATTTTGGTGATTTAGTGTCCAACACAAGTGCCTAAGTGTTAAATGGTGGACAAAGTACAAATCAAGTATAAATGTATGTTTCTAAGACTTAGTACATTGTTTTATAGACTAATGTATTGTGTCTAAGTGCTGGAAACAGGAAAAATCAAGTTGAAATTAAAGATGGCCTTGTTCAGCCGAAATCAGCTCAGTCTGGGTGCACCGGACTGTCCGGTGGTGCACCGGACAGTGTCCGGTGCGCCAGGCTGGCTCAGGCGAACTTGCTGCTCTCGGGAAGTGATTAACGACATACGAATATAATTCACCGGACTGTCCGGTGTGCATCGGACTGTCCGGTGTGCACCGGACTGTCCGGTGAGCCAACGGTCGGCCAGGGCCAACGGTCGGCCGCGCGATCCGCGCGAGACACGTGGCCGAGCCAACGGTCGGAAGGGGGCACCGGACAGTGTCCGGTGCGCCAACGGCTCCAAAGCGCCAACGATCGGTTTCGTCAAATAAGGAAGGAGATCCGCACCGGACAGTGTCCGGTGGTGCACCGGACTGTCCGGTGCGCCAGGCGACAGAAGGCAAGAATTGCCTTCCTGGAATACACTCAACGGCTCCTAGCTACCTTGGGGCTATAAAAGGGACCCCTAGGCACATGGAGGAGTACACCAAGAATTCTCTAAGCATTCATAAGCACCAAGACTTCGATTCCGCGCATTTGATTCTTTGCGATAGCAATTAGAGCTCCGTTTGAGTTGTGAACTCGCTGAGTTGTGTTGTGAGCTCTTGTTGCAACTTGTGTGCGTGTTGTCGCTCTGATTTTGTGTCTTGTGTGCGTTGCTCATTCCTCCCTTACTCCGTGCTTCTTTGTGAACATCAAGTGTATGGGCGAGAGGCTCCAAGCTGTGGAGATTCCTCGCAAACGGGATATAGTAAAGCAAAGCAAAACACCGTGGTATTCAAGTGGGTCTTTGGACCGCTTGAGAGGGGTTGATTGCAACCCTCATCCGTTGGGACGCCACAACGTGGACTAGGCAAGTGTTGAACTTGGCCGAACCATGGGATAAACCACTGTGCCATCTCTGTGTTGATCTCTTTGTGGTTTTTGTGTTGTGCAAGCTCTTCTCTCTAGACACTTGGCTTAACTGTGCTAACTCTAATCAAGTTTTGTGGATTAAGTTTTAAGTTTTCACAGGATCACCTATTCACCCCCCCCCCTCTAGGTGCTCTCACCCCCCAATGGCATCCTCGGCCTGCTGTGCAGGGAACACTTCCCTGGACTTGTGGAGTACGCCAGAGTGACGGGCCGAGCCTTCACCTTCGACCACTACGCCGTCGCCCCCGATGCAGTAGACCGGGACGGCAGGGAATTCAATAACAAGGCGGAGCGGGTGAAGCAAGAGCTGTGGGTAAGTCTTAGTATAATGTAAAATATGTCGCATTCATTGCAAATTCTTGAAATAATGTATGGATACATCGTTTTTGTATGCAGGATTTCTTCAGATGCGATGCTGGATATGAGGCTAGGGTGGATGTGGTGGCCACCACGAGCTGTAAGAAGCTCGTCGTGGACATGCACTATGAGGCCCGCATCCAGGCCATCATCACCTACCATGGCTCCGTCCTTGGGGAGAGGGTGACCAAACCTCAAGGCCGAACCATGTCATTGACCAGGGAGCAGTACCTGCAGGTAAAGTCATGCATGTTTGGTACCAGTACTGTCGGTGTTTTGGGTCCGACCGCACACCTGGGGTTGCCCCTCAAGGTGTTTTAGGAGTAGGAAGGTGTCGACAACTGTAGCAAAATGGTTCGTGCTGATCGCACGAGAGACGGTAGACAAGGTTTACAGGTTCGGGCCGCTTAGTGATGCGTAACACCCTACGTCCTGATGAGTATGCTTGGTGGGTATGATTACAAGAGAGCTCTCTGGATTAAGAATACAGAGAGTTGATGTAGGTGGCTAAGTAATGGGTCGGTCGATCTGAAGGGGTGCCCCCTAGGCCTTATATACTCGACCGTGGGGCAGTACACATGGATAAGATAACAACAAGTGGCTAAAAGATAGTGAACTTCTTGAGATTATCCTTTACGTAATCCTCGCCGACTTATCCTCACGTGGCCTCGCTGCATGGGGACTCCAGCGCGGGAAAGTCGGATCTCCGTTGCGGCCACTCGTTCGACGCTATGGGCCGTCCAGGTTTGCACCAATCCGGCCTCACGTCGCTCTGCTTTGCTGGTTGTTTCTCCCAGGCCCACGAAAGAATAACCTTACGATTTATTGGGCCCTTGGGCCTTTCGTGAGGTCCATTACTCTTTTAGTGGACCCGGGGGATATCTATCCCCCACAAGCCCCCGATCTTTGGGTTAATTTAGAGGTAATCAACCCGAAGATCCCAGGTCCAGCTTGTAGGTGATTTGAAGAAAGATGGCTTCCTGTTGTTCTCTCCTGCTTCGATCACTCGTTGACCAAAACCTAGTTTCGTGTTTGTGCCCTAGAGATCGGCATTCCTATTTGTAGGATTCTGAATTTCATTGGGTGCACCGGAGGTGCACCCAATGGGTGTAGCCCCCGAGCTTCGAGTAGATTTTAGAAAATAATCTACTCGAAGGTCTCCAGTGGAGATTATTTCCATTTGTGTTCCTTCACTTCGGTTGAAGATTGGCTTTTTGATCTTGTCCCATGTTCTTAGAAATCAACATGATCTCGGCTTAGAATAATAATCCATGGGGTGCACCGAAGGTGCACCTAATGGGTGTAGCCCCCGGCCTTCAAGTGGATTTTTTGAGGATAATTCGCTTGAAGGTCTTCTTTTTGTGTCCTTTTGCTGAAGATTACTCTTTCTGCTTATAAAAAGGTCGGCATGATGTCATCCGTGCTATGTCATCAATATTATGCTCCAGAGGTCAGCATGTATTTTGTCTTTTGCAGCCAAGTTTGCAATCCTTCCATATCTTGCTGGGTAGCGTAATTTATTTGCTCTGCCACTGATTGGACATTCGATGGACGTTCTCTGTCTAATCTTCAAGTCATGCCTGTCGACCATATTTTGCACTCTGCTGGCTATACTTGGCTTCCCTCTAACTCTTGTTGATATCTCATTTTTGTCTTGAGGCATTTACTGCGTGCTCTGCACAGATGTGACCATTTTGAAAAATATACTGACAATTCCTGGGCGTCCCCCCCAATGGGTGTGGGCAAGGGACGGCTTGGTACGCTGAGTGTTTTAGCCGGCTGCTTCTGAGTTGTAATGTGATGGGACGACGAGTGTAATCATACCCTTTGCGCTGTTGACTGAAGTCCCAATGGGTGTAGTGCTGTGCGAAACGTCGTCAGCCGCCTGACGTGTCTTCGGACGGGTGGAAGTGCATATTGAATGCTTTGCGACTGTTCAGTGACCGCGGTTGGAGGTGAGCGGTTGCCTTTCTCTTCTATAAATAACGCTGTTGCCCCTCTGGTTTCTTCACGTCTCTTTGCTATTCCTTACTACTTCCTTCTCTTCTTTCCCGCTTTCTTCCACTATGGGAAAAAACAACAAGCGCAAGCGCGAGCCGACTCCTCCATCGGAGGACTTCGGCGACTCGGAATACTCGGAGGAGGAGTTCTCCTCCGAGTCCGAGGGGACTCCGACTCCCGTCTCTCCCCCGGCGTCGTCCGATGACTCGGACGACTCCCAGGGGATAGCCGCGGAGGTCTGGACGTACATCCGGGCTGTCGAGCGCTCCGGGCTCGAGGGCTCGGATGAGTCTGAGTACTCCTCGGATGAGGAGGACTCGGACGGCGGCGGCGAGGGCGGGGACGACGACGACGACGACGACGACGACGACGACGACGACGACGACGACGGCAGCGGCAGTGGCGGGGACGGCGGCAACGGCAGCAGCAAGGGCAGCACCAGGGGCGGCAGCAGCAGGGGCAGCACCAGGGGCAGCGGCAGCGGCAGGGGCAGGGCCAGTGGCTAGATGCCACTGGTCTTTTTAGATATTAGTATAGATTAGAAATAGTATAGTGAAATAATGTAGTAGTATTAGTAATGTAGAGTAGTATAGTGTAGCGTAGTAGTAGTAGTAGCAGTAAGGAAGTATCAACTCATAATGAGTTGATTTGTAAGTATTGCCACTTCCCTTAAATGAAGAATGAATTTGGTTTCCTCTTGATGACTCGTTTTGTTTGACTATAAATCTGATTCTTTTGAGACCATAGACGAACAGCTTGATCATTATACTGACGCTTCCAGAAGTAGCCGCCGAGCAATATTGCAGTCTGTATCAATGTTTTTAGAAGTAATGTTGAGCGATTGAAGGTCAACGTTGGCATTTTAGAAGTAATGCCGAACGATTGAACTCGAGATCAACGTTTTAGAGGCAACGCCGAGTGACTGAGTAGTAACGTCGGTATTTTAGAGGCAACACCGAGTTATTGAACTCGAGATCAGCGTTTTAGAGGCAACGCCGAGTTATTGAACTCGAGATCAGCGTTTTAGAGGCAACGCCGAGTGATTAAAGGTTGTTGTCAGCATTTTAGAAGTAATGCCGAGCGATTGAGCTTGAGATCTTCGTTTTAGAGGCAACGCCGAGTAGCTGAGTAGTGACGTCGGCATTTTAAAGGCACCGCCGAGTTATTGAACTCGAGATTAGCGTTTTAGAAGCAACGCCGAGTGATTGAAGGTCAACGTTGGCATTTTAGAAGTAATGCCGAACGATTGAACTCAAGATCAGCGTTTTAGAGGCAACGCCGAGTGACTGAGTAGTGACGTCGGCATTTTAGAGGCAACGCCGAGTTATTGAACTCGAGATCAGCGTTTTAGAGGCAACGCCGAGTTATTAAGGGTCGTTGTCGGCATTTTAGAAGTAATGCCGAGCGATTGAGCTCAAGATCGACGTTTTAGAGGTAACGCCGAGTGACTGAGTAGTGACGTCGGTATTTTAGAGGCAACGCCGAGTTATTTTGAGGATTAACACCCGAGTGAAGAGATGGCCCACCAGTTTTTGGAAATAACTGCCGAATGACCACGTGTCATGCTGGGATTTCGGAAATAACTACCGGGTGATGACTGGGCACTTTTTGAAACGGTATCTGGTCCGAGAATATCCCATAAGAGCCGCACTTTTAGCCGCCTTTGCTTTCCGCGCCCTAGTTCTTGCATTCCTGCTTCCAAATCCTCTCTGCGCTCGCCTCCAATCTGCTCACTGGTGAAATCGAGATGGCTCCCAAGAGGAAAATCGCGAGCTCTTCCGCTGTGGTCATTCCTCCAATTGATCCCAACAGCCAGTTGCCCTTTGTAGGTAACCACATGTCCATCATCTCTGAAGCCGAACTCCTCCACCTCGTGTCCATCGGGGTTCTTCCTCCACGGGAACTCTGTTCTTGGCGGATTTGCCACGGGACTACGGTCCCGACGGAGGATACCCACGAGTCCGTGGTTTACGCACCTTTTCTTCTCCGCGGCCTTGGCCTTCCTATTTCTCCCTTTTTCCGTGGTCTTCTTGATTTCTACCACATCAACCTAACCCATCTGAACCCTAACTCGATTCTGCAAATTTCTATCTTCGTCCACTTATGTGAAGCCTTTCTTGGCGTGCTGCCGCATTTTGGCTTGTGGAAACACCTGTATCATTGTCGCCCTGGGATGGCCGGGGGACAACATCAGTTGGTTGGAGGTGCCAGTTTGGAGATGCGCCGGGGACGGAAAACTGAATATCTTGAGATTCCCCTTAAAGACAGCATTAAGGGATGGCGTCTGGAGTGGTTTATAGTTGATAACTATGGAAATTCTCTCTCCCCCCCCGGTCGGGAAGACAGCCAGATGTTCGCACCCCAAGCTGGACCGAGTCGCCCACAGACGAGGAGGTAGCCGAAGCCAGTGTGCTGCTAGCTGAAGTTGGACTATTGAAAGAGAGAGGTTTAACTGCTGAAGCTGTAGTTGCTGACTTCGTTTTCAAAAACATTCAGCCACTGAAAGATAGGGTCCACCCGGCTTATCTGTATCAAGGGCTAGCCGACTCAACTCGAGTTACCAATAGAAGAATCCCTTCTGCAGATTTGGTGAGCCGACTGGAGATGATTCTTAGAGGCAAAGTATCCAATGTTGGTGCTCCGGTGGCGTACTCGGCCTGGAATCTGCCTCCTGCCAAAGCCTTGACTCTTTTCGTGTCAAACCCACCTGCAACTGATGGCAATTTGGGCCTCAGAACGCGGCCCTCTGATGAAGAAGTCAATGCTTTGGTTGCCTCACTTGGGAAAATTCCTGATGATGAACGACAAGTCCATTTCGAGGTGCCTTTGGATCCTAATGGCGCAGAAATGAATGCTATGCTTGATATGTTGGCTGAAGATTCTTCTGATGCTACTCCTGCTGAGACATTGGCAGTGGCACCTCTTCCAGAGGTCGGTATAACCTTGGATGTTCAGAGACCTGTCCGTGCTCGCTCGAGGCGTCCCCGCCGAACCGATCAAACTGATCTTTCTGTTGATGAGCAGAAAAAGAAGAAGAGACGTATTCGGCGAGTATCTAGTTTGGATCAGGATGTTGGTCCCTCGGTTCCTGCCGATGAGGAGGTTCCTGCGCCTGAATCTACTGACGCTGATCCCAATGGGTGTACTCCATCCGTCGTTGATCCCAATGGGGGTGTTGCCAGTGTTGCTGATGAAGACGACGGAGAGGAAGAGAATGAGGTCCCTCTGACTCGGAAGAACAGTCGGCAATTCCTTGCCAGTGGGGGAAGTAGTGGAGTTCCTTCTCCTGCTTTATCTGCCCTTGTTGGTCTGCAAAACATATCCCTGGCCGACTTTGATCAAACTCTTGAGGATATGGTCCCAGAGGACTTGTTATCAGGGCCAGTGGATGATGATGTAACGGAAGCTTGTGGAGCCGTGCCGGACGCTGGGTTGAGGTCATCCCGTGCCTCGTCAACCTTAGAGCGCGATCTCGAGGGTCGGGATGCTAACTTGGATTGTCCTGATTCCATGGAAGTAGCCGAGGGCCCATCAACCTTAGAGGTGGTTACTGCTGAAAGTTTGGACCTCAAGGATGGTGTTGACACATGTCCAGCCCCCGAGGGTGTCGTCGGGGATGACTTAACTCGGGCGAAGAGTGCGAGCTACTGCCCAGCCCCCGAGGGTGCTGCCGGGGATAATCCAGCTCAAGTGGGCAGTGCCAACTATGGCCCAGTCCCCGAGGGTGCCCAAACAGGGTCTCCTTCCGGCACTTCCATGGACGTTCACGCAGGGTCACCTCCACACTCTGGCTGCATGGTGGTGGCCCAAACTTTGGACCGGGGCGTCGCTTTGGGGGGCAGCGTCCCCGCTGATCGGGTATCCGGCTCTGTTGAAGGTGCTGAACCGATTCCCACTGTTCCGTTGCAAGCTGCTTCGGGTGATGACCTTGCGCCTGGTTATCATCTGATTTCTCCTGATTTGGGGATCCCTTCGTTCTTCTCCAACCTCCAGGTACTGTGCTGTTTCTTAGCTTGATTTTTACATTGCATGAACTTTTGCCATTATGCTCATCTGTTCTTCTCATCAGGTTTTGGTGGATGGGATGACCAGCCAGCTGAAATTGCATGGTGCTCCTATCCCAGAAGTGGCTTCGTCTTTTTCGTGTTGGAATCCAGTGTCACTTCATCGTCGTGTATCCAAGTTGGAGGCGACTAACGCTGGTTAGTGCCCTTTTTTCTTTTCTTCGCGCTTGTTGTGGACTGTTTTACCTTCTGACCTCGTTTTGTTTGGTTATCTTTTGCTAGGAATGACTCGACAGATTGCACTTCTTGAGGAAAAACATTCTCAAGATCGGGCTGAACTGTCTCAGCGATGCACTGATCTTGAGGAAAAGTACTCTCAAGGTCAGATTGAGCTGAGTCAGGTCTCTGCCGCCTTAGATGATGCCAATGCGTTGAGTTCTTCCCTGCATGCTCAGCTCGACTCTGAAAAGGTGACATACGAAACTGCGCTTTCGCCTTGCTGTACTCCTATTATTTGCCTGGTTTTCCGAAGGAACTGATTTGTGCTTGCAGGAAGAAAAACGTATCCTTGCCGCTTCTCGTGACAATCTTGATAGGTTGTATCGTGATTCTAGCAACTCGCTGACCATCCTGGAGAGGAGTCATCGCTTTTCCATGGAGGAGTTAGACAATCTTCGCTTTAAGCTGCAGGGGGTCCTTGGATGATGTGATTCGCCTTAGGGAGTTGATATCGGCTAAAGACGTTGTCATCAAGAATCTGCGTGTTTCCAAGAAATCTGTTACCCAGGAGCTAGAGGCTGCCCAGTTGGCTGTCAAGGTTGCTGAAGAGACTTCCAATACTCTGAGAGCCCAGCGCGATAGGGCCATGGATAAGGCCATTCGAGCGGGACGAATCCTGATGAGGAGACCTGGCGTAGTCGTTCCTGAAGATATAAGGGCTGACGTGAACGCTGCCCCTGATTCCTCGAGTCGTCCTTCTTCGTCAATTGCTCCTGGAAAAGACATTGCAAAATAGAGAAAACATTTCGCGTGCTCCAAGCGCGCAGCTTGCATGATTGAATATTTGTTAGAGGACACCGGTTATTTGAATGACATAGTTACTCTCTCATTGTATCAGAATTTTTTAGTTAATGAGTTTGGTAGTAATGATGCATGATGACTATGAATTTTGTTTGTGGGATATGGAAATCATCCCCTGAATTATATAGGCGCGAGCATGTTGCATTGGTCTTAAGTTGCCGCCAACTTAAGTTGATTGCTCCGTTAGCAGGGCATAGTGGTCACCCCGTGTTTAAGTGAGCGTGAGCATGTTGCACCGCCTTAAGTCGTTGCCGACTTAAGCCGATTGCTCCGTTAGCAGGGCATAGTGGTCACCCCGAGTTAGGTAAGTGTGAGCATGTTGCACCGCCTTAAGTTGTTGCCGACTTAAGCCGATTGCTCCGTTAACAGGGCATAGTGGTCACCCCGAGTTAAGTAAGCGTGAGCATGTTGCACCGCCTTAAGTCGTTGCCGACTTAAGCCGATTGCTCCGTTAGCAGGGCATAGTGGTCACCCCGAGTTAGGTAAGCGTGAGCATGTTGCACCGCCTTAAGTCGTTGCCGACTTAAGCCGATTGCTCCGTTAGCAGGGCATAGTGGTCTCCCCGAGTTAAGTGAGAATGTAAGTCAATCGTAAATAAATTGAGTATCCTTGAGACCTTTTCTTTATTGATGACATATTTCCACTTTACAGAGTACATCACCGTTATCCCAGCAGTTTTGAGGTACGGCTAAGGATAAAACTTTCTCAGGTGTTCTATGTTCCAGGAGTTCCCAACTTCTGTGCCGTCCATCTGAGTGAGGCGATATGATCCAGGCCGAGTGACTTCTGCTACTATGAAGGGTCCTTCCCATAAGGGTGATAACTTGTGTCGTCCTTCTCCCGTTAGAATTCGGCGAAGGACGAGCTCCCCTACTGAGAAGAATCGTTGCCGCACAGCCTTGTCATGATAGCGCCTTAGAGTCTGCTGGTATCTTGCTGATTGGATTACTGTGTTTAACCGTTCTTCCTCGAGTACGTCTATGTCCTCCAGTCTGGTGGTCTCAGCTTCTGCTATACTTTCAAAGATCAGCCTTGGCGCCCCAAACTTGAGATCAGCAGGCAGCACTGCCTCCGACCCATAGACCATGAAGAAAGGAGTGTTTCCATGCAAAGCTCGGCTAGGTTGGGTTCTTAGGCTCCAAACAACATAAGGTAATTCCCTTATCCACTTTCCTGCGAATTTTTCGTTCTTATCAAAAATCTTTTTCCTGAGTGCATCCAATATCATCCCGTTGGCTCGCTCAACTTGCCCGTTGGCTCTTGGATGGGCTACAGACGCATACTTGATCTGAATGCTTTTTTGCTCGCAGAAGTCAAAGAATTCTGAACTCGTGAAGTTGGATCCTAAGTCAGTTATGATGCTGTTTGGTATCCCAAATCTGAATATTATGTCTTGTATGAATTCCACGGCCTTAGCAGAAGTTAAGGAGGCAATGGGCTTGAATTCTATCCATTTAGTGAACTTGTCAATTGCTACCAATACGTGAGTGTATCCCCCTTGAGCTTTCTTGAAAGGTCCAATCATATCCAGCCCCCAGCATGCAAAAGGCCAAGTTACTGGTATGGTCTGCAGCTGCTGTGCTGGCAGGTGTTGTTGCTTTGACAAGTATTGGCAGGCTTCGCACCTCTGAACTAACTTGGCTGCATCATTCTTTGTTGTTGGCCAATAGAATCCTGACCTGAAGACCTTCCCGACTAGTGTTCTGGAGGCTGCATGTATTCCACACTGCCCAGCATGGACTTCCTCCAGAAGTTGCTTTCCAGTGGATGGGAGAATGCACTTCATGAAAACGCCTGATGCACCCCTTCTGTATAATGTCTCCCCAATAAGTGTATAGTGAGCTGATTGTCTTGCAATGCGCTCTGCCGAGTTCTTACCGTCTGGTTCTTCTTCATTCCTTATGTACTTAATGATTGGCTTTCTCCAGTCATCGGGATCTGACTCGGGTTGATCTATGATGTTGCACTCTTCCATTTGATCCATTGAGATACTTGGCTGCAGAATTTCTTGCACAAAAACCTCGGGCGGGACCTGAGTTCGACTGGACCCTAGCTTGGACAGTACATCGGCTGCCGTGTTCCGATCTCTTTCCACATGATGAAATTCTAGACCCTCGAATTTATCCTCCAGCTTTCGGACGGCAGTGCAGTATCTTCCCATCGAATCGTTTGAGCAATCCCACTCCTTATTTATCTGGCTGATGACTACCAGAGAATCCCCATATACCATTAATCTTTTGATGCCCAATGATATGGCAATATTCAATCCATGGATCAAAGCTTCATATTCGGCTGCATTGTTGGAGGCCGGGAATAGCAACTGGAGGGCGTACTTGAGGTGTTCGCCTCCAGGTGCAGTGAAGAGAATCCCCGCTCCTGCTCCCTGCAGCTTTAGTGAGCCATCAAAATACATTCGCCATACTTCTGCAGTCTCCGGGTTGTCTGGTACTTGTTGTTCAGTCCACTCCGATACAAAATCAACCAGTGCTTGAGTTTTGATGGCGGTGCGAGGTCGGAACTCGATGTCATGAGATCCCAGCTCGCAAGCCCACTTGGCTATTTGACCAATGGCTTCCTTGTTGTGAAGAATATCCCCTATTGGAAAACTTGTGACTACTATGACTTTGTGGTCGTCAAAGTAGTGACGCAGCTTGCGGGCAGTTAGAAGTACTGCGTACAATAGTTTCTGAACTTGAGGATACTTTTTCTTTGAGGGGCCAAGGACTTCACTAATGAAGTAGACAGGATGTTGTATTGGATAGGCGTGCCCTTCTTCTACTCGCTCGACTACCAACGCGGTGCTTACCACGTGAGTCGTGCAAGAGATGTACAATAGCAAATCTTCAGCTGGTTGAGTTGATGTAGCTCGCCGAGGTGGTTTCAGTACTGGTGGTGTTGTCAAGAATTTTTTCAGAGCATCCAGAGCTTCTTGTGCTTCTGAAGTCCACTGGAATTTATCCACCTTCTTGAGTAACTTATAAAATGGCAGACCTTTCTCTCCCAGCCGGGATATAAATCTGCTTAAAGCTGCCATGCATCCTGTAAGTCGCTGAACCTTCTTCTGCGATCGAGGTGCTTCCATCTTCATGATAGCTTCAATCTTATCCGGATTAGCCTCAATTCCCCGGTGGCTGACAATAAATCCAAGCAACTTTCCGGCTGGTACCCCAAAAACACATTTTTCGGGATTAAGCTTCCATCTATACCGCCTCAGGCTGTTGAAAACCAGTTGCAAATCTTCGATGAAGTCTTTTGAGTCCTGTGTTTTGATCACCACATCATCCACATAAGCCTCCACACGCTTGCCCCAGTGATCGGCTAAGCATGTTTGAATAGCTCTCTGGTAAGTTGCTCCAGCGTTTTTGAGGCCAAACGGCATGGAGGTATAACAGAAAGCGCCAAATGGAGTAATGAATGCCGTTTTTTCTTCATCTTCCTTCGCCAGACTAATCTGATGATATCCAGAATAACAATCCAGGAAGGACAGCATAGAACATCCAGCGGTGGAGTCCACCACCTGATCTATCCTCGGGAGCCCGAAAGGATCCTTCGGACAGTGTTTGTTGAGATCAGTATAATCAACACACATGCGCCAGTCCACTTTATTCTTTTTGAGTACAAGAACAGGATTGGCTAACCACTCGGGATGTAATACTTCTCTAATGAATCCAGCCGCAACCAAGCGAGCTAACTCGGCGCGAATGGCTTCCATCTTATCAGGCGTGAAACGACGTAATTTCTGTCGGATCGGCCTCGCCTGGGGAAAGACCTTCAGTTTGTGCTCGGCCAGTTCTCTCGGGACTCCCGGCATATCCGCAGGTTGCCATGCAAATACATCTCGGTTATCTTGCAGAAACCGGACGAGCGCGCTTTCCTATTTGTCATCCAAACTGGAGCTGATGATGGCCGTCTTGCGCTCATCAGCGAACCCCAGGTTGATTCTCTTGGTTTCTTCAGTCGGCCGCATAGAGGTCGCGGTCTGAGCTTCATTCGCCGGTATTGCGAGGTCCTCCTCAGGCTTAGAGTTCACCAAAGTAGAGGGGGCCGTCGACGGCTTGGCGGTGAGGGCTGCTTGAATTGCCACTCGGAAACACTCTGCGGCGCCTTGGAAGTCGGCGCGCACAGTTATGATCCCTTGTGGTCCTGGCATCTTCAATATCATGTAGGTGTAATGCGGAATGGCCATGAACTTGGCCAATCCCGGCCTCTCGATGATGGCGTTGTACCCGCAGTCGAAGTTCGCCACTTCAAACCTCAGGAACTCGGTTCTGTAGTTCTCCGGAGTTCCGAAGGTGACTGGCATGTAGATGTGACCCAGCGGGTATTCCCCTTCCGTCGGCACGATGCCGAAGAAAGGAGTGTCCGACTCGTGGAGCTCTTTGAGGTGAACTCCCAAGCCTTGGAGTGTCCGGGGGAAGGTGACGTTGATGCTGCTTCCCCCGTCCACTAATACTTTCTTTACCCGGCTCTCTCGGATCACCGGATCGACGAGAAGCGGGTATTTGCCCGGATGGTCGAAGTTGAGCCATTGATCTGCCCGAGTGAAGGTGATCGGGTGCTCCGACCACCGGTATGGGGCGGGAGGGCCGGTGGTCGCCACCAGTATCTGGCGATTGTTGAGCTTTTGCTGTCTCCTGCTCTCCTGTGATCCGTGTCCGCCGAAGATGACGTTGACCTCCCTATCAACGCGTGGAAAAGCTCCTCCTCCTCCTCCCTCCTCCTGCCGATGGGGTTGTCGTGGTTCATCTGGTCCTCCCCTCGGCGGAGGAGGAGGTAGAGGTTGGAAGGGTCGGCCGTGTCCGACAGAGTGCTTGAAGTCTCGGTAGTTACGAAGAGTGTGGCGCATGTCCTTGTGGTACGGGCACTGGGCGTCGAGGATGTCGTCCAGCGTACGTTCGCCTCCACGAGGTCCTCCTCGAGCGCGAGAGGCAGGTGGTCCGGCGGCGTGCACTTCTTCGCGTGGCCTCTTCTCCCACCGCTTGTCAGGTTGCTGGTTCGCGTCACGTCGTGGTGCTGCCGGTGCGGGCTTTGCTCCTCCGATGAGATCCTGGGCTCGCTCGTCGGCGGTGATGTAGAGGTCGGCTTCCCGGAATAGCTCCTCGGAGGTAGTCGGTGCCTTCTGTAGTATAGCTCGGACGAAAGCCGAATCATTGGATCCTCGGTAGAAGTCCTCGATCACGGCCGCCTCCGTGACCTCGGGGATACGATTTCTCATGGTTTGAAACCTCTTGAGGTACGACCGGAGAGTTTCGTCCCCCCGGCGCTTGATGGATTTGAGGTCCCACGGTTGTGCCGGCTTGTCGGAGAGGGACTGGAAGTTGGCGGTGAAACGTCGACTGAAGTCGCCCCAGACGTCGATGCAGTGTCGGGGTAGATGTCGTAGCCATTGCAGCGCGTCTTGCCCAAGGACAATGGGTAAGTACGCGGTCATCACGTCTTCGGACGCTCCAGCAGCTCGAGCAGCGGTGGTGTAGACGGCTAGCCAACCCCATGGATCCTGCTTAGGTTCATATTTGTCAACATTGGATACCTTGAAGTTGGGAGGCCATTGGATTGCCCTAAGGCGCGGAGTAAGGGCGGACACTCCGCACGTGTCCTCCTGTCGTCGGGGTCGATGTCTGTCCCGGGGAGGGGAGTTGTGATTGTGATTCCTCGACCGTCCCCGGGTGGTTCCGCCAGTTGAAGCCGTTGCCGACTCGGTCCTGGTAGCTTGGCTCTGAGTCGGGGCGCCATGATCCCTGTCGTACTCCTCTCGACGACGAATTTCGTTCTCATGCCGCCGTTCCCGTGAAGCATTGATGGAGCTCCGCGCGTCTCGGCGACTGTTGATGGCGTGTCGTAGATCGTTCGGCGGGTGGGCAAGCGGTAGAAGATGGTTGGCCGCCTGGGTGAGCAGTCGTCGGTAGCCGTCGGCGTCAGGAGTCCGAGGAAGTCCTTCAGCTATCCGAGCCAGCACCCCTCCGACTTCACTCGGCGTGTTCATGGCTCGGGCGAAGTCGGGGTTCAGGTTGCGCCCGAAGAATGGATTCTCTCGACGTTGCCTTGCATCCTGCTCAGCCTGTTCCTGAGCTCGTCGGCGATCACGTCGTCGGGAGTTCCTTCGCTCTCTGAAGACGCGTTCTTCCGGGGTTTCCCCTACCTCCGAGACCTCGTCTCGCGAGACAGGTTGTTCTGGATTCCGCTCTCCGGCTGCGTGATGTCGTCGAACGTTCCTGCGCCGGTTCCTCCGTCGACGGGACTCTCGCTGAGGCGGTTCCTCCCCGGGTACAGTCGGCTCGTCATCGGAGATGGCGGGCGATTCCGCTCTTCCGATGAAGAGGACGTCGGGGTAGAACGGTGCTGCCGTCGCAGTGACCTTCTTTCGGAGAGCCGGAAGTTGCACTTCTCCGGTATTTTCGGAGTTTGTTGGGGAAGATTCCTTTTCCGGCGGATCCGCGATACGGTGCAGAATTCCTTCTTCGTCTGCTACGAATGAGATTGTTCCAAAGCAGAACATAGATCCGGGGCGTTGGGTGATCTTGCTGTAGAAGGAGATGGCCATTGAGCTAGCTTGGATTGTCGACACACCCCCTACCTGGTGCGCCAGCTGTCGGTGTTTTGGGTCCGACCGCACACCTGGGGTTGCCCCTCAAGGTGTTTTAGGAGTAGGAAGGTGTCGACAACTGTAGCAAAATGGTTCGTGCTGATCGCACGAGAGACGGTAGACAAGGTTTACAGGTTCGGGCCGCTTAGTGATGCGTAACACCCTACGTCCTGATGAGTATGCTTGGTGGGTATGATTACAAGAGAGCTCTCTGGATTAAGAATACAGAGAGTTGATGTAGGTGGCTAAGTAATGGGTCGGTCGATCTGAAGGGGTGCCCCCTAGGCCTTATATACTCGACCGTGGGGCAGTACACATGGATAAGATAACAACAAGTGGCTAAAAGATAGTGAACTTCTTGAGATTATCCTTTACGTAATCCTCGCCGACTTATCCTCACGTGGCCTCGCTGCATGGGGACTCCAGCGCGGGAAAGTCGGATCTCCGTTGCGGCCACTCGTTCGACGCTATGGGCCGTCCAGGTTTGCACCAATCCGGCCTCACGTCGCTCTGCTTTGCTGGTTGTTTCTCCCAGGCCCACGAAAGAATAACCTTACGATTTATTGGGCCCTTGGGCCTTTCGTGAGGTCCATTACTCTTTTAGTGGACCCGGGGGATATCTATCCCCCACAAGTACTCCATGCATGAATTTTATTTTATCTTCTGATATGCACTTTACGTGTATACTTTGTAGATGATTCCACATTGGTGCGCCGCACATCCTCTGTGCTGGGAGCAGATGGTGGATAGGTGGTGTTCGGCTGAGTGGGACGAGGCGCATACCGCTAGCCGGGAACGACGTTTGATGATGCAAGGCCCCTCCCACCACCAAGGCAACCGGAGCCTGGGCCAATATGCCGAAGCATGGGTATGCCATCGTTTTTATTTAGATATATAGCACCGAGTTAGATATTATTTCTAACTATCTCGTTGATTTTCGTTGCTGTCGGCGTCACATGGTGGCCGACCTTGCTCCACCTTCTCGGCCTATGCTATGGCCCATAAGGGTAAGGCGACGTCCGACGTCACCTACAACCCGGATGACGGGCCCGAGGCCTACACCAACCCCGCCGTCTACAGCCGCCTCCATGACTACACCGCCATGGCGCAGGAGGTCCATGGCCCAGACTATGATCCGAGCACCGAGCCGATCGACCCCAATGTGCTCATGAGGGTCGGAGGAGGCAAGAGACATGAGCGGTACTGGATTGCCGACGGGGCAATCGACTCGTCCTCCACTCCCACTCTGTCTCAGGTGAGAGCAAGGAGCACGGGCTCGAGTCCAGCCATACTGAAAGTCGCCTAGAGGGGGGTGAATAGGGCGAAACTGAAATTCTCAAAAATAATCACAACTACAAGCCGGGTTAGCGTTAGAAATATAATTGAGTCCGCGAGAGAGGGTGCAAAACAAATCGCAAGCGAATAAGGAGTGAGACACGTGGATTTGTTTTACCGAGGTTCGGTTCTCGCAAACCTACTCCCCATTGAGGTGGTCACAAAGACCGGGTCTCTTTCAACCCTTTCCCTCTCTCAAATGGTCCCTCGGACCGAGTGAGCTTTTCTTCTCAATAACTTGGAACACAAAGTTCCCACAAGGACCACCACAAGATTGGTGTCTCTTGCCTCAATTACAAGTGAGTTTGATCGCAATGAAGAATCAAAGAAAGAAGAAAGCAATCCAAGCGCAAGAGCTCGAAAGAACACAAGCAAATCTCTTTCACTAATCACTAGGGCGTTGTGTGGGGTTTGGAGAGGATTTGATCACTTGGGTGTGTCTAGAATTGAATGCTAGAGCTCTTGTAAGTAGTTGAAGTGGGAAAACTTGGATGACTTGAATGTGGGGTGGTTGGGGGTATTTATAGCCCCAACCACCAAACTAGCCATTTGGTGGGGCTGTCTGTCGCATGGTGCACCGGACAGTCCGGTGCACACCGGACATGTTCGGTGCGCCAGCCACGTCACCAGGCCGTTGGGATTCGACCGTTGCAGCTTCTGACTTCTGGGCCCGCCTGGCTGTCCGGTGCACACCGGACACGTACTGTAGATTGTCCGGTGCACCGTCGCGCGCGTGCCTGCCTTCCGTCGCGCGCGTGCCTGCCTTCTGCGCGCTTCTGGCGCACATTAAATGCGCCTGCAGGTGACCGTTGGCGAGAAGTAGCCGTTGCTCTGCTGGTTCACCGGACAGTCCGGTGTATAGCGGACAGTCCGGTGAATTATAGTGGAGCAATTTCCCGAGGCTGGCGAGTTCCAGAGCCGCTCTTCCTTGGGGCACCGGACACTATCCGGTGTACACCGGACAGTCCGGTGAATTATAGCGGAGCGCCTCTGGATTTTCCCGAAGGTGAGGAGTTCAGCGTGAAGTCCCTGGTGCACCGGACACTGTCCGGTGGTGCACCGGACATTGTCCGGTGGCACACCGGACAGTCCGGTGCGCCAGACCAGGGCACACTTCGGTTATCCATTTGCTCTTTTGTTGAACCCAATACTTGGTCTTTTTATTGGCTAAGTGTGAACCTTTGGCACCTGTATAACTTGTACACTAGAGCAAACTAGTTAGTCCAATTATTTGTGTTGGGCAATTCAACCACCAAAATTATTTAGGAACTATGTGTAAGCCTAATTCCCTTTCAATCTCCCCCTTTTTGGTGATTGATGCCAACACAAACCAAAGCAAGTATAGAAATGCATAGTTGAACTAGTTTGCATAATGTAAGTGCAAAGGTTGCTTGGAATTGAGCCAATATAAATACTTATAAGATATGCATGGATTGTTTCTTCATTTTTAACATTTTGGACCACGCTTGCACCACATGTTTTGTTTTTGCAAATTCTTTTTGTAAATTCTTTTCAAAGTCCTTTTGCAAATAGTCAAAGATAAATGAATAAGATTTTGCAAAGCATCATGAAGATTTGAAATTTTCTCCCCTTGTTTCAAATGTTTTTCCTTTGACTAAACAAAACTCCTCCTAAATAAAATTCTCCTCTTAGTGTTCAAGAGGGTTTTGATATATCAATTTTGAAATGCTACTTTCTCCCCCTTTTGAACACAATAAGATACCAATTTTATCCATTGAGAATCATACCAATTGAAAAACTCGTTTTAAAATTAGGTGGTGGTGCGGTCCTTTTGCTTTGGGCTAATACTTTCTCCCCCTTTGGCATGAATCGCCAAAAACGAAGTCATTAGAGCCCTTGAATTACTCTCTCCCCCTTTGGTCATAAACATATGAGTGAAGATTATACCAAAGACGGAGTGTTGCTCGGAGTGATGGCGAAGGATGAGTTACGGAGTGGAAGCCTTTGTCTTCGCCGAAGACTCCAATTCTCTTTCAATACACCTATGACTTGGTTTGAAATAGACTTGAAAACACATTAGTCATAACATATGAAAGAGACATGATCAAAGGTATATAAATGAGCTATGTGTGCAAATCAACAAAAGAAGTTCCTAGAATCAAGAATATTTAGCTCATGCCTAAGTTTGTTAAAAGTTTGTTCATCAAGAGGCTTGTTAAAGATATCGGCTAATTGATCTTTAGTATTAATGTAAGAAATCTCGATATCTCCCTTTTGTTGGTGATCCCTTAAAAAGTGATACCGAATGGCTATGTGTTTAGTGCGGCTATGCTCAACGGGATTATCCGTCATGCGAATTGCACTCTCATTATCACATAGAAGAGGGACTTTGGTTAGTTTGTAATCGTAGTCCCTAAGGGTTTGCCTCATCCAAAGTAGTTGCGCGCAACAATGGCCTGCGGCAATGTACTCGGCTTCGGCGGTTGAAAGAGCTACAGAATTTTGCTTCTTTGAAGCCCAAGACACCAAGGATCTTCCCAAGAACTGGCAAGTCCCAGATGTGCTCTTTCTATTGATTTTACACCCCGCCCAATCGGCATCGGAATAACCAATTAAATCAAATGTGGATCCCCTAGGATACCAAAGCCCAAACTTAGGAGTATAAACTAAATATCTCAAGATTCGTTTTACGGCCGTAAGGTGAGCTTCCTTAGGGTCGACTTGGAATCTTGCACACATGCATACGGAAAGCATAATATCCGGTCGAGATGCACACAAATATAGCAAAGAGCCTATCATCGACCGGTATACCTTTTGATCCACGGACTTACCTTCCGTGTCGAGGTCGAGATGCCCATTGGTTCCCATGGGTGTCTTGATGGGTTTGGCATCCTTCATCCCAAACTTGCTTAGAATATCTTGAGTATACTTTGTTTGGCTAAGGAAGGTGCCCTCTTGGAGTTGCTTCACTTGAAATCCTAAGAAATACTTCAACTCCCCCATCATAGACATCTCGAACTTTTGTGTCATGATCCTACTAAACTCTTCACATGTAGACTCGTTAGTAGACCCAAATATAATATCATCAACATAAATTTGGCATACAAATAAGTCATTTTCAAGAGTTTTAGTGAATAAAGTAGGATCGGCCTTGCCGACTTTGAATCCATTAGTGATAAGGAAATCCCTAAGGCATTCATACCATGCTCTTGGGGCTTGCTTAAGCCCATAAAGCGCCTTAGAGAGTTTATACACATGGTTAGGATACTCACTATCTTCAAAGCCGGAAGGTTGCTCAACATAGACCTCTTCCTTGATTGGTCCATTAAGAAAGGCACTTTTCACGTCCATTTGGTAAAGCTTAAAGCCATGGTAAGTAGCATAGGCCAATAGTATACGGATTGACTCAAGCCTAGCTACGGGTGCATAGGTTTCACCGAAATCCAAACCTTCGACTTGGGAGTATCCCTTGGCCACAAGTCGGGCTTTGTTCCTTGTCACCACACCATGCTCGTCTTGCTTGTTGCGGAAGACCCATTTGGTTCCTACAACATTTTGATTAGGACGTGGAACCAAATGCCATACCTCATTCCTAGTGAAGTTGTTGAGCTCCTCTTGCATTGCCACCACCCAATCCGAATCTTGAAGTGCTTCTTCTACCCTGTGTGGCTCAATAGAGGAAACAAAAGAGTAATGCTCACAAAAATGTGCAACACGAGATCTAGTGGTTACCCCCTTATGAATGTCGCTGAGGATGGTGTCGACGGGGTGATCTCGTTGGATTGCTTGGTGGACTCTTGGGTGTGGCGGCCTTTGCTCTTCATCCTCCTTGTCTTGATCATTTGCATCTCCCCCTTGATCATTGTCGTCATCTTGAGGTGGCTCATTTGCTTGATCTACTCCTTCATCAACTTGAGCCTCATCCTCATTTTGAGTTGGTGGAGATGCTTGCGTGGAGGAGGATGGTTGATTTTGTGCATTTGGAGGCTCTTCGGATTCCTTTGGACACACATCCCCAATGGACATGTTCCTTAGTGTGATGCATGGAGCCTCTTCATCACCTATCTCATCAAGATCAACTTGCTCTACTTGAGAGCCGTTAGTCTCATCAAACACAACGTCACAAGAAACTTCAACTTGTCCAGAGGACTTGTTAAAGATTCTATATGCCCTTGTGTTTGAATCATAACCTAGTAAAAAGCCTTCTACAGTCTTAGGAGCAAACTTAGATTTTCTACCTCTTTTAACAAGTATAAAGCATTTGCTACCAAAGACTCTAAAATATGAAATATTGGGCTTTTTACCGGTTAGGAGTTTGTAGGATGTCTTCTTGAGGATTCAGTGTAGATATAACCGGTTGATGGCGTAGCAGGCGATGTTGACCGCCTCGGCCCGAAACCGATCCGAAGTCTTGTACTCATCAAGCATGGTTCTTGCCATGTCCAATAGAGTTCTATTCTTCCTCTCCACTACACCATTTTGTTGTGGCGTGTAGGGAGAAGAGAACTCATGCTTGATGCCCTCCTCCTCAAGGAAGCCTTCAATTTGAGAGTTCTTGAACTCCGTCACGTTGTCGCTTCTTATTTTCTTGATCCTTAAGCCGAACTCGTTTTGAGCTCGTCTCAAGAATCCCTTTAAGGTCTCTTGGGTATGAGATTTTTCCTGCAAAAAGAATACCCAAGTGAAGCGAGAATAATCATCCACAATAACTAGACAATACTTACTCCCGCCGATGCTTATGTAAGCTATCGGGCCGAATAGATCCATGTGTAGGAGTTCCAGTGGCCTGTCAGTCGTCATGATGTTCTTATGTGGATGGTGAGCACCAACTTGCTTTCCTGCTTGGCATGCGCTACAAATCCTGTCTTTCTCAAAATGAACATTTGTTAATCCTAAAATGTGCTCTCCCTTTAGAAGCTTGTGAAGATTCTTCATCCCAACATGGGCTAGTCGGCGGTGCCAGAGCCAACCCATGTTAGTCTTAGCAATTAAGCAAGTGTCGAGTTCAGCTCTATCAAAATCTACCAAGTATAGCTGACCCTCTAACACTCCCTTAAATGCTATTGAATCATCACTTCTTCTAAAGACAGTGACACCTACATCAGTAAATAAACAGTTGTAGCCCATTTTGCATAATTGAGATACAGAAAGCAAATTGTAATATAATGAATCTACAAGAAAAACATTGGAAATAGAATGGTCAGGAGATATAGCTATTTTACCCAATCCTTTGACCAAACCTTGATTTCCATCCCCGAATGTGATAGCTCGTTGGGGATCTTGGTTTTTCTCATAGGAGGAGAACATTTTCTTCTCCCCTGTCATGTGGTTTGTGCACCCGCTGTCGATGATCCAACTTGAGCCCCCGGATGCATAAACCTACAAAACATGTTTAGTTCTTGACTTTAGGTACCCAAATGGTTTTGGGTCCTTTGGCATTAGATACAAGAACTTTGGGTACCCAAACACAAGTCTTTGACCCCTTGTGCTTGCCCCCAACATACTTGGCAACTACCTTGCTGGATTTGTTAGTTAAAACATAAGATGCATCAAAAGTGTTGAATGAAATGTCATGATCATTTGATGCACTAGGAGTTTTCTTCTTAGGCAACTTAGCATGGGTTGGTTGCCTAGAACTAGATGTCTCACCCTTATACATAAAAGCATGATTAGGGCTAGAGTGAGACTTCCTAGAGTGAATTCTCCTAATTTTGCTCTCGGGATAACCGACAGGGTACAAAATGTAACCCTCGTTATCCTAAGGCATGGGAGCCTTGCCCTTAACAAAGTTGGACAATTTCTTAGGAGGGGCATTGAGTTTGACATTGCCTCCCTGTTGGAAGCCAATGCCATCCTTAATGCCAGGGCGTCTCCCTCTATAGAGCATGCTTCTAGCAAATTTAAAATTTTCATTTTCTAAGTCATGCTCGGCAATCTTAGCATCTAGTTTTGCTATATGATCATTTTGTTGTTTAATTAAAGCCATGTGATCATGAATAGCATTAACATCAACATCTCTACATCTAGTACAAATAGAAGTGTGCTCAACGGTAGATGTAGAGGGTTTGCAAGATTTTAATTCTACAACCTTAGCATGCAAAATATCATTTTTAGTTCTAAGGTCGGAAATAGTAGCATTGCAAACATCAAAATCCTTAGCCTTAGCAAGCAATTTTTCATTCTCAATCCTAAGGCTAGCAAGAGATATGTTTAATTCTTCAATCTTAGCAAGTAAATCGTCATTATCATTTCTAAGATTGGGAATTGAAGCATTACAAGTATTTGAATCAACCTTAGCTAATAAATTAGCATTCTCATTTCTAAGGTTGTCTATTGTCTCATGGCAAGTGCTTAGCTCACTAGATAATTTTTCATATTTCTCAACTTCTAGAGCATAAGCATTTTTAACCTTAACATGTTTTTTGTTTTCCTTGATTAGGAAGTCTTCTTGGGAGTCCAAGAGGTCATCCTTCTCATGGATGGCACTAATTAATTCATTTAACTTTTCTTTTTGTTGCATGTTTAGGTTGGCAAAAAGAGTACGTAAATTATCTTCCTCATCACTAGCATTATCATCACTAGAGGATTTATATCTAGTGGAGGATTTAGATTTAACCTTCTTCTTTTTGTTGTCTTTAGCCATGAGGCACTTGTGGCCGATGTTGGGGAAGAGGAGTCCCTTGGTGACGGCGATGTTGGCGGCGTCCTCGTCGTCGGAGGAGTCGCTAGAGCTTTCGTCGGAGTCCCACTCGCGACAAACATGGGCATCGCCGCCCTTCTTCTTGTAGTACCTCTTCTTCTCCTTTCTTCTCCCCTTCTTGTCATCGCCCCTGTCACTGTCACTAGAAATAGGACATTTTGCAATAAAGTGACCGGGCTTACCACACTTGTAGCAAACCTTTTTGGAGCGGGGCTTGTAATCTTTCCCCCTCCTTTGTTTGAGGATTTGGCGGAAGCTCTTGATGACGAGCGCCATTTCCTCATTGTCGAGCTTGGAGGCATCGATTGGTTGTCTACTTGGTGTAGACTCCTCCTTCTTCTCCTCTGTTGCCTTAAATGCAACCGGTTGAGCTTCGGACGTGGAGGGACCGTCAAGCTCGTTGATCTTCCGTGAGCCCTTGATCATAAATTCAAAGCTCACAAAATTCCCGATTACTTCCTCAGGGGTCATTAGTGTATATCTTGGGTTGCCACGAATTAATTGCACTTGAGTAGGGTTAAGGAAAATAAGTGATCTTAGAATAACCTTAACCATCTCGTGGTCATCCCATTTCTTGCTCCCGAGGTTGCGCACTTGGTTCACCAAGGTTTTGAGCCGGTTGTACATATCTTGTGGCTCCTCCCCTTGGCGAAGACGGAAGCGACCGAGCTCCCCCTCGATCGTTTCCCGCTTGGTGATCTTGGTGAGTTCATCACCCTCGTGCGCGGTTTTGAGCACGTCCCAAACTTCCTTGGCGCTCTTCAATCCTTGCACCTTGTTGTACTCCTCCCTACTTAGAGAGGCGAGGAGTATTGTTGTGGCTTGGGAGTTGAAGTGCTCGATTTGGGCCACCTCGTCCTCATCATAATCCTCATCCCCTACGGATGGTACCTGTGCTCCAAACTCAACAACATTCCATATACTTTTGTGGAGTGAGGTTAGGTGAAATTTCATTAAATCACTCCACCTAGCATAATCTTCACCGTCAGAGGTTGGCGATTTGCCTAATGGAACGGAAAGTAATGGAGTATGTCTAGAGGTACGAGAATAATGTAAGGAGATCTTACTAAACTTCTTGCGCTCATGGCGCTTAGAAGTTATGGAGGGCGCGTCGGAGCTGGAGGTAGATGGTGATGAAGTGTCGGTCTCGTAGTAGACCACCTTCCTCATCTTCTTTATTTTGTCGCCACTCCGATGCGACTTGTGAGAAGAAGTCTTCTTCTCCTTCTTCTTTTCCTTCCTCTTCTCCTTGTTGCGGGACTCTTCCGATGAAGCCTTCCCGTGGCTTGTAGTGGGCTTGTCGCCGGTCTCCATCTCCTTCTTGGCGAGTTCTCCCGACATCACTTCGAGCGGTTGGGCTCTAATGAAGCACCGGGCTCTGATACCAATTGAAAGTCGCCTAGAGGGGGGGCGGGGTGAATAGGGCGAAACTGAAATTCTCAAAAATAATCACAACTACAAGCCGGGTTAGCGTTAGAAATATAATTGAGTCCGCGAGAGAGGGTGCAAAACAAATCGCAAGCGAATAAGGAGTGAGACACGTGGATTTGTTTTACCGAGGTTCGGTTATCGCAAACCTACTCCCCGTTGAGGTGGTCACAAAGACCGGGTCTCTTTCAACCCTTTCCCTCTCTCAAACGGTCCCTCGGACCGAGTGAGCTTTTCTTCTCAATCACTTGGAACACAAAGTTCCCACAAGGACCACCACAAGATTGGTGTCTCTTGCCTCAATTACAAGTGAGTTTGATCGCAATGAAGAATCAAAGAAAGAAGAAAGCAATCCAAGCGCAAGAGCTCGAAAGAACACAAGCAAATCTCTTTCACTAATCACTAGGGCGTTGTGTGGGGTTTGGAGAGGATTTGATCACTTGGGTGTGTCTAGAATTGAATGCTAGAGCTCTTGTAAGTAGTTGAAGTGGGAAAACTTGGATGACTTGAATGTGGGGTGGTTGGGGGTATTTATAGCCCCAACCACCAAACTAGCCGTTTGGTGGGGCTGTCTGTCGCATGGTGCACCGGACAGTCCGGTGCACACCGGACATGTCCGGTGCGCCAGCCACGTCACCAGGCCGTTGGGATTCGACCGTTGCAGCTTCTGACTCCTGGGCCCGCCTGGCTGTCCGGTGCACACCGGACACGTACTGTAGATTGTCCGGTGCACCGTCGCGCGCGTGCCTGCCTTCTACGCGCTTCTGGCGCGCATTAAATGCGCCTGCAGGTGACCGTTGGTGCGAAGTAGCCGTTGCTCTGCTGGTTCACCGGACAGTCCGGTGTACACCAGACAGTCCGGTGAATTATAGCGGAGCAATTTCCCGAGGCTGGCGAGTTCCAGAGCCGCTCTTCCTTGGGGCACCGGACACTGTCCGGTGTACACCGGACAGTCCGGTGAATTATAGCGGAGCGCCTCTGGATTTTCCCGAAGGTGAGGAGTTTAGCGTGAAGTCCCCTGGTGCACCGGACACTGTCTGGTGGCACACCGGACAGTCCGGTGCGCCAGACCAGGGCACACTTCGATTATCCCTTTGCTCTTTTGTTGAACCCAATACTTGGTCTTTTTATTGGCTAAGTGTGAACCTTTGTTACCTGTATAACTTGTACACTAGAGCAAACTAGTTAGTCCAATTATTTGTGTTGGGCAATTCAACCACCAAAATTATTTAGGAACTAGGTGTAAGCCTAATTCCCTTTCACATACGACCTCGGCACGATAGCTCACAGCATCGCATACAGCAACTCGAGGTTAGTGCTTCTGTAACTCGTCCTTTCTTGAGTTATATACCTTCTCTTTGAGTTACTATAACATTGGCTTGTAATATTACAGACCCAACTAGAAGAAGAGAGGAGGGAACGTCAAGAGATGGAGGCGAGGATAATGGCGGAGCGGGCGGCGGCTGATCAGAGGATGGCGGAGATGTTCCAGTACATGCAGAGCCTTGGCGCCGCACAGGGCATCGCTCCGCCACCTCCATTGTTCCCTCCAGTTGACCCTGCTCTCTTCCACACTCCTGTGAGTATCAAAATTGTAGTTAGATGTTTGTAATGCATCTGGTATAACACATGCAATCTCTTCTCTAAGCAGGGCCAATCTGGGGCGGCATCCAACAACACTCTGGAAGGGTTCAGCCCAACGCAGCCCCGGTCAAACCGCCCACCTCCATGAGTGTTGTGTTTTCATTGTTTTAGACTTCAGAACTTATGTATAATACTTATGTCTGTGTTTGATACTTATGTGAGAGCTTGCGACGATTGAGACTTATGTTTGTGTTTGATACTTGTGTTGAACACTTATGTTTGTGATGGATATTTATGTTTGTGGTGACAGTTTTATGTTTGTGTTGGCTATTTATGTCTGTGATGATATATGTGATGTATATATGTGATATATATGTGATATCTTCTGTTTGTGTGGATGGAATACAAAAAACAAATAAAAAAGGTATATACTGGTCACTTTGCCGAGTGTAACACTCGGCAAAGAGGCGCTTTGCCGAGTGTCAGGGTCATAACACTCGAAAGAGAGCCAAAACCTGGGCACCGGTTTAGGTACTTTGCCGAGTGTTATGTCGCTGGCACTCGGCAAAGAGGCAGGCTTTGTCGAGTGCCGCGCAGAGCACTCGGCAAAGAGCCTGACATGGGGACCCTCCCTGGCGGGTTCTTTGTCGAGTGTCCCAGGTGGCACTCGGCAAAGGTGACGCCTTTGCCGAGTGTCATGTTTGACACTCGGCAAAGAAGCCATCTCCGTTACCTCGTCGCCGTAACGGCCACTTTTCTTTGCCGAGTGCTCCTTGGCACTCGGCAAACCTTTGCCGAGTGCCCGAGAAAAAGTACTCGGCAAAGAAGGCTTTGCCGATGTACTGTTTGCCGAGCCTTCTTTGCCGAGTGTCACACTCGGCAAAGCCTTTGCCGAGTGTTTTTAAGGCTTTGCCGAGTGTTTCGGGCACTCGGCAAAGGGCCCGTTTCCGGTAGTGGCTGACCAAGACCCTGAACCGACGCTAAGATCCGAAGTCAAATGTAGCTGGCACAAATCTGAGTCCTGTCCTGCTGACGCCGGCAGCTGCCTCTCCCAATCATTGAATACGTGAGAAACACCAACCATTACTACAAAACTCTAACAAAAAACGAAACAATTTTTAGTTTTTTATAGATGGCAACGACTAATATGTAATCGCCCATTATGTATAATCGTATAAGTAGGTCTCTTGATCCGTTAAATATAGATCAAACTATATGCTATATTTAGCATTTAAATCTTCCACCACCATCTCGTGTAGCTTTATAAAGGTGCTCCTAACAAACCACGATTGCACATACGGTTTGATCTATATCAGGGGCGGATCCACCATGTGGCAAAGTGGGCCATAACCCCACCTCAATTTTTAGACTTTTTCCTTTTGTATATACAATAAAATTAAAAATATTAGGTATATGAGACCAAATTAGATAAATATCAGGTCTACCACATAATACCATCAAATAACCCATAAGGTCTAGCCCATCATCCTAGGCCACGATCTATGTCGACTAAAACACAGAATGAGAAAGGCATCAAGCGCACGTCCGTAGCATCTAACCCCCCTGCTTAGCGTGTCCTAGTATTGTGCCCAATGTCCAACTGCCATCCAACAGTCAGCTCATCATCGTTGGCCTACCGCTCAGCCGCCCACCCAACCGTCATTGTCAGCCGTCAGGACATCGTCGCTAGCCTGCGGCTCGCCTGCCATCGCTGCCAGCCCATCGTCTAGCCGATAGCCCATCATGGCTGGCCCGCCTCCACTCGACCATTGTCCCGCACTAGAGTGCAAGCTGCCACAACACCATAAGATTGATGGTTTAATGGTGTTTTCGATGTTTTTCTATATAGTTTTGTTCTTTTACTTACATTGATGCTTACTTTCATGTTATCAATTGGAGTTTCTATCAATGATTTGGCGTTGCTAAAAGGATTTTCGATATCCACATTATTTTGTAATAGTCATGATATTACAACTTAACTTTTATGTTGTTGACGCCTTTTTCGGGCGCCAATCACTCAATACGAGCCAGCGGCGCTGCTCTCTGCACAGGGGTGGACGGTCCGCGGCCTGGTGCGAGGCTAGGGTTTCCTGCCTGACGGCCGGACGGTCCGCGCCCTAGGGCTGGGCGGTCCGCGTGTGCGCAGGGGCGGTGGAAGATCGCCGACGGCGCCTGGATCTCGCTCCCGGGAGGGACCCCATCGGGGAGGAGAGATCCTAGGTGATGTCTAGGCTCGGGCAGACCGACCTAGACTCCTCTAATCGACGTAGAGTCGAAGAGAAGCGGAGAATTTGGGGATTAAGAGGCTAAACTAGAACTAGACTAGAACTACTCCTAATTGTACAGGAAATAAATGTGAAATAGAAGTGTTATTGATTTGATTGATGATTACAAATCGGCCATATACCTCTCTATTTATAGAGGAGGGGGGTTGGACCCTTTGCAAACTAATTTTCGAGCTAATTCCGCGAATCTAGCTAACAACCGTAGCACACAACTCGGAACCCTAAACTGCTCTGCGCACGCGCGGACCGTTCGGCCCACAGGCGCGGACCGTCCGCCGCTCAAACCGGTGCCCAACATATGCCCCCTGCCTTTTGGTGGAGCTGAGCAAACCAAAAGCAACTAACTCGATGTGATTACATCGGTTCTCTTAGGCATCTTGCCACATACTAGGGTGGTATTGTTTGAAGAAACGCCCATTCAAAGCCTTGGGTAAATCCTTGCCTTGTAATGTTTGTAGTAAATAGGTGTTACCAGACATTACCTGTTTTACTTTATAAGGACCCTCCCAGCTTGGCGACCATTTCCCAAACTTTCGGTCTTTATTCCTTAGAGTCAGGATAGTCTTCCACACCAGGTCCCCTACTTGAAATGACTTTGCTTTGACCTTTTTGTTGTAGGCCCTAGCTACCATGATCTTGTCCTTTTCTATTGCTCCCAAAGCTATCACCCTCTTGTCGGTCACCTCATCAATATTATCCATCATTGAATTATAATAATCAATGACGGTTAGATCATTTTGTCTGGCGAACCTGACATCATTCAAACTTATTTCCACAGGCAACACTGCTTCCTGCCCATAGACCAGCTCAAAAGGAGATACTTTAGTAGCACTATGTTTAGATATTCTGTGAGCCCATAAAGCTTCAGACAAAATCTTATGCCAATGCTTAGGATTATCAGATATCTTCTTTTTTATCAAGTTAATCAATGTCCTATTACTAGACTCGGCATATCCATTGGCCTGAGCATAATATAGAGATGAATTAAGCAACTTAATTCTATATAATTCAGTAAATTCACGTACCTCTTTTGACATAAAAGAAGTTCCTTAATCTGTAGTTAAAGTCTGGGGAATGCCGAATCTATGAATGATATGCTCAATTATGAATTCAATTACCTCCTTATGTATCATGTTCTTCAGAGCAACGACTTCAGTCCATTTGGTAAAGTAATCAGTGGCAACTAACACGAACTGATGCCCCTTTGATGATGAAGGATAAATTTCTCCTATAAAGTCTAATCCCCATCCTCTGAAAGGCCAAAGCTTGATGATAGGATGTAATTCGGCTGCAGGGACCAACTGTAGGTCGCCGAATTTTTGACACACTTGGCATCCTTTGTAGTACTTGAAACAATCAGCTATCATGTTATAAAAACCAGACCTTCGCAACAAACACTTCATCTTTGGAGCCGATTGATGGGTACCACAAATTCCTTCATGTACTTCGGCCATGGCTAATATAGAATCATCTGGGCCCAAGCACTTAAGCAGGACACCGTTGACTGTTCGGCGGTAGAGTTTATCACTCATTAAAACATACTTGAAAGTTGTACGCCGAATGTTCTTATCTGTCCTGATATTGGGATTTCGTAAATAATTAGTTATGGGCGTCCTCCAATCACTTGCATCGGATTTATTATCAGCTGAATCAATTAGGAGAACTTTCCTAGTAACTCCGGACAGTCCAGAGTCTCTACTCGGATGGTCCGCGACCTGGGGAATTGGTCCTGCACCGGTTATCAGATTTTCAGTGTTGTGAAATCTCCCTTGCTTTATTCGATAACCTGATGCATCTTGTGCCAAATTGTTAGCTCTATGATTCTCAACTCTAGAGATATGCCGAATACTGAATTCGTCAAAAGAATGAATTATGCCCCAACATTTTTCAAGGTAACTATTTAGAGTACCATCAAAACATTGATATTCTTCTAACACCTGTTGGACGACCAGCTGAGAATCACCAAATGCCTTCACATATTTTACTCCCATACAATTTAAAAGTTCCAAGCCGAACAAAAGGGCCTCATATTCGGCTTGATTGTTAGTGCAATAAGTTTTCAATCGGCTAGAGAAGTCGAAGGAGACATCACTTGGTGAAACAAGTACTATGCCAATTCCTTGCCCTTCACTGCAAACCGATCCATCAAAATATAAAGTCCAAGGAGTAATAGTGAGGTATGACATGTCTAGTTTATGAGTATCATTAATTCGATGTTCTACAATAAAATCCGCTACGACCTGGCCTCTAATAGATTTCAATGGTTCATAGGCCAAGTCATATTATATGAGTGCATAAGCCCACTTACCAATTCTACCACTCTTAATTGGGTTATGTAACATGTACTTGATCACATCGGCTTGACCAGAAACAGTGCAATGACTAGACAGTAAATAACATCTACACTTGGTGCATGCATAAAACAAGCATAAGCATAACTTCTCAATAAAAGTGTACCTCGTTTCAGCATCCACCAACCTCCGACTTAGATATGTCACCACATGCTCCTTTCCTTCAGTTTCTTGTGTTAGAACAGCCCCAATGACCTTAACTTCAGCTGCAATGTATAATCAGAATGCTATTCCTGCTCGTGGTGCTTTTAATACGGGAGCCGAAGATAAGTATTTTTTAATGAGATCAAATGCTTCCTGCTGCTCTGCCCCCCAAGCGAATTTGGCATCATTCTTAAGCCGAATGATAGGGGTGAAGGCATCAATCTTCCCGACTAGGTTAGAAATAAACCTTCGTAAATAATTCACCTTGCCGAGAAACTTCTGCACTTCGACCTTACAGGTCGGAGGTCCCACATTCCGAATAGACTTGATTCGGTCAGGGTCTATCTCTATACCATGTTCATGGATGACAAATCCTAAAAACTTACCAGCCGACACTCCAAAAGCACATTTACGTGGGTTCATTTTCAAACCATATCGACACATTTTATCAAAGGCTTTGCGCAAATTAGCTACATGAGAACTAAACTCAGCCGATTTGACTACAATATCATCAATGTAGACTTCCACAGTGTTTCCCAACAACTCATGGAAGATCAAATTCATAGCCCTCTGATAAGTAACACCAGCATTTTTCAGACCAAATATCATGACAACCCATTCAAATAAACCAATGAAGCCTGGACATATAAAGGCTGTTTTAGACGCATCTTCTTCGGCCATGAAAATCTGATTATATCCGGCATTACCATCAAGAAAGCTAATATATATATATTCCCTGATGCATTATCGATTAATGTGTCGGCTATGGGCATGAGATACTCATCTTTAGGAGTTTCTCTATTTAAATTGCGAAAATCAATGCATACTCTAAGCTTATCTGACTCCTTCTTCTCCACCGGCACAATATTGGAGACCCATTTTGCGTATCTGCAAGGTCTAATAAAATCAGCTTCTACAAGCCGATGGATTTTGTCCTTGATTCGTGGGAGAAGATCTGGACGAAATGTTCTAGTTCTCTGATTGAAAGGTCTAAAACCGGACTTAATGGGCAGCCGATGCTCTACGATCGCTCGACTTAATCCCGGCATCTCAGTGTAATTCCAAGCAAAGCAATCCGAATATTCTTTCAATAGACTGATCATTTCATTTCTAGGATCGGTCTCTAGAGTCTTGTTTACAAAAGTCGGCCTTGGAGTTTTACCATCTCCTATGTCAATCTCCTCCAAAGGATCGGTCGATGTAAACCCCTGTCCTAGTTTATCAAGATCACTGGTTCCCCTATCATGTCTCCAACAGAGGAATCAGATGATCTTTGTGTGATGGCAGATTCTCCGGTCTCGGGGGCCGGATTATCCGTAATACTGTCTTTACGCTGTGATAGATGTTCGGTCTTAAAGTACGAACTGTTTTGTGAAAGACCAGACCATCCGGCCTTAGAAGCCAAACTGTCCATGACCAAGGACTCATGAATTTTGTGTGTACTCATCATTTAAACTTTATTTAGGATTTATCCGATTCTCCATCGGCTCTAGCATTACAGGAATGAAACCCTTCTTATCTATACTTATGAACTGATAATCAGAAAAATCTACTCCTGTGAGACATGTAGCAGTCTCATAAGTCCAGAGTACAGGGGCATCGGCCACAGCGATACATGCCGATACATCAGCATGTACTTGTTCTATATCATCGCCTACCCATTGTATTAACATTTGATGTAATGTAGAAGGTATACATTGGTTGACATGAATCCAATCTCTGCCTAGGATTAGACTATAATTTCCTTCTACATCAGCGACGAAGAATGCAGCAGCAAGGGTCTTAGTCCTAATGGTTAATTCAACGGACGTGACTCCCCTAGCTTTGATCGAACTATCAGTTCCAACACCGCTGAGGGTCATGTTGGTCTTGACAAGTTCGTCATCTTATTTACCTAATTTTCTATACAATGAATACGACATTAGATTTACAGTCACCCCTCCATCTACCAACATTTTAGCAATCAGTATTCCATCAATGTGACCGCGCACGAAGAGCGGTTTTAAATAATTTACCAATTCCTTTGGTTTAGTGAAGGCAGCTTCTTTAGGACCAAAATCAAACTGGGCAACAACAGGTTCATCGTCGCCAACAATAGTACAATCGGCGTAAAATGTAATAACATTTACATCCATACCTGGGCGCTCTGGAGAAGATTCATAGTCGACCAGGTCTTCTCCCAGTAGGTCGTTCTCCTCCATTGGTGTTGGCACATCATCGGAGGCGTCCTGGTGTGGTGCGGACGGTCCAGACTCAGGGGTCGAACGGTCCGCGCCTGGTGCAGATTGTCCGGCCTTGTTAGCCAGGCTGTCTGCCATACCCGCAGGGTGCTGCATAAGTGTTGTTTTATTTTCTATTTTTGTGGCCGTTTGCTTTTCCTCAATGGCCTTTGGTCTCCATTTCTTTTGCGGTGGTGGGTACTGTGGATGTGTGTCATTGAATATCTTTTCCGCCTCCTTTTCCTGACTCTCTTTTGCTCTTAGGCGCTGTAATTTTCGCTTTTGGGACCATGTCAATCCCGCTGGGCACCATCGAGGCATGGAGTATTTTGGATAGGCTATTTTGAAGGCAGTCGTATCTTCTGTTTTGTTCGTGTTGGCCGATTCACTAAAAATCATCGGCCCTTCGCTTTCTTTCTGTATGACGACATCCGTTGTACCTATTTTGATGATGTCTTTTTTGTCGTTCTTTCAATTGCTGCAGGCATATGCCCCCCTGCCGGATTGGTCAGCCTTTGAGGCCGAGTAGTCCGGCAATCTTGTTGGGCTTGTGTCTGGTGACCGGATTGAGCGGCGCCCAATCGGTCTTGTACTGGTGGTGCTAACTTGTCGAATATAGATGTTTGGGGTGCCCCCCAAGCGGGGTACTGTGATCCCAAGTGGATATGGTGCCATGCCCCACATTTGATTTGGGACATATGGTGGAGGTATGTATGTGTATGGATATGGCATAGGTGGATATGGGAGTGGAGGTGTCCATGTAGGTATGTTAGGTCTTAATTGGACAGTATGACCTTCCATTTTTTTCCGATTGGTGGGGTGTTCCAATCGGTCTTACCTGATATTGCTCACGAATGGGCGAGCGAGGTCGCTTTCTGGCCGGTCACTGGGGCTGGCCTTCTTTTTCACATATTTGGACAATAATTGATCGAAAGTCAGGCCAGATTTGACCAGTCGACCAACTGCTTTAAATGTATTTGTTTTCCACGTACCTATCTATGGTCGTCATGGTTTGAAGGTACGTGGTCGTTGTTGGTCTTGAGTATGATCAGACCGTCCGCTGGAATTCTCTGGACCGTCCGGTGTGGTCCCGGACCGTCTGCGCCTGTGCGTTGGACCGTCCGAGATGCGCAGCACGGGCTCCTGCTCCTTGGTCTGCGCTTGCCCCCCAGCGCTGGAGGTCATGAAGGTCACCTTAAGAGTCTCCCCTCCATCGGGAGTCTTCTCGGCCTCTCTTACGTTGCCGATGATTATCTCTTTGTCTTTGCCCTTATCGGTTGTGTTTGGACGAACCAGGATCCTCTTGCCCTCAAAATCGATCATGTTCATTGGAAAGGGCTCTGGTGTCCACCTGCATTTCCTAAAATTTCAATCGTCCTTCGTTAATGGTCGATTGAATCTGTCGACGGGATACATTTGAAAGTGCAGTCATCCCTTTTGTGAGTTTTGGTGATTTGGATAACAACACATTTAAAAGTCTAACAAGTTTGCTAAGTGTTGAACAGGAAATTCAGTATGATGAACATACTTGAATAGTGTATAATGATCAGTGAACAAGGTTCAACACAAGGTCAAATAACCAGTGAGACAATGCAAATGGATATAATATGGTCTCTATATTGGTTTGAATATATGGACAACTCCTGAGAAATCACTATGCATAAATATGATCATAATAGAGGTTGAAGTGATTAAGAGGATTGGTCAAGCCAAAGTGAATAAGATATGAGGAATCGTGAATTGGCTTGACCATATTACTATTAGTCCATATATGAATATATGAGAATCAAACTAGAGCTTGATTAATCTTAGCAGTCATATCTAGATGACATTCAAGCAAGGTTCACAATATTGAAGAAATGATTCTCTCAATGGATGCTCAATAGGATGTGACTCAAGAATGGCTTGATAGGGTGAAGATAGCAAGGAAAGGGCTTCGAGGAACTAGGCGAAGGTGAAGGCCAAGCGACGGCTTGTAGACCGAGGTACCATGGCTAAGGTGAAGAAGAGAGTACTTGCACTAAGTCGATGAACTAATCAGTTATAAAGAGTTACAACATGTTGATGCATCAGTAAGGTGACTTGAAGCCATGATTTGAACTCATATATGGTGAAATGGCACAAGTCATAGGCTCGATTTGTGTTTGCTTCAAAAGGTGAGACAAAGATGTTTGTGATCCTTATGAAGCAACACCGTGGAGAAATCACACTTGAGACACCAATGACTCAAGGAGTTTACTTAATTATATTTTATTTAACTTGAGTATAGGAATCATCGTACTATCAAGGGGGATCCATAAAGAAGATCGGTGTTGGTACTAAAGCTCAAAATCCTTGATCTAAAACTTCCATTTTACCCTTGTTAATCCTTAGTGAAAGTATGTAGTACAACCTTTTTAAGTCTATCTTGGCCAAAATTGCTCTCTGGAAAATACTGGTTCAGCCGGACACTCAACCGGACACTCAACCGGTTTTGTCTGGTGGAAACAGGTTCAACCGGTTTTAAAACAGGTTCAACCAGTTTTTGCACTGTTCACTTTTTCCTGCCAGTCTGCTATGTCAGCCCTTTTTGAAAACCGGTTCAACCGGTTTTGGGACCGGTTCAACCGGTTTTTGAGCAGAAAAGTCAAAAATGGCTAGTTTTGGAACCCCACCTATATATACTCACTCCTACCTCTCTCCCCGATAGAAGAGCACGCACAAAACTCCATTTCTAATCTGAGAAACACCTCCCACTCTCTCTCACACACCTCTTGCCTCTCCCATTTCAAATCTTTGGAGAGAAATCTTTGAGTGAGATTGAAGAGCTGCGATTTTGGTGCTTCATCTCTAAATCCTTCTTGCTCTTCTTGATTCGAGCTTTGGTATTACATCGAGTTCTTTGTGGATTCATTACTCTTGGAGCTTCTAGCTCCTAGACGACTAGGTGTCTCTTGTGAGTCTCCAAATCTTGTGGAAGACCACAAGAAAGTTTGTATTACCCGCTCATTTGAGCAAAGATTATTGTGTGGGCTTGACCTTTGTGGTCGACAAAGGGAGGATTAGGGTTGAAAGAGACCCGGCTCTTTGTGGGCGCCTCAACGAGGAAGTAGGGCACCTTGGTGGTGTGACCGAACCTCGGGATAAATGTTGTGCCTCTTGTGTTCTTGCTCATTGTGTTTGTTTGTGTTCTTCGTTCTCTCACCATTGTGTGGAATATTTGTTTATATTTTTTGGTGCGTGGATTTTGAGAATTTCCCTTCTCAGATCTACTACTTTGAACCCTGTGGATCAACTAGAACATCTCATTTCCAAAGTTAACTGGGTGAATTTTGAGATCAATTTAGTTTATATCTCATTCTTTAGTTGAGCTCGTGCAAACCAGTTGAACCGGTTTTGACACCGGTTGAACCGGTTTTACCCAGTTCGTTTCTAGTTTTTGTTGAAAAAGTTTCCACTTGCCTATTCACCCCCCTCTAGGCAACTTTAAACATTACAATCATTAGTGGCATGAGAAAATGAGTTATGCCACTTGCAGTATGCACGACGTTTCAGCTCGTCGGTAGATAGAACAGTGTGATTTATTTTAATGTTGCCATTTTTGAGTAACTCATCAAATATTTTATCACATTTACCAACATTAAATGTAAACTTAACCTCCTCTTGCCGTTTCTTTTGAACCGGCTGCAAGGAGGAACAAGCCGAAGATTTGACCTGCTTTGACCAAACCATTTTAGCAGCATATATTTCTGTTGATTCATCGTCCGAGCTACTTTGGTCGCACTCTACTATGTGGACATTGTGACGAATGGTTTTGGCAGTCTCTTTGCTTCGACTTTCACAGGCCAAAGCTCTCTGGTGTAATTGTGCTAGCGTGAAAAATTGGATGCCTTCTAATCTTTCTTTTAAATAATATCACAGTCTATTAAAGGCTAATCCTGCTAGCTATTTTTCTGCTAAGTGTATTTGGAAGCATCGGTTTCTTATATCCTGGAACCTCCGGATGTATTCATTAACCGATGCATCCTTCCCCTGTCGCATGGCCACTAGGTCTACCAAATCTAACTCATAGTCACCAGAGAGAAAATGGTCATGGAATTTTTGTTCTAACTCCCCCCCATGACGAAATAGAATTAGGAGGTAAAGTGGTGTACCATGCAAACGCAGTTCCTGTTAAAGACAATGAAAATAAACGCATGTGAAATGCTTCCGTGTCGGCCAATTCTCCTAATTGTGCTAAGAACTGGCCTATGTGTTCGCGCGTATTTTTTCCTTGGTCACCCGAAAATTTTGCGAATTCGGGTATCCTGGTTCTCTGGGGGTATGAGTGGTGATCAAATCGGCTGTCATAAGGTTTCCGATATGATTGCCCCCCAGGTACCATGCTTACTTCGAGCTTATCTCGGGGCTCCGGCTATTTCCTCCCTCACTATATCGATGACAGCCAGTGTGAGACCACCGACTCTCTGGTTAAACATAGATGGGGTTGTCTGATATTAGCGTGTTGTCTTCCCCCATTGGTTTGAGCTATGTGGTGCATTGCCATTTACCCTATATGACTCATAGGATTGATCGTTCCTTTCCGGCCTTCTAGGCGGGGCCGGAAAGCTTTCCTGGGCTCAGGATTTTGTATTAATGGGCTGATGCATCGCATAGTGTGATGGGAAGTGTTGCTAGGATGGGTGAGGATTTAGGTAACAATCCTCCTCAAAAAAGTCATGCGCGGACTGTCCAGACATGTGCCCGGACCGTTCGTGATTATATGCGGACCGTCCGTCGTTGTATGCGGACCGTTAGACTGGGTAGTTTAGATTATGTGCCATATGTGGTGGCTCAGGTGCATGTCTAGGTAACTCATTAAAAATGGGCCCGACTGTTGCTGGCCCGGCGGTCCGCGCTCACGTGCGGACGGTCCGGGCATGTGCAGATCGGCTGATTTACTGCCGATTTGCGGTTGCTCAGGGTATGTGTCCATCGACATCCCATAAAGGGGTTGTGACTGGTCGTGACAACCTATAGCCGATGTATTACACGTGTTACCCCCTAATTCAACCTCGTGCGATGGAAAATTTGCAATACTAGATTTATCAAATGCACGTACTAGTCTCCTATACTCGTTTTGCATACCCCTATGATATTCTGCATTTGTTCTCGTTGTTCATCTACATAATTCTTAAGAGATTGTAGCTCGTTTGTATTACTTACATTGGGGATATCTGGTGTGGGTCGGAGCGAAGCCAGATCCGTCGCCCGTTGTCGGACGACTTTATTGTTCATGTCCACCTTGAAGTTGGCCAGGAACTTTGCTCTTGCCTCTTGAATCCGTTGTTCCTTATGCTCCTCGAACTTGAGCTGTTCGTCAGCTGGCAAGGTTTCCCAAGTCGGCTCTATAATGTTGCTGGAGGAGACTTCAGAACTATCCCTTAGCTTGAACCGGCCATTGAGGGCCGATTTGATGGGTCTAGATGTGTTTCCCCAGCGGAGTCGCTAAAAGTATGTTGACGCCTTTTTCGGGCGCCAATCACTCAATACGAACCAGCGGCGCTGCTCTCTGCACAGGGTCGGACGGTCGCGGCCTGGTGCGAGGCTAGGGTTTCCTGCCTGACGGTCGGACGGTCCGCGCCCTGGGGCCGGACGGTCCGCGCCCTAGGGCCGGACGGTCCGCGCCCTGGGGCCGGACGGTCCGCGCGTGCGCAGGGGCGGCGGAAGATCGCCGGCGGCGCCTGGATCTCGCTCCCGGGAGGGACCCCGTCGGGGAGGAGAGATTCTAGGTGTTGTCTAGGCTCGGGCAGACCGACCTAGACTCCTCTAATCGACGTAGAGTCGAAGAGAAGCGGAGAATTTGGGGGATTGAGAGGCTAAACTAGAACTAGACTAGAATTACTCCTAATTGTACAAGAAATAAATGCGAAATCTATGTGTTATTGATTCGATTGATGATTACAAATCGGCCGTATACCTCTTTATTTATAGAGGAGGGGGGCTGGACCCTTTACAAACTAATTTCCGAGCTAATTCCGTAAATCTAGCTAACAACCGTAGCACAAAACTCGGAACCCTAAACTGCTCTGCGTACGCGCGGACCGTACAGCCCACAGGCGCGGACCGCGGACCGTCCAAGCTCAGAGCCGGACCGTCCGCCGCTCAAACTGGTGGCCAACATATGCTATTATCAAGAAACCAATTATAGTTTAGCATTTTTTTGTGATTTCTCCATTATGGATTGACCCTACCTGAACTTTCGTCCTGCGTTCGTCACTGATGACCAAGAAAACTGTTTACACGCTATTAGATTACTTACATATTAGTCATTGACTTTATAGATATAAATAACACAATGACGACACGAGACACGGCGACCCAACGTCACCGAACGCACAAGTGTCGCCGGCGACCGAGCCCGCGGCCTGGTCCAGTACAGTACTCCAGTAGTCCAGTCCACCACCTCTCCCGCGCCACGCCGCGCCGCCGACCCCGTCCGCGTCCCGCGGGTTCGGCATCTCGGCCCCACCTCCACAACCCGATCCCCCAGTCCTCAGCTCGCGCACCTCCGCACCGCGCCGCGCACGCGCTTGCGCCTTTGGCTTCTTGCTCCAGCGACCCCGCCGTCCCCGTCGGGCACCAACCCAACCCAACGCTCTCCTCCTCGCTTCCCTTCCTTTCCCTCTGCCCACCAATTGATAGCTCACCTCACCTCACCTCACCTCCGCACCCGCTGTTTCGTGCACCGCACTTCACACCCCACCAACCTTCTCCCCCCCTGAAAAACTATCTACCCCACCCCAAACCACCCCCTACCCGCCGACGAGCGCGATCGATTGATTCGTTTCGCGCCGGGCAGCGGCGGAGGGAGCCCACCAGATCCGGCTACCGCCGCGGCTACGATGAAGTCGCTGCTGCCGCGGAGCGAGCTGCGGCGCTCGTCGGCGGCGGCCGTGCGGTCGTCGGCCGGCGGCGCCGCGGGGGGAGACGGTGCTGTGGCCGACGGCGGCGGGGCTGGGCCGCGAGCGCCTGCCTCCTCCACCTTCTGGTTCCTGCTGCACGCGCTCTGCTGCCTCATCTCGCTCTTCCTCGGCTTCCGCTTCTCGCGGCTCCTCTTCTTCATGCTCTTCTCCACCACCGCGCTCTACCACTCCACATCCTCCTCCTCCTCGGCCGCGGTCCTGCGCGCCACCACCACGACGACCACAACCACCACCACCACCACCACGACCACCAACACCTTCACGCTCTCCTTCGCGGCCGCCAACACTCCCCCCTCCGGCCCGGCTAACCGCACGGCGCTGGAGGCGGCCGCGGAGGCCGACAAGGCGGCGTCGGCGGCGTCTGGGAACCCGCAGAGCCACGTCGTGGTCGGGAGGCACGGGATTCGGATCCGGCCGTGGCCGCACCCGGACCCCGTCGAGGTGATGCGGGCGCACCGGATCATGGAGCGCGTGCAGGAGGAGCAGCGCCGCTGGTACGGCGTCAAGGAGCCGAGGCAGGTGCTCGCCGTCACCCCGACCTACTCCCGCGCGTTCCAGGCGCTCCACCTCACCGGCCTCCTCCACTCGCTCCGCAACGTGCCGTACCCGCTCACCTGGATCGTCGTCGAGGCAGGCGGCACCACCAACGCCACCGCGTCAATGCTTGCGCGCTCTGGCCTCACTGTCGTCCACATCCCCTTCCCTGACCGCATGCCCACCGAGTGGGCCGACCGCCACGCTACTGAGAACCGGATGCGCCTCCACGCCCTACGGTATGTATGGTTTCCTAGTTCCTACTACTTCCTCAGCTAGCTTCTACTAGTATAGTAGTATCTAATGGAAAGAAGGTGGCTGATGAGATGAAGGACCGTTTTCCTTGAACAGCGTGATCCGTGAGAGGAAGATGGATGGTGTAGTTGTTTTCGCGGACGACAGCAATGTTCATAGCATGGAGCTGTTCGATGAGGTGCAGAAGGTCCAGTGGATGGGTGCTGTGTCCATTGGCATCCTTGCGCATACTGGAACGGCAGACCAACTTCGGCTCAGCGAGGAGGACAAACAGAATATGCCTCTCCCAGTCCAGGGCCCTGCTTGCAACTCCTCAGGACATCTGGCTGGATGGCACACGTTCAACTCATTGCCCTTCTCTGGGAAGACCGCCACCGTGGTTGGTGAGGCGGCCCCTGTTCTTCCCAGGGGTTTGGAGTGGGCTGGCTTTGTGTTGAACTCGAGAATGCTGTGGAAGGAGGCTGAAGGCAAGCCCGACTGGGTGAAGGATCTTGATGCTGTTGGCGAGAATGGAGAGGAGATTGAGAATCCACTTACTCTGTTGAATGATCCATCCTCTGTTGAGCCACTGGGGAACTGTGGGAAGAAGGTCCTACTGTGGTGGCTTCGTGTTGAAGCACGGGCAGATAGCAAGTTTCCTCAAGGGTGAGTATTTTTTACATCCCATTATTTGAGATTTTTATTACCCAGCTATGCTATTGGGAACATTACAATAGCATCCAAGATTCAAACATCTTGTTTCATGGAAACCGCCCTTTTAACTTTGTTAAGTTAGTTTCGTGGGCCCAAAATCTCCAATGAATATTTGTGGCAACTGGGATATAAACCAACTGTCTAATAGCTACCCAACAACTGAAACTATGTCCGTGTTTGGCTGAGCTCCATCTTCAAGATCCGTGCGGACCATGCCAGGTTTGGATATTGTATGCAATAGTAGATTTCCTTAAATAACTAGTTTTAGTCTTTAAATAAAATGAAACGCCCCAACACTCCCGGTGTACACTAAATCTTAGCTGCACACGTTCCTGCTAAACATGCCATTTGTTACGTTTGAATCTTATATAGAATGTGATTGAATGATTGACTCAGATAAGTATGTCAACAACAACTGTTTTACAGTAGTCCCTTAATTCGTCAGGTAAAATAGTTTTTGTTGCGCTTCACTAAGCCAGTCTGGTCTGGTCTGGTCATAGAGTTTCCATACTTGTCTAGGATGTGATAATACCGGCAAACACTGTGATTGAAAACTCTATAATGTACTTCTTATTAAACTCCAATTGTAAATATAGGTTTATCTAGGAAGCGCTTCTTATATAAGCTGCACACATAGAGTAAAAGGACTGTGATTGAAAACTCTATAATCTACTTCCTCTTTTTAAGATTTAATTGTAAATATAGGTTTATCTGGGAAGTGCTTCTTAGATAAGCTGCACAAATAGAGTAAAAGCACAGTCAAAATAAGCTGCTCTGATCCAGCTTCTGTTTTTAGTACAAATGAGAGTGTGTGGGAATAATCCAGTCCAGAATAATCTGCAAAAAAACATTTCGATTGGCTGTTGGTTTCAACCTATTTTGGCCATAGGCAGCTGATAAGCTGTACCGAACAGGCCCTAAGCCCATCTAGGTCTAAGTTAAAAAAATTCAACTTTGATAACCAACAACTAAAATTTTATGTATGTTGACAACACAAGTAGATTCATTATGTAAAATTATTTTTACAACTTATAGTTTTTTTCATTTGATATAGATATTACATGTCATTTTTTTTTGTAAGAAGTTTGACTTAGGACAAATCCCATATTCGTGATCGTAGTATGAATGCTTTGTGTTACTGAAGACACCATGTTTAATTTACTTTGTATAAGGAATTTGATTTTGATATATGCAGCTTAAATATAGTTGCTTTGCTTTACCTACATAATGCTCAAATTATATGTGTTTTTCTATTGTATACTGATTTAGCCATGTAGCCTCTCCCAAATAGCTTTGACACTAAAAGGTTGGGGAACAAATAGTACAGATATTTTCTGTTTGTATCTGTGTTCTAATTCGTTTAGAGTTCAAATCTGTTCGTATCAAAATGCTCAAATTCGATATATATGATGTCGATATCTGTTCATATCTTGTCCGACACAACTGACAGTATTCAAATCTAAATCCAAGAATTTGATAATCATGTGTGATAGCACCTTGTTCCTGAGACCTTGAACAGCGAAAAGGTTTTGTAAGGAAAATGGTTAGTTTCACTGAAAGCAACAGAGTGCAAACATTGGGTTTCCTTAGGAAAACATTAGTTTCAGTGAAACCAACAGAGTGAAAGGATTGGGTTCCCTTAGCTAAGAAATTGGATCGTTTAGAGTGTAGTTAGCTGTTTACTCATTTCTCTCTTTCTCTCTCTCTCAGTGAAACCAACAGAGTGAAAGGACTGGGTTCCCTTAGCTAAGAAATTGGACCGTTTAGAGTGTAGTTAGCTGTTTACTCATCTCCCTCGTTTATTTCTTTTGCCCATTTAGCTTTCGTTTTCTTTCTTAGCCACAACTGAATACGTTCTTTTGCAGGTGGGTAATTGAGCCACCTTTGGAAGTCGTCGTCCCCGCAAAGCGCACTCCATGGCCTGAAACCACCACCGAGCTTCCATCCGAGTTATTGGATGACAAGCAAAAGCTGGAGGATAGGCACTTGTCAAGAGGCAACAAATCGTCTCAGCCCCGAGGCACCACGAAACGGAAGGGCGACCCTCAAGGACAAGATAACTGATGGGGAACGTACTGGCATTGTAATGTATATCTCTTGCACCCTGCAAGAACACGGTAGGAAGCATATCGGGTTACTCTGGCGGTGGCGGTGTTTGATTTCTTTTTTTCTGATGTTTTTGCTCTTGTGGCGATGGTCCACGCTTGGGTATGTTATCTGTAGAGTGCACATTTCTAAAGTAGCTGTACCTGTTGTGTTGTAATGCATTGGGAACTAAAAAAATGGGGGCTGGATTCTGGAAGCCTATCTATGCTTGTGAAGGGAGGACTGAACTCTTGGGTGCTGCAGCACGGGCTGATGGCTGGTTGAGCATATGAATCTTCTCTCAGGAAGATATTTCTGTTGACGCCTTTTTGGAGGCGCCAAACACTCAACAAGAACCGTGGCGGTGCCCTCTGCACGGGGGCGGACGGTCCGCGTGTAGGGGCCGGACGGTCCGCGGCCTGGTGCGAGGGGCGGCGGTGCTCTCTGGTCAGGGGCGGACGGTCCGCGCGCAGGGGCCGGACGGTCCGCGGCTTGGTGCAGGAGCTAGGGATCCCTGCCTGACGACCGGACGGTCCGCGCCCTAGGGCCGGACGGTCCGCGCGTGCGCAGGGGCGGCGGAAGATCGCAGGCGGCGCCTGGATCTCGCTCTCGGAAGGGACCTCGTCGGGGAGGAGAGATCCTAGGAGTTGTCTACGCTCGGGCAGGCCGATCTAGACTCCTCTAATCGACGTAGAGTCAAAGAGAGGCGGAGAATTTGGGGATCGAGAGGCTAAACTAGAACTACTCCTAATTGTACAGGAAATAAATGCGAAATAGAAGTTGTATTGATTCGATTGTTGATTACAAATCGGCCGTAGACTTCTCTATTTATAGAGGAGGGGGCTGGACCCTTTACACAACTGATTCCGAGCTAATTCCGCGAATATAGCTAACAACCGTAGCACAAAACTCGGAACCCTAATCTGTTCTGCGCACGCGCGGACCGTCCGGCCCACAGGCGCGGACCGTTCGGATCGCGGACCGTACGGCCTCAGGGCCGGACCGTCCGCTGGCTCATTATGGCGCTCAACATATGCCCCCTGCCTTTTGGTGGAGCTGAGCAAACCAAAAGCAACTAACTCGATGTGAGCACATCGATTCTCTTAGGCATCTTGCCACATACTAGGATGGTACTGTTTGAGGAAACGCCCATTCAAAGCCTTAGACAAATCCTTGCCTTGTAATGTTTGTAGCAAATAGGCGTTGCCAGACATCACCTGTTTTACTTTATAAGGACCCTCCCAGCTTGGCGACCATTTCCCGAACTTCCGGTCTTTATTCCTTAGAGGCAGAATGGTCTTCCACACCAGGTCCCCTACTTGAAATGATTTTGCTTTGACCTTCTTGTTGTAGGCCTTGGCTACCATGATCTTGTCCTTTTCTATTGCTCCTAAAGCTATCATCCTCTTGTCGGGCACCTCATCAATATTATCCATCATTGAATTATAATAATCAGTAGCAGTTAGATCATTTTGTCTGGCGAACCTGACTGCATTCAAACTTATTTCCACAGGCAACACTGCTTCCTGCCCATAGACAAGCTCAAAAGGAGATACTTTAGTAGTCCTATGTTTAGATATTCTATGAGCCTATAAAGCTTCAGACAAAATCTTATGCCAATGTTTAGGATTATCAGATATTTTCTTTTTTACCAAATTAATCAATGTCCTATTACTAGACTCGGCCTGTCCATTGGCCTGAGCATAATATGGAGATGAATTAAGCAGCTTAATTCTATATAATTCAGCAAATTCACGTACCTCCTTTGACATAAAAGAAGTAACTTGATCTGTAGTCAAGGTCTGGGGAATGCCGAATCTATGAATAATATGCTCAGTTATGAACTCAATTACCTCCTTGTGCGTCATGTTGTTTAGAGCAACGGCTTCAGTCCATTTGGTGAAATAGTCAGTGGTAACTAACACAAACCGATGCCCCTTTGATGATGAAGGAGGAATTTCTCCAATAAAGTCTAATCCTCATCCTCTGAATGGCCAAGGCTTGATGATAGGATGTAATTCGGCTGCAGGGACCAACTGTAGGTCGCCGAATTTTTGACACACTTGGCAACCCTTGTAGTACTTGAAATAATCAGCTATCATACTAGGCCAATAAAAACCAGACCTTCGCAACAACCACTTCATCTTTGGAGCTGATTGATGAGTACCACAAATTCCTTCATGTACTTCGGCCATGGCTAATATAGCATCATCTGGGCCCAAGCACTTAAGCAGGACATCATTGACCGTTCGGCGGTAAAGTTCACCACTCATCAAAACATACTTGAAAGCTGTTCGCCGAATGTTCTTATCTGTCCTGATATTGGGATTTCGCAAATAATTTAGTATAGGTGTCCTCCAATCACTTGCATCGGCTTCATTGTCAGCCGAATCGATTAAGAGAACATTTCTGGTAACCCCGGACGGTCCGGCGTCATCACGCGGACGGTCCGCAACCTGGGAATTTGGCTCTGCACTGGTTATCAGATTTTCAGTTTTATGAAATTTCCCTCTCTTTATCAGATAACCTGATGCATCTTGTGCCAAATCGTTAGCTCTATGATTCTCAACTATAGAAATATGCCGAATACTGAATTCATCAAAAGAATGGATTATGCTCCAACATTTCTCAAGGTAACTATTTAGAGTACCATCAAAACATTGATATTCTTCTAACACTTGTTGGACAACCAGCTGAGAATCACCAAATACCTTCACATGTTTTACTCCCATATCATTTAAAAGTTCTAAGCCGAATAGGAGGGCCTCATATTCAGCTTGATTATTAGTGCAATAAGTTTTCAATCGGCTAGAGAAGTCAAAGAAGACATTACTTGGTGAAACAAGCACAATGCCAATTCCTTGCCCTTCATTGCAAACCGATCCATCAAAATATAAAGTCCAAGGAGTAATAGTGAGGTATGACATGTCTAGTTCATGAATATCATTAACCCGATGTTCTACAATGAAATCCGCTACGACTTGGCCTTTCATAGATTTCAATGGTTCATAGGCCAAGTCATATTCTATGAGTGCATAAGCCCACTTACCAATCCTACCACTCATAATTGGGTTATGCAACATGTACTTGATCACATCAGCTTGACCAGAAACAGTGCAATGACTAGACAGTAAATAACATCTACATTTGGTGCATGCATAAAACAAGCATAAGCATAACTTTTCAATAAAAGTGTACCTTGTTTCAGCATCCACCAACCTTCGGCTTAGATATGTCACCACATGCTCCTTCCCCTCAGTTTCTTGTGTCAGAACAGCCCCAATGACCTTATCTTCAGCTGCAATGTATAATCGGAATGGTACTCCTGCTCGTGGTGCTTTTAATACGGGAACCGAAGATAAGTATTTTTTGATGAGATCAAATGCTTCTTGCTGCTCTGCCCCCCAAGCGAATTCGGCATCATTCTTAAGCAGAAGAATAGGGGTGAACACATCAATCTTCCCGGCTAAGTTAGAAATGAACCTTCGTAAATAATTTACCTTGTCGAGAAACTTCTGTACCTCGACCTTACAGGTCGGAGGTCCCACATTCCGAATAGACTGGATTCGGTCAGGGTCTATCTCTATACCACGTTCATGTATGACAAATCCTAAAAATTTGCCAGCCGACACTCCAAAAGCACATTTACGTGGGTTCATTTTCAAACCATACCGACACATTTTATCAAAGGCTTTGCACAAATCAGCTATATGAGAACTAAACTCAGCCGATTTGACTACAATATCATCAATGTAAACTTCCACAGTGTTTCCTAACAATTCATGGAAGATCAAATTCATAGCCCTCTGATAAGTAGCATCAGCATTTTTCAGACCAAATGTCATGACAACCCACTCAAATAAACCAATGAAGCCTGGACATATAAAGGCCGTTTTAGACACATCTTCTTCGGCCATGAAAATCTGATTATATCCGGCATTACCATCAAGGAAGCTAATAATTCTATTTCCTGATGCATTATTGATTAATGTGTCGGCTATGAGCATGGGATATTCGTCTTTAGGAGTTGCTCTATTTAAATTGCGAAAATCAATGCATACTCTAAGCTTACCTGACTCCTTCTCCACCGGTACAATATTAGAGACCCACTCTGTGTATCTACAAGGTCTGATAAAATCAACTTCTAGCAGCCGGTGGATTTCGTCCTTGATGCGCGGGAGAAGATCTGGACGAAATGTTCTAGCTCTTTGCTTGAAAGGTCTGAAACCAGATTTAATAGGCAGCCGATGTTCTACGATCTCTCGGCTTAATCCAGGCATCTCAGTGTAATTCCAAGCAAAGCAATCTGAATATTCCTTCAATAGACCGATCATCTCATCTCTAGGATCGGTCTCCAGGGTCTTGTTTATAAAAGTCGGCCTTGGAGTTTTACCATCTCCTATGTCAATCTCCTCCAAAGGATCGGCCGATGTAAACCCCTGTCCTAGTTTATCAAGATCTCTGAATTCCTCTATCATGCTTCCCACAGAGGAATTAGATGATCTTTGTGTGGCGGCGGACTTTCCGATCTCGGGGACCGGATCATCTGTAATACTGTCCTTTTGCTGTGATATATGTTCGGTCTTAAAGCCCGAACCCTTCTGTGAAAGACCAGACCATCCAGCCTTGGGAGCCGAACTGTCCGTGACCAGAGACTCATGAACTTTGTGTATATTCATCATTTAAACTTTATTTAGGATTTAGCCGATTCTCCATCGGCTCTAGCATTACAGGAATGAAACCTTTCTTATCTATACTTATGAATTGATAATCAGAAAAATCTACTCCTGAGAGACATGTAGCAGTCTCATAAGTCCAGAGTACAGGGGCATCGGCCACAGCGATGCAGGTCGATACATCAGCATGTACTTGTTCTATGTCATCGCCTACCCATTGTATTAGCATTTGATGTAATGTAGAAGGTATACATTGATTGGCGTGAATCCAATCTCTGCCTAGGATTAAACTGTAATTTCCTTCTACATCAGCGACGAAGAATGCAGCAGCAAGGGTCTTAGTCCCGATGGTTAATTCAACGGACGTGACTCCCTTGGCTTTAATCGAACTATCCCCAACACCGCTGAGGGTCATGTTGGTCTTGACAAGTTCGTCATCTTGTTTACCTAATTTTCTGTATAATGAATAAGGCATTAGATTTACAGCCGCCCCTCCATCTACCAACATCTTAGCAATCGGTATTCCATCAATGTGACCGCGCACGAAGAGCGGCTTTAAATGATTTACCGATTTCTTTGGTTTAGTAAAGGCGGCTTCTTTAGGACCAAAATCAAACTTGGCGACAACAGGTTCATCGTCGCCGATAATAGTACAATCGGCAGAAAATGTAATAACATTTACATCCATACCTGGGCGTTCTGGAGAAGCCTCGTAGTCGACCAGCTCTTCTCCCAGCAGGTCATCCTCTTCCATTGATGTTGGCGTGTCGTCGGAGGCTTCCTGGCGAACGGCGGACGATCCGCGTGCGGGGGCCGGACGGTCCGCGTCTGGTGCAGGTTGTGTAGAGGCTTCCTGGTGAAGGACGGACGGTCCGCGCGCAGAAGACGGATGGTCCGCGCCTGGTGTAGGTTGACTTTCTATTTCTGTGGTCGTTTGTTTTATCTCAACGGCCTTTGGTCTCCATTTCTTTTGCAGTGGTGGGTATAGTGGATGTGTGTCATTAAATGTCTTCTCCGCCTCCTTCTCCTGGCTCTCCTTTGCTCTTAGACGCTGTAATTTTCTCTTTTGGGACCGTATCAATCCCGCTGGGCACCATCGAGGCATGGAGTATTTTGGATCGGCTGTTTTGATGGTAGTCGTATCCTTTTCGGTTGTGTTGGCCGATTCGCCAAAAATCATCGGCCCTTTATTGTCTCCCTGTATGACAACATCTGCAGTGCCTATTTTGATGATGTCCTTTTTTGTTGTTCTTTGAGTTGCTACAGGCATATGCCCCCCTGCCGGATTGGTCGGCCTTGGAGGCCGAGTAGTCCGGCAATCCTGTTGGGTTTGTGCCTGGTGACCGGATTGGGCGGTGCTCAATCGGTCTTGTACTGGTGGCGTCAACCTGTCAAAAACAGATGTTTGGGGTGCCCCCCAGGTGGGGTATTGTGGCATCCCAAATGGATATGGTGGCATGCCCCACATTTGATTTGGGACATATGGTGGAGGTAAATATGCGTATGGATATGGCATAGGCGGATAAGGGGGTGGAGGTGTCCATGTCGGTATGTTAGGTCTCAATTGTACAGTGTGACCTCTCATTTCTTCCGATTGGTGGGGTGGTCCAATCGGCCTGACCTGACGTTGCTCATGAATGGGTGAGCGGGGTCGCTTTGCTGGCCGGTCACTGGGGCCGGCCTTCTTTTTTACGTATTTAGACAATAATTGATCAAAAGTTGGGCCGGCTTTAACCAACCGGCCAGCTGCCTTGAATATATTTGTTTTCCACGTACCTATCTCTGGTCGTCGTGGTTTGAAAGTACGTGGCCGTTGTGAGTCCTGAGTACGGCCGGACCGTCCGCTGGAGTTCTCCGGGCCGTCCGGCGGGGTCCCGGACCGTCCGCGCCTATGTGTCGGACCGTCCGGGATGCGCAGCACGGGTTCCTGCATCTGTCTCCCTGTCTGTGCTTGCCCCCCAGCGCTAGAGGCTGTGATGGTCACCTTCAGGGTCTCCCCTCCATCGGGAGTCTTCTTGGCTACTACTTTCCTGCAAGAAACTTTACGATCCTCATCGGCCTCTTTAGCATTGCCGATGATTGTCTCTTTGCCTTTGCCTTTATCGGCTGTGTTTGGCCGAACCAGGACTTTCTTGCCTTCGAAGTCAATCATGTTCATCGGAAAGGGCTCTGTATCCACCTGCATTTCCTGAAATTTCAATCGTCCCTCGTTAATGGTCGATTGAATCTGTCGACGGAATACATTACAATCATTAGTGGCATGAGAAAATGAGTTATGCCACTTGCAGTATGCCCGACGTTTTAACTCGTCGGCGGATGGAACAGTGTGATTTATTTTAATGTTGCCATTTTTGAGTAATTTATCAAATATTTTATCACACTTACCAACATTAAACGTAAACTTAACCTCCTCTTGCCGTTTCTTTTGAACCGGCTGTAAGGAGGAACAAACTGAAGATTTGGCCTGTTTTGGCCAAACCATTTCAGCAGCATACACTTCTGCTGATTCGTCATCTGAGCTACTTTGGTCGCATTCTACTATATGTACGTTGTGACGAATTGTTTTAGCAGTTTCTTTGCTTCGGCTTTCACAAGCCGAAGCTCTCTGGTGTAACTGTGCTAGTGTAAAAAATTGGATGCCTTCTAATCTTTCTTTTAAATAATATCATAGACCATTAAAGGCTAATCCTGCTAGTTGTTTTTCTGCTAAATGAATTTGGAAACATCGGTTTCTTGTATCTCGGAATCTCCAGATGTAATCATTAACCGATTCATCTTTTGTTTGTCGTAATGACACTAAATCTACCAAATCCAACTCATAGTCGGCGGAGAAAAAATGATCATGAAATTTTTGTTCTAGATCCCCCCATGATGAAATAAAATTAGGAGGTAAAGTGGTGTACCATGCAAACGCAGTTCCTGTTAAAGATAATGAAAATAAACGTACGCGAAATGCCTCTGTGTCGGCCAACTCTCCTAATTGTGCTAAAAATTGGCCTATGTGTTCACGTGTGTTCTTTCCTTGGTCACCCAAAAATTTTGTGAATTCGGGTATCCTGGTTCCCTGTGGGTATGGGTGGTGATCAAATCGGCTGTCATAAGGTTTCTGATACGATTGCCCCCCAGGGACCATACTTACTCCGAGCTTATCTCGGAACGCCCCGGCTATCTCTTCCCTCACTATATCAATGGCAGCCGGTGCAAGACCACCGGCTCTCTGGTCAAACTTAGGTGGGGTTGGTTGTATGTTAGTAGGTTGTCTTTCCCCCCATTGGTTTGAGCTACGTGGTGCATTTCCATTTACCCTATATGGCTCATAGGTTTGATCGTTTCTTTCCGGCCTTCTAGGTGGGGCCGAAAAGCTTTCCTGGGCTCTGGACCCTAAATTAATGGGCTAGTGCACTGCATAGTGTGATGGGAAGTGTTGCTGGGATGGGCGAGGGTTCAGGTAATAATCCTCCTCAAAAGACTCATGCGCGGACTGTCCGGATACGTATCCGGACCGTCCGTGGTTATATGCGGACCGTTCGTCGTTGTATACGGACCGTCCGACTGGGTAGTTTGGGTTCTGTGCCGTGTGTGGTGGCTCGGGCGCATATCTAGGTAACTCATCGAAAATAGGACCGACTGTTGCTGGTCCGGACGGTCCGTGCTCCTGTGCGGACGGTCCGGGCATGTGCAGATCGGCTGATTTGCTGCCGATTTGCGGTTGCTCATGGTATGTGTCCATCGGCATCCTATAAAGGGGTTGTGACTAGTCGTGACAACCTGTAGCCGATGTATTACGTGTGTTACCCCCTAACTCAACCTTGTGCGAAGGAAAATTTGCGATATTAGATTTATCAAATGCACGTACTAGTCTCTTAAAGTCGCTTTGCATACCCCCTATGATGTTTTGCATTTGTTCACGTTGCTGTTCTACATAATTTCTAAGAGATTGTAGCTCGTTGGTATTACTTACATTGGGGATATCTGGTGTGGGTTGGAGCGAAGCCGGATCCGTCGCCCGATGTCGGACGACTTTGTTGTTCCTGTCCACTTTGAAGTTGGCCAAGAACCTCGCTTTTGCCTCCTGGATCATCTGCTCCTTTTGCTCCTCGAACTGGAGCTGTTCGTCAGCCGGCAATGTGTCCTAAGTCGGCTCTATGATGTTGCTTGGGGAGATATCAGAACTATCCCTTGAACCGGCCATTGAGGGCCGATTTGATGACTCTGTATTTTTCGTCCCCAGCGGAGTCGCCAAAAAGTATGTTGACGCCTTTTTGGAGGCGCCAAACACTCAACAAGAACCGTGGCGGTGCCCTATGCACGGGGGCGGACGGTCCGCGCGCAGGGGCCGGACGGTCCGTGGCCTGGTGCGAGGGGCGGCGGTGCTCTCTGGTCAGGGGCGGACGGTCTGCGCACAGGGGCCGGACGGCCCGCGGCCTGGTGCAGGAGCTAGGGATCCCTGCCTGACGACTGGACGGTCCGCGCCCTAGGGCCGGACGGTCCGCACGTGCGCAGGGGCGGTGGAAGATCGCCGGCGATGCCTAGATCTCGCTCCCGAGAGGGACCCCGTCGGGGAGGAGAGATCCTAGGAGTTGTCTACGCTCGGGCAGGCCGACCTAGACTCCTCTAATCAACGTAGAGTCGAAGAGAGGCGGAGAATTTGGGGATCGAGAGGCTAAACTAGAACTACCCTTAATTGTACAGGAAATAAATGCGAAATAGAAGTTGTATTGATTCGATTGTTGATTACAAATCGGCCGTAGACTTCTCTATTTATAGAGGAGGGGGGCTGGACCCTTTACACAACTGATTCCGAGCTAATTCCGCGAATATAGCTAACAACCGTAGCACAAAACTCGGAACCCTAATCTAATCTGCGCACGCGCGGACCGTCCGGCCCACAGGCGTGGACCGTCCGGACCGCGGACCGTCCGGCCTCAGGGCCGGACCGTCCGCTGGCTCATTATGGCGCTCAACAATTCCTTCCTTCTTTCTTTATTTTATTATTGTTACTAAGGACTCCCAGACCAAATCCATGTGTGTTGAGTGAGAATTGAGATGGGTAGGGATTACTCCAAATCCCTTTGTTTTGGACGGGGACTTGGTTTATTTTCTCCAACAATTCCAGCCCGCCCTGATAGCCTGCCTTAGAAATGACCGTGGTTGTACTGTTGGAGACTTGGTTTGTTTTACTGGCCTTGACGCGAAACACAGACTGAGACCCTGTACAAGAAAATATTAAAAAAAACTATAGGTTTTCTTACCGTGTTATCTCGCTGATTTCAAAACTAGACTGTGTAGCAAATAGCAGATCATAGCCTAACACACGATCACACATGTACGAGTTGAGGGCTTAGGCCCTAGAATTCTATGGACTCTGCGCGGTTGGCCCATTTACGCTGGGTCATGTAGGGGCCTAGCTCTAAGGCCGTTTTCAGCAGAGGCCCAGTATAAATGATAAAAAAAGCTCATATCCGTAGCTTGACCCATCAATCATGTCGCAGAAAAGAAGTGTACTTTACTTTTAACTAGCTCAGTGTCCGTGCGTTGCAACGGGATCATATAATAGCTCGATAACTTATATATACAAATGTATGTTATAGTGTTATGAGATGGAGGACGATATCCACGAGTCGTCCGGGATGACGTTGAAGAGAAACTCGGGCCAGTGACGCACGAGCACTCACCTAGTAGTGTAGTATACAAGATTTAACAAGACAATTTAAAGGCAAAAATTCAAGAATGATCTTTCATAGACTACTGTAAATTTATGACTAAAAGCTCACTGTAATTGACTTGCTTGAAGAACACAATAATACTACTGTGAATATGTGATACTGAGAGCACCTAGAGGAGGGTGAATAGGTGATCCTGTAAAAACTTGAAACTTAATGCCACAAAACTTGATTAGGAGTTAGCACAATAAAGCCAAGTGGCTAGAGAGGAGTTCTTGCAAAACACAATAACCACAAGAAGATCAACACAGAGAGGCACAGTGGTTTATCCCGTGGTTCGACCAAGTCCAACACTTGTCTACTCCACGTTGTGGCGTCCCAATGGACGAGGGTTGCACTCAACCCCTCTCAAGCGGTCTAAAGACCCACTTGAATACCATGGTGTTTTGCTTTGTTTCACTATATCCTGCTTGCGAGGAATCTCCACAACTTGGAGCCTCTCGCCCTTACAATTTGATGTTCACAAAGAAGCACAGAAGTAAGGATGGGATGAGAAACGCACAGAAGACACAAAAATCAGAGCAACAATACGCACACAAGTCACAACTTGAGCTCTCAACACAACTCGAACAATTCTCTACTCAAATGGAGCTCTAATTGCTATCACAAAGAATCGAATGCGCGGAATTGGAGTCTTGGTGCTTAGGAATGCTTAGAGAATGCTTGGTCTGCTCCTCCATGCGCCTAGGGGTCCCTTTTATAGCCCCAAGGCAGCTAGGAGCCGTTGAGAGCATTCCAGGAAGGCAATTCTTGCCTTCTGTCGTCTGGCGCACCGGACACTGTCCGGTACGGATTTCTTTCCTATTCTGGCGCAGCCGACCGTTGAAGACTTTGGAGCCGTTGGCGCACCGGACACTGTCCGGTGCACACCGGACAGTCCGGTGCCCCTTCTGACCGTTGGCTCGGCCACGCGTCACGCGCGGATTGCGCGGCCGACCGTTGGCTCGACCGACCGTTGGATCACCGGACAGTCCGGTGTACCACCGGACAGTCCTGTGAATTTTAGCCGTACACCGTCAACGAATTCCCGAGAGCGGCCTTTTCACCAGAGCCAGCCTGGCGCACCGGACACTGTCCGGTGCACCACCGGACAGTCCGGTGCACCCAGACCGAGCAGAGTCTTGGCTGCTCGAGCCAAGACTTATCCAATTGTATTTTCTCTGATTCTAGCACTTAGACAAATATGTTAGTACACAAAAACCAATGTACTAAGTCTAAAATCATACCTTTGTATTGATTTGCACTTTGTCCACCATTTGGCATAGTTTAACACTTAAGCACTTGTGTTGGACACTAAATCACCAAAATACTTAGAAATGGCCCAAGGGCACATTTCCCTTTCAATCTCCCCCTTTTTGGTGATTTATGCCAACACAACATAAAGCAACTAAAAGAAGTGCAATACCAATGCAATTTCGAACAAGAAATGATTTTGATTCAAATTTGGCATATTTGGATCATTCTTTGCCACCACTTGGTTTGTTTTTGCAAATCAAACTCAATTTCCTATCTCTAAGTCAAATTCACTTGTAGAGACATAAAGAGAGATATTCCATGAGAAATTGATCAAAGATTCAAAAACTCCCCCTTTTTCCCATAATCACACATTCTCCCCACAAGAGACCAACTTTTGACAATAAGAGACAACAAGAGTATTTTGACAAAACAAAAGCTCTAACTCTACTATTTTCAAAATTCTCAAGTGGTAGCTGATCCATTTCTTGCTTTGGCCTTATTTTCTCTCCCTTTGGCATCAAGCACCAAAACGGGATCAATCTTGGCCCTTAAACCCCATTGCCTCACCAAAATCTTCAAACAAGAGTAAAAAGGCAATAAGGGTATTGAGATGAACTTGGAGTAAGTTACCCTCTCATCGGAGTGCAGTGGAAGTCTTGCATGGTCCAAGTTCACCTTTCCCTTTCAATCCACCTTTGAGACTAAATCAAGTAAACTCAAACACACGGTTAGTCTCAAAGGGTCAAGTTGTAGCATGCCTCCCCCTAAATAAGTGCATCACTTGCAAATGGACTTGTGAGGTCCGGGGATCATGAGTACAACTTGAGCACCATAAATAAACAACAAAATGCATAATGAACATGATCAAAGGCATAAACACATGTATGCTACAAATCAATCCAAGTTCCGCGAATCTAAGACATTTAGCTCACTACGCAGCCTGCAAAAGGTCTTTTCATCTAAAGGCTTGGTAAAGATATCGGCTAGCTGGTTCTCGGTGCTAACATAAAACACTTTGATATCCCCCTTTTGCTGGTGGTCTCTCAAAAAGTGATGCCGGATGTCTATGTGCTTTGTGCGGCTGTGTTCAACAGGATTATCCGCCATGCGGATAGCACTCTCATTATCACATAGGAGGGGACTTTGCTCAGATTGTAGCCAAAGTCCCGGAGGGTTTGCCTCATCCAAAGTAGTTGCGCGCAACACTGTCCTGCGGCAATATACTCGGCCTCGGTGGTGGATAGGGCAACGGAAGTTTGTTTCTTAGAACTCCACGACACTAGGGACCTTCCTAAGAATTGGCACGTCCCTGATGTACTCTTCCTATCGACCTTACATCCAGCATAGTCGGAGTCTGAATATCCAATCAAGTCAAAGGTAGACCCCTTTGGATACCAGATCCCGAAGCAAGGCTGAGGGCACCTAGAGGGGGGGTGAATAGGTGATCCTGTAAAACTTAACACTTAATGCCACAAAAACTAATTAGAAGTTAGCGCAATAGTGCCAAGTGGCTAGAGAGAAGTCTTTAGCAAAACACAACAACCACAAGAGAATAATCACAGAATAATCACAGAGATGGCACAGTGGTTTATCTCGTGGTTCTGCCAAGACCAACGCTTGCCTACTGCACGTTGTGGCGTCCCAACGGACGAGGGTTGCAATCAACCCCTCTCAAGCGGTCCAAAGACCCACTTGAATACCACGGTGTTTTGCTTTGCTTATCTTTATCCCACTTGCGAGAAATCTCCACAAATTGGAGTCTCTCGCCCTTACACTTGAAGTTCACAAAGAAGCACGGAGTAAGGGAGGGATTAGCAACTCACACAAGACACAAAGATCACAGCAAATACGCACACACAAGACCCAGACTTGAGCTCAAGACACTATCACAAGTTTCTCACTAGATCAGAGCTCAAGTCACTAAGAATGTCGAACAAACGCGTAAGAACGAAGTGTGAGTGATCAATTGTGCTCAAAGGATGCTTGGTGTTCTTCTCCATGCGCCAAGGGGTCCCTTTTATAGCCCCAAGGCAGCTAGGAGCCGTTGAGAGCAATCTGAGAAGGCAATTCTTGCCTTCTGTCGACTGGCGCACCGGACATGTCCGGTGCACCACCGGACACTATCCGGTGCTGATCTCCTTCCTTATTTGGCGAAGCCGACCGTTGGCGCTTGAGAGCCGTTGGCACACCGGACACTGTCCGGTGCACACCGGACAGTCCGGTGCACCCTTCTAGCCGTTGGCTCAGCCACGTGTCCCGCGCGGATCGTGTGGCCGACCGTTGGCCCGGCCGACCGTTGGCTCACCGGACAGTCCGGTGCACCACCGGACAGTCCGGTGAATTTTAGCCGTACGCTGTTAATTGCTTCCCGAGAGCGAAGAGTTCGCCTGTGAACGGCTCACCGGACAGTCCGGTGAATTATAGCCGTACACCGCCGACGAAGTCCCGAGAGCAGCCAGTTGACAGAGCCAGCCTAGCGCACCGGACACTGTCCGGTGCACCACCGGACAGTCCGGTGCACCCAGACTGAGAAGAGTCTTGGCTGAGCAGCCAAGTCTTTTCCAAATAGATTTTTCCTGTTTCCAGCACTTAGACACAATACATTAGTTCTCTAAAACAATGTACTAAGTCTAGAAACATACCTTTAGACTTGGTTTGCACTTTGTCCACCACTTTGCATAGATTATCACAAAAGCACTTGTGTTGGCACTCAATCACCAAAATACTTAGAAATGGCCCAAGGGGCACATTTCCCTTTCAATCTCCCCCTTTTTGGTGATTTATGCCAACACAACATAAAGCAACTAGAACAAGTGCAAAATCAATCCAAATAAGAATTCAAAGTTGTTTTGATCAAATTTGACATATATGGATCACTCTTTGCCACCACTTGGTTTTATTTTTGCAAATCAACTTCAAAACTCCTATCTCTAGCTCAAACACAATTGTAGGGACATAAAGAAAGCTGTTTCAATAGAAATTGATCAAAGATTTCAACAACTCCCCCTTTTTCCCATAATCAACATTCTCCCCACAAAAAGCCAACTTTTGACAAGAGAACCAATAAGGGAGTTTTGCCAATACAAAAAGCTCTATTCTACTATTTTCAAAACTTCTCAAGTGGTAGCTGATCCATTACTTGCTTTGGCCTTTATTTTCTCCCCCTTTGGCATCAAGCACCAAAATGGGATCAATCTTGGCCCTTTAACCCCATTGCCTCACCAAATCTTCAAATAAGAGTCTAACGGCAAAAAGAGTTCACAAGATGAACTTGGAATTAGTTACCCTCTCATCGGAGTGCAGTGGAAGTCTTTCATGGTCCAAGTCCACCTTTCCCTTTCAATCCACCTTTGAGACTGAATTAAGCAAACTCAAGCACACGGTTAGTCTCAAAGGGTCAAGTTGTAACACATCTCCCCCTAAATGTGTGCGTCACTTGCATAAGGACTTGTGAGGTCCGGGGAGTGCTTGTACAACTTGAGCACCAGAAATAAGCAACAAAATGCAGAAGGAACATGATCAAAGGCATAGACACAAGTATGCTGTATTTCAATCCAGGTTCCGCGAATCTAAGACATTGAGCTCACTACGCAGCCTGCAAAAGGTCTTCTCATCTAGAGGTTTGGTAAAGATATCGGCTAGCTGGTTCTCGGTGCTAACATGAAACACTTTGATATCTCCCTTTTGCTGGTGGTCTCTCAAAAAGTGATGCTGGATGTCTATGTGCTTTGTGCGGCTGTGCTCAACAGGATTTTCCGCCATGCGGATAGCACTCTCATTATCACATAGGAGTGGGACTTTGCTCAGATTGTAGCCAAAGTCCTGGAGGGTTTGCCTCATCCAAAGTAGTTGCGCGCAACACTGTCCTGCGGCAACGTACTCGGCCTCAGCGGTGGATAGGACAACGGAAGTTTGTTTCTTAGAATTCCATGACACCAGGGACCTTCCTAAGAATTGGCACGTCCCGGATGTACTCTTCCTATCGACCTTACATCCGGCATAGTCGGAATCTGAATATCCAATCAAGTCAAAGGTAGACCCCTTTAGATACCAGATCCCGAAGCAAGGCGTAGCGACCAAATATCTAAAGATTCGCTTCACCGCCACTAAGTGACACTCCTTAGGATCGGACTGAAATCTAGCACACATGCATACGCTAAGCATAATATCCGGTCTACTAGCACATAAATAAAGTAAAGACCCTATCATTGACCGGTATGCTTTTTGATCAACGAACTTACCTCCTTTGTTGAGGTCGGTGTGTCCGTCAGTTCCCATTGGAGTCTTTGCGGGCTTGGCGTCCTTCATTCCAAACCGCTTTAGCAAATCTTGCGTATACTTCGTTTGGGAGATGAAGGTGCCGTCCTTGAGTTGCTTCACTTGGAACCCAAGGAAGTAGTTCAACTCGCCCATCATCGACATCTCAAATTTCTGCGTCATCACCCTGCTAAACTCTTCACAAGACTTTTGATTAGTAGAACCAAATATTATGTCATCGACATAAATTTGGCACACAAATAAATCTCCATCACAAGTCTTAGTAAAAAGAGTTGGATCGACTTTCCCAACCTTGAAAGCATTAGAAATTTAAGTCTCTAAGGCATTCATACCATGCTCTTGGGGCTTGCTTAAGTCCATAGAGCGCCTTAGAGAGCTTACATACGTGGTCGGGGTACCGTTCATCCTCGAAGCCAGGGGGTTGCTCTACGTACACCTCCTCCTTGATTGGCCCGTTGAGGAAAGCACTCTTCACATCCATTTGGAACAGCCTGAAAGAATGGTGAGCGGCATATGCTAGCAATATACGAATAGACTCTTGCCTAGCCACAGGAGCAAAAGTCTCCTCAAAGTCCAAACCTGTGACTTGGGCATAACCTTTTGCCACAAGTCAAGCCTTGTTCCTTGTCACCACCCCGTGCTCGTCTTGTTTGTTGCGGAACACCCACTTGGTTCCCACAACATTTTGCTTAGGACGAGGCACCAGTGTCCAAACTTCATTTCTCTTGAAGTTTTTGAGCTCTTCCTGCATGGCCAACACCCAGTCCGGATCTAGCAAGGCCTCTTCTACCCTGAAAGGCTCAATAGAAGAGACAAAAGAGTAATGCTCACAAAAATTAACTAATCGAGACCGAGTAGTTACTCCCTTGCTAATGTCACCCAAAATCTGGTCGACGGGATGATCCCTTTGAATCGTCGCTCGAACTTGGGTTGGAGGGGCCTGAGGAGCTTCTTTCTCTTCAACTTGGACATCCTGTGCTCCCCCTTGATCACATGCCTCCTTTTGATGAGTCTGTTCATCGTCTTGAGTTGGGGGTTGCACCATTGTTGAGGAAGAGGGTTGATCTTGCACATTTTGTTCCTGTGGCCGTACATCTCCAATCGCCATGGTGCGTATTGCGGCCGTCGGAACATCTTCTTCATCTACATCATCAAGATCAACAACTTGCTCTCTTGGAGAGCCATTAGTCTCATCAAATAAAACATCGCTAGAGACTTCAACCAAACCCGATGATTTGTTGAAGACTCTATACGCCTTTGTATTTGAGTCATAACCTAATAAAACCCCTTCTACAGCTTTGGGAGCAAATTTAGAATTCCTACCCTTCTTCACTAGAATGTAGCATTTACTCCCAAAAACTCGAAAATACGAAACATTGGGTTTGTTACCGGTTAGCAGCTCATATGAAGTCTTCTTGAGGAGGCGGTGAAGGTAGACCCGGTTGATGGCGTGGCAAGCCGTGTTTACGGCTTCTGACCAAAAGCGCTTGGGGGTCTTGAACTCTCCAAGCATCGTCCTCGCCATGTCGATTAGCGTCCTGTTCTTCCTCTCTACCACACCATTTTGCTGTGGTGTGTAGGGAGCGGAGAACTCATGCTTAATCCCTTCCTCCTCAAGGAACTCCTCCACTTGTAGGTTCTTGAACTCGGACCCGTTGTCGCTCCTTATCTTCTTCCCCTTGAGCTCAAACTCATTTTGAGCTCTCCTGAGGAAGCGCTTGAGGGTCCCTTGGGTTTCAGATTTATCCTGCAAAAAGAATACCCAAGTGAAGCGGGAAAAATCATCAACTATAACCAAACCATACTTACTTCCTCCTATGCTTAGATAGGCGACGGGTCCGAAGAGGTCCATATGAAGCATCTCCAGTGGTCTTGATGTGGTCATCACATTTTTTGGAATGATGTGAGCTTCCCACCTGTTTTCCTGCTTGACAAGCTGCACAAGGTCTATCTTTTTCGAAATGAACATTGGTTAGACCTATCAAGTGTTCTCCCTTTAGAAGTTTGTGAAGGTTCTTCATCCCCACATGCGCTAAACGGCGATGCCACAGCCAGTCCATGCAAGTCTTAGCCATTAAGCATGCATCTAGACCGACCTCTTCTTTTGCAAAATTAACTAAATAAAGTTTGCCGTCTAGTATACCCTTAAAAGCTAGTGAACCATCACATCTTCTAAAGACAGACACATCTACATTTGTGAAAAGACAATTATATCCCATATTGCATAATTGACTAACAGATAACAAATTATATCCAAGAGACTCTACTAAAAACACATTAGAGATAGAATGCTCGGAAGAAATAGCAATTTTTCCTAACCCTTTCACCTTGCCTTGGTTCCCATCACCGAATATTATTGAATCTTGGGAATCCTTGTTCTTGACGTAGGAGGTGAACATCTTCTTCTCCCCCGTCATATGGTTTGTGCATCCGCTGTCGATAATCTAGCTTGAACCCCCGGATGCATAAACCTGCAAGGCAAATTCAGGCTTGGGTTTTAGGTACCCAACTCTTGTTGGGTTCTACAAGGTTAGTCACAATAGTTTTAGGGACCCAAATGCAAGTTTTATCTCCCTTGCATCTTGCCCCTAACTTCCTAGCAATCACCTTCTTACCCTTTCTACAAATAGCAAAGGGAGCATTGCAAGCATAATAAATGGTAGAAGGTTCATTCACTACTTTCCTAGGAACATGAGCAAAATTTCTTCTAGGCATAACATTTTTCCTAGCAACATTTCTATCATGCACAACATGGGAACTAGAAGCAGTCATAGCATATGAATCAAAAGCATCATAACTTCTAAAAGCATTTCTAGAATATCTCCTATCATGGTACATGAAAGCATGGTTCTTTTTAGCACTACTAGCCATAGGGGCCTTCCCTTTCTCCTTGGTGGAGATGGGAGCCTTATGGCTTGTTAAGTTCTTGACTTCTCTCTTGAAGCCAAGACCATCCTTAATTGAGGGGTGTCTACCAACCGTGTAGGCATCCCTTGCAAATTTTATTTTATCAACTTCACTCTTGCTAGTCTTAAGTTGGGCATTAAGACTAGCCACTTCATCACTTAGTTTTGAAATTGAAACTAAGTGTTCACTACAAGCATCAATATCAAAATCCTTACACCTAGTGCAAATTGCAACATGTTCAACACAAGAGTTAGATTTACTTGCTACTTCTAGTTTAGCATTTAAATCATCAATTATACCTTTTAAAGAAGAAATGGTTTCATGACAAGTAGAAAGTTCACAAGAAAGCATTTCATTTCTTTTAACTTCTCGAGCAAGTGAATTTTGTGCACTAACAAATTTATCATGCTCTTCATATAAAAGGTCTTCTTGTTTCTCTAAGAGTCTATCCTTTTCATTCAAGGCATCAATCAATTCATTAATCTTATCTATTTTAGTTCTATCCAATCCCTTGAACAAGCTAGAGTAATCTATTTCTTCATCACTAGACTCATCATCACTAGAAGAATCATAAGTACTAGCATTACGAGTGATTACCTTCTTTTCTCTTGCCATGAGGCAAGTGTGATGCTCGTTGGGGAAGAGAGCCGATTTGTTGAAGGCGGTGGCGGCGAGTCCTTCGTCGTTGGAGTCGGATGAAGAGCAATCCGAATCCCACTCCTTTCCAAGGTGTGCTTCGCCTTTGGCCTTCTTGTAACCCTTCTTGTTCTCTCTCTTCCCATTCTTTCCTTGCTCCTGGTCACTATCATTATCGGGACAGTTAGCAATAAAATGACCGACCTTACCACATTTGAAGCATGAGCGCTTCCCCTTGGTCTTGGTCTTGCTTGGCTGCCCCTTGCGACCCTTTAGCGCCGTCTTGAAGCGCTTGATGATGAGGGCCATCTCTTCATCATTGAGCCCGGTCGCCTCAACTTGCGCCACCTTGCTAGGTAGCGTCTCCTTGCTCCTCGTTGCCTTGAGAGCAATGGGTTGAGGCTCGTGGATTGGACCGTTCAATGCGTCGTCGACGTATCTCGCCTCCTTGATCATCATCCGCCCGCTTACGAACTTTCCAAGTACCTCCTCGGGCGTCATCTTCGTGTACCTGGGATTCTCACGAATATTGTTCACGAGATGAGGATCAAGAACGGTAAAGGACCTTAGCATTAGGCGGACGACGTCGTGGTCCATCCATCGCGTGCTTCCGTAGCTCCTTATTTTGTTGATAAGGGTCTTGAGCCGGTTGTAAGTTTGGGTTGGCTCCTCTCCCCTTATCATTGCAAATCGTCCAAGCTCGCCCTCCACCAACTCCATTTTGGTGAGCATGGTGATGTCGTTTCCCTCGTGAGAGATCTTGAGAGTGTCCCAAATTTGCTTGGCATTGTCCAAGCCACTCACCTTATTGTACTCTTCCCTGCACAAAGACGCTAAGAGAACAGTAGTAGCTTGTGCATTTCTATGGATTTGTTCATTTATAAGCATAGGGCTATCCGAGCTATCAAATTTCATTCCATTCTCTACAATCTCCCATATGCTTGGATGGAGAGAGAATAAGTGACTACGCATTTTGTGACTCCAAAATCCGTAGTCTTCCCCATCGAAGTGTGGAGGTTTGCCAAGAGGAATGGAAAGCAAATGCGAATTCGAACTATGTGGAATACGAGAATAATCAAATGAAAAGTTCGAATTGACTGTCTTCCTGTAGTCGTTGTCGTCGTCCTTTTGGGAAGAAGTAGACTCATCGCTGTCGTAGTAGACGATCTCCTTGATGCGCCTCGTCTTCTTCTTCTTCCCTTCCTTCCGCTTGTAGCCCGAGCCCGAGTCGGTAGGCTTGTCATCCTTCGGCTCGTTGACGAAGGACTCGTTCTCCTTGTCGTTGATCACAATTCCCTTCCCCTTAGGATCCATTTCTTCGGGCGATTAGTCCCTTTGTGAAGAGAACGACTCTGATACCAATTGAGGGCACCTAGAGGGGGGTGAATAGGTGATCCTGTAAAACTTAACACTTAATGCCACAAAAACTGATTAGAAGTTAGCACAATAGTGCCAAGTGGCTACAGAGGAGTCTTTAGCAAAACACAACAACCACAAGAGAATAATCACAGAGATGGCACAGTGGTTTATCCCGTGGTTCAGCCAAGACCAACGCTTGCCTACTCCACGTTGTGGCATCCCAACGGACGAGGGTTGCAATCAACCCCTCTTAAGCGGTCCAAAGACCCACTTGAATACCACGGTGTTTTGCTTTGCTTATCTTTATCCCACTTGCGAGGAATCTCCACAAATTGGAGTCTCTCCCCTTACACTTGAAGTTCACAAAGAAGCACGGAGTAAGGGAGGGATTAGCAACTCACACAAGACACAAAGATCACAGCAAATACGCACACACAAGACCCAGACTTGAGCTCAAGACACTATCACAAGTTTCTCACTAGATCAGAGCTCAAGTCACTGAGAATGTTGAACAAACGCGTAAGAACGAAGTGTGAGTGATCAATTGTGCTCAAAGGATGCTTGGTGTTCTTCTCCATGCGCCAAGGGGTCCCTTTTATAGCCCCAAGGTAGCTAGGAGCCGTTGAGAGCAATCCGAGAAGGCAATTCTTGCCTTCTGTCGACTGGCGCACCGGACATGTCCGGTGCACCACCGGACACTGTCCGGTGCGGATCTCCTTCCTTATTTGGCGAAGCCGACCGTTGGCGCTTGAGAGCCGTTGGCACACCAGACACTGTCTGGTGCACACCGGACAGTCCGGTGCACCCTTCTAGCCGTTGGCTCAGCCACGTGTCCCGCGCGGATCGCGCGGCCGACCGTTGGCCCGGCCGACCGTTGGCTCACCGGACAGTCTGGTGCACCACCGGACAGTCCGGTGAATTTTAGTTGTACGCCGTTAATTGCTTCCCGAGAGCGAAGAGTTCGCCTATGAACGGCTCACCGGACAGTCCGGTGCACCACCGGACAGTCCGGTGAATTATAGCCGTACACCGCCGACGAAGTCCCGAGAGCAGCCAGTTGACAGAGTCAGCCTGGCGCACCGGACACTGTCCGGTGCACCACCGGACAGTCCGGTGCACCCAGACTGAGAAGAGTCTTGGCTGAGCAGCCAAGTCTTTTCCAAATTGATTTTTCCTGTTTCCAGCACTTAGACACAATACATTAGTTCTCTAAAACAATGTACTAAGTCTAGAAACATACCTTTAGACTTGGTTTGCACTTTGTCCACCACTTTGCATAGATTATCACAAAAGCACTTGTGTTGGCACTCAATCACCAAAATACTTAGAAATGGCCCAAGGGGCACATTTCCCTTTCAAAGGCGTAGCGACTAAATATCTAAGAATTCGCTTCACTGCCACTAGGTGACACTCCCTTGGATCGGATTGAAATCTAGCACACATGCATACGCTAAGCATAATATCCGGTCTACTAGCACATAAATAAAGTAAGGACCCTATCATAGACCGGTATGCCTTTTGATCAACGGACTTACCTCCTTTGTTGAGGTCGACGTGTCCGTCAGTTCCCATTGGAGTCTTTGCGGGCTTGGCGTCCTTCATCCCAAACCGCTTGAGCAAGTCTTGTGTATACTTCGTCTGAGAGATGAAGGTGCCGTCCTTGAGTTGCTTCACTTGGAACCCAAGGAAGTAGTTCAACTCGCCCATCATCGACATCTCGAATTTCTGCGTCATCACCCTGCTAAACTCTTCACAAGACTTTTGGTTAGTAGAACCAAATATTATGTCATCGACATAAATTTGGCACACAAATAGGTCACCATCACATGTCTTAGTGAAAAGAGTTGGATCGGCTTTCCCAACCTTGAAAGCATTAGCAATTAAAAAGTCTCTAAGGCATTCATACCATGCTCTTGGGGCTTGCTTAAGTCCATAGAGCGCCTTAGAGAGCTTACACACGTGGTTGGGGTACCATTCATCCTCAAAGCCAGGGGGTTGCTCCACGTACACCTCCTCCTTGATTGGCCCATTGAGGAAAGCGCTCTTTACATCCATTTGGAGCAACCTGAAGGAATGGTGAGCGGCATATGCTAGCAAAATACGAATGGACTCTAACCTAGCCACAGGAGCAAAAGTCTCCTCAAAGTCCAAACCTGCGACTTGGGCATAACCTTTTGCCACAAGTCGAGCCTTGTTCCTTGTCACCACTCCGTGCTTGTCTTGCTTGTTGCGGAACACCCACTTGGTTCCCACAACGTTTTGCTTGGGACGAGGCACCAGCGTCCAAACTTCATTTCTCTTGAAGTTATTGAGCTCTTCCTGCATGGCCAACACCCAGTCCGGATCTAGCAAGGCCTCTTCTACCCTGAAGGGCTCAATAGAAGAGACAAAAGAGTAATGCTCACAAAAATTAACTAATCTAGAGCGAGTAGTTACTCCCTTGCTAATATCACCCAAAATCTGGTCAACGGGATGGTTCCTTTGAATCATCGCTCGAACTTGAGTTGGAGGGGCCTGTGGTGCTTCTTCCTCTTCAACTTGGACATCCTGTGCTCCCCCTTGATCACACGCCTCCTCTTGAGGTGCCTGTTCATCATCTTGAGTTGGGGGGTGCACCGTCGTTGAGGAAGAAGGTTGATCTTGCTCCTTGTGTTCCTGTGGTAGCACGTCTGCAATCGCCATGGTACGAATTGCGTCCGTTGGAACATCATCCTCATCTACATCATCAAGATCAACAACTTGCTCTCTTGGAGAGCCATTAGTCTCATCAAATACAACGTCGCTAGAGACTTCAACCAAACCCGATGATTTGTTGAAGACCCTATACGCCTTTGTATTTGAGTCATAACCTAACAAAAACCCTTCTACAGCTTTGGGAGCAAATTTAGAATTTCTACCTTTCTTCACCAAAATGTAGCATTTACTCCCAAAAACTCAAAAATATGACACATTGGGTTTGTTACCGGTTAGTAGCTCGTATGACGTCTTCTTGAGGAGGCGATGAAGGTAGACCCGGTTTATGGCGTGGCAAGCCGTATTCATAGCTTCCGACCAAAACCGCTCAGGCGTCTTGAATTCTCCAAGCATCGTCCTCGCCATGTCTATAAGCGTCCTGTTCTTCCTCTCTACCACACCGTTTTGCTGTTGTGTGTAGGGAGCGGAGAACTCATGCTTGATTCCTTCCTCCTCAAGAAACTCCTCCACCTGCAGGTTCTTGAACTCGGACCTGTTGTTGCTCCTTATCTTCTTCACCTTGAGCTCAAATTCATTTTGAGCCCTCCTTAGGAAGCGCTTGAGGGTCCCTTGGGTTTCTGATTTATCCTGCAAAAAGAATACCCAAGTGAAGCAGGAAAAATCATCAACAATAACCAGACCATACTTACTTCCCCCGATACTAAGGTAGGCGACGGGTCCGAAGAGGTCCATATGCAATAGCTCCAGAGGTCTTGACGTGGTCATCACATTTTTGCTATGATGAGTACTTCCCACCTGTTTACCTGCTTGACAAGCTGCACAAGGTCTATCTTTTTCGAAGGTTACATTTGTTAGACCTAACACATGTTCTCCCTTTAGAAGTTTGTGAAGGTTCTTCATCCCCACATGTGCCAGATGGCGATGCCATAGCCAGCCCATGCAAGTCTTAGCAACTAAGCATGCATCTAGACCGGCCTCCTCTTTTGCAAAATCAACTAAATAAAGTTTGTCGTCTAGTACACCCTTAAAAGCTAATGAACCATCACTCCTTCTAAAGACAGACACATCTACATTTGTAAATAAGCAATTATATCCCACATTACAAAGTTGACTAAGGGATAATAAGTTGTACCCGAGCGACTCAACTAAAAACACATTAGAAATAGTGTGCTCGGATGAAATAGCAATCTTCCCTAGTCCTTTAACCTTGCCTTGATTCCCGTCACCGAATATGATTGAATCTTGGGAATCTTTGTTCTTGACGTAGGAGGTGAACATCTTCTTCTCCCCCGTCATGTGGTTTGTGCATCCGCTGTTGATAATCCAGCTTGAGCCCCCGGATGCATAAACCTGCAAGGCAATTTAGGCTTGGGTTTTAGGTACCCAACTCTTGTTGGGTCCTACAAGGTTAGTAACAATTGTCTTAGGGACCCAAATGCAAGTTTTATCTCCCTTGCATTTGGCTCCCACCTTTTTAGCAATCACCTTTTTATTTTTACATGAAAGAATAGATTTGGCATTGCAAGCATGAAAGACAATGGTAGATCCATTATACACTTTTCTAGGAGCATGAGACACAGAGTTCCTCCTAGATCTACCATTAAGATGAGAACTTGAAGCAAACAGGGCATGTGAATCATAAGCATTAAAACTCCTATCATTATGAACATTTCTACCATGCATACAAGAACTAGAAGCAGTCATAACATGTGAATCAAAAGCATCATAACTTCTATGAACATTCCTAGAATATCTCCTATCATGGTACATGAAAGCATGGTTCTTTTGAGCACTATTAGTCATAGGGGCCTTTCCTTTCTCCTTGGCGGAGATGGGAGCCTTATGACTTGTTAAGTTCTTGGCTTCCCTTTTGAAGCCAAGTCCATCCTTAATTGAGGGGTGTCTACCAATCGTGTAGGCATCCCTTGCAAATTTTAGTTTATCAAATTCACTTTTGCTAGTCTTAAGTTGAGCATTAAGACTAGCCACTTTATCATTTAATTTAGAAATGGAAATTAAATGTTCATTGCAATCATCAACATTAAAATCCTTACACCTATTGCAAATTACTACATGCTCAATACAAGAATTAGATTTATTTGCATCCTCTAGCTTAGCTTTTAAATCATCATTCAAAATCTTCAAGCTAGTCATAGATTCATTGCAAATAGACAATTCAGAAGATAGTAATTCATTCCTTTTAATTTCTAAGGCAAGAGACTTTTGAACATTAACAAATTTATCATGTTCCTCATACAAGATGTCCTCTTGCCTCTCTAAGAGTCTATCCTTTTCGTTTAGAGCATCAATCAATTCATTAATCTTTTCTACTTTTGCTCTATCTAATCCTTTAAACAAGCTAGTATAATCAATCTCATCATCACTAGAGTCCTCATCACTAGAAGTAGAGTACTTAGGAGTTTCTCTAGTGATTACCTTCTTTTCCTTCGCCATTAGGCAAGTGTGGCGCTCGTTGGGGAAGAGCGACGATTTGTTGAAGGCAGTGGCGGCGAGCCCCTCATCGTCGGAGTCGGACAAAGAACAATCCGAGTCCCACTCTTTGCCAAGATGTGCCTCGCCCTTCGCCTTCTTGTAGGCCTTCTTCTTTTCCTTCTTCCGCCTTTCTCTTGCTCCTGGTCATTAGTATTGTTGGGACAATTTGCTATAAAATGACCATACTTACCACACTTGAAGCAGGAGCGCTTTCCCTTTGTCTTGCTCTTGTTTGGGTGCTCCTTGCGACCCTTTAGCGTCGTCTTGAAGCGCTTGATGATGAGGGCCATTTCATCCTCGTTTAGCCCGGCCGCCTCAAATTGCGCCACCTTGCTAGGTAGCGTCTCCTTGCTACTTGTTGCCTTGAGAGCAATGGCTTGAGGCTCATGGATTGGGCCATTTAGCGCCTCATCAACATATCTTGCCTCCTTGATCATCATTCGCCCGCTTACGAACTTCCCAAGTATTTCCTCGGGTGTCATCTTGGTATACCTAGGATTTTCACGTATGGAGTTAACAAGATGAGGATCAAGGACAGTGAAGGACCTTAGCATTAGGCGGACGACGTCGTGGTCCGTCCATCACGTGCTTCCATAGCTCCTTATTTTGTTGACGAGGGTCTTGAGCCTATTGTACGTTTGGGTTGGCTCCTCCCCCCTGATCATCGCGAACCTTCCTAGTTCGCCTTCCACTAACTCCATCTTGGTGAGCATGGTGACGTCATTCCCCTTATGTGAGATCTTGAGGGCGTCCCAAATCTGCTTGGCGTTATCCAAGCCGCTCACCTTATGGTACTCATCCCTGCACAATGAGGCTAACAACACAGTAGTAGCTTGTGCGTTTTTATGAATCTGTTCATTGATAAACAAGGGACTACCGTGCTATCAAAGTGCATTCCATTTTCTACTATCTCCCATATACTTGGATGGAGAGAGAACAAGTGACTACGCATTTTGTGACTCCAAAATCCGTAGTCCTCTCCATCAAAGTGTGGAGGTTTGCCAAGAGGAATGGAAAGCAAATGTGCATTTGAACTATGCGGAATACGAGAGTAATCAAAAGAAAAGTTCGAGTTAACCATCTTCTTTTTCTTGTAGTCGTTTTTTGGCTCATTGATGAAGGACTCCTTCTCCTTGTTGTTGATCACTATCCCCTTTCCCTTAGGATCCATCCCTTCGGGCGATTAGTCCCTTTCTTGAAGAGAACGGCTCCGATACCAATTGAGAGCACCTAGAGGGGGGGGGGTGAATAGGTGATCCTGTAAAAACTTGAAACTTAATGCCACAAAACTTGATTAGTAGTTAGCACAATAAAGCCAAGTGGTTAGAGAGGAGTTCTTGCAAAACACAATAACCACAAGAAGATCAACACAGAGAGGCACAGTGGTTTATCCCGTGGTTCGGCCAAGTCCAACACTTGCCTACTCCACGTTGTGGCGTCCCAACGGACGAGGGTTGCACTCAACCCCTCTCAAGCGGTCCAAAGACCCACTTGAATACCACAGTGTTTTGCTTTGTTTCACTATATCCCGCTTGCGAGGAATCTGTAAAGCCCAAAAATTTGTATAAGAAAATAAATAAATAGAAATATTATCATGTAGGGTTTTAGGATTATGGAACCCTTCGAGATTATTGGTGTTCTTTTCTCTGTGCATACTCAATTATAGAAATTAAAGTAGTCAAATAGCAAGTAAATAAATATGGAATTATGCATAGCATGCTGAAGTTATTGTACTATTGCACTTCGTATTCAAATTTGTGAGATAAGTTTAAATTCAGAAATTAGATTTTGAAAATGAAAATAGAAAATGGGAATTGGAAAAGAGTATACATTACAAGAAAATAGATATAAATAATTATAATTCATCATGCTAGCACTTTATTTATGCACTTGATTTATGTGACAAATTTGAATTCAAATATCAGATTTTGAAAACAAGAAAATAGAAACAATACAAAAAAAGAAAAGAAAAGAAAACCCCAAAACGCCTCTTGGGCCGAGTTTTCCCTCTCAGCCCACTTAACCCACGCCCGCGCTGCCCCTTCTCTTCCACTGCCGGGCCGACCCCACCCTTCTGCCAGTGCCATGCACGTGCTCTGGTGCGTTAGGTCTCTGGCGCGTGGGACCCGCTCATCTGGGGCGCTTCTTCCCCGCAGATCTCACCAACGGAAGCAAGTCCGCCCAACCTATCGGCCGCCGAGTTCCTCGGTGCATGCGCCCACCTGCTCGGACTCAGCCATGGGTATAAAGCTAGACCTCCCCTCGCCCCTCCTATCCGCTCCACACCAACTCTTGGGAGCTCGGGCCGAAGCTTGGCGAATCCGCTGTTTGCAGCCGCGAGGGAGAGCCGGAAGATGCCGCTGCCGTGGTCATCATGCTCCGTCAACGTTCGGGGCGCAAGCTCGGGTGAGTGGGCTTCCTCGGGGCACAGCGGAGATCATTGAGGCACTTGCTGGTGGAAGAGACCTTTGGTGCTGCCCCGATTTCTCACCGGCGCCAACAACAGCCTCGGAACCGCACTTCATCGTGGCCTAGGGACTGCACGGCGCAACCACCGGTAAAAAGACTCCCCAGACATTCGCTTCCGCCTGCGCATCGTTTAGCTCTGTTTGGATTCAAGTTTGGGGCGACCAATGCGTCGATTGCACATCTCACCGCCGTGCGCCGCCGTGCTGTCTATGCGCGCCACCAAGACCTGGTGCGAAGGTAGGAGAATGCCTCCTGGTCGTTGGATCTTTAGGCAAGGGCTATGATTAGAAGTGAAGTACCCTTTCGTTCAGTGAGATCCGGACCGTCGGCCTTGAATCCAATAGCGGCGATTAGATCTCGGGTTGGGTGAATGTGGACCGTGGATCACAGATCCGACTGCTCGGGTCATGTACTGATTCATTAAAAGGCTGATCTAATCCGCGCCGCTCATGCTTGATTGGGCGGCTAGATCTGCACCGTACCCCTTCGGTTTAACCATTTTGCAAAAGAAACCCCAGGATTCCAGAAAACCAACCCGCAGTCCTAGCATAGTTGAAGAACATTTAATTTGGGTCATGTTTTTAGCAATTAGGTCCCTGTGCTTTTAAAAAATAGTGGCCGCGATCCAAATTGATCTCGGGAGTAATAAATTGAAACATGAATTTATTTTTAGTATTATAAATAATTCTATAAACTCATTTTATTCATAGAAAATTCATACTAACTTCTTTCTAGTCCATTCCAGTTCCTATAATGTTGTAATATTATTGTTTATCGTTTAGTACCACTGTTTTGACATGAAAACAATAATAAAATTGATCTCCCAATTAATCCTATCTCAAATACATAAAATCTTCAGAAAATCATAACTCCTTCGTTTTAATTCCGAATTTATCCGTTCAAATTGTGTTAGTCTCGTATGGATATCTACTATGCAATAACAATATTTATTATAACATGTCTCCCTATTTTATAATTAGATCTTTATTTAACTTATGTTGATTAATTTTGTTAATTGCTTATTAATGTAATAGATTATGATTTGTAGTCAATTTATAACTTAGATTAAAGTTGAGATAATTATTTATAGAATAATCTCTCATATGATTTATATTAACCAATTTATAATATAGTTTAATATTTTAATCACGCAGATCTTCTCTAAAATCATAACTCCGATCTTAGTAGTTCTTGATCCCGCGAGCTCGTAGCAACGCATAGAATATTCTTATGCAGTTTGTTCTTATGTTTGATGTGATGTTAATTTTGCCTATATCATGTTTGTCTGTATTGCTACGTTTAGCGGTGAGGACATGAGTCATCTGAAAAGCAAGTTGGTACCTGGAATCCCAAGTGCCAGGCAAGTTGTGCCCTTGATCACTTCTTTTACCCAGTCATGTTCTGATTAATCATAATGATCTGCATAGGTTAATTTTGATGGGACCCAACAGGTTACCCTAGTTTGATTATCTTTGTACCTTGACTCCACTAAACTTTTTGGGTAGTACCTGCTATTGCTTTATGTAGTTTTGGGAATGAAGATTACACTATTCATGATTATACTTTTATTATCAGTTGTTATTTACTGTTCATGATAAGATCATTGTGTTAATTGGAACATGGAGAACCATCCAGGAAAACAGTGCTACCACAAGGGTTTAATGGGACGCCCTTGGCTGATTAATTAGGAAAGCTAGTGGATGACTACCTTACCCGAAAGGGGCAAGGGCAGTAGGGGAGTGGTCAGTGTAGGGAGGCCCTCGGGATGATTTTGCTGCGATGGCGGTCATGCAAGGGATTCCTGCATTGGAGCTTCCTATAAACTGTAGCGGGTTTTCTGAAGCTAGTGGAACTTTGTAAAGACCTCGTAGTGTTACCCTGCCTCGCCTCCTCGATAGAGGTGTATGGGATTGGCCGTCTCTTGGCAGATGGGTAACATGACTTGTGGGTAAAGATGTGCAACCTCTGCAGAGTGTAAAACTGGTATACTAGCCGTGCTCAAGGTCATGAGCAGCTCGGACACTCACATGATTAATTTATGGACCTAAATTCAATTTGTCATATGCATTGCATCGCAGATGATGTTGTTATTTTTGTTCTACTACTTAATTGGGTTTGGTATTTACTTATACTTAGTAACTGCTAATAAAATTTTGACCAGCTTTAAAAGCAATGCTCAGCTCTAACCATCCTCTTTGGTAAGCCTTACACTTCACATGAGCTCCCACTTTTGGCGAGTTCATGCACATTATTCCCCATAACTTGTTGAGGTATGAACGTATGTGAGCTCACTCTTGCTGTCTCACCCCCCCCCACAGGTCAAGAACAGGTACCGCAGGATGAGGCGCTTGGAGGATGCTGCGATGAGTTCGTGAGTGGTCTAGGCCGTCGTCTCCAAGTCAACTTTGGGTTGTTGGACCGTTGTCTCCTTATAATGTAATTATTTATTTTGTATAAAACTCCTGTTATATAGTAAAGATGTGACATTCGATCCTGTGCCATGATTCATCATATGTGTGAGACTTTGGCCCAGCACACCTGGTGCTGTTCGCGCCCGGGTCTTGGAGCCCCTAAAACCCGGGTGTGACAGAATCTCCACAACTTGGAGCCTCTCGCCCTTACAATTTGATGTTCACAAAGAAGCACAGAAGTAAGGATGGGATGAGCAACGCACACAAGACACAAAAATCAGAGCAACAATACGCACACAAGTTACAACTTGAGCTCTCAACACAACTCGAACAATTCTCTACTCAAATGGAGCTCTAGATGCTATCACAAAGAATCGAATGCGCGGAATTGGAGTCTTGGTGCTTAGGAATGCTTAGAGAATGCTTGGTCTGCTCCTCCATGCGCCTAGGGGTCCCTTTTATAGCCCCAAGGCAGCTAGGAGCCATTGAGAGCAATCCAGGAAGGCAATTCTTGCCTTCTGTCATCTGGCGCATCGAACAGTCTGGTGCACCACAGGACACTGTCCGGTGCAGATTTCTTTCCTATTCTGGCGCAGCCGACCGTTGAAGACTTTGGCACCGTTGGCGCACCGGACACTGTCCGGTGCACACCGGACAGTCCGGTGCCCCCTTCTGACCATTGGCTCGGCCACGCGTCACGCGCGGATTGCGCGGCCGACCGTTGGCTCGGCCGACCGTTGGACCACCGGACAGTCCGGTGCACCACCAGACAGTTCGGTGAATTTTAGCCGTACGCCGCCGACGAATTCCCAAGAGCGGCCTTTTCACCAGAGCCAGCCTGGCGCACCGGACACTGTCCGGTGCACCACCGGACAGTCCGGTGCACCCAGACCGAGCAGAGTCTTGGCTGCTCGAGCCAAGACTTATCCAATTGTATTTTCTCTGATTCTAGCACTTAGACAAATATGTTAGTACACAAAAACCAATGTAGTAAGTCTAGAATCATACCTTTGTATTGATTTGCACTTTGTCCACCATTTGGCATAGTTTAACACTTAAGCACTTGTGTTGGACACTAAATCACCAAAATACTTAGAAATGGCCCAAGGGCATATTTCCCTTTCAGATACAACTTAATCACAGTTGTAAAATTACATCTGATGTATTTGGTAAAAAATATTTTTTCAGAGTTCAGAGCCAACAACTAAACTCAGGTGTTACAAGGTACAATGAACCTTACTATTCAGATTATTAATATAAAAACTCAAGACATGTGTAATCCTCAAACAATCATAAGCAATGTGTATATGAATTTTAGACATAATGGTGCCTACCACATGCTTTAGTATTCAGATTATTAACACAAACTCATGACATAATGACCAAAAAATATTAACACACAAACATGGACATAATGTTGTTTAGAAATTTCAGACATATATAGAGGTCAGATAGAGGAATTTCAGACAATGAACAATTATCATCATCAATAGGCTAGAGTTCAAATTCTTAATATATGAACTTGACATATAATAGTGCCTCTAGCAGTGTCGCCTTAGTTTAAAAGCAGTAATATGGCATAGAGAGGAGAGGAGAGGAGAGGAGAGAAGAGAGGAAATAAACAATATCTATTGCTTTCCATATAAACTCACAAAGTAATATATATTCCAATCCCATGGAGAGATGAGGGGAGGAGAGCTACAAAAACCAATCCTGTTCTGTTTCTCCTTTCAGGCCTAACCCTATGCAGCAGCATATTCATCCAAGAAACCAACAACCTGTAACATATCCCTTATTATCCTACCCATTACAAACTTGTCATTAAAATTAAATTCAGTACTGACTAATATTATCTCAATCAATCTTCAAGGACATCGAACTCGATTTTGCTATGCCACAGAGAATGGTGCATGTGGACCCTTCTTCCTTATATGCATCAGGTGGTCTAAAGTTGGCTTTAACCTTTAGCCCACCTTACATTAGAGATTTAGACATCAAAAGAAAGCTAAAACATTCTAAAGCTTTTAGATCTCTAAGTTTAGAAGAGGGAGGAAAACATGCCCTAGAATATTGGAGATCGCAACTGCTGCTATCACCAAGTAACACACTAAGATATCGAAGACCGCAACTGCTGCTATCACCGTTTAAAGTACACGATTCAGTGGTGGTGCTTTTGCTTCTACCTTAACAACTAAGATCTCAATCCATCTTAATTTGTCCAACCGAACTCTGAATGAAAAAAGGAATTGCATTTCAGGAATGATCGACGAGTTAGCACAATGCAGGTTCAGAACCTTTGGTTATTTCCAAAATAAAGACTTGCATGTATGGCTATAACAATTTATACTTTTAAAAATGGATACTTATTGAGACCTAATAACCACATTTAGCTAGCTTAGCAGGAGGGAGCATGCTAACTCATAATGCCTTGTAATTACTGAATACTGATGAACCAGCGGAGCCATACCTCATTGACATCCTCAACTAGCTCTGACAAACAAATTAGGGGACATGACAAACAAATTAGGGGACACTACCTCTACGTATCTGCACAAGGGCCCAAGAGAGGTGGGGCCCGGCCATAGGAGCGGAGCTCTCAGCTCCCACACCGTGCACCAGTGAATGCGAGCAGCTGGTCTGGCCTTCCAGTAATCCGATCTGTATGCAGTGTGATCTAGGATTCATGTGGATATGGATGAAATCAAGAGAGCGCTAGCTAGGATCAAACGCCAATAGCACAAGTGAGAGCACCTAGAGGGGGGGTGAATAGGTGATCCTGTAAAACTTGAAACTTAGTGCCACAAAAACTTGATTAGGAGTTAGCACCAATAAAGCCAAGTGGCTAGAGAGGAGTCTTAGCAAAACACAATAACCACAAAGAGATCAACACAAAGATGGCATAGTGGTTTATCCTGTGGTTTGGCCAAGACCAACGCTTGCCTACTCCACGTTGTGGCGTCCCAACGGACGAGGGTTGCAATCAACCCCTCTCAAGCGGTCCAAAGACCCACTTGAATACCACGGTGTTTCGCTTTGCTTTACTATATCCTGCTTGCGAGGAATCTCAACAACTTGGAGTCTCTCGCCCTTACAAAGATGTTCACAAAGAAGCACGGAATAAGGGAGGGATGAGCAACGCACACAAGACACAAAAATCACAGCAAATACGCACACACAAGACCCAGACTTGAGCTCAAAAGAATATCATGAGGTTCTCACTAGAATGGAGCTCAAATCACTAAGAATGTCGAACAAGTGCGCAAGAATGTAGTGTGAGTGATCAACAATGCTCAAAGGATGCTTGGTGTACTCCTCCATGCGCCTAGGGGTCCCTTTTATAGCCCCAAGGCAGCTAGGAGCCGTTGAGAGCATTCCAGGAAGGCAATTCCTGCCTTCAGTCGCATGGCGCACCGGACAGTCCGGTGCACCACCAGACACTGTTCGGTGCGGATCTCTTTCCTTATTTGGCGAAGCCGACCGTTACAGATTCAGAGCCGTTGGCGCACCGGACACTGTCCGATGCACACCGGACAGTCTGGTGCCCCCTTGTGACCGTTGGCTCGGCCACGCGTCACGCGTGGAATCCTCGGCCGACCGTTGGCCTGGCTGACCGTTGGCTCACCGGACAGTCCGGTGCACCACCGGACAGTCCAGTGATTTATAGCCGTACGCCGTTAATCACTTCCCGAGAGCGACGACTTCGCCTGTGAACGGCTCACCGGACAGTCCGATGCACCACCGGACAGTCCAGTGATTTATAGCCGTACACCGTTGATAGCCTCCCGAGAGCAGCCAGTTGACAGTTGCCAGCCTGGCGCACTGGACACTGTCCGGTGCACCACCGGACACTGTCCGGTGCACCCAGACTGAGCTGACTTTGGCTAAAGAAAGCCATCTCTTTTCCAAAGTGATTTTTTCTGTTTCCAGCACTTAGACACAATACATTAGCTCTTAAAACAATGTACTAAGTTTAGAAACATACCTTTGATCTTTATTTGCACTTAGATCATCACTTGGCATAGATTAACACTTAAGCACTTGTGTGGACACTAAATCACCAAAACACTTAGAAATGGCCCAAAGGCACATTTCCCTTTCAATCTCCCCCTTTTTGGTGATTTATGCCAACACAACACAAAGCAACTAGAACAAGTGCAATATCAATGCAAATAAGAACACAAATTGTTTTGATTCAACTTTGGCATATTTGGATCATACTTTGCCACCACTTGGTTTGTTTTTGCAAATCAAACTCAATTTCCTATCTCTAAGTCAAATTCACTTGTAGAGACATAAAGAGAGGTATTCCAAGAGAAATTGATCAAAGATTTCAAAACTCCCCCTTTTTCCATAATCAACTACTCTCCCCACAAGAAGCCAACTTTTGACAATAGACACAACAAGAGAGTTTTGACAAACCAAAACCAAAAGCTCTATTCTACTATTTTCAAAATTCTCAAGTAGTAGCTGATCCATTTATTGCTTTGGCCTTATTTTCTCCCCCTTTGGCATCAAGCACCAAAACGGGATCAATCTTGGCCCTTAAACCTCATTGCCTCACCAAAATCTTCACATAGAGTACAAAGGCAATAAGAAGATGGAGATGAACTTGGAGTGAGTTACCCTCTCATCGGAGTGCAGTGGAAGTCTTTCATGGTCCAAGTCCACCTTTCCCTTTCAATCCACCTTTGAGACTAAATCAAGCAAACTCAAGCACACGGTTAGTCTCAAAGGGTCAAGTTGTAGCACATCTCCCCCTAAATATGTGCATCACTCACACATGGACTTTTGAGGTCCGGGGAGTGTTTGTACAACTTGAGCACCATAAATAAACAACAAAATGCATAAGGGAACATGATCAAAGCATAATACACATGTATGCTACAAATCAATCCAAGTTCTGCGAATCTAAGACATTTAGCTCACTACACAACCTGCAAAAGGTCTTTTCATCTAAAGGCTTGGTAAAGATATCGGCTAGCTGGTTCTCGGTGCTAATATAAAACACTTCGATATCTCCCTTTTGCTGGTGGTCTCTCAAAAAGTGATGCCGGATGTCAATGTGCTTTGTGCGGCTGTGCTCAACAGGATTGTCCGCTATGCGGATAACACTCTCATTATCACATAGGAGTGGGACTTTGCTCAGATTGTAGCCAAAGTGCCGGAGGGTTTGCCTCATCCAAAGTAGTTGCACGCAACACTGTCCTACGGCAATGTACTCGGCCTCAGCGGTGGATAGGGCAACGGAGGTTTGTTTCTTAGAACTCCATGACACCAGGGACCTTCCAAAGAATTGGCACGTCCCTGATGTACTCTTCCTATTGACCTTACATCCAGCATAATCGGAGTCTGAATATCCAATTAAGTCAAATGTGGACCCCTTTGGATACCAGATCCCGAAGCAAGGTGTAGCGACTAAATATCTAAGAATTCGCTTCACGGCCACTAAGTGACACTCCCTTGGATCAGATTGAAATCTAGCACACATGCATATGCTAAGCATAATATCCGGTCAACTAGCACATAAATAAAGGAAGGAACCTATCATGGACCGGTATGCTTTTTGATCAACGTACTTACCTCCTTTGTTGAGGTCGACGTGTCCGTCAGTTCCCATCGGAGTCTTTGCGGGCTTGGCGTCCTTCATCCCAAACCGCTTTAGCAAGTCTTGCGTGTACTTCGTTTGGGAGATGAAGGTGCCGTCCTTGAGTTGCTTCACTTGGAACCCAAGGAAGTAGTTCAACTCGCCCATCATCGACATCTCAAACTTTTAAGTCATCACCCTGCTAAACTCTTCATAAGACTTTTGGTTAGTAGAACCAAATATTATGTCATCGACATAAATTTGGCACACAAATAAGTCACCATCACAAGTCTTAGTGAATAAAGTTGGATCGACTTTCCCAACCTTGAAAGCATTAGCAATTAAAAAGTCTCTAAGGCATTCATACCATGCTCTTGGGGCTTGCTTAAGTCCATAGAGCGCCTTAGAGAGCTTACATACGTGGTCGGGGTACCGTTCATCCTCGAAGCCAGGGGGTTGCTCCACGTACACCTCCTCCTTGATTGGCCTGTTGAGGAAAGCGCTCTTCACATCCATTTGGAACAACCTAAAAGAATGGTGAGCGGCATATGCTAGCAAAATACGAATAGACTCTAGCCTAGCCACAGGAGCAAAAGTCTCCTCAAAGTCCAAACCTGCGACTTGGGCATAACCTTTTGCCACAAGTCGAGCCTTGTTCCTCGTCACCACCCCGTGCTCGTCCTGTTTGTTACAGAACACCCACTTGGTTCCCACAACATTTTGCTTGGGACACGACACCAGTGTCCAAACTTCATTACGCTTGAAGTTGTTGAGCTCTTCCTGCATGGCCAACACCCAGTCCGGATCTAGCAAGGCCTCTTCTACCCTGAAAGGCTCAATAGAAGAGACAAAGGAGTAATGCTCACAAAAATTAACTAATCTAGAACGAGTAGTTACTCCCTTGCTAATGTCACCCAGGATTTGGTCGATGGGATGATTCCTTTGAATCGTCGCTCGAACTTGGGTTGGAGGTGCCGGTTGTGCTTCTTCCTCCGTCACATGATCGTCTTGTGCTCCCCCTTGATCACACGCCTCTTCTTGATGAACCTGTTCATCGTCTTGAGTTGGGGGATGCACCATTGTTGAGGAAGAGGGTTGATCTTGCTCCTCGAGTTCCTGTGGTCGCACATTGCCAATCGCCATGGTGAGTATTGCGGCCGTTGGAACGTCTCCTTCATCTACATCATCAAGATCAACAACTTGCTCTCTTGGAGAGCCATTAGTCTCATCAAATACAACGTCGCTAGAGACTTCAACCAAACCCGATGATTTGTTGAAGACTCTATACGCCTTTGTATTTGAGTCATAACCTAACAAAAACCCTTCTACAGCTTTGGGAGCAAACTTAGAATTTCTACCTTTCTTCACTAGAATATAGCATTTGCTCCCAAATACACGAAAGTAAGACACATTGGGTTTGTTACCGGTTAGAAGCTCATACGAAGTCTTCTTGAGGAGGCGGTGAAGGTAGACCCGGTTGATGGCGTGGCAAGCCGTGTTCACGGCTTCCGACCAAAACCGCTCGGGGGTCTTGAACTCTCCAAGCATCGTCCTCGCCATGTCTATAAGCGTCCTGTTCTTCCTCTCTACCACACCATTTTGCTGTGGTGTGTAGGGAGCGGAGAACTCGTGCTTGATCCCTTCCTCCTCAAGGTACTCCTCCACTTGAAGGTTCTTGAACTCGGACCCGTTGTCGCTCCTTATCTTCTTCACCTTGAGATCAAACTCATTTTGAGCTCTCCTTAGGAAGCGCTTGAAGGTCCCTTGGGTTTCAAATTTATCCTGCAAAAAGAATACCCAAGTGAAGCGGGAAAAATCATCAACAATTACTAAACCATACTTACTTCCCCCAATGCTTAGGTAGGCGACGGGTCCGAAGAGGTCCATATGCAGTAGCTCCAGGGGTCTTGATGTAGTCATCACGTTCTTGATGTGATGAGCACTTCCCACTTGTTTACCTACTTGACAAGCTGCACAAGGTCTATCTTTTTCGAAAGTTACATTAGTTAGACCTATCACGTGTTCTCCCTTTAGAAGTTTGTGAAGGTTCTTCATCCCCACATGTGCTAAGCGGCGATGCCACAGCTAGCCCATGCTAGTCTTAGCAATTAAGCATGCATCTAGACCGGCCTCCTCTTTTTAAAAATCAACTAAGTAGAGTTTGCCGTCTAATACACCCTTAAAAGCTAATGAACCATCACTCCTTCTAAAACAGACACATCTACATTTGTGAATAAGCAGTTATATCCCATATCACAAAGCTGACTCACATACAACAAGTTATATCCAAGCGACTCAACTAAAAACACATTGGAAATGGAGTGCTCGGATGAAATAACTATTTTTCCTAACCCTTTCACCTTGCCTTGATTCCCGTCACCGAATATGATTGAGTCTTGGGAATCCTTTTTCTTGACGTAGGAGGTGAACATCTTCTTCTCCCCTGTCATGTGGTTTGTGCATCCGTTGTCGATAATCCAGCTTAATCCCCCAGATGCATAAACCTGCAAGGCAAATTTAGGCTTGGGTCTTAGGTACCCAACTCTTGTTGGGTCCTACAAGGTTAGTGACAATATCCTTAGGGACCCAAATGCAAGTTTTATCTCCCTTGCATTTTGCCCCTAATTTCCTAGCAATCACCTTTCTATCCTTTCTACAAATTGCGAAGGTAGCATTGCAAGCATGATAAATTGTAGAAGGTTCATTAATCTTCCTAGGAACATGAGCAACATTTCTCCTAGGCATATGAAGAATGACATTTCTCCTAGGCATATCTCTACCATGCATATAGGAAGAACTTGAAGCAAACATTGCATTTGAATCATAAGCATTACAACTCCTATCATGATGAATATTTCTAGAAAATTTCCTATAAATAAATGCATGATTCTTTTGAGCACTATTAGCCATAGGGGCCTTCCCTTTCTCCTTGGCGGAGATGGAAACCTTATGGCTTGTTAAGACCATCCTTAATTGAGGGGTGTCTACCAATCGTGTAGGCATCCCTTGCAAATTTTAGCTTATCAAATTCACTTTTGCTAGTCTTAAGTTGGGCATTAAGACTAGCCACTTCATCATTCAATTTAGAAATCTAAACTAGGTGTTCACTACAAGCATCAACATTAAAATCTTTACACCTATTGCAAATTGCAACATGTTCTACACTAGATGTTGATTTATTTGCTATTTCTAACTTAGCATTGAAATCATCATTTATGCTCTTTAAGCTAGAAATAGAGTCATGGCATGTAGACAATTCACAAGAAAGCATTTCATTCCTTTTAATTTCTAAAGCAAGGGATTTTTGTGCCTCTACAAACTTATCATGTTCTTCATACAAAAGATCCTCTTGCTTTTCTAATAATCTATTCTTATCATTCAAGGCATCAATCAACTCATTAATCTTATCAATCTTAGTTCTATCTAAGCCTTTGAACAAACATGAATAGTCTATTTCATCATCGCTAGATTCTTCATCACTTGAGGAAGCGTAAGTACTAGTATTACGAGTGCTTACCTTCTTTTCCCTAGCCATGAGGCAAGTGTGATGCTCGTTGGGGAAGAGGGATGACTTGTTGAAGGCGGTGGCGGCGAGTCCTTCGTTGTCGGAGTCGGACGACGAACAATCCGAGTCCCACTCCTTGCCAAGGTGTGCCTCGCCCTTAGCCTTCTTGTAAGACTTCTTCTTTTCCCTCTTGTTCCCTTGTTCCTGGTCACTATCATTATCGGGACAATTAGCGATAAAATGACCAATCTTACCACATTTGAAGCATGAGCGCTTCCCCTTTGTCTTGCTCTTGTTGGGATGCCCCTTGCGACCCTTTAGCGCCATCTTGAAACGCTTGATGATGAGGGCCATTTCTTTATCATTGAGCCCAGCCGCCTCAACTTGCGCCACCTTGCTCCTCGTTGCCTTGAGAGCAATAGTTTGAGGCTCTTGGATTGGGCCATTCAATGCATTGTCGATGTATCTTGCCTCCTTGATCATCATCCGCCCGCTTACAAACTTTCCAAGGATCTCCTCGGGCGTCATCTTCGTGTACCTAGGATTCTCACGAATATTGTTCACAAGATGTGGATCAAGACCGGTAAAAGACCTTAGCATTAGGCGGACGACGTCGTGGTCCGTCCATCGCGTGCTTCCAAAGCTCCTTATTTTGTTGACGAGGGTCTTGAGCTGATTGTACGTTTGGGTTGGCTCCTCGCCCCTGATCATTGCGAATCTCCCAAGTTCGCCCTCCACCAACTCCATCTTGGTGAGCATGGTGACATCGTTCCCCTCATGTGAGATCTTTAGGGTGTCCCAAATCTGCTTGGCGTTATCCAAGCCGCTCACCTTATGGTATTCGTCCCTGCACAATGAAGCTAGAAGAACAGTAGTAGCTTGTGCATTTTTGTGAATTTGCTCATTAATGAACATGGGACTATCAGTACTATCAAATTTCATTCCACTTTCTACTATCTCCCATATGCTTGGATGGAGAGAGAACAAGTGACTACGCATTTTGTGACTCCAAAATTCGTAGTCCTCCCCATCAAAGTGTGGAGGCTTGCCAAGAGGAATGGAAAGCAAATGTGCATTTGAACTATACGGAATGCGAGAATAATCGAAAGAGAAGTTTGAATTAACCGTCTTCTTTTTCTCGTAGTCGTTGTCGTTGTCCTTTTGGGAAGAAGAGGACTCGTCACTGTCGTCGTAGTAGACGATCTCCTTGATGCGCCTCGTCTTCTTCTTCTTCTTCCCATCTTTTCGTTTGTGGCCCGAGCCCGAGTCGATAGGCTTGTCATCTTTTGGCTCGTTGACGAAGGACTCCTTCTCCTTATCATTGATCACAATCCCCTTGCCCTTAGGATCCATCTCTTCGGGCGATTAGTCCCTTTCTTGAAGAGAACGGCTCTGATACCAATTGAGAGCACCTAGAGGGGGGTGAATAGGTGATCCTGTAAAACTTGAAACTTAGTGCCACAAAAACTTGATTAGGAGTTAGCACCAATAAAGCCAAGTGGCTAGAGAGGAGTCTTAGCAAAACACAATAACCACAAAGAGATCAACACAGAGATGGCATAGTGGTTTATCCCGTGGTTTGGCCAAGACCAACGCTTGCCTACTCCACATTGTGGCATCCCAACGGACGAGGGTTGCAATCAACCCCTCTCAAGTGGTCCAAAGACCCACTTGAATACCACGGTGTTTCGCTTTGCTTTACTATATCCTGCTTGCGAGGAATCTCCACAACTTGGAGTCTCTCGCCCTTACAAAGATGTTCACAAAGAAGCACAGAATAAGGGAGGGATGAGCAACGCACACAAGACACAAAAATCACAGCAAATACGCACACACAAGACCCAGACTTGAGCTCAAAAGAATATCACGAGGTTCTCACTAGAACAGAGCTCAAATCACTAAGAATGTCGAACAAGTGCGCAAGAATGTAGTGTGAGTGATCAACAATGCTCAAAGGATGCTTGGTGTACTCCTCCATGCGCCTAGGGGTCCCTTTTATAGCCCCAAGGCAGCTAGGAGCCGTTGAGAGCATTCCAGGAAGGCAATTCTTGCCTTCAGTCGTCTGGCGCACCGGACAGTCCGGTGCACCACCGGACACTGTCCGGTGTGGATCTCTTTCCTTATTTGGCGAAGCCGACTGTTGCAGATTCAAAGTCGTTGGAGCACCGGACACTGTCCGGTGCACATCGGACAGTCCGGTGCCCCCTTGTGACCGTTGGCTCAGCCACGCGTCACGCGCGGAATCCTCGGCCGACCGTTGGCCTGGCTGACCGTTGGCTCATCGGACAGTCCGGTGCACCATCGTACAGTCCGGTGATTTATAGCCGTACGCCATTAATCACTTCCTGAGAGCGACGACTTCACCTGTGAATGGCTCACCGGACAGTCCGGTGCACCACCGGACAGTCCGGTGATTTATAGCCGTACACCGTTGATAGCCTCCCGAGAGCAGCCAGTTGACAGTCGCCAGCCTGGCGCACCGGACACTGTCCGGTGCACCACCGGACACTCCGGTGCACCCAGACTGAGCTGACTTTGGCTGAAGAAAGCCATCTCTTTTCCAAAGTGATTTTTCCTGTTTCCAGCACTTAGACACAATACATTAGCTCTTAAAACAATGTACTAAGTTTAGAAACATACCTTTGATCTTGATTTGCACTTAGTCCATCACTTGGCATAGATTAACACTTAAGCACTTGTGTGGGCACTAAATCACCAAAACACTTAGAAATGGCCCAAAGGCACATTTCCCTTTCAACAAGGAAGGAAGGAATGAGCAAGCGAACCTTGAGGAAAATATCGCCGACGGAGTTTTTTGTGTGGCTCTCCGTCGTTGGTCGCAACCCCCACCACCGCCCTCACTCGTCGCACATCACGCTGTGGTCACGGTCGGGGTTGCCCTTCCGTCCGGTCGACTGGTCGAGCATGGGGCGATCAAGCAGGACTCGAGGAGGAGGTAGCGGATTTATGGTGACGGATCGGGGTAGCGGGGCCGAGTGTGGGTTGTTGGCTTGTTGCGCCCATGGGCGTGGCAGGCGAGGGGTGGGGGTGGGCGGAGGGATCATGAGCTAGAGGGGGAGATCGTGGAGGGAGTAGGCAGTTTGGAGGGAGATCATGGGGGATTCCTTTGCGCGGGCGTCTGGGAGTGAGCGGGTGCTCCTGAGATGGCTGAGATCGACGATGAACAGGAGAGCACGGGACGGAGACGACGCTAGCAGGAAGAGCTAGAGGGTGAGGGCTCGCTCGATAGTGAAAGCAAGGGAGACTGACCCTAAAGCCAAGTTGGGTCAGGGTAAGAAGCGTGCGGCCTCCTGGCAGCTACTTGGGCCGCACCAAAGAAACACAGCCCACGCGACCTATGTCGTCGTCACGGCTTGCGCATTTTTATGACCATACCGGCCAGCCAACATAGCTTCTATCGGCTTATAAGCCTTCCTTCTTCAGAGAAAGCAATCATGGTCAAATGCTCCTGCCAGTGTCAAATTGAGACAACTTTTTGCGCGAGCAGACGTGGGTCCGGTGTGTGCAAAACTAATGGTGGCTGTCACGTGGGCGCCCGTAGTCTGCAATGTGGGCCCAACATCCGGAGTGTGTGATGGCTTGCATGATAGGAATGACTGAATGGGAATGGGGGATTTTGTCACATGGGACCGGAGTGCCCCAAGTCAGGAGTTGCTTGACGTCCCACGTCACAGAATGTGATGGTTTGCCGGACAACAACGGTGGAGGAGCCATTATGGCTTAGTGTGGCATCAGCCATACCTTACTTTTAATAACTCTCACATCTTCTACTATAACATCAAAATAAGACGTGGTGTGGTGGATATGTTGTTTCTAATCTAGCAGCAGGTCTTGAGTTTGATTCACAATTCTTGCAGATTTCATTTTTTGAGCCATACCAGGGATGAGGGCAAAACAGGAAAAGAAAAAAGGCAGAACAGAAAATGGCAGACTATCTGTTGGGGGCCTTTGGCTTCCGAAGGTCCTCAAAAACATGATTTAACAATGTTTTCCAAGTGAAATATGTGAACAGGTATCTTCAGAATTGGGTTATGAGTATACAAGAGTACGGTCAGGACTAAGCTTGAGTGAGACGGAAGATGATCACGAAGCTATGCACAGAAAAGCTTCGGCATGACAGTAGAAAATGGGAGCCGATTTAAAGATGAAAAGGCAAATTAGACCCCGAAGAATTACTATAGAGTTATTAATAAATATAAAGGGTATTAATGTAATTCTACACGGGCTGCGTCCCTTGCCTATAAATAGATGAACAGTACTCCTGTACTGTTGGGGGTGGACTTGGCATTCGCTTTTTTGCATCACGCGTTGTACCTTTACTTTCGGTGAACTCACGTCCATTTTTTGAGTTTTGAACACCTTCGGCAAGCATCACCTTCGTCATGCCGCCGAAAAAAGCTTCAGCCACAGGGGCTGCCACTCTGCAGCCGTCGGATCCCAATCAGGATGTCCTTTCTCTTAGGGAGGCCCGAAGCCAGAAGAGGAAGGCCACCAGTCCAACGCCTCCGGAGGACGACTTGGATCAAGAAATCCAAAACTTGGAGATGCTCCATCAACATGTCCAACAGAAGAAGGAAAAGATGGCTCGTCTAGCAGACCTACAAAGGCAGATAGACGAAGCCTCTGAAGAAGTTCGTCATCTTGCTCAAGATGACCAGAACCGAAGGCCTCCGCGCAGAGAACTTCATCAGGAGGGCTTCTAAAATGAGGACGACTGGTATGAATATTTCCATCATGGAAATTTTGCTTTTGATGATACTTCTCCTCTGTCAACAGAACTGCAGGCTACACCTTGGCCCCAGTCTTACAAGCCACCCCAGCTCCCCATGTACGACGGTCATTCAGACCCGAAGTAATTCTTGATGAGATATGAAGCAACCATATCTTCGTATGGTGGCAATACTGCAGTCATGGCAAAGTCTTTCATCATGGCTGTCAAGAGTGTTGCACAAACCTGGTACTCCTCTCTTCGGCCAGGAACAATCACCTCATGGCAAAAGCTGAAGGACATGTTGATAACTAGCTTCCAAGGGTTTCAAACGAAGCCGGTCACTGCTCAAGCTTTATTCCAGTGCACCCAGGACCACGAAGAATACCTTCAGGCGTATGTCCGAAGGTTCCTGCGTCTGAGGGCACAGGCACCAACAGTGCCTAATGAAATTGTCATTGAGGCCATGATTAAGGGGCTTCGGCCGGGACCTTCAGCTCAGTACTTTGCCAGGAAGCCTCCTCAAACTTTGGAGAAGCTGCTCCAGAAGATGGATGAGTATATTCGAGCTGATAATGACTTCCGCCAAAGAAGGGAGGAAGCATACAGGTTCTCTGAAATGACCAGGGGCTTCGGAGGAAGATTCCATCCGAGGCACGTCAGGTCGATTCACAACTCTACTCAGAGTGATGATAGAGGGAGTCAACAGCAAAGGCCACAGTACTCCTCGCAAGCTTCGAGGCAGCAGCAAAGCTCTTTCCGGCCACCAGCTCCAAGGGGCAGAGGCGCCAGGGGCTTCGGAGGAAGATTTGGAGATCAGCCAAGGAAAATTTACTGTCTATTCTGTGGTGAGGACAAGGGTCATACCACCAGGATGTGTCATGTTACCATCCAGAAGCAAAAGGAGATAGCAGAAGCTGCAGCACAACAGAGTCAGCCGAAGCAAGTCGTGCGTACTGCTTCGTACCATTCGCCTTACATTCCAGAATATGTAGGCAACCACCCTGCAGCTTCTGTTGCTTCGGCAAGCCAACCCCAAGCATCTTGGCAACAGCCTCCACCTCCACCACCAACGCAACGAGGCCAACAGCCAGAAGAAAGTCAGCACACTCACCTTCAGCGGGACTTCAGAGAAGAGTCCGAAGCTCGCACAGTCAATAGCACTGTGCCAGAGTCGAAGCATATTTACTGACAAATATCCTACCCCAACAGCAGCTTTTCGCATTCAGTATTACTTTCTTTTTAATAAGGAACACTTATGAGAGGCTTAAGTGCTTTTTGTCGTTTTTAATCTCTTGTAACAATTTCGCTTTTTACCACAATGAAAATATATCTTCTCCATAGGCTTAAGTTGCTGAAGCATAAGAATTTATGGTGGCAAGGAGGACTTCGAATTATCAAAAATTTATTCTAAAGGAACGCAATGTAAATTCTTTAAAGCAGCAAAAGGTCGTTCCTAAGGGAGCGCAGTGTAAGTTTTCAGCTCAAAAGTCGTTCCGAAAGGAATGCAGAGCTTACAGCGAAAAATAAACGCTGATTCCGCTGAAAGTAAAAGGCAAAGAAGCTCCTAAGGGAGGCTTACAAAGAAAAATAAACGCTGATTCCGCTGAAAGTAAAAGGCGAAGAAGCTCCTAAGGGAGGCTTACAGCGAAAAATAAGCGCTGATTCCGCTGAAGTAAAAGGCGAAGAAGCTCCTAAGGGAGGCTTGCAGTGAAAAAATGTCAACCTTCAGCAAATATCACTTTGCATAACATCACATCATTACATCATTTGCATAGCATAACATCATACATCATATTGCATCAACAACGCAAGAAGGGGGTCTCGGTATTGATATTCGAAGATTGTTTTGAAGAAATAGTGACAAGGCACAAAAAATAGCTATTGAAGAGTTATACCTTCGTCAAACTCTAAAATAGAAAGATCTATTGATTATTGAGGATTGGTTACTGATTTTATGAGAACACGAATATTATTTACGAAGTATGAAAAGAAGGGAAGGTGTTTTTTCGCCGAAGGCTCAAAAAACGGTATGTATATGATGTTTCATGCAACGTAAAGAATAGAACTATAAACAGCTAATATATTACATTCAAAGTTACAAAATATTACACATGTTTCTCAACAAACGTTACATTTTAAATGTTTTTGCAGCAGCATCTAATCTTCCCTTAGAACTACTTCTGCAGCTTCATTTAGCAGTTGATCAACAACCTTATCCATGATGGCTTCGGCCATTTTTCTAATTTCGTCATCCCCCTTCGCGTGGGGGCCCGCAGATGGCTCAGCATGTTCTGAGGGAGGAGAAGATACGGCTATATTACTATTACAAACCGTAAATAAGTTCGAAATCAAAAAATTACAACAGAGCCAAAAACCACTAGTCAGTACCTATTTGCCCTTTGAGCTCTGCACTTTTTTCAGCGGCCTCTGCTACTTTTCTAGCGTCATGGATGCCTTTTTCGCTTTTTTGTATAATTTCTTAGGCCATTTCCCGGCCACCGTTGTCCCAGATGTCGGTGAAAAATTTTCCACCGACCAGGCTCGCTTCGGCCGAGGGGTCTTTTATATCTTCGGAGGATAAGGCGGCTTCGGATTGTGCCAAAAAATTCACATGCTCACAGCCTTTCCTCTCCAAAATGGTAGCAATCCCCCTAGCACCCGAAAAGGCACATATGTCTCCGTGGCTATTCAAAATTTCTTCAAAGGCCGCAGCTTCGTGGCTGATCCATTCGATTGGGCCTTCGGGGTCACCCCTTATGAAGTTCTCTTCACTTGAAAAAGCGCCAACGCTGGTGAAGCTGGTTTTTACTTTCTTAGCACATTCTATTGACTTTTCATAGCATCTTTTCCTAGATGCACGAAGCTCTTCAACGCTTTTTTCCAAATGGTTTGCCCATTGTTCACTGATTTCCCGTTTTGTTTCTTCAAGTGTGCGTTCCTCTTTAGCTCTGGCTAGTTGTTTTCGGAGATCTTCAATTTCATGCCTCTGAGCCTCAGCTTGAACTTTAAAAGTAGCTTCGTCTTCTTTTATTCTATTTATCAATGAATGCAATATTTTATCTTTTTCGAGACCTTCGTTCCTTAGTTCAATTACTTCGGAACGAAGGTTGGTCAGGGCCATAACACATCCTTCGTCCTCGGCATCTTTTTGGGCCCTGAGGGCATTACTAAGTATAAGGCCCTGTAAAGAAAAATGTATATGCGTCAATAAACTTAAGCAAACGAAAAATTTTGGTCTCAAGAAAAAATACAAAAACCTCATTTTTGCACCTTTAAGCTATTATACGCCAAGCTGTCGGCTAGATCGTTTTTCGACAGCAAAGAGAGCCCGTCTTCTAGTATTGGGAATCCGAAGCTCTTGCTCATCTCCCGACAGACAGAAATCTCCTTACTGTCAGGGAGATAATAAAAAAGTCTTCTTCTCCACTGCCGTTGAAAATCAACGCCCCCTTTGGATATTTCAATTTTTGGGCGTAAAACTGGGCCTCTTGCTTTTCTTTTTCAGACAATTTTTTCCCCGAAGCATGACGTAAAATATAATTGAAGGCTTCGGAAGAAGCTTCGGGGGCGGCAGTACCAGTTTCTTCAGCCGAAATTTGTTCTGTTATTTCTGTTTCTTCGGCTTCCAAGGATTTCACCTTAGTGGGCTCTGAAGGCCCAGCTTCAGTCTCAGATTGATGTTTTGAAACTTCGGCATCAGGTGCTTCAATATGCACTTTAGAAGATTCAACAATTTTCTTCAGAGTTGTGCTTGAAGACTTTATTGTCTCCAAAACATCCAGCACATTAACCATCCTTTTTCTTTTGGGGGTCACTGTTGGCCCCTTTTGGCTTGTTGCTGCCTCAATTTTTGCTGAAGGACTTAGAACTTCCTATGTCTTTGGTTCTTCAGTCCTCGGTTCTTCTATTTTTTCTGTCGCTAGCACTTCAGCCGGCCCTTCAATAGTCGGCAGGGGAGGTGGTTCTTTAGCTTCGGTGGCCGAAGGGGTCTCACCGACAAACTCAGGCACTGTGGCCGGTTCAATATAACGTGGCCGGTGTGTGAGAACCTTTACCCTTTTCCTCTTCGGCGTCGGCTCACTAGGAGCGGCCAAAGCAACTTCCTTCGCAGAAGATGTATTCTTTCTTTTTTGACCCCGCGTTGGATAACGGTAGTCGGGGTAGATAAACCCAATTGCATCAAATACTCGGTTGAGTCTCTTTTTCTTTCGGCCTCCGAAGGCCGCTGATAACGCAGTATCTTCGGCCTTCGAGTATAATCCAAGCAATTCATCACTTATGGCCTCAATGTTTTTTAGCCAATCGTCATCTGGTTCGACGAATTTATCTCCATATTGGAATGTGTATTTTAGCCTAACTAATCCACCTTCGTCAGTTTCTCTAACGGTCTCCTTCGGCATTTCCCACTTTTCTACAAGTGGCCATACTCTGAAGGCAATGTGTTCTTGGACCAAATCCCTTGTCCCAATAAAAGAGCAAACCACGCCGAAGGCTCTCTGGCATTCTTCGGCTGCTCCATTCATTTCCACCTTCGGCCTCCGGAGGCCGAAGCGTTGCCAGATGGGACGCATAAGGATATCTTTAATATCTTCGCGTATTTTCAAGTCGTTCTTCACATAAAACCATTCCGTCATCCAATCGCCGGGCCACCTCTTTTGAAAGGTTGGCACGGGACAGCTTGACCCAGACCGGGCGCCGAAGCTGTAGCAGCCAAAATTGTTGTGATACTGCTCTTTACCCCAGGGTTTTGTCTCATACAACAGCTCATGTATGTTGCAGAAACTTTTTGCATTTGGTTCTAAACCTTGGCTCCTCATGGCCCAAACGAAGATGCCCATCCTTATGATTGCTTCGGGAGTAAGTTGATGAAGGTAGATTTCAAATATCTTCAGTACTTCCGCGACAAAACTACTCAAGGGAAACCGCAGTCCAGCCTTTAAAAAGTTTCGAAAGATTACGACTTCATTCTCTTCGGGAGTAGGCACAGTCTTCTCCCCGTCATCTGCCCTCACAGTAGACATGTCTCGAAAATATCTTCCCCTCATGTTATCAAGATGACTCTGTTTAATGCTCGATTTTTCGAAGACTGTGTGACTTGGTCTGCACGGTCGATCTTCGGAGTCTTCACCCCCACTTTCTACATCATAGCTGTCACTGTCACCAGTGTCTTCAGATAAACCCTCCAAAATCTCCCTAGTGATCTTCTCTGTATTGGTCTTTGCTATTGATTGAAGAAACCCGAGATGCATCTCCTCAGACAGGCTCAGCTTCGATTCAGCAACAGCTTTTTTATCTTCAGACATCTTCGCAAACGCTGAGAAAGCGCTCTCAAATCCGAAGCTTAAAAATTTAAAAAGCCAAGCAAGTGTTGTTGCGCACAGGCTAAAAGTCGAGTGAGCAAGAGCAGATGGCAAGAAAGCGTGCCAAATAAACTCGTGGTGAGCTCTTATTTATACACCTAGTGCGTTGAAAACTGGAGGGTCCCGCTTGTCAATGACTGTTGCTATTCTAGCAAAGGGAAGGTGTTTTTTCGGACCTTCGGCTTAAAGCCTTCGTCCATGTCGCAATATGAATTCATCATTCCAGCAAATTAATATTGCGAGGGGCTACTGTTGGGGGCCTTCGGCTTCCGAAGGTCCTCAAAAACATGATTTGACAATGTTTTCCAAGTGAAATATGTGAACAGGTATCTTTAGAATCGGGTTATGAGTATACAAGAGTACGGTCAGGACGAAGCTTGAGTGAGACGGAAGGCAATTATGACGAAGGATAAGATGATCACGAAGCTATGCACAGAAAAGCTTCGGCATGACAGCAGAAAATGGAAACCGACTTAAAGATGAAAAGGCAAATTAGACCCCGAAGAATTACTATAGAGTTATTAATAAATGTAAAGGGCATTAATGTAATTCTACACGGGTTGCGTCTCTTGCCTATAAATAGATGAACAGTACTCCCGTACTGTTGGGGACGGACTTGACATTCGCTTTTTGCATCACGCGTTGTACCTTTACTTTCCGTCAAACCGAAGGTACATTTATAATTTGTTATTCTGGATATGATAATGAAAATAAAAATAAATTGGTGATAATATTTATATTATTCTTCATATTTCGTGTATGAATTCTTCCTTATCATCTATTGTGCTTACGAAGGTTTTTTCCTTCATAACCTTCGTCCGGAATTCATTATATCCGAAGGGATATAATGTCTTGAAGGGCGAAGGACTTTAATAGTTAACACATTTTATGTTGCCTTGTTCTAAGCTCTTAGCATTTGAGAACAAGTCCACAACACTACCCTTACCGCTTTAATAAGTAGTAGATATAATGTGTGCTCTGTCAAGATGTGTTGGTTTTAATTCAAAACGGCTTTACTGTAAAATCCTAGAACAGTTTGTCTCTATGTATTACAGCTGCAACATCTTGAATAGCTGGGAATAACTGGATTTAATCGGAAGCGAACAACTTGTTGTATCTTTTTGCCTTATTCTAAGATGGAGCAGATGTCACGACGGTTTCATAAATATTGTCCCATTTACGCTGGGTCATGTAGGGGCCTAGCTCTAAGGCCGTTTTCAGCAGAGGCCCAGTATAAACGATAAAAAAGAGTTCATATCCGTAGCTTGGCCCATCAATCATGTCGAGGAAAAGAAGTGTACTTTACTTTTAATAATGCATGCTCTATCATGACGTCCGCTTGGCTTTAATTAAAACGGCTTCTACTATAAAACTCTACAATGGTTTGTTTTTACGTAGTCCAAATAATTGTCCTTAATCCGAAGCAAACAAAACTTGATTGTATCTTTTTGTCTATATACTAATTCTAAGATATATTGGAGCAGATGCCACGACGGTTTCATAAATATTGTCTCTAAGGCACAAACCGTCTAGATAACCAGACACAATAAATTGTCTACTCTGTTGCTGCAGTACATAGATATATGTTTTTGGTTGTAAAGAAACTAGGCTACATCACAATTCACACCACGTGCTGACGACGTGAAGCATCACCCGATTTTCACGGCGGGGCACCGGGCACGGCGGTGGAATCAGCCGCGACGGCGACGCAAACGTCAAGAGCTGCGTGCCCAAACGAGGGACAGGTCAGATGGGCGAGGAAAAGCGCCCTGTTTCCTGCCCGGAGCGCCATGATGGCCCCTCGTGGCCTTTTCGTCGCTCGTTATTTTTAATCCCTCGACAAGATGCTTTTCTGCACGTTTGCGCATTAATACAGAGAGAGAGAGAGAGAGAGCTCGTAGAATGGCACGCACACGTACGCTCCCTGTGTGCTGTGCTCCACAGTCGTCGCCGTCGTCTGGGCCCGCCGGCGGCGAGTACACGGTCTCGCCGCACGGCGCACAAGGTATGGGGGCGTGGGAGTGCGCGTTCGCCATTAGTGGTGCCGTTTAGAATATGGCAAAGGATTATGCATGCCCAACTTGGGGTGGACGTGTTCTTCGTCACTCGTCACCGCGCGCGCGCTAAACGACCGGCTGGTGTAACCTTACCACGGCCACGTCGAGGGATCGTCGTCCAAATCCGAGTACAAAAGCAAAGCACCCATCATTAGAGGCGTTTAATTAGCGCCGCCCTACACATCGTAGGATAAGCACGCTAGCTGATGGTGATGGTAGTACGTACGTAGTAGTTCATCTTTTTTTTTAATTGACTCTGGTCTGGTGGTGATTGCAGACTGCAGTGCAGTAGTGCACACGACGGAGTGCTCTAGCAACAGGACGCTGATGAACAGGCGGTAGTATAGATGGCCAATAGTGTCGGGCTAATTAGGCCGGTCCGGAGCATGGCACGGCCCATAGTGCCTGGGCACGGCACGACACGGTTGGAGCCGGGCCCGTGCCGGCACGGTCTTATGGCTAGTGCCGTGCCTGGGCTGAGTGCCGAGCATGCTGGGCCGGCACGGGCACGGTCTGATTAGCTCTAAAGCACGATTAAGCACGATTATGCATGATTAGATCCAAGCACGACTAGTTAGCTGTGGGCTGTACTCTTTTTTTCTATCTAGGGTTGTTGACGCCTTTTCGGAGGCGCCAATTACTTCAAAAGAACCAGCGGCGGTGCTCCCTGGTCAGGCGCGGACGGTCCGCGGCCTGGGGCCGGACGGTCCGCGACCTGGCGTGAGGCGGCGGTGCTCTCTGGTCAAGCGCGGACGGTCCGCGGCACAGGGCCGGACGGTCTGCGACCTGGTGCAGGAGCTCGGGTTCCCTGCCTGACGGCCGGACGGTCCGCGCCCTAGGGCCGGACGGTCCACGAGTGCGCAGGGGCGGCGGAAGATCGCCGGCGGCGCCTGGATCTCGCTCCCGGGAGGGACCCCGTCGGGGAGGAGAGATCCTAGGAGTTGTCTAGGCTCGGGCAGGCCGACCTAGACTCCTCTAATCGACGTAGAGTCGAGGAGAGGCGGAAGATTTTGGGGATCGAGAGGCTAAACCTAAACTAGACTAGAACTACTACTAGGATAAAATGTGAAATAGAAGTTGTATTGATTCGATTGTTGATGATTCCAAATCGGCCGTATACCTCTCTATTTATAGAGGAGGGGGACTGGACCCTTTACAAACTAATTTCCGAGCTTATCCCGAGATTTTCGCCAACAAACGTAGCAAGAAACTCGGAACCCAAATCTGTTCTGCGCCTGCGCGGATCGTCCGGCCCATAGGCGCGGACTGTCCGGGCCGCGGACCGTCCGGCCCCAGGACCGGACAGTCCGCGCACTCAAAATGGTGCTCAACATATGCCCCCTGCCTTTTGGTGGAGCTGAGCGAACCAAAAGCAACTAACTCGATATGATCACATCGGTTTTCTTAGGCATCTTGCCACTTACTAGGATGGTATGCAGTGGCCTTGGTCTCGATGGTTGACTCAACGGACGTGATCCCTTTAGCTTTGATCGAACTGTCAGTCCCAACACCGCCGAGCGTCATACTGGTCCTGACCAATTCGTCACCTTGCCTTCCTAATTCTCTAAGTGTTCTGGTGTAGCTCCGTAGTCGACCAGGTCCTCTCCTTGCAGGTTGTCTTCCTCCATGGGCGCCGGTACGTCATCGGAGGTGTCTTGGTGTAGTGCGGATGGTTCGGCCTCAGGGGTCGGATGGTCCGCTTCTTGTGCAGATGATCCGGCCTTTATAGCCGGACAGTCTACCATACCTGCAGAGAGATGCACAGTTGTCGTTTTATTTTCTATCTTTGTGGCCGTTTGATTTTTCTCAACGGCCTTTGGTCTCCATCTCTTTTGTGGTGGCGGATACTGCGGATGCGTGTCATTGAATATTCTTTCTGCCTCCTTTTCCTGATTCTCCTTCGCTCTGAGGCGCTGTAATTTTCGCTTTTGCGATCGTGTCAATCCCGATGGGCACCATCGGGGCATGGAGTATTTTGGATCGGCTGTTTTGTTGACAGTCATACCTTCTTTTTTGTTTGTGTTGGCCGATTCACCAAAAATCATCGGCCCTTCGTTACTTTGTTGTACGACAACATCTGTAGTTCCTATTTTAATGACGTCTCCTTTTTTCGTATTGTTGGAGGTTGTAGCTGTATGCCCCCCTGCCAGATTGGTCAGCCTTTGGGGCCGAGTTGTTCGGCAATCTTGTTGGGCCTGTGCTCGTGGACCAGATTGAGGGGCTCTCAATCGGTCTTGTACTGGAGATGTCAACCTATTGAATACAGATGTTTGAGGTGCCCCCCAAGCGGGGTACTGTGGCATCCCAAATGGGTATGGTGGCATGCGCCACATTTGATTTGGGACATATGGTGGAGGTATGTATGTGTATGGATATGGCATGGGTGGATATGGTGGCGGAGGTGTCCATGCAGGCACGTTAGGTCTTAATTGAACATTATGACCTCCCGTCCTTTCCGATTGGTGTGGTGGTCCAATCGGCCTAACCCGCCGTCGCACCTGGGTGAGTAAGCGAGGTCCCTTCGGTGGCCGGTCGCTGGGACCAGCCTTCTTTTTCACATATTTAGACAATAATTGATCAAAAGTCGGGCCGGACTTGACCAGCCGATCAGCTGCTTTAAATGTATTTGTTTTCCACGTACCTATCTCTGGTCGTCGTGGTTTGAAGGTACGTGGTCGCGGTGAGTCCTGAGCACGGCCGGACCGTCCGCTGGAGTTCTCCGGACCGTCCGCGCCTGTGTGCCGGACCGTCCGGGGTGCGCAGCACGGGGTCCTGCTCCTTAGTCTGTGCTTGCCCCCCAGCGCCATAGGTCGTGATGGTCACCTTAAGAGTTTCCCCTCCGTCAGGAGTCGTTTCTGCCACCACCTTCCTGCAAGAAACTTTATGATTTTCATCGGCATCTCTTGTATTGCCGATGACTATCTCTTTGCCTTTGCCTTTATCGGTGGCGTTTGGCCGAACCAGGACCTTTTTGCCCTTGAAGTCGATCATATTCATTGGAAAGGGCTCCGTGTCCTCCTGAAATTTCAATCGTCCTTCGTTAATGGCCGATTGGATTTGTCGTCGGAACACATTACAATCATTAGTGGCATGGGAAAATGAGTTGTGCCACTTGCAGTATGCGCGACGCTTTAGTTCGTCGGCAGGTGGAACGATATAATCAATTTTAATGTTACCATTTTTTAGTAATTCATCGAATATCTTATCACATTTGCCAATATTAAATGTAAACTTAATCTCCTGCTGCTGTTTCTTTTGAACTGGCTGCAAGGAGGAGCAAGCCGAAGATTTGGCCTGCTCAGGCCAAACTATTTCGGCACTGCAAATTTCCTTTGGTTCACCGTCCGAACTACTTTGATTGTGTTCTACTATATGGACATTATGATGAACCGTTTTGACTAGTTCTTTGCATCAGCTTTCACAAGCCGACGCTTTCTGATGTAATTGTGCTAGCGTAAAGAACTGGATGCCTTCTAATTTCTCTTTTAAATAATAGCGCAATCCATCAAAGGCTATTCCCGTCAGTTGTTTATCTGTTAAATGAATTTGAAAGCATCGGTTTCTCATATCCCGGAATCTCTGGATGTAATACCTAACCGATTCATCTTTTTCTTGTCGTAGGGCCACTAAGTCTACTAAATCCAACTCATAGTCACCGGAGAAAAAGTGATCATGAAATTTTTGTTCTAGATCCCCCCCATGATGAAATGGAATTAGGAGGTAAAGTGGCATACCATGCAAACGCGGTTCCTGTTAGAGATAATGAAAATAAACGCACGCGAAATGCCTCTGTGTCAGCCAATTCTCCCAATTGTGCTAAGAACTGGCCTATATGTTCGCGCATGTTTTTCCCTTGATCACCCAAAAAATTTGCGAATTCGGGTATTATAGTTCCCTGTGGGTATGGGTGGTGATCAAATCGGTTATCATAAGGTTTCCGATATGATTGCCCCCCAGGGACCATGCTTACTCCGAGCTTATCTCGGAACGCCCCAGCTATTTCTTCCCTCACTATATCAATGGCAGCCGGTGCGAGACCACCGGCTCTCTGGTCAAACATAGGTGGGGTTGGTTGTATGTTAGTAGGTTGTCTCTCCCCCCATTGGTTTGAGCTATGTGGTGCATTTCCATTTACCCTGTATGGCTCATAAGTTTGATTGCTTCTTTCCGGCCTTCTAGGTGGGGCCGGAAAGCTTTCCTGGGCTCTGGATTCTGAATTAATGGGCTGGTGTACTACATAGTGTGATGGGAAGTGTTGCTGGGACGGGCGAGGATTCAGGTAATACTCCTCCTCAAAGACTCATTTGCGGACTGTCTGGATACGTACCCGGACCGTCCGTGGTTATATGTGGACCGTCCGCCGTTGTATGCGGACCGTCCGACTGGTAGTTTGGGTTTTGTGTCATATGTGGTGGCTCGGGCGCATATCTAGGTAACTCATTAAAAATAGGCCCAACTGTTGCTGTCTCGGACGGTCCGCGCTCACGTGCGGACGATCCGGGCATGTGCAGATCGGCTGATTTGTTGCCGATTTGCGGTTGCTCAGGGTATGTGTCCATCGGCATCCTATAAAGGGGTTGTGACTGGTCGTGACAACCTGTAGCCGATGTATTACGTGTGTTACCCCTTAACCCAACCTCGTGCGAAGGAAAATTTGTGATATTAGATTTATCAAATGCACGTACTAGTCTCTTAAAGTCGCTTTGCATACCCCCTATGATGTTTTGCATTTGTTCACGTTGTTGTTCTACATAATTTCTAAGAGATTGTAGCTCGTTGGTATTACTTACATTGGGGATATCTGGTGTGGGTTGGAGCGAAGCCGGATCCGTCGCCCGATGTCGGACGACTTTGTTGTTCCTGTCCACTTTGAAGTTGGCCAAGAACCTCGCTTTTGCCTCCTGTATCATCTGCTCCTTTTGCTCCTCGAACTGGAGCTGTTCGTCAGCCGGCAATGTGTCCCAAGTCGGCTCTATGATGTTGCTTGGGGAGATATCAGAACTATCCCTTGAACCGGCCATTGAGGGCCGATTTGATGACTCTGTATTTGTCGTCCCCAGCGGAGTCGCCAAAAAGTATGTTGACGCCTTTTCGGAGGCGCCAATTACTTCAAAAGAACCAGCGGCGGTGCTCTCTGGTCAGGCGCGGACGGTCCGCGGCCTGGGGCCGGACAGTCCGCGACCTGGCGTGAGGCGGCGGTGCTCTCTTGTCAGGCGCGGACGGTCCGCGGCACAGGGCCGGACGGTCCGCGACCTGGTGCAGGAGCTCGGGTTCCCTGCCTGACGGCCGGATGGTCCGCGCGTGCGCAGGGGCGGCGGAAGATCGCCGGCGGCGCCTGGATCTCGCTCCCGGGAGGGACCCCGTCGGGGAGGAGAGATCCTAGGAGTTGTCTAGGCTCGGGCAGGCCGACCTAGACTCCTCTAATCGACGTAGAGTCGAGGAGAGGCGGAAGATTTTGGGGATCGAGAGGCTAAACCTAAACTAGACTAGAACTACTCCTAGGATAAAATGCGAAATAGAAGTTGTATTGATTCGATTGTTGATGATTCCAAATCGGCCGTATACCTCTCTATTTATAGAGGAGGGGGACTGGACCCTTTACAAACTAATTTCCGAGCTTATCCTGAGATTTTCGCCAACAAACGTAGGACGAAACTCGGAACCCAAATCTATTATGTGCCTGCGCGGACCGTCCGGCCCCAGGACCGGACAGTCCGCACAATCAAAATGGTGCTCAACAAGGGTTTTCTTACAAGAGTGAGTTTTTACCTAAATAGGTTTTTAATGAGTCAGCCATTGCACTAAACAGCTCAATATTAGTTATTTTAGTATGTTTTAACTGTGTTTGTGAATGTCTGACTAAAATTCTGTGGTGTAGTGCTAAATGGGCCTACCGTGCCGGCACAACACGGCTAAGAAGGCTCAGTGCCGTGTTTGGATCTAGGCTTAGCACTAGTACCGTGTCTGTACGGCACGACTATTAAACGAGCCAAACGGGCCATGCTCTAACCGTGTCGTGCCTGACCGTGTCAGGACTGGACCGCCCGTTTGGCCATCTCTAGGTGGTAGTATAGCTCGAGCTCCCTAATATATATAATCCACACGCTTGCACTGATCTCGAGAATGAGACAATCTATTCACCAGTTTGTTTATGCAGACTCATGCAGTAATCTAGAGACCGAGTGTGCCATCATCAAGGATTACCAAACCCTTTTGGGTAAAAAAACCGCTACACCGATGAAAACCGGAAAAACCAATTCATTTGACCAACTAAATTTAAACAAATTTAAAACAGGTTTTCAGTTTATAGCTATCAAAAGCTGCTGCAAACGGCTAAACACCCTGGCTTTTTAGCCAGCTTCTATAAGAAACGCTTTAGTAAAAACAATTCAAAATCAACGTAAACACAAAATCGGTTGAATTGTCATGATAGTAGAAATCCGTCGCTTTCTAGATCCTAAACCCTTTGAACCACTTCATCTTCCTCCGCACGTAATTCTCACGATACTTAGATTTTCCTCACAGCCAGATTCTCTCCACATTCAGATTCTTAGAAAAATTGGTCAGAAAAAAGCTGAACTAAACAGGCACTTAGTCTCTAGCTTCATCATACCAAGGTTAGCAACTGCTGCTTGTATTGCTTGCAGACGTGACATCGCCTCAATCTCCCGTGCAACTTCAACAGCATCCATTTGGTCTCTAACAGCAAAACCCAAATCAACTTCTTAGCGTGCATGCATGCGGGCAGCCCTACGGGGTATTTGGTTTTAGAGATTAATCTTTAGTTCCTTCATTTTTATTTTATTTTAGTTTCTAAATTGCTAAATATAAAAACAGTTTCTGTATTTGGTAGTTTAGATACTTAAATGGTATAAAATTAAGGACTAAAAATTAGTCCCTCGAAACCAAACATCCACTAAGACGTGCGTCAAGGTCCTCGAAGATGGTGGGTCCGGTTCTCGTTGCCTGGCGCGGCTATAAAATGGCAGCTGCGGTGCTGCCATCTTTGCACGAAGACACACACACAGCAGCAGCAGTTCACAGATAAGTCTTGTCATTCCCATCATCTCTCGCCATGCGTCCAACACGCTCCCCTGTGCCGGCTACGGCGCTGCTCCTGCTTGCCGTGGCTCTGGCACTGGCCGCCACGGCGGCGGCCCGCCACTCCTACACCACCACCACCCGCGTCCCGGCGCCAGCGGAGCGGGCGGACGAGGAGGTGCGGCGCATGTACGAGGCGTGGAAGTCGAAGCACGGGCGCGGCGGCCGCAACGACGACTGCGACATGGCGCCCGGCGATGAGGAGGAGGAGGAGGACCGCCGGCTGCGGCTGGAGGTGTTCCGCGACAACCTTCGGTACATCGACAAGCACAACGCGGAGGCGGACGCTGGGCTCCACAGCTTCCGCCTCGGCCTCACCCCCTTCGCCGACCTCACCCTGGACGAGTACCGCGGCCGCGTCCTCGGATTCCGCGCCCGCGGCCGCCGCAGCGGCGCCCGCTACGGCCACGACCACGGCTACCGCGCCCGTCCCCGCGGCGGCAACCTCCTCCCCGACGCCATCGACTGGCGCCAGCTTGGCGCCGTCACCGAGGTCAAGGACCAGCAACAGTGCGGTCCGTAGCATATATACTCCGACCCATAGCGCGCCGTACTCTTACATATGTGTGCGTGCTCTCCGGCGAGAAGCTTGTTGCGGCTACTTATCTGATGACGATCTCCGTGGGGGGCATGCATGCATGCATGCTTGCAGGTGGGTGCTGGGCGTTCTCGGCGGTGGCGGCCATCGAGGGGATCAACGCGATCGCGACGGGTAACCTGGTGTCGCTGTCGGAGCAGGAGATCATCGACTGCGACGCCCAGGACAGCGGCTGCGACGGCGGGCAGATGGAGAACGCGTTCCGGTTCGTCATCGGCAACGGCGGGATCGACACCGAAGCCGACTACCCCTTCATCGGAACCGACGGCACTTGTGACGCCAGCAAGGTCGGTATGGGTGCTGGCGTGCTGCTGCTTTTGCTTCGTCGGTCGATGGATATGATGCGGTACTGCTGCTAATATAACGGAGAGAAAAGAGAGACGACTGTGTGTACGTGTCTTAAATTCAATGCAGGAGAACAACGAGAAGGTCGCCACCATAGATGGGTTGGTGGAGGTGGCGAGCAACAACGAGACGGCGCTGCAGGAGGCGGTGGCGATCCAGCCCGTCAGTGTCGCCATCGACGCAAGCGGGCGTGCGTTCCAGCACTACAGTTCGGTAAGCTAGCTAGCTAGCTAGCTAAGCATGCATGAGATCCATCAGACGACGACGACCGTCACAGATTTAGGAAGAACTAGCTAGATAGGTTCTGCGCGTGTCTGTCTGTGTGATGAACTGTTGTAGTATGCACTATAATGCAGGGCATCTTCAACGGGCCATGCGGGACGAGCCTGGACCACGGCGTCACGGCGGTGGGCTACGGCAGCGAGAGCGGCAAGGACTACTGGATCGTGAAGAACTCGTGGAGCGCCAGCTGGGGCGAGGCCGGCTACATCCGCATGAGGCGCAACGTGCCCCGGCCCACGGGCAAGTGCGGCATCGCCATGGACGCGTCCTACCCTGTGAAGCACACCTACCACCCCGGCACCGGCGCCGGCACCGCCACGGCTAGGGCAGCTGCCATGGATGTCATCAAGATGGTTCTTGCTTAGGAGCAGCGGCGGAGCAGGCAGCAGAGAGCCGTGGATCTTGTCGTTGAACTTTACATATATGGTAGCTAGGTACCACTGGGGATAAGTTAGCCCGTTATGGTGTGGCAAGTTAATTAATATGTACGTATCTCTTTTGATGCATGAATGGCATATATGATGTAATGAAGTTACATAAACTCAAATAAAGTCGTAATCGTAATGGTAAAGTTTGTTTGTTTGTGCTTATTATTAGGCTCCTCCGGCCCTTTGGCTTTAATTTGGCGATAGATATTGGTAATAGATGAAGCTGTATTCTGAGAAGGGAACAGAGGCCATGGATCCTCCACTTGCTCTGCATGCAGTGTTCTTTTAGTTCGAACTGAATTGATCCCACACACCAAAATGAAAAAAAAATGTACGTAATGGTAAAGATTGTCTCAGCTGCTCGGTTGATTCCGACCTCCGTCCTCCCCTTCGTCACGGCCGCAGCACAAGCACGGAGATGTACGTACGTACTGTCTTCTCCGAGATGTTGTGCGGGCGTAATGAGCGCGTATGGAGGTAGAGCGAGCCAACGGAGGGAGATGCGTACGGCCTCGTCTCCGACGCTTTGTTTTTGGAGCCAAGAATTATGCATGGTTGGTATCTCTATTTGACATGTGTTCTATTAGCTAGCTTGGTGAGAATGTGGATTTAGAATCAACAATTATGATTTACTAGATATGTGCCCGTGCGTTGCAACAAGAGTTAAAAATCTATATAAAACATGATATGTAACGACAACTGTCACTATGATATGTAAAATCCGTGTAGCAAAATATCACCTTAACACTAATTTATACTTTAAGTATAGACTGAATGCTTTGGTATCTATTCACAGTCGGAGATTTAACTAGAAAACTTGATTAATCATTCACTAACCAGATGCAACTGAGAACACAACAAAGAACCTAATTTAGAAGGACGAGAAAGAACCAAATGCACACGGTTCAGCTCATCCTTCCGAATTAAACATCCATCATAGCTAGCATAGCATAGATATATGCATTGATAAGTAGGTTAAAATAGCTCAAACAATCTAGGAGATAAATAATATACTCCTGTGAGTAGCTAACACAACATTTGATATTAGTTTCATATCCTTACTTTTCACATATGAGCATTCATATCTGCTAGTTATAAGCAGCATATTGTAAAAGTGTTGTGGAAATGATTGAGTAAATTTGACGGTAGTTGATAGTTAGTCACCATTTTCTATATATTGTGCACAAAGATAAGTATGCCTAAGAATCTGGGTATATCTATTAAAAAAACTTGACTAACATAGAAGGGTTTTTAATTAAGAACACATCCAAAAATTTGCCTCGACAATGACTTGGACTTGAGGGGTCGGGTCTGGGCGTACATGCATACTGTCGACCAACTGAGCTACACTCAGCTTCTTCAAATTTTTATTTTAATTAAGAACACATGCAAAAATTTGCCTCGACAAGAACGCATGCAGCGTGAGCGGAGGGAGCCACGGGGCCTATCTTCGGCGGCTTGCATGCAGCATGAGTGGATGAGGGGGGCACCCGTAGCTTGCATAGTTGCATGCTTGCATGCATCGTGAGTGGGAGAGCAGGTGCATGCTCTGCGTGATAAGGAGCGGGGCACGTCTTGGTTTACGTTACCTTCTTAATAGTTAGTAGAGATAGAGATATGGAGTTTCTCTTGCGTATTCGAGAAACAAACACATGCGCATGATGCAGTAAGGTAAGGGGTTTATGGCGAATGCGGAACACATACTAATTGGTTTGTCGATGGGCTGAGCATGGACCTTGAACCTTGCATAGTTCGCCAGCACCGCATAGATCTCATTCGGCCGGAACCAGCGTGTCCCAGCCTCCATCATCAGCTTGTCAAAGTTCAAGTCTGTCCACTAATCGCCAATGAAACACAGACAGGCAATAACTCAGTGCAAGCAGCACAGACCCTCCTCATTTGGGCTTTGAACAGTACCAGATTCGAACGTCATGTCATTAAACAATGGGACAACAAGAGCAACAAAAACACCAAGTATAAAGTATAAGCTAATAAGTGCTTAAACCGAGCACAGAAAAAATCAAGCGAAAGGAACTACTGGAAAAAAATCAGTTGATGAGGTGAAGTGAACTAAGAAAACTGAGCAGCCAAACACCCACAGTGCATTCGATCAGTTTCCAACAGAAGTACAGAAATACCACTATTGTTCCAATCCAATCAAGCAACACGACTGCATAAAGAGCTCAAACAACTTCTAACAGGACACCGCATAGGCTCATACCGAGGAAAATGAGCAAATACGCGTGTGTAGTCGCGAAACTTCGAAGAACTTACGAGTTCCAGGCATCAGACGTCAGCAGCCCCAAGACTCCAGAGCTCAATCCAACCACGTCCAAGAAGAGATGCAGGACCAAGACGAGCAACAGAATCGGAGTACCAAAGGAGAAGAATAGAAAAACGGAGGGAGAAAAGGCCACCCTCGTGCGGGGGCGGGGCGGGGCGACCTGCGCAGGTGAGGAAGCCGTGGATCTCGGAGGCGATGAGCGGGTCCCGCCCGCCGGCGCCACCCACCATGGTCGCGCTTGCTGCTGCTTCCGCGGCTAGGAATCCGGAGGTCGGGCGAGTGGGGTTGGTGGGTGGGGTTGGCTGGCGGTGAATCCGGAGGTCGGGCGAGCGGGGATGGCTGGCGGTTTGCGGTGGCGCGGAATCCGGAGGTAAGGCGGGTTGGCGGGGTTGGCGGGCGGTTTGCGGCGGCGCGGAATCCGGACGTCGGGCGGGCTGGGGCGAGGGCAGTCTACGCTGAGCCCTTAACAGTTAGTAGAGATATCTCTATTTGACATGTGTTCTATTAACTTAGTTTAGTGCGAATATGGGTTTAGAGCCAACAATTATTGTTTCAATCTCCGTTGTGCATTTAGCTTTTTACCAATTAAATGTCTAAATGTGGATCCGGACCAGAGGGACAACGACTTCATTAAAAAAATACAAGGGTTTTTTATACTCTATGGTTCCAATTTATAATTTGTTTGACCTTTTTGCTCTAAGTTTGTCTGTCTCATCTTATTTTAAAAATATATAATTATTATTAATTTTTACTCTGATATTGTTTAACATATAGTATACTTTAGGTATGGTTTTCAATTTTCCATTTTCACAAACAAATGAATAAGATAAGCCGATCAAATTTGACAAAAAAGTCAAAAGAATTATAATTTGAGATTGAGGAAGTATCTCTACTAACTATTAAGAGAGTACTGTAGACTGCCCCCGCCTCCCTACCCCGCCCGCCCGTGCACGCCAGGATTTTCGCATCGCGCCTCCGCCTCCCAAGATTGTCGCGTCGTGCCTCCGCCATTTTCGCCGCCGCGCCCTCGACACCACCTCCCAAGTGCCTGCCCCTACCGCCTTCGTGTGCCCCCGCCCCCCGCCTGTGTCTGCCACCGTGCTCCGCCCTCAGTCCCGCTCGCCATCCACGGCGCAGCCCCCGCCCGGCGCTACCCAGTCCCGCTCGCTATCCCCGACGCCCTCCCCCCCCCCCACGGGCAGGAACTCCTAGCCCCACCGATCTCTGCCTCCAATCTCGCTCCCCTGTTCCCCACCGCTACGCGCCTCACGCCTTGCCGCAGAGCCGTTCTCCCTCGCGCCAGTGCCGATGTCGAACCCCCTGTCATGAGTAGGGTGCAACGAAGATCATTCTCCTTGCCGGCGGCCACTGCGACTCTGATTCACTGCTTCCTCGCCATCTGGAAATGGTCGTCCCCGCCTTCGCCGTCTCCTCGCCATGGTTGCTCGTCGGCCGCATCGGTGTCCCCTCTCGTGTCGGGAAACCCTAGCCGCCATATCTTAGGATCCACTCGAGCAGCAAGCTGAGGGAAGAGGGGCCGATGGTGCGCGACGTGGTGTCGGTGAAGAGCGTCGCGGTCGCTGGCAAGAAGGGGTTGGTTTCCTTCACGATTGATTGTGGCAGCTTTCGTACTTTTTTATGAAGTTTGATTATATCAAATTTGGAAGTAACTTAATGCTATTTGCCTATTTTCGTTTTTTTACCTTTCCGTTCATTGCAATTCCTCTTAGTGTGTCCCCCATTGGAAATTGATTTGGCAGTCCACTAAAAGTTGGTGTTTCCCCTTCCTTTCTTTACAGTTCAAAGTCCATTCATTCTTTCAGAAAAGTAGGAAGAAGAAAATCCAAGGTGAAAATGATCCAGCATTGGTCGAAAGTCCAGTCATTCCATACATATCTTTGTTGGCTAGCCGGCTCGGTCGGTTCGTCGAAGATCCCGGATCTTCTCTATCACGAGGTCTTTCGGCGGGTGTTGTCTCGCGAGGTGTAACGAGCCAAGGTCTGGTCGCCTGGTAGATTTCATGTATCTACTCGTATCGGTAGCTTTTGCTGTTAATCGTGAGAATGTTTTGTGGGGAGTCTCTTTGACCTTAGTACGCTGATCCCATTAGGGTAATGATATGTATGGAATACGGATGCTGCCTATGTTTCTAATATTCTTGCTATGGTTGATTTGGGCATGACATTGATTTAGTAATGGTATTTCTATGATTATGTTTTTTGTTCTAACTTTGGGTTAACGTTAGACAATGAACTCTAAACTGCACATACGGTTAGAGCTAGACCGAGAGCTGTTGTTAATCGGTAGCTATTCATGTAGAGGACATCATTCTTCTTTGGTTCTCTGCATTTTTCATGATTTACTATTTTCTTCTTTGCTTCTTCACCCATCTGACATTGTGGTCTTCATTCTCTGCTTCCGGTTTAGGAGAGTTTCGAGAAGCTGAAATGGCTCTGTTGGGGTCTTGTTCTCAAATGCTATGAATTAAGAACAAGGCAACACAAAGTGTTAAAGGTTAAGGCCCTTCGTCCTTCGAAGCATTATTTCCCTTAGGATATAATGATCTTGGGACGAAGGACGTGAAGGATGAACCTTCATCATCACAATATAGATTAATGAAATAAGAAGCATGTGAAATATAAAAGGCAATATAAATAATCATGTAATCATCTAATACTATTAATATCTTTTCTTTTATTATCATGGATAAACAGAAATAATATTGAATTATATTTATACCTTCGGCTTGACGGAAGGTGGGAAGTCCAAGCGTGACGCAACAGTGAATACAAATCAGCGTGAACAGTACGGGAGTACTGTTCATCTATTTATAGGCACAGGGCGCAGTCTGTGTAAAATTACATTTATGCCCTTCATATTTACTACTGACTTATGGACAACTCAATGAGGACTGAGTGGCCTTTTCCCCTTTAAGTCGCTTCCTTTTTCCGCCATTGAGCCAAAGCTCCTTCGCCCGTAGCTTCGGAGCAGCATCATCCTTCGTCTTGACCATGTTTATCACGTCGTGTACGATTTTGATCTATGTCTAAAGGTACCTGTTCGTCTGTTACACTTAGGAAACATTGTTAAATCATGTTTTTGAGGACCTTCGGAGGACGAAGGCCCCCAACAGTAGCCCCTCGCAGTATTAATTTGTTAACGAATTCAGACTGCGACATGGACAAAGGCCTTAAGCCGAAGGTCCGAAAAAACACATTCCCTTTGCTAGAATAGCAACAAACGATGACAGGTGGGGCCCTCCAAGTTGTGGCGTGGTAGGCGTATAAATATGAACTCATACCGGCATCATTTGATACACTGTTTCTGCTGTCTGCATTATTTCTCTCAAACTTTTAGCTTTTGCTTAGTAACTCTTGCCAAATTTTCAAGATTTTTGAGTTTCGGTTCAAAGTCACGTTTTCACCATGTCTGAAGAAAAAATGACCAAGGAGAAGAAGGTTGTTGCGGAGACAAAGGTGACCGAAGAGACGAAGCTATTCGAAGAGAAGAAGAATATGGATCCTTATATTGCTGGTTTTATCGAATCGATGGCAAAGACAAACATAGAGAAGATTGTTAAAGAGACACTGGAAGGTTTATCCGAAGACACTGGTGATAGTGATAGTTATGATGCGGAAAGCGGAGACGAGGATTCTGAAGATAGGCCCTAGCGGCCCAGCCATACCATTTTTGGGAAATCGTCTATTAAACAGAGTCATGTTGATGCTATGAGAGGAAGATACTTCCATAATATGACTATTGTGAGGGTTGGAGGGGACAACACTGCTCCTGCTCCTGAAGCTAATGAAGTGGTTGTGTATCGAAGCTTTTTGAAAGCAGGGCTTCGGTTTCCATTAAGCAGGTTCTTGGTTGAAGTGCTGAAGACATTTCAAATTTTTCTTCATCAACTTATGCCTGAAGCCATAATTAGGATGGGTTTGTTTGTCTGGGCTGTGAGGAGCCAAGGGTTGGAACCCAGTGCTAAAAGCTTCTGCAGCATGCATGAACTTGTGTATGAGACGAAAGCCACCGGGAAAGAGCAGTATCATAACAACTTTGGATGTTACGGATTCGCTGCTCGATCCAATGCCAGTCATCCAGTTCCTACATTCCAAAAGAGATGGCCTGGAGCCTAGATGGAAGAATGGTTTTATGTTAAGAATGACTTAATTGAAAGGGAAGATATTAAGGAGATCATTCAATGCCCTATCTGGTCTCGCTTCGGCCTTCGGAGGCCGAAGGTCGAGATTGATGATACCACCGAAGCATGTCAAAGGGCCTTTAGCACTATTTGCTCTTTTGTTGGCACAAGGGATTTAATGCAAGAACATATAGCCTTCAGGGTATGGCCGCTTGTGGAGAACTGGGATATGCCGAAGGAAACTACTGCTGAATCAACTGAAGGTGGGTTAGTTCGATTAAAATATACTTTCAGGTTCAGAGACCGGTTTGATGAGCCAAATGTTGATTGGCTAAAAAGTATCGAGGCTATCAGCGACGAGCTACTTGGATCATATAGCAAAGCCGAAGATAATGCTCTGTCCGTAGCCTTCGGAGGTCGGGGGAAGAAAAGTCTGAACAAAGTCTTTGATGCTATTGGCTTTATGTACCCCAACTACTGCTACCCATCGCGGGGACAAGAGAAAAAGAGGAAGGTTGCTGTTTCCGACATCCAAATTGATCCTGCGCCGAAGAGCAAAAAGATGAAGGTTCTGACCCACCGGCCGCGTTATATTGAACCGGCCGTGGTCCCTGACTTTGGTGCAGGGTCTTCTTCAGCAGTCGAAGCAACATAGACTGCTCCGACTGTTCAGAGCACTGTAGAACTGACTGTAATGCCGAAGACGCATACATTTGAAACAATCAAAAATAAGGTTGAAAAAGCTGAAGAGCCGAAAGTTGAAGTAAAAATGCCAAGAATCCTTACCCCTCCGACAGGGGCAAGTCCGCCGAAGGCGCAAAAATCTTCTGCGGTGACCCCCAAGAGGAGAAGGATGGCCAATGTGCTAGATGCTGTACTGGAGACTACGAAGGCGCTGAGCCCTTCTCCTGCGAAGAAAATTGTTCAAGCTGAAACCAAAGCTACTGAGCCTCAAGCTGAAGTTGAAGCTGGGTCTTCAGTGCCCATTGAAACAGAGCCTGTCGTGTCTGAAGAAAAATTGGCAGAACAAATTGCTCCTGAAAAAATTGAGGCCGAAGCTTTGTCTGAAAATATTGACTACATTATTTGACATGCTTTGGGGAACAAGCTGTCTGAGGAGGAGATTCTAGAAGCCAAGCACTATGCTCGAAGTTTGAAATACCCAAAAGGAGCCTTGGTTTTTCATGGGAGTAATGAAGATGATTTCTTATACTGTCTTCCGGACAACAAAGAAATATCCGTTTGCCGGGAGATAGGTACAAGCATGGGATTCTCGAGGCTGGAAGACGACCTTTCACTGCTGTCTAAGGATGAACTTGCTGACAGCCTAGCATACAATAGTATAAAGGTATAAAAATTAACTTTGATTTTGAAAATGAGGTATTTCATTCATCATACTCAATTCTTTCCTTCTCTTGCAGGGCTTCATTCTTAGCAATGCCCTTGGGGCATAGAAAAATATTGAAGACGAAGGCTATACAATGGCCCTGAACAACCTTCATACAGAGGTGATTGAATTGAGAAACGAAGGTCTTGAAAAAGACAAAATCTTAATTTCTCTGGTTGACAAAGTGAAAGAAGATGAAGCCACTTACAAAGCTCAGACTGAAATCCAGAAAACTGAAATTGAAGACCTTCGAAAACAGCTGGCAGAAGCTAAAGAAAAATGCACACTCGCAGAAGCTGACCGATATAACAACGAATAGTGGAAAATTCATTTAGAAAAAACTGTTGAAGAACTTCGCTCATCCAAGGAAAGATGTTTTGAAAAATCTTTGGAATGCGTGAAAAAGATAAAGGGTAGCTTCGCCAACGTGGGAGCCTATTCGACCGAAGAAAACTTTATACGAGGCGACCCCGAAGGTGTTATTGAATGGATAAGTGGAGAGGCTGAATCTTTCGAAGAGATTTTAAGCGATCACAGGGATGTCTATGCATTTTTCGGTGTGCGGGGGATTTCAGCTATCTTGGAGAAAGCAGGATGCGATCACGTCAAGGCCATGGCCGAAGCCGAAGCTGCCCTCTCCTTTGATGACACGAAGGATCCTTCAGCTGAAGCAACCTTGATGGGCAGAAAATTCTATAATGATGTTTGGGTAAATGGTGGCCGAGAGATGGCCCATAAGATTATAAAGAAAAGTGAAGAAGACACCCACGATGCCCGGAAAGAAGCGAGACAGGCTGAAGAAGCTGCGGAATGTGAAAGACGTATAGGTATTGTTTATTAGCTATTAGCTTCGTTATTGTTTTTATGGCTTCGAACTGATTGACTTTTTCCTGCTTCAGCTGAATTATCTCCGCCGCCAGAACCGTTCAATCCCCTATCGGATCCGGAAACGAAGAAAGCGTTGGACATCATAAACATAGTTGAATCCATTGTTGACGAAGTTGTTGACAAATTGCTGCACGAAGTTGCTGAGAAAGTTCTTAAAGAGAAATGACACTTTTTTGTAAAAACATTTTGAGGTGGTCAATGTACCTTTATTGTGACAAGACTAATATTTGTTGTGTATTGCTTTAATTCGAATATGTAAATTATTGTAATTCATTTCTTTACGATGCATGAAACTTTACATACATACCGTTTTTGAGCCTTCGGCGAAAAAACACCTTCCCTTCTTTTCATGCTTCGGAAAGAAAAAGATCCATACTTCGTAAAAATACCCATGCTTTGAAGAAAAATATCCACGCTTCGGAAAAAGATCCCTTCTTTTGTGACAGGGTTGATGAAGAAGCCTGTATTTCTCACAACTTGTTTTGTGCCTGTCGGTGTTTCAGACCCAGGGGGCCCTCAACCGGACCGACTAGTGAATTTTAGTGCCGCGTGCCCCTGTCCAGATGGGTTGATGCAAGATGGAACACAAGCGAGGAGATGAGACTTATATTATCTTGCACCTGGGGGTGCTTGCAGTAGGGGTTACAAGCATTGCGGGAGAGCGAGAGAGTGTGAGAGAGGGTTCGGCCTTGAGGCGAGCCGTCTGAGGCTGCCTCTACCGCGTCTCTCCTGCTCTGCGTGCCTCTGCTCGTCTGCGTCGCGCATCCGTGTGTTCGTACATGCGTTTCTCCCGTCCCCCTCTTTTTTTGGGGCCCTAGACATCCCTTTTATAGATGCAAGGAGATGCCTAGCTGTACAATGGGGGTGTAGCTATGAGCTAACGTGGCTAGCAGGGAAGTGCCCTGAGCCCTGTACAGGTAATTGTAATACCCAAAATTATATAAGAGTTGATCGCGTTATGTGTTGTGCCATCCACTCATTGACTCATGGAGATAATCACATTTAAAGAATTAAATAAGACACTTCAATAAAATATGCATCATATTGGAATTTTGTTTGTGCATTTAATAATAAAAAAATAACAATAATAAAAATTTAATAATGGTTTGAAGATTTGGGATAAAGCCTAAATTTGAATTTGGGATTTAAAATAGAAAAGAAGAGAGAAACACTATAAGATAAATTTATAAATAAATAAACTTATCCCATAATGGTATGACTCAAATTATACATTCAAAATTTAGTGCAAATTCGCCATAAAACTTTGAATTCAAATATGGAAATCTAAAGGTAAAAAGAAAGGAAAAAGAAAATAGAGAATAAAAGGGGGGAATAGAAAATAGGAAAGGAATTCAGTTGGGCTGTAATCATCATTCGGCCCAGGTTGCCAGAAGAACCGTGCGGCCCAACCTACCTCCCTTGTGTGGCGTGTCGATGACATCGCGGGCCCATGGGTTGACTGGTCCACGCACGCACGCCAGACCTAGGAGCAAACGTACTAACGTACTGGTCCATTTGTCAGCTTGAGCACCTCTCTCACATAAACAAACTACCTCTCGCTAACACTGGGCCGACATTGTCAGGTTCTTCTTCTAACAGACTACCGAGCTTAGCGGGCATGTGCGCCAATGCCGCGGCATCAGTTGCGGCGTCTTGACTCTCCATGCACCTATATGTGGGGAAGGTGGTACATTCGGTTTCGCTCTTTCTCACCCATCCGTCTCCCTGCTCTCGCAACCTCCTCAAGCTGGCCGCGGGGAACACGACGCCAGGAAGAAAGCTTTTAGAACAGCCGCTGTGGGCTAAACCGAACCCGGACTGGGTGTCCATCCAATTGGCGGTCGAGTGGTGTCGTCGGAGTCAACCACGCCTACCAGTGACCCTCTCTAGCCGTGATCGGATCGAATCCGTCAGGAATTGCTCGCCGACGTGTGCGCCTCCGCCGAGAAATCTAGTGCGCCGTGGACAGCTCTAGTGCATCATCTTCCTCGGTGAGTTCCGCATCCTAGTAATTCGTTTCGTCGTCCTTCACGCAAAACACCCCTCTGATTCGAGAATTAGGCCCGTGGCTCGCCGGATTTAACACCCCGGTAATGTCCTCCGCTGTGGTGAGGCGCGGCGGCATCACCTGCGGTCGGGTGTGGGGCAACGTGTGTGTGGCTGTCTGATTCGGTTGGACGGCTAGGATTAAGACCCGAGATACCCGTTCACTGATTTCGTCCGAGCCGTTGGATCGGGATCTGATAGTCGGGGTTGAGCGCAGATGTGTAACTCACCAGGATCTAATCTGGTGCGTCCGTTTCTAATCGGATGGCCGTGCTCGGCCGATACCCCTTTGCGGGTACATTTTATAAAAGAGACCCTGTCTTTTATATATATCAACCCGCCGTCCATGCCAGAAACTCCCTGAGTCTTAGGAATATTAGCACGTTGGCCCCTGCGCTTACCAGAAATTGACGCCCACTCCAGGGAATTATAAAACCAGAGAAAATAAACCAGAAATGTATTTTTAGCACAAAAATAATTGCTGAAACTTGTTTAAATTATAGAAAATGCATATGAACACCAAATTTAATGATTCCAGTTCCTAAATTTTTGTAATAATATTGTCTACCCATTAGTGCCTCTGTCCTGGCATGACAAACACATTAAAATTATTCTTTCACTTAATCTTGTATTAAATGCATAAAACCTTAGAAAATCCATAACTTAAAATATATAACTCTAAATTTAATGATTCCAGTTCTTGTGCTCATATTTTAATGTCTAGTTTATTACTGTATATTCTATTTGCATGTTTGATGTGATGTTATTTTATGCTATGCTATGTATGTATTGTGTTGATGCGAGTAGACGAGCAAGCCACTGTGGAATCTGAGGTTCAACAAGTAGAGATAGCTGAGCAGGAGCTCATTGAAGGCAAGTTGTGCCCTTGATCACTTACTTTTCCCAGCCATGTTCTTATTAATTTTAATGATCTGCATAGGTTAATTTTGATGGGAGCCTTTATGTTACCCCAGTTTTGATTACCTCTATACCTTGTTCACCCCTGATACATTTTTGGGTAGTACTTGCTATTGCTTTATGTGGATTGGGTATGGAGATACACTATTCATGATTATTCTGTTAATATCTTGTTATTATTACTGTTCATGTTAAGATCATTAAATTAATGGGAACATGGAGCGACCACCTGGGAAAACAGTGCTACCACAAGGGTTTAATGGGACGCCCTTGGCTGATTAACTAGGAAAGCTAGTGGAGGGCTACCTTACCCGAAAGGGGCAAGGGCAGTAGGGGAGTGGTCAGTGTAGGGAGGTCCTTGTTTGATTTTGCTGCGATGGCGGTCGGCAAGAACCCTGCACTGGAGCTTCCTATAAACTGTAGCGGGTAGTCTGAAGCTAGTGGAACTTTGTAAAGGCCTCGTAGTGTTACCCTGCCTCGCCTCCTTGGTAGAGGTGTATGGGATTCATGACCCCTTGGCAGATGGGTAACACGGCTTGTGGGTAAAGATGCGCAACCTCTGCAGAGTGTAAAACTAGTATACTAGCCGTGCTCACGGTCATGAGCGGCTCGGACCCTCACATGATTAATTATGGAACTTAAATTCAATTTTGACATTTGCATCGCATTTGGGATTATTTTACTATTACTGTTCTTTATTATTATTAAGGTTTGGTATTTACTTACACTTAGTAATTGCTAATAAAATTTTGACCAACTTATAAAAGCAACGCTCAGCTTCAGCCTTTATTTCATTGATCAGCCTTACACTACATGAACTCCCACCTTTGGTGAGTTCGTGCCACATTATTCCCCACGACTTGTTGAGCTATGAACGTATGTGAGCTCACTCTTGCTGTCTCACACCCCCCACAGGAGAGGAACAGGTGGTCGAAGAGGAGCCACCTAACACTGAGGAGTTCGATCTGATCTAGGTGGCGTTTCTCAGTCGACATTGGCGCCGACGATCCTTAGTTCGTTTTATGGTTATTCCTTTATTTTGTAATAAGTCTTCCGCTATGTAATAAATACTCTGATGATTTATGACATTTATCTCTATACACTCTGTTATTATATAAGTTGTCTTCTTGGCGCATGTATGAGATGCACCCGGCTTTGTTCCTTAAAGCCGGGTGTTACAGAAGTGGTATCAGAGGAATGTTGACTGTAGGACGAAACCTAGATAGAAATGGACAAAACCATTACCTACTTACCTCACTCTGATTCTTCCTATACTTATCTTGATCCTGTCTCACCTTCTACTGTTCTACTCTGATCATTCTTATCTTTTCTACTCTTAGACAAGATGGATTTCACACCTTGGAATCCCTACCCCTATGACATTTTTAAGAGATAGGAAGCCTAAGACAAAATTAAAACTATTTTCTCTATTAAAAATATTGGTTGATTGTTCTGATGATCAATGCCTGATTTGCTTCTTTGATTGATTGAAATATTACATGGACATCTTAGCATGTGCCAGCATAAGGTAATAAATTAGCTATGGTAGGTAAAACATTAAACTGCTTAGCTAATAAATCCCCCAAAGTAACATGATTGTAATTACTGCCTTGTCTACTGCTCTTTCTTACCATATGTATCTAACTCAGATGGTCAATACCAGGAGGGGTGGTGGAATTGATTTGCCTCCTAACCAACTCACTCGAAGGATATATAGACAACCTCAGCCACAGCCTGCAGAGATGAATCCTCCTAATCCTCCACCAGGCGGAGTTGACCCACTGGTTGCTGCTCAGATGGCGGTGATGCAGCAAATGGCGGACACTATGGCTGATATGCGTGCCCAGATGCAGCAAGAACGCCAAGAGATGCGTCAGGAAAGAGAAGACATACGCCAGGAGTTGCGCCAGGAGAGAGATGAGATACGCCAAGAAAGGAGGGCGCAACAACAGCAGCTACAACAACAGCTTCAACAACAGCAGCAACAGCAACAAGTACCACTGCCTCCACCACCACCACCAGTTCCACCTCGTGATAAGCACCGGGAGTTTATGAGTCATAAGCCACCAACCTTCGCCAGCTCGCCAGATCCACTTGATGCAGACGATTGGTTGAAGTCAATTGAGAAGATGCTGAATATTGCACAATGCACTGACCGGGAGAAGGTTTTATATGCTTCTGGACGTCTGATTGGTCCTGCTGCTGACTGGTGGGATTCTTATACTGCTGCCCACGATGCTGCTGATACTATTACCTGGGCAGAGTTCGGTACACAATTCAGGAACTGCCATATTCCAGCTGGTATGATAAAGATCAAGAAGAAGGAGTTTCTGTCATTGAAGCAAGGTAACATGTCAGTCAGCGAGTACAGAGACAAATTTATTCAGTTGTCGAGATATGCTCCAGAGGAAGTTGCTGAGGATGAAAGAAAGCAGGAGCACTTTATTGAAGGACTTAATGGACCCTTGCAGTATGCACTGGTTGCACACACCTTTCCATCATTTCAGAGGCTACTAGATAAGGCTCTTGCTATTGAACACAAGCGTGTTCAACTGGGCGATTTGAAGAGGAAGGCTATCTCACAGGGACAGGGTAGCAGCAGTGTTCGTCCTCGCTACAGTTCACCACAGGGTACACCGACTCGACCGGGAGGACCACGCCCAGTTCAGCAATCACCACTGAGGACTCCACCTCCTCGACAGGCTACCCCCACTGGCACCCCGACGAAGTTTGCAGGACAGAGTCCAGGCACTACGTGTTTCAAGTGTGGGAAGACTGGTCATTATGCAAATGTCTGCCCACAGAGGATTGCTACTACTCCAGCTCAGAACAAGCAACAGACCCCTGGCAAGGGATATTCTATAGCCAGGGTGAATCAAGTCAGCGTTGATGATACTCCTGATGGTGGGGACCTCGTAATTGGTATGTTTTATGTTAATGCAATTCCTGCAACCATATTATTTGATTCTGGTGCTACACATTCATTCATGTCTGCTAGATATGCCAACACAAATGAAATACCATTGCTAAATATGAGAAAACCCATGATAGTAATTACACCTTGTGAGACCCTGTTTGGTTTTGGTAATTGATTGACAACTTATATGGACTAATAAGTGTTTATGTTGAGATACACAGGTGATTAGTCCACAGGTACACTAGTGTGAGTTATTTTAGCCATGATGGTGATGTGGCTTGGTGATATTGAGATGCTCAACTAGTGTGATAATGGAGCTCATTGCATATGAAGACATGACATGGTGTCATGTGGCTATATGGAGAAGATCAAGAGATATGGCTTGGTTTCGATGGACCGAGTGGCTAGTGTGAAGGGCAAGTCAAAGACTCATGTGCGAGGGACCGCGTGGCGGTGAAGCAAGAGCAAGGACTTAGCACCGATGGACATAAAGCAACGGTGAAGAGCAAGCTATGTTGAGATTGATGAACCAAGAAGGCTATGTGATAACATGGAGTGGATCATATCATGGTAGAATTATCAAGCCATGTGTTGATCTGGGATATTGATCAAGTGGCTTGATGATGATGGTGGAGGAACTTCATGCTATGGACAAATGGTAAAAGGTATCATGGTTGGCTACACTTATGGATGCCCATTGTTCATCATTTAAGGAGATGGAATTGAATGCTCAAGGCAAAGGTATAACAATAGGTTTTTGTTTTACCGGTCAAAAGGTTCTTAGAGGTTGATAATTGACCGGGTTAGTAGGCTAGATAGCCGTACTATCAAGAGGGGTCAATTATCTTACTTGACATGTCTTTAGTGCCTCATTGCTCATATAGTTGGTGCATTTGCATGAGGGCTAACAACGCTTTGGTTCGTGTAATAAAACTTATTCAAAAGCGATTTCTTGAATGTGGGCTGAATTGAGGTACCGCGGACCGTCCGGGCCAGCATGGCGGACCGTCCGCAGGTCTAACTTGAGATGATGGTCAGAAACACGGAGTTTCTGTGTTTCATGAAGTTTTTGTACTGCGGACCGTCTGGTCCCAGGTGGCGGACCGTCCGTAGTTGAAGGATTGATGTTTGGACAGAACTCGAGTAGTTCTGTGTTGGTTTTATTTTTTGAACTGCGGACCGTCCGGGGCCTGAGTGCGGACCGTCCACAGTATAAATATTTTGTATTGCGGACCGTCCAGGGTCCAGGTGCGGACCGTCCACAGTACAAAGATTTTGTATTGCGGACCGTCCGGGGTCCAGGTGCGGACCGTCCGCAGTACAAATTTCAGCAAATGCGCAGAGTCAGCAAAACCTTGTTTTGGCTCAGTTTTATGTATCGCGGACCGTCCGACCTTGAGGGGCAGACCGTCCGCAAGTCTTTTTTGAATGCTCTGACATTTTTATAACCGTTTATAGCCGTTGGGATTCTTGTGCGGACGGTCCGGGCTTGTATTGCAGACCGTCCGCATGTGCGCAGAAAAGGTGCATTTGGCCCATAACGGCTAGTTTTGGAGAGGGGGCTATATATACTTGTGTTGCCCGGGTTGGAAGGGTGTAGGAGGCTAGTTGGAACACTTGTGAGCATATTGGAGCCTTTCCTCTCCCTCTCTCTCACTCATATTGGTTGGGATTGCATTCTAGTGAGATTGAGAGCCATCTAGTGCATTGCATCAAGTTGTTGATCTTTGAGGCACTAGGGAGATCATCAAGTGAGGTCGTTGGCTTTTTACTCTTGGAGGTTGCCGCCTCCTAGACGGCTTGGTGGTGGTTCCCCGTGAGCTCTTCAAAGGAGACTGTGAAGAGGCCGCGGTGGTGATTGTGAGAGGCGTTGTGCTTGCCTCGCCGGAGCGGTGAAAAGCAACTCTAGTGGAATCGAGGTTTGAGGGTTCATTGACCAATTTGGCTCAAGAGATCAAGTGGAGACTTGATAGAGGAGCGGTTGGGTGCTTTGAATCTACCTCAACGTGGACTAGGGGTGACCGACAAGTCATCGACACCACGGGAAAAAATCATTGTGCCAAGTGTCATCATCTTCCCGTTGGTTTGCAACTTTCCTCACTAGCCTATATTCACTTGTTCATATATTTATGCTAGTGAGTATTTGTTGCTCTTGTATGCTCTTGTATGTCTAGTCATACCTATTATAAAATAGTTGCTCACTAGTCATTAGCTTGTGTAGCTAATTTGTTTTACTTAGCTTGTGTAGCTGTTTTTCTCTAGTTGTGCTTGTGTAGTGCAACCAGTGAGTTTTGCTAGTAGTGCTTTGTGCTCTTTGCTTACTAGTATGTTTAGGAGCTCTCGATGTGCTTAGAATTACATTTGCATAATTTGTATGTCGTTGCTAACTAGATTTATATGGGAGAGCTCTTTCACTATCTTGGCACCTTAGTTGCTTCAACTAGAATCTTTTGTCAGGTGTTTGTTATAGTTAGAGAAGTGTAGTCTTGGCTAAACCAAAATAGTTTTAATTCCGTATTTATTTGTGTTAGCCATTGTAATTAGTTTTAGAAAGGACTATTCACCCCCCCCTCTAGTCCGCCATCTCGACCCTACAAGTGGTATCAGAGCCTGGTTCTCTCATTTGGTGGTCTTAACCGACCCGAGAGTAAGCTGGATGGCGACTAAAGGGCTAGAGGTTACTTGTGAACCACATATTTTTGATGGCACACATTTTTCACAGTGGAAAACTTGCATGAGCCATTATTTTCATACAATTGATGCAAAATTGTGGTGGATCATAAGTGTAGGCTTTTATAAACCCTTTGATGAGAACACAAAAGATCTCACCCAAGCAAAAGAGAAATGCTTACATCTTGAACACCAAGCTACTAACATTTTATATCAATGGATAAGTGATAAGGTGTTTAAGAAAATTATGTATATGGAGACCGCTCATGATATTTGGACATATCTTGATGACGTATATGGGAGGATCTCTAGCGAGGATGTTGAGCACATCCACAACACGGTGGTTGTGAAAGATTGCTCCACCTCATGGTCAAGTGATGATGATGAAAGACACACCACAAGTTCACTTGATAATCATGATTGTGTTGGCTCTAACTCAAGTGATGCAAATGATGGTTCTATCTCAAGCATACTTGATGATTATGGTGATTGTTCATGCTCGAACAATGATATTGCTACTACAAGCCCATCCATTACATCACATTGCTTCATGTCACAAGGTAATACGAAGGTATATAATGCTAATGTGACTAATCATTCATATTCATATGATGAGCTTGTTGGTATACTTGCTAGCATGGACATTGCTTTAGAAATTGAGAAAGATAAAACAAGAAACTTGGAAAATGAAAACTCATTTCTAAAGTATTCATGTGAACAACAAAAGCATCTACTTTATGTTGTTACTTGTTCACATGAGGAGCTAAAATTGAGTCATGAGGAACTTAGTGTTGCTCATGAAAATTTGATACAAGAGCATGCTTTTCTCACTAACAAATTTTCTAGTAAAGAAAATAAAACTAGTGAGATTTCATCTCATGAATTATATGATCAATTGAAAAATGTTGCTAATCCATGTGATGAAGACAAGAAGCATGTATCCACATCTTGTGATGATTTATTAGCTATGCCATGTTCTTCAAGTATAGATTATTACTATTCTTCCTTGTCTTGTGAGACTAACCTTTTGAAGGAAAATAATAAGCTCAAAAACAAAGTGAAGAATTTAAGCAACATGTTTGAGAGATGGCATAAATCAAAAGTCACTCATGATCTTATATTGAAAAATTAAAGAAGATATGATGACAAGAGTGGCCTTGGTTTCAACAAGAGCAATATCAAAGGCAGACAATTCAAATTAAAAGGAAATGAGCTATCTCACTTCATGTGCTATAAATGCCATGAGATGGGTCATCTTGCAAAGGCATGCCCCAATAAAAGGAAGCTCAAGTTGAAGAAGGAAGAAAGGAGGCTAAAGCATGACAAGTGCTTCAAGTGCCACACTTGGGGTCACCTCACCTCAATGTGCCCAACCAAGAAACTAGTGAAGCCACAAGTAAAGCCTCAACCAAAGCCACGAGTTGAGCAAAAGAATAATCCCCAAAAGCAAATCAAGATTGACCATGAATATAATGGTGATGTGGGGAAGAAAAATAAAACAAGAATAGAAACAAGAAGGCATTCAATATATAATCAAGATGACATGATGAGCACAAATCAAAAGAAGAAGGATGATTTGGCTCAAATCAAGTGCTACATGTGTGATGATATGGGTCACTTTGCCTCGAGGTGTCCCAACAATCTTGAGAAGAAGGCTCAAGCAAATGAGAAGAGGCAAGACTATGTGAAGCAAAATTTGAGAAAGAAAGAGAAGGCTCAAACAAAGAGAACTTGCTACACATGTCGGGAAAGGGGACACATGGCAAATTCATGTCCCTTAGGTAACAATTCTAAGCCTATTTCAATTCATAAGAATATTTTGCTTAGAAAGGATGGCAATGGTACCTCATTTGTTGCAATTGCAAAACATCCCGCTATTCATACTAAGGCAATGCCTAAGTATGTTGCTCCTAACTTAAGAGGACCCAACTTAGTTTGGGTACCATCAAAACATGGATGATTATGAACAGGTACCTTGGGCATTGGAGGCTTGACTCAATAATATTCATTTAATCATCATATGTTGAATTAAGTGTTGAAGACTAAATAAATTCTATCCCAATGCCAAGTCAATAATAAGTGAAGTCCAAATTCTACCAAATACAAGTGCTTTATTCAAGTTGGTTAAATTATGAATGGATTGCAAATAAGTTAAGTTCAAACTTGCTATTGGATGATCATGAGGTATATAGAGTATAATATTTGTTGATCAAATTCATTTGAATGCATATGAGTTGATTGAATTGGATATATATGCATATGTTGCTTGCTATAAGATGATTGAATGGACAATTTGCTAAATAATCAAGTTTGGATTGATTTATGTTGAATAAATTCAAGAGACTTCATTTAGTAAGTGGTTTGAATGGATATTTGTCTTTTGAAAGTAGTTCATTTCAGATTTGATTCAACTTGAAGAAGAATAACTCAATATACTGAAATCTGGCCAATATTGAAAATCTGACAAGGCTGTGCTCATAACCATGTTTGAGTGATCAAATCTGTTTGGATTGGCTTGAAATTCAGTTTACTTTCTCTATGCATATGATAGAAAAGTTTGTGCAAATTTCATAATCATTGGATAAGTGGAACTTCTTGATTAAGTCAATCTTGTCAGCACAAACACAACAGTTTTCAGCATATACCTACTGTGGGAGATGTTATGGCTGGTAGCACATATGAAGTCAAATGAGTCTCAATTTTTTTACAGCAGTTAGCATACTTATTAAAGCACATCTCCACCAATTTTCATGGTTATAGTATCTATACATCAAAATTTATGAATGTTTCTTTGGAGTATACAAAATCTGTTATAAGTGACAAGTATTTGAAATATTGAAAGTCACTTCGATTGGAAGGCTCTCATATAAGATAAATCACATAAGTTGCTTGAAAGACCATAGTTTGGTTTTTGATTGATCTATAATCATGGAAAGTGAAGGGGTACAAGGATGTTCGTTGAGAAATATGTTGGCATTTATCTTGGTACTCCAAGTTGAAGATCAAAACCAAAGATGATCAAAATTGAGGTTATCATATAACAGATTGCATAATCTTCTTTCTTACATATGGCAATCCAAATGCTTAAATTGGTTGTAAGTATTTCTTGGCACATTTCAATTTGATTACTCTATTATTGCCATGATCTAGACATAAAAGAGAAAAACCCCATGTTCATGAATGAATAAGGTGCTAAGTAAGAAATTCAAATTTTTAAAGCACTTATCAAAAAGGGAATTCTCTATATGACTAGAGTTGTGAAACTAATGTTTTTAGCTAAGTGATCTATGTAGTTTCACAGCATGAGAATGAGTTTCTCAATGGACTATGCAATTAAATGTATAAAGAAGAACAATCCAAAACTATGTGATGTATTCTCTCTTGTACATTTGGATTTATTTCTTCTACATTAAATACTCACCATGATATGATTCAAAATTAGCCTGTGAACTTAATCAATTTATCATGCATGTTTAATTTGTTAAAATTAAGCATTGAAGATTAAGAGAATTTTATTTCATATAATAAGGTTTCCTTGGTTAAGTATCTGCCTACTTTATATATTCAAAGTGTTATAAAAGAGAATTTGGTGCTTGTATTACTAACGACATCTCTTTTGAGCTTGTTCATGAAATTCAGTGAAAAGAGATTCCATATGTTCAAATTAGTTACTCCTCACCAAAAAGTATGAAAAAAAAGTTTTTCCTAGAGGCAAAGTGGTACTTAATTGGAGCAATCAAAAGATTGATCAGGAAAGAGAACAAGCAACACATTCAAAGGCAAATCAAGCAAATATGATTGATGTTTCAAACATGGATTGATTTTGAGTATTTTCCAAGTATTTTCGGTTTGACATCAATTCGTGATCACTTATACTCAAATCATGTACATTCATGCAAATTATTTATATATGGTTGAATACTAATGCTTGGTGCAGTCATAAAGTTCATAAATGAGCAATGATCCTATTTTAAAATTCAACTATTGAGAATTTAACAGTCAGCTAAATGGAGTGCAAGTTCCAGGTCTCGGACCGTCCGGTCTTAGGCCACGGACAGTCCGAGAGATCAGGCCACGGACCGTCCGAGCTCCCACTGCGGACCGTCCGTGAGTAGCAGTCTTGCATAAATAAAGGAATTTTCTGGACAATATCTCAACAAGTGGTATCATCCTTACAAGTGATATTCCTATATTCCATGCAAATTCATAATTCTCTCACATACAAGTGGTATTGAAGGAACAAATGCATGTGAACTACAACATTCAAATTATGCACTTGATCTTAAATGGGTTCTCAAATTCATACTGATGAAGAATGGATTTCTTATTGATAATTGGTCTTCACCAAGCTATTCAATTGGACTTCACATTGCTATTGGAGAGCTAAATCAAAAGAATCTTGACTATCCTCTACTCCAACAAAGCAAAGGTATCATTGTGATGTGCATGATCATATCATCCCCTACTAGTATGTGGTTAGTGCATATAGTACATACTTAATAGTATCATGCATATTTAATGAAATATTTAAATTCATGTTCTACCACTATTGGTTATTTTCGTTGATTGAAACTAGTGGTAGCATATGAGTTTGTTCATGAGCAAAGTGAACCCATGTACTTAATCTATTTTGGATTGCAACAAGCTACAAGAACAACCTCGATAAGATAACCGCTTAATGCGTGTGAAGAAGCTTAAAGAGGGTTAAACCCAAACTTGGAAGCTTAAGCAAATCTATTTGGTTAAGTCACATATTGAGCTGCTCATGAGGATGACTTATGAAGAAGATACCAATGCAAATGAATATCAAAACCTTCAAGTGGCATCAATATCTACAGAGAAATGTCCAGGCCAATATTATTCCTTCAATTGGTATTCACTAAGTGGTTTCTAGATCAATCATACAATTGATATCCTTTGAGTGGTACAAGACTTCAAGTGATCCACAACCTTAAGTGATCATCAACTCAAGAGATCAACTCTCTCCTAAAATAAGTTCATGCAAGTGATGTCAAGGATTTTTATCATGCATATGGTGTCCATCAAAAACTTATTGAGTACTTTCAAGTTGATATAATATTCACAAGTACATTTTCCCAGAGCCTTAGAACAACCCTTTTATGGTAATTAATGACAAAGGGGGAGAAGTTGGAACAAAGATATGTAAATGTGCAAGTTGGAACAAAGATATGGAAATGTGCAAGTTGGAACAAAGATATGGAAATATGCACAAGAGAAAATTGGACATGAACTCAGGGGGAGCTATTGATCAATTGAGTTAGAATGAATACGAATGGATCAAGAGCAAAGTATACTGGTATGATATTTTATTGAACAAGAGATGCACACAAGTAGGGGGAGCAAGCTCGTGAATATATGTTTGATGCATTTGTTTGTGCACTACATTTCTTGCTTGCATCACATTTGTCTTATATTCCTACATACTTGTGTGTAAGTGTTTGCTAGAACTAAGACTTGGATGATGATTGATTTAGTGATATTTATAAGACTAGTCTTAGTGTGAAACGAGTAACTAGAATCCTATTTATTATGATCTCATGTGGTATCTAGTTTCTCTTGTTTCTAGCAAGATGATGCTAAGGATGAAATGAAAAGTAGTAAACACGCTACAAAGGTACATTTCTATTTTGTATACTTTAGCATCATATGGTAGTGATAATGTCCCCTCAATTTTCATATCTTTGCATGTGTGTAAACTTGAAACCAAACCATCCAGGCACACATGTAGGCAAGGATATCACTACCAAACCGTTTTTATGGTGCTTATCAAAATCTTAACAAATGAGCTTAAAGTTGGATAAGGAACATAAGAACTTTGCCAAACTAGCAATTTACACTTGTGTTAAAAGCTAGCTTGGAAAAGAACAAAAACGACAAATCTTTGTTGAGTTGTCATCAATTACCAAAAAGGGGGAGATTGTGAGACCCTGTTTGGTTTTGGTAATTGATTGACAACTTATATGGACTAATAAGTGTTTATGTTGAGATACACAGGTGATTAGTCCACAGGTACACTAGTGTGAGTTATTTTAGCCATGATGGTGATGTGGCTTGGTGATATTGAGATGCTCAACTAGTGTGATAATGGAGCTCATTGCATATGAAGACATGACATGGTGTCATGTGGCTATATGGAGAAGATCAAGAGATATGGCTTGGTTTCGATGGACCGAGTGGCTAGTGTGAAGGGCAAGTCAAAGACTCATGTGCGAGGGACCGCGTGGCGGTGAAGCAAGAGCAAGGACTTAGCACCGATGGACATAAAGCAACGGTGAAGAGCAAGCTATGTTGAGATTGATGAACCAAGAAGGCTATGTGATAACATGGAGTGGATCATATCATGGTAGAATTATCAAGCCATGTGTTGATCTGGGATATTGATCAAGTGGCTTGATGATGATGGTGGAGGAACTTCATGCTATGGACAAATGGTAAAAGGTATCATGGTTGGCTACACTTATGGATGCCCATTGTTCATCATTTAAGGAGATGGAATTGAATGCTCAAGGCAAAGGTATAACAATAGGTTTTTGTTTTACCGGTCAAAAGGTTCTTAGAGGTTGATAATTGACCGGGTTAGTAGGCTAGATAGCCGTACTATCAAGAGGGGTCAATTATCTTACTTGACATGTCTTTAGTGCCTCATTGCTCATATAGTTGGTGCATTTGCATGAGGGCTAACAACGCTTTGGTTCGTGTAATAAAACTTATTCAAAAGCGATTTCTTGAATGTGGGCTGAATTGAGGTACCGCGGACCGTCCGGGCCAGCATGGCGGACCGTCCGCAGGTCTAACTTGAGATGATGGTCAGAAACACGGAGTTTCTGTGTTTCATGAAGTTTTTGTACTGCGGACCGTCTGGTCCCAGGTGGCGGACCGTCCGTAGTTGAAGGATTGATGTTTGGACAGAACTCGAGTAGTTCTGTGTTGGTTTTATTTTTTGAACTGCGGACCGTCCGGGGCCTGAGTGCGGACCGTCCACAGTATAAATATTTCGTATTGCGGACCGTCCAGGGTCCAGGTGCGGACCGTCCACAGTACAAAGATTTTGTATTGCGGACCGTCCGGGGTCCAGGTGCGGACCGTCCGCAGTACAAATTTCAGCAAATGCGCAGAGTCAGCAAAACCTTGTTTTGGCTCAGTTTTATGTATCGCGGACCGTCCGACCTTGAGGGGCAGACCGTCCGCAAGTCTTTTTTGAATGCTCTGACATTTTTATAACCGTTTATAGCCGTTGGGATTCTTGTGCGGACGGTCCGGGCTTGTATTGCAGACCGTCCGCATGTGCGCAGAAAAGGTGCATTTGGCCCATAACGGCTAGTTTTGGAGAGGGGGCTATATATACTTGTGTTGCCCGGGTTGGAAGGGTGTAGGAGGCTAGTTGGAACACTTGTGAGCATATTGGAGCCTTTCCTCTCCCTCTCTCTCACTCATATTGGTTGGGATTGCATTCTAGTGAGATTGAGAGCCATCTAGTGCATTGCATCAAGTTGTTGATCTTTGAGGCACTAGGGAGATCATCAAGTGAGGTCGTTGGCTTTTTACTCTTGGAGGTTGCCGCCTCCTAGACGGCTTGGTGGTGGTTCCCCGTGAGCTCTTCAAAGGAGACTGTGAAGAGGCCGCGGTGGTGATTGTGAGAGGCGTTGTGCTTGCCTCGCCGGAGCGGTGAAAAGCAACTCTAGTGGAATCGAGGTTTGAGGGTTCATTGACCAATTTGGCTCAAGAGATCAAGTGGAGACTTGATAGAGGAGCGGTTGGGTGCTTTGAATCTACCTCAACGTGGACTAGGGGTGACCGGCAAGTCATCGACACCACGGGAAAAAATCATTGTGCCAAGTGTCATCATCTTCCCGTTGGTTTGCAACTTTCCTCACTAGCCTATATTCACTTGTTCATATATTTATGCTAGTGAGTATTTGTTGCTCTTGTATGCTCTTGTATGTCTAGTCATACCTATTATAAAATAGTTGCTCACTAGTCATTAGCTTGTGTAGCTAATTTGTTTTACTTAGCTTGTGTAGCTGTTTTTCTCTAGTTGTGCTTGTGTAGTGCAACCAGTGAGTTTTGCTAGTAGTGCTTTGTGCTCTTTGCTTACTAGTATGTTTAGGAGCTCTCGATGTGCTTAGAATTACATTTGCATAATTTGTATGTCGTTGCTAACTAGATTTATATGGGAGAGCTCTTTCACTATCTTGGCACCTTAGTTGCTTCAACTAGAATCTTTTGTCAGGTGTTTGTTATAGTTAGAGAAGTGTAGTCTTGGCTAAACCAAAATAGTTTTAATTCCGTATTTATTTGTGTTAGCCATTGTAATTAGTTTTAGAAAGGACTATTCACCCCCCCTCTAGTCCGCCATCTCGACCCTACACACCTAAAGGGCCTGTTGAGGCGAATCAAATGACACGTAGATTGACCTTGACCATTATGGGTAGAGAATTTGGAGCTACTGCTATAATATTAGAGTCAAGCAGTATAGATCTGATCCTTGGTATGTCATGGCTAAGAAAGGCAAAGGCCGTTATAGCATGTGGTAGAGGTACCGTAGAGCTCACTACCACTAAAGGAGAAAGATTTCAAGTTAATATTGCAGTAACCTCCTCATCCATGCGTGCAATGTTCTTTATGCCTAAGGAGTTTGTTGGTGACAACATCCGGGTGGTTAGAGATTTTCTGGATGTCTTTCCAGAGGAGTTACCAGGGATGCCACCTGATAGAGAAGTTGAGTTTGTGATTGATCTCTTACCTGGAACCGCCCCTATTTCTAAACGGCCCTATAGAATGTCCGTAGAGGAGTTGAAGGAACATAAGAAGCAGTTGACGGAGTTACAAGAGGCTGGTTACATTCGTCCAAGTTCCTCACCTTGGGGAGCACCGGTGTTATTTGTACAGAAGAAGGATGGATCGCAGCGGATGTGTGTGGATTATAGATCTCTTAATGATGTTACGGTGAAGAACAAGTATCCGTTGCCCCATATTGAGGATTTATTTGATCAGATGAGGGGTGCTAGGGTGTTCTCGAAGATTGATCTCCGATCGGGATACCATCAGATGAGGATTAGACCATCGGATATTCCTAAAACGGCTTTCTCAACCAGATATGGATTATATGAGTTTACTGTTATGTCATTTGGATTGACTAATGCGCCAGCTTATTTCATGAATTTGATGAATAAGGTGTTTATGGAGTATTTGGACAGATTCGTCGTGGTGTTTATCGACGATATTCTTATCTATTCTAAGAATGAAAGTGATCATGAACAACATCTAAGGTTGGTGCTACAGAAGTTACGAGATAATCAACTCTACGCTAAGTTCAGCAAGTGCGAGTTTTGGATTGACAAGGTGCCATTCCTTGGTCATATTATTTCTAATGGAGGAATAGCTGTGGATCCTGCTAAAGTGAAGGAGATAATGGAGTGGAGAGTGCCCACTACAGTTACGGAGATTCGGAGTTTCTTGGGACTCGCAGGATATTATCGGAGATTTATTGAAGGATTCTCTAAAATTGCTAAGCCTATGACATCGCTTTTGGAGAAAGGAAGAGAATTTAAGTGGGATGAGAAGTGCCAAGAAAGCTTTGATCAGTTGAAGGAGAGATTGATGTCACCCCCAGTATTGATTATGCCAGATCTGCAGAAGGGATTTGATATTTATTGTGATGCATGTGGCCAAGGACTTGGATGTGTGCTCATGCAAGAAGGACATGTGATTGCCTATGCATCACATGTCCTTCTTGCATGAGCACACATGACTTAGAGCTGGCTGCCGTTGTGCATGCACTTAAGATTTGGAGACACTATATTATGGGAACTAAGTGCCAAGTATACACGGATCATAAGAGTTTGAAGTATATATTCACTCAGAAGGATCTCAATCTTAGGCAACGCCGTTGGTTGGAGCTCATTAAGGATTATGACTTGGAGATTCACTATCACCCAGGCAAGGCGAATTTGGTTGCAGATGCCTTGAGTCGGAAGGAGCATGTTCACTCCGCTTTTGTTGTCCAGCTACCTGATGAATTAGCAAAAGACTTTGAGAGGCTCAACCTGGGAATTGTTACACATACGGAAGGAGTGACTATTGAATTGGAACCTACTTTGGAGCAAGAAATTCGTAAAGGTCAGGTTGGTGATGCCAAAATCCAGGAGATCAAGGATCTGATAACAAAGGGTAGAGGCCCAGAGTTCACGAAGGATGAGCAAGGCACGATATGGTTCAAGAATCGGATCTGTGTTCCCGATATTGATAGTCTTCGGGAAACCATATTGAAGGAAGCACATGACTCAATTTATTCTATTCATCCTGGAAGTACTAAGATGTATCAGGATTTGAAGCAAAAGTATTGGTGGTATGGATTAAAGAGAGATGTGGCTGCACATGTGGCTATGTGCGATGTATGCCAAAGAGTTAAAGCTGAACACCAGAGGCCAGCCGGACTATTGCACCCACTGAAGATACCTGAGTGGAAATGGGAAGAGATTGGCATGGACTTCATTGTTGGATTACCCCGCACGTCTGCTGGATATGATTCTATATGGGTGATTGTGGACAGGCTAACTAAAGTAGCCCACTTTATTCCAGTGAAGACCACGTATTCAGGAGCCAAGTTGGCAGAGTTGTACATGGCACAGATTGTATGCCTGCATGGTGTACCAAAGAAGATTGTGTCAGACCGGGGATCACAATTTACCTCTCGATATTGGAAGAAGTTGCACGAGTCATTGGATACAAGATTGAATTTTAGTTCGGCTTACCATCCCCAGACTGATGGGCAGACTGAGAGGACTAACCAAGTACTGGAAGATATGTTAAGAGCTTGTGCTCTTAAGCATGGTGGAAGTTGGGATAAGAGTCTACCGTATGCGGAGTTCTCATATAATAATAGCTATCAGGCCAGCTTGAAGATGTCACCGTTTGAGGCTTTGTATGGCAGAAAGTGCAGGACTCCCTTGTATTGGAATCAAACTGGTGAAAGACAGTTGTTTGGGCCTGAGATTATACAAGAAGCAGAGGAACAAGTTCAGCAAATAAGGGAGAATTTGAGAACTGCACAATCCAGGCAGAAAAGTTATGCTGACACCCGGAGAAGACTGCTTGAGTTTAAGGAGGGTGATTATGTCTATTTGAAGGTGTCACCACTCCGGGGTATGAGAAGATTCAAAGTCAAAGGAAAGTTGTCCCCTCGCTTTATTGGACCCTTCTTAATCTTAAAGCGGGTGGGAGAAGTTGCATATCAATTGGAGTTACCGGATCATCTTGCGGATGTTCATGATGTCTTTCATGTATCTTAGCTGAAGAAATGCCTCAGGGTACCTGAAGAACAGTTACCAATGGAGGACCTTAGTGTTCAAGAGGATTTGACTTATGCTGAGTACCCCATCAAGATTCTGGATACATTGACTCGAGTTACAAGAAATAAGGTGATAAAGATGTGCAAAGTACAATGGAGTCACCACGGTGAAGATGAAGCAACTTGGGAAAGAGAAGAAGAGCTTCACATAGATTTCCCCCATATTTTCCCTAGATCTTCCTAAATCTCGAGGACGAGATTATTTTTAAGGGGGGTAGGATTTGTAATACCCAAAATTATATAAGAGTTGATCGCGTTATGTGTTGTGCCATCCACTCATTGACTCATGGAGATAATCACATTTAAAGAATTAAATAAGACACTTCAATAAAATATGCATCATATTGGAATTTTGTTTGTGCATTTAATAATAAAAAAATAACAATAATAAAAATTTAATAATGGTTTGAAGATTTGGGATAAAGCCTAAATTTGAATTTGGGATTTAAAATAGAAAAGAAGAGAGAAACACTATAAGATAAATTTATAAATAAATAAACTTACCCCATAATGGTATGACTCAAATTATACATTCAAAATTTAGTGCAAATTCGCCATAAAACTTTGAATTCAAATATGGAAATCTAAAGGTAAAAAGAAAGGAAAAAGAAAATAGAGAATAAAAGGGGGGAATAGAAAATAGGAAAGGAATTCAGTTGGGCTGTAATCATCATTCGGCCCAGGTTGCCAGAAGAACCGTGCGGCCCAACCTACCTCCCTTGTGTGGCGTGTCGATGACATCGCGGGCCCATGGGTTGACTGGTCCACGCACGCACGCCAGACCTAGGAGCAAACGTACTAACGTACTGGTCCATTTGTCAGCTTGAGCACCTCTCTCACATAAACAAACTACCTCTCGCTGACACTGGGCCGACATTGTCAGGTTCTTCTTCTAACGGACTACCGAGCTTAGCGGGCATGTGCGCCAATGCCGCGGCATCAGTTGCGGCGTCTTGACTCTCCATGCGCCTATATGTGGGGAAGGTGGTACATCCGGTTTCGCTCTTTCTCACCCATCCGTCTCCCTGCTCTCGCAACCTCCTCAAGCTGGCCGCGGGGAACACGACGCCAGGAAGAAAGCTTTTAGAACAGCCGCTGTGGGCTAAACCGAACCCGGACTGGGTGTCCATCCAATTGGCGGTCGAGTGGTGTCGTCGGAGTCAACCACGCCTACCAGTGACCCTCTCTAGCCGTGATCGGATCGAATCCGTCAGGAATTGCTCGCCGACGTGTGCGCCTCCGCCGAGAAATCTAGTGCGCCGTGGACAGCTCTAGTGCATCATCTTCCTCGGTGAGTTCCGCATCCTAGTAATTCGTTTCGTCGTCCTTCACGCAAAACACCCCTCTGATTCGAGAATTAGGCCCGTGGCTCGCCGGATTTAACACCCCGGTAATGTCCTCCGCTGTGGTGAGGCGCGGCGGCATCACCTGCGGTCGGGTGTGGGGCAACGTGTGCGTGGCCGTCTGATTCGGTTGGACGGCTAGGATTAAGACCCGAGATACCCGTTCACTGATTTCGTCCGAGCCGTTGGATCGGGATCTGATAGTCGGGGTTGAGCGCAGATGTGTAACTCACCAGGATCTAATCTGGTGCGTCTGTTTCTAATCGGATGGCCGTGCTCGGCCGATACCCCTTTGCGGGTACATTTTATAAAAGAGACCCTGTCTTTTATATATATCAACCCGCCGTCCATGCCAGAAACTCCCTGAGTCTTAGGAATATTAGCACGTTGGCCTCTGCGCTTACCAGAAATTGACGCCCACTCCAGGGAATTATAAAACCAGAGAAAATAAACCAGAAATGTATTTTTAGCACAAAAATAATTGCTGAAACTTGTTTAAATTATAGAAAATGCATATGAACACCAAATTTAATGATTCCAGTTCCTAAATTTTTGTAATAATATTGTCTACCCATTAGTGCCTCTGTCCTGGCATGACAAACACATTAAAATTATTCTTTCACTTAATCTTGTATTAAATGCATAAAACCTTAGAAAATCCATAACTTAAAATATATAACTCTAAATTTAATGATTCCAGTTCTTGTGCTCATATTTTAATGTCTAGTTTATTACTGTATATTCTATTTGCATGTTTGATGTGATGTTATTTTATGCTATGCTATGTATGTATTGTGTTGATGCGAGTAGACGAGCAAGCCACTGTGGAATCTGAGGTTCAACAAGTAGAGATAGCTGAGCAGGAGCTCATTGAAGGCAAGTTGTGCCCTTGATCACTTACTTTGTCCAGCCATGTTCTTATTAATTTTAATGATCTGCATAGGTTAATTTTGATGGGAGCCTTTATGTTACCCCAGTTTTGATTACCTCTATACCTTGTTCACCCCTGATACATTTTTGGGTAGTACTTGCTATTGCTTTATGTGGATTGGGTATGGAGATACACTATTCATGATTATTCTGTTAATATCTTGTTATTATTACTGTTCATGTTAAGATCATTAAATTAATGGGAACATGGAGCGACCACCCGGGAAAACAGTGCTACCACAAGGGTTTAATGGGACGCCCTTGGCTGATTAACTAGGAAAGCTAGTGGAGGGCTACCTTACCCGAAAGGGGCAAGGGCAGTAGGGGAGTGGTCAGTGTAGGGAGGTCCTTGTTTGATTTTGCTGCGATGGCGGTCGGCAAGAACCCTGCACTGGAGCTTCCTATAAACTGTAGCGGGTAGTCTGAAGCTAGTGGAACTTTGTAAAGGCCTCGTAGTGTTACCCTGCCTCGCCTCCTTGGTAGAGGTGTATGGGATTCATGACCCCTTGGCAGATGGGTAACACGGCTTGTGGGTAAAGATGCGCAACCTCTGCAGAGTGTAAAACTAGTATACTAGCCGTGCTCACGGTCATGAGCGGCTCGGACCCTCACATGATTAATTATGGAACTTAAATTCAATTTTGACATTTGCATCGCATTTGGGATTATTTTACTATTACTGTTCTTTATTATTATTAAGGTTTGGTATTTACTTACACTTAGTAATTGCTAATAAAATTTTGACCAACTTATAAAAGCAACGCTCAGCTTCAGCCTTTATTTCATTGATCAGCCTTACACTACATGAACTCCCACCTTTGGTGAGTTCGTGCCACATTATTCCCCACGACTTGTTGAGCTATGAACGTATGTGAGCTCACTCTTGCTGTCTCACACCCCCCCCACAGGAGAGGAACAAGTGGTCGAAGAGGAGCCGCCTAACACTGAGGAGTTCGATCTGATCTAGGTGGCGTTTCTCAGTCGACATTGGCGCCGACGATCCTTAGTTCGTTTTATGGTTATTCCTTTATTTTGTAATAAGTCTTTCGCTATGTAATAAATACTCTGATGATTTATGACATTTATCTCTATACACTCTGTTATTATATATGTTGTCTTCTTGGCGCATGTATGAGATGCACCCGGCTTTGTTCCTTAAAGCCGGGTGTTACAGTAATAACGTGGCCGTCGGGGAAATGCCTTGAGCCCTGCAGATGCGCCGACGTGGCCATCGGAGGGGTGCCTTGAGCCCTGTAAGTGTACCAACGTGGCCGTCGGGGAAACGCCTTGAGCCCTGTAGACGCATATCTGGCGGTGCGGCATGGATCTTGCTGACGTTTCCTTGCTTCCGTAGGGGGTTTGAGAGCACCCGACGTCATGGGCGCACGCGGGGAACCATCATTAACCGGAGTAACTTAGACGGGACACCGGTCTTGTTCCCTCGTAGCCTGAGGCGGCTAGCTAGGGGTAGGGTAAAGATGGATCCCCAGTTGCGTAGCTGATACAAGGCCGAGGTCGGGTGAGGCCGCGACTCCTCTGAGGCCGAGGCTAAGGTCGGGCGAGGCAACGACTCCTCCGAGGCCAAGGCTGAGGTCGGGTGAGGCGGAGTCCTTCTCCCGAGGCCGAGGCTGAAGCCGAGGCCTGGGGTTGGGCGAGGCGGAGTCCTTCTCCCGAGGCCGAGGCTAAGGCCGAGGCCTGGGGTCGGGCGAGGTGGAGCTCGCTGCTGCGCCCGAGGCCGAAATTCGGGGAAGGCCGTGACTGTTGTTAGTCTTTCCCTGGTGGCTGGCACAGTTGCCAGAGTGGAGTGAACGACGCTGTTTTCCTGTCAGAACGGTCAGTAAAGCGGGGCGAAGTGACTGCGGTCACTTCGACCTTGCCGATTGAGGCACGCGTGTCAGGATAAGTTGTCAGGCGATCCCCGCATTAAATGCGCATGCAATACGGTCGGTTGGTAAGGCGATTCGGACGAGGTCACTGCACGACAAAGTCTGCCCAAGCTGTGCTTCGGGCGAGCCGAGGGTGCGTCTGCTGACTGAGGGGACCCTTGGGTGAGGCGTGAATTCATCCGGGACTACTGTCCTTGCCCGAGGCTAGGCTCGGATGAGGTCGCGTCCCTTGATAGACGAAGCCCGCGCTTTATCGGTCGTTTATGGTTTGTTCTGAAGATGTTTTCCAGCCGGATTAAGGTGCATTGGGGGTACCCCTAATTACGGTCCCCGACAGTAGCCCCCGAGCCTCGAAGGGAGTGTAGGTACTCACTTGGAGGTTCTGCCGGATTTTTCGTAAGGGGACCGGCCCTTCTCGGTTATGCTATGTTCCGGTGGGTGCGCGCGAGCGCACCCGCGCGGGTGTGCCAACTGTCGGTGTTTCGGACCCGGGGGGCCCTCAACCGGACCGACTAGTGAATTTTAGTGCCACGTGCCCCTATCCAGATGGGTTGATGCAAGATGGAACACAAGCGAGGGGATGAGGCTTATGTTATCTTGCACCTAGGGTGCTTGCAGTAGGGGTTACAAGCATTGCGGGAAAGCGAGAGAGTGAGAGAGAGAGAGGGTTCGGCCTTGAGGTGAGCCGTCTGAGGCTGCCTCTACCGCGTATCTCCTACTCTGCCTGCCTCTGCTCGTCTGCGTCGCGCGTCCGTGTGTTCGTACGTGCGTTTTCTCCCGTCTCCCTCTTTTTTTGGGGCCCTGGACATTTCTTTTATAGATGCAAGGAGATGCCCAGCTGTACAATGGGGGTGTAGCTATGAGCTAACGTGGCTGGCAGGGAAGTGCCCTGAGCCCTGTACAGGTAATAACGTGGTCGTCGGAGAAGTGCCTTGAGCCCTGCAGATGCGCCGACGTGGCCGTCGGAGGGGTGCCTTGAGCCCTATAGGTGTACCAACGTGGTCGGAGAAACGCCTTGAGCCCTGTAGACGCATATCTGGCGGTGCGGCATGGATCCTGCTGACGTTTCCTTGCTTCCGTAGGGGGTTTGAGAGCACCCGACGTCATGGGCGCACGCGGGGAACCATCATTACCTGTTATCAGAGTAACTTAGACGGGACACCGGTCTTGTTCCCTCATAGCCTGAGGCGTCTAGCTAGGGGTAGGGTAAAGATGGATCCCCAGTTGCGTAGCTGATACGAGGCCGAGGTCGGGCGAGGCGGCGACTCCTCTGAGGCTGAGGCTAAGGTCGGGCGAGGCGACGACTCCTTCGAGGCCGAGGCTGAGGTCGGGCGAGGCGGAGTCCTTCTCCCGAGGCCGAGGCTGAGGCCGAGGCCTGGGTCGGGTGAGGCGGATCTCGCTGTTGCGCCTGAGGCCAAACTTCGAGGAAGGCCGCGACTGTTGTTAGTCTTTCCGTGGTGGCTGGCACAGTTGCCGGAGTGGAGTGAACAACGCTGTTTTCCTGTCAGAACGGTCAGTAAAGGGGGGCGAAGTGACTGCAGTCACTTTGACCTTGCCGACTGAGGCACGCGTGTCAGGATAAGGTGTCAGGCGATCCCCGCATTAAATGCGCATGCGATACGGTCGGTTGGTAAGACGATTTGGACGAGGTCGCTACACGACAAAGTCTGCCCGAGCTGTGCTTCGGGCGAGCCGAGGGTGCGTCTGCTGACTGAGGGGACCCTCGGGCGAGGCGTGAATTCGTCCGGGACTACTGTCCTTGCCCGAGGCTAGGCTCGGATGAGGTCGCGTCCCTTGATAGACGAAGCCTGCGCTTTATCGGTCGTTTATGGTTTGTTCTGAAGATGTTTTCCAGCCGGATTAAGGTGCACTGGGGTACCCCTAATTACGGTCCCCGACAGTAGCCCCCGAGCCTCGAAGGGAGTGTAGGTACTCGCTTGGAGGTTCTGCCAGATTTTTCGTAAGGGGACCAGCCCTTCTCGGTTATGTTTTGTTCCGGTGGGTGCGCGCGAGCGCACCCGCCGGGTGTAGCCCCCGAGGCCTCGGAGGAGTGGTTTGACTCCTCTGAGGTCTTAATCCTTTCTGTGATGCCTCGGTCAGCCTTGTTGTTCCCTCATGCGGCCTGGTCGCAGCCCGGGTGCATGGTAAGGCTCCGAGTTTTCAAGCTGGTTTGTCGACGTGGTCAACGGTTTGGCCGTAGCCTGGTGCGAGAGCAGCCTCCGAGCCTCTACACGGAGCGAGAGGACGATCAAGGACTGTCTCGACTTTTATTATACGCCCCTTCGTTGCCTTTTCGCAAGGAGGAAGGGGGGGGGGAAGCGCCATGTTACCCCCGGGGGGCACCGAACATGGTGTTTCCGGTGAGCTGCTAATGGATGATCCAAGTGGACGCCCGAGCCTCATTCGCTAAGGGTCGGCTAGTGGCCCAGAGGCGCTCTCCAAAAGTACCTACAGGTGATTTGCCGGACCCGGACCCATTCGATAGGGTCCGAGGGCTCGATGCCTCCCTCCTGTGGGATTCCGTTACAAATCGTTCCCACTAGTCTTGGAAATGTCCTAGGGTACCTCGGGAGCGTAGCCCGAGCCTCAGCCATGTAACGGACGTACCCAGGGTCATCCCTGACTCTGCGTGCTCTGGGGTGGCTGTCGAACCCTTTCCGAGGGGCCAGCCTTCGAACCCCTGATCAGTAAAGGGCTCAGAGCCCGAGTGCTCTGGGGCGGTTGCCGAACCCTGGAGGGCGCAACCTTCGAACCCCTGATCAGTAGGAGGGCTCGGGGCCCGTTTCCTTCGCCGAGAAGGATCCTTTTCGCGTTATCCTCTTTCCCTGTCCCTGTGGCAAGAGAGAGAGAGAGGAAAAGGAAAAGGATATAAATTTAAATAAGGTGGCACACCTTTTTTGACGCGGTCATCATGATGGAGACGAAACGGCGTCCGCTTCGCCTGCCGGAGGTGTCGCTTGCCGTGCCAAGGAGTTAATGCGACAGGACGGGTGATTCGTGGGGCGTCTGTTGCGTGTGCGCGAGCCGTCCAAGGAACAGAAAGACCGTTTCACCTTTGAGTTTTGAATCCCGCCGCGGGTTTGGGCGAAGCTTTCGGTGGATCTCGCCCGGGCCTTTATATACCCAGAAGAGGGGCTGGTGGTGGTTCTTTACCCTCATCCCTTCCGCCTCCACCACCTTCGTTCGGCGATGGCTGACAAGGTGACCGTCATTCCGCCGCGCGACCCGTGGCCTTTCTCCACCGTCGCTGTGGAGGATATGGAGGCCCTCGTTGCCGATGGTCTGCTCCGTCCCCTCTTTGATGGGCCGCAACCGGAGTGGATGGCCCCCGTGAGCGAGGCTGACCCGACTCCGCCACTAGGGTATGTGGTTAGCTTCATCTCCTTCCATGAGGGGGGTTTGGAGTGCTAGCGAGCCGCTTCATGCGGGCGCTCCTGCACCACTATGGGGTGGAGCTGCATAAACTCAACCCCAACTCTATCACGCAAGCGACCATCTTCGTGGCGGTTTGCAGGGTTTTTTGGGGATTGACCCTCACTGGGACCTGTGGACCCATCTCTTCTCCGCGAAGTTCTTCACCGCGACGATGGAGGCGAAGAAGGTCCGTATGGCGGTGTGGGCCGGTGGCTGCACCCTCCAGCTGAGGCTGGGGCATGCGCAGCAGTACATCCCTGCCTCCCTTGCATCTTCAAACAAGGGGTGGAAGAACCGGTGGTTTTATCTCCGGAACGACGGCGGGATGCTTCCGCCGTTTTCTCAACGAGTGGTGACCGCCGCCGGCACTAACTGGCGCTGGGGGGCCATGCGCGAGAGACAGGAGAAGCTCCAGCCTATTTTGCAGGCCTTGCAGAAGTTACGAGATGCGGGCCTTACCGCCACGGGGGTCATCACCGCTATCCACCGTCGGAGGGTGCTCCCTTTGGCGAGCGGCGGTTGCGGCTTGCGGAGATGAAGCCGGGGGTCGATTCGGAGGACTCGCGGATGTCCTTGACCTCCCTCTCTGCCGACGACCTCCTTAAGCGGGTAACAAGTACGGTAGGGAGGCCGGATACCAGCGCCCTTAGCCAGCCCACGATGCGTCCCGACCGCGGGTATGTGTCCCTGGTAAGTGTCCGATCCTCCTTCTGTTTTGCATCAAGTTCTCTATGCTTTTGATCCTCACTGTTGGGATTTTTGTTCGTCCCCAGGGGTTGAGGATTTATAAACCCGTCCGGCCACCGGTCCTGGAGGACGCGGTGGACCGAGCCGCGCGGAGGCTTGCCACGGAGAAGGAGAAGGAGAAGGAGAAGAAGGATGCGGAAAAGGCCCGAGCCCGCGAGAGGATGCTAGCTCGGGAAGCTTTGGAGAAGCGTCGTCGGAGGCAGGCGAGGGAAGGGCTCCCGAGAGAGTCATCGCCGGAGACGCCTGACGACGACGATGACGACGATGATGACGACGACGAAGATGATGACATGGCGGCCCGACTTGGCCTCAGCCCGGACATGAGGCTGGGCCAGGGGTCGCCGAGCCAGCCTCCAAGTGGGCTGGCACCATCAGTGCCTGGGGCCGGGACACCAAGGTCCTAATCCGAGGAGCGGGGGCAGGCCGAGGGGGTACTTGACCCCTTGGCCGGGACAGTTGTTGTGACTCCGGGGGGTCAGGCCGATCCGCCTGTTCCCCTAGAGCAGGTGCCCACGCTGGCTGCACAAGAGGCCGGTCCCTTGGCCGTCGTGACGACTCCTGGGCAGGCCGCTCCCTCGGCGCCTCGGGCGTCCGAGGCAGAAACGGCGCTGAAGCCGGCGGCGGGGCAGTCCCCGGTAGCGCCTGCGGGGATAGGGGCCCGGGGGGCCTCCCCATAGGCACGATTGGTCTTGCTCCAGAGCGGGTAAGTGTCTGAGGATACCTTTGTTTCGGTCTTTCGCTGCGTGCATTGAACTTGCTCTCTCTTTCTTTCAGCAAGCGGAGGCAGGGCTTGGCTGGTCTAGCCCCCACGAAGGCTCTTAAGACAAAGCCGGCTTCGGCGGCCGATGCTGCAGCGCGCCATGCCAGTTGGTTGGCCTCCACGCAAGGCACCCTCCAACGGGGGGCCCAGGCGGCATGAGTTGCCATGGGGCAAGCCTCTCAGGATGACCCCCCCGTTGGAGTGGCCATCATGCCGGGGGAAGCTGCTGACGCGGTCGCGGCCCCGAGTCCTCCTGACTCGTCGTCGGCGTCGGCACGGGACCGTCGCTGATTCGCCCGCGGAACCGCCCGTCGCAGCCGACGTCGGGATGGTTGAGGTGCCACCGCCCGTGGTCATTCCCGACCTCCCCATTCTCGGCCACGAGGAGAGTGCGACCGTCGTTGTCGAGGCTGGCGGTCGGAGGCCCGCCACCTTAGCCGAGGAGAGGCCTAGTGCGTTGATGGCGGTGGTACCTGACGCGTCGGCCGTAGGGGGACCCGATGCCTTGGTGGACGGGCGTGTAGAACCATGGCATGTCCTGGGGAGCAGTGGCCTTATCCCTGCGTAGCTCAATCCCAATGAATGGTGCGGGCAGCCGCTCCGGTTCTGGGGCCACGGTACCTCGGAGCCCCTCCTCCTCCTTAACAATGAGTTAGAGGAGAAGGCTCGGGATAGTTTCCGTGAGTATACCGAGGCGGCGATGAGGTCTCTTCGGTCGACCATGGAAACCCTTTCCAGGGACGTTTCCAGGGTTTTCCAGGTAAGGACTTAGACGTACACCTTGCGTGACCAGGGCGTTCTTTGTGACATCTCATTTTCCTTCCTTAGGAGCTTGCAGACGCGAGCACCGCCAAGTCGCTGTTCATTCGCCGCGAAAGCGACGTTTGGAGGTCGCTGCAATCCCAGCGGGCTGCGCTTGCCGAGGCCAATGAGTGCCTTGCCCAATGGAGCGCCGAGGTGGTGGACCTTTAGTTGCTCTGCGATGGGCTGAAGGTGGAGGCAGCGGCGGCGCGGACAGAGGCGGCGTCGGCACGAGCGGAGGTTTTGTCGGCCCGGGAGCAGGTGGCTTCCTAGGCCGAGGAGATGCGGCAGCGGCAGCTGGAGCTCGGCTAGGCTATCGGCGAGCGGGACCAGTCTTGAAGCCAAGCTACTGAGGCCGTGAGCCAGGCTGAGGCCCTCGGGGGTCAGCTGGCTGAGGCTATGGAGCGGCTAGTCGAGGCGTCCGCTCGGGCCGAAGGTATGTTTTGCCTGCTTCGCGACTTTGTTTTTGTTTCCATTCTTCTCCTTGTGTCTAAAGAATGTTGTCCGGCCGTCTACAGGGTTCGAGACGGCTCTTAACGAGTCCATCAAGAACTGCAAGGCGCTTGCCGAGGCGGTTGAGCAGAAGGAGGCCGACCGTGTGGCCATGTCCGAGGCCATCTCGGCTTTCTACCAGGCCTTTGGCCTCGATGACGTCCCCTCGGGTAGCTCCCCCCAGAGTCACCTGCGGGCCTTGGGCGGCCATGTGCGTAGCAGACTCCGCGGGGCGCTGCACCACGGCGTTAGGCGGGCCTTCGCCGTGCTCGCTTCCCACTACGACGTGGATCTAGAGCGGGTCAGCGAGGGGTACTGCCTACCTGACGAAGAGGAGGCTGCCTTAGTCGAGGTCCAGAGGCTTGACGCGGCCATCGAGGGCCCAAGTGCGGCGCTGGCTTCCTCCTTTGGGGTGGAGATCCTTCCGCCCGTGTTGCCATCTGAGGCCGTGCCAGATCCTGCCGAGGGTGGGAATGACGCCGAGCGTGCTGCTCCTCCCCTACCGATGTCTGAGCCTGCAGGAACAGTTTGCTCGAAGTATGCGTATGTCTTTTGCGGCCACTGAGGCCTAGACATTATTGTCGGATTATAAAGCTACGTTTTCTTTCCTCTTGTTTCGTGCGTTTGGACTTGTTCGGTAGCAGAATCGCTTATCCGAGCGTGAGTCACTTTTCGCGGAAGGTGATGAGTGAGGTATCTGTATCCCGGAGGCATAGGAGTCCCTCGGCTCGGTCGGCCTTGCTGCTTACGTGTTCTCCTGTCGTTTTTAGGATTCTGTTAGCAACGCAGTCGAAAGGGCATGAAAGTCGTTCTGGCAGAAAAGTTTTCGAGCGTTAGGACTTGTTTGGTAGCAGAATCGCTTATCCGAGCGTGAGCTACCCTTCGCGGAAGGTGACGAGTGAGGTATCTGTATCCTGGAGGCGTAGGAGTCCCTTGGCTCAGTCGGCCTTGCCGCTCAAGGTCTCTCTTGCTCGTCTTTAGGACTCCGCTACTGACGTAGTCGAAATGCACGAAAGACGTTCTGGCAAAAGATTTTTCCGAGGAAAATTTTGACGCAGAGGGGGTTCCCCCCTTCTAGCCCCCGAGGGAGGATCGGGCTTTGCCGAGGCAAGGCTGATCCTTCCTTGATGGTTAGAGTTTATTTATGCATGTAAAGAAAGCAAGATACATAAACGACTTGAAACATTTTAAGGGTAAAAGCGACGTAGCTGTTCGATGTTCCAAGCGTTGCTGTAGACCTCGCCTTGATCGTTGGCCAGCTTGTATGTCCCGGGCTTCAAAATCTTGGCGATGATGAAGGGCCCTTCCCAGGGAGGGGTGAGTTTGTGGCGCCCTCGGGCGTCTTGCCGTAGCCGAAGTACCAAGTCTCCCACTTGGAAGTCTCGGGGCCAAACCCTTCGGGCGTGGTAGCGTCGCAGAGACTGCCGATACCGCGCCGAGTGTGGTAAGGCCACGTCCCAAGCCTCTTCCAGCTGGTCCAGCGAATCCTCTCGGCTGGTCTGGTTGCTTTGGTCGCCGTAAGCCTTTGTCCTCGGGGAACCGTATTCCAAGTCCGTGTGTAAGATGGCCTCGGCCCCGTAGACTAGGAAAAACGGCGAGAAACCCGTGGCCCGGCTCGGCGTCGTCCTCAGACTCGAAACCACCGAGGGTAGCTCTTTTATCCACCGCTTGCCGAACTTATTGAGGTCGTTGTAGATCCTCGGCTTTAGTCCCTGCAAAATCATATCATTGACGCGTTCCACTTGCCTGTTCGTCATTGGGTGCGCTACGGCGGCCTAGTCCACACGGATGTGGTGGTGCTCACAGAAGTCTAGGAACTTCTTCCTAGTGAACTGCGTGCCATTGTCGGTGATGATTGAGTTTGGGACCCCAAAGCGATGGATGATATTTGTGAAGAATGCCACCGCCTGCTCGGAACTGATGCTGGTTAAGGGTCGGACCTCGATCCACTTGGAGAATTTGTCGATGGCGACCAGCAGGTGCTTGAAGCCCCCGGGTGCCTTCTGCAAGGGACCGACGAGGTCCAGACCCCACACAATGAAAGGCCAAGTGATAGGTATTGTCTGCAGGGCTTGTGCGGGCAGGTGCGTCTGTCTCGCGTAGAATTGACACCCTTGGCAGGAGCATACAATCCTAGTGGCGTCGGCCACCACAGTTGGCCAGTAGAAACCTTGTCGAAAAGTGTTTCCCACGAGGGCTCGAGGTGCTGCATGGTGACCACAAGCCCCCGAGTGTATTTCTTGTAACAGCTCTTGCCCTTGGGCAATGGATATGCATCGTTGGAGAATGCCTGAGGGGCTGCGGTGGTATAGCTCCTTTTCATCACCCAGCAAAACGAATGACTTGGCGCGCCGAGCCAGTCGCCGAGCTTCGGCTTTGTCGAGGGGTAGCTCTCCTCGGAGGAGATATTCCAGGTACGGGGTCTGCCAGTTCGGGACCGGTGTGACCCCATTCGCTCCCCCTCAACGCGTAGGGTGTAACACCTCTGGTGTTACTGTAACTAAAACTTGAGCATGACATCATAAACATTGGCATTGCATATGTTTGACACACCTAGAGTGCATTCACTAGGTAAAAATTTCAAACAAGTTGTATTGTTCTAGTGTTTTGCAAATAAGACCATGGGATAGGATACTTAGCCCTAAACAGGGTTTAAAGGGGTAAAACATAACCCAAATTGAGAAAACCTAAAAGCTTTAATGGGATAGTCATAAAATGCTCTCAATAATGAATCTGAATCACATTTACACCCCTGTGATACCAGAGATCCTAATTAAAACCCTGGAAAACCCTAAACTCAAACCCTAGGGGCCTATGTGCAAAAACAGTGCACATTTGGACAAAAGTGTAAAAACTACAATATTAAAGCATATAAAGTCACATGGTTTACAATTATGAAGATTTATAAGTTAAACCCTAGGTTTTGGACTAATTTGCAAAAAGACCCCAAATTGTGATTTCACTCCAAATCTGAATTTCAGTGTAATTGCTTCAACTTTGAGCCCTTGTATCTTTCAAATTCTAGGGTTTTTGCCCTAGGTCACCACATCAAAATTGTAGACCCATTAAAGGGGAACAACTTTGCTTAAGAGGTTAAGCATTGTTGTTATGAAAGATTGGGAGATAATTAAGCCCAAAGTTGGACTGTCAGGCTGATGGAACTCTGAAATTCAGAATTGCAGTGTAACAGAGCTAACTTTGGACTTGGATTCAACCTTGATCCAGTGCTCAACTAAGTTTAATCCCTATAGTCGACTTGTAGCTGGTTTATAGCACTATAATATTGCTGCAGAGATCTGGTTGTGTTGCCACAGAAATTTGGAAGAAATCTGGCCCTAAACTATGGTTGTTAGGCTTACTGAAGGAGCACTCGCCATGGTACAGTAAGTCCCAAACTGAAGAAGATCACGATTCCCCCCTCGCTGGTGATCTGTCGCTGGTGGTTGATTGCTCGCCGCGATTCGTGCACCATGGTCAATAGATAAGCTCGGGCAGGTAAATATCTGGCGCCCGGATTGGGTTGAGCCTCGTGGCGGCTAAGCCCACCGTACTTCCTCCCCAGCTCACCGGTCGCTTAGATAACTCTCACCGCCGTCGAGCTGTCGCCGTTGCGCGCCACGTGCTTATGCGCTAGCTCTCGTCACGGTGAATCATGCGGTGCATGTCCTGTGATCACCGGAGCACCAGCCGCGGTGAAAGGCCACCTGTGTCATGCGCCAGAGCCCTTTTCCCCTCCGGCCGCCAGCTTTGCTCGGCTAAATTGAGCGCCATCGCCTAAGCCTCCTATAAATTGCCGCCACCACTCGCTCTGTTAGGTAATTGCGCAACCAGTGGAGCCATTCGTGCCTTGAATCGTTCCCTAGAGCTCGAGAATCTCTTGTTTTCCCCAAAACAGTTCTCCGCCGCCGTGAAAGCACCCTCGCTGTGGCCAGCCCTCCACAGGTCTGATCATGCCCTCTCTGTTCTCGTTTTAGCATCCTTGTATACTGGTGATGCTCACCAACCCGCTCAATTGAACTAGATCACCACCCATCACCGGGAACGCGTGCCATTGTCCTCATCGTCCGCGGTTCACGTGGACAGAGGTTGATAGCTTACCAATCGTGAAATTAAGTTGGGGGAATTGATCGGGGGAGGTCCAATTTCGTGTCCGCCGCTTGGGAGCGCCGGTCATTGCCCCGTTCGGCCAGTCTGCAAGCTCGCCGGAGCTTCCCCGCGCTCACCGTCGTCGGGGACTTCGACGTGGAACGAAATAGAAACCGAAGGACCTTAGCGCAAACTGTTAGCGACTCTGAGTAACAGTGAAGGAACCCGTTCCCAGTTAGCAAAAACCCCGAGGGCCTTTCTGCGAAGTTTCCACCGTGGCGCGGGCGCGTCCCGCTTTCCCTGTATGTTGGGCTGACTGGGCTAAAATTGGCCCAGTACTGTTGCTAGTTTTTCCTTTTCTTTTTCTTCCAGGGCCAAATAAATTCTAGGAAATTGTAGAAAAATCTTAAAAATATGAGACCAATTTTGTTAGATCCCTAATTTCATGCAGTATTTAATAAAAATAATACCATGATTTTTAGGTTAATTAGGGAATTTTAGAGTATTTAAAATAGCCTAAAACATTAGTTCTAGATTTTTAGAAAATAGATAATAAGTCCAAAAATGCCCAAACTTTTTATATGAGCTCTACATATTATTTAGATGCCTTGGATAGAGTTTGGTTTGATTTGGACCTTGTTTGATACTCAGAACCCAAAACCCCCACCCCTGCCCTTTGAATTCCTTTACTGACTCCGGAAACCCTAGTTTCCCGGAAAACCATGAAGGAAAGTTGTATTCAAGAACCTTAGATAACAAATCTTTGCACTCTCATGAGCATTTCATTGCATACATTCTTATATATATATATATCTATATGGTTATCTTTAGAAAACGAAGAAGAAGTCGAGGTAATCGAAGAGAAGACACCACCACCACCCTCGGAATCTCAGGCAGGAAACTGTTTCTACCTTGATATCTGCGGGTCCGAGCCTGACTCACCTATCAACGAAGGCAAGCCCCGGTGCATTTGCCACCTTCCTTGATGTTTTTAAATCTTTCTCACTTGATTAATGCATTAGGTGATAGGAGTTGAATGCTTAAACAATTCCTGCATTGACTTCCTTGAACTTGATTACCTTCCTTGAAACCCTGCTTTTACAAAAGGTTTTTACTATGCTTAGTGATGCTCTAGCAAAACAAAAGGTTTTGTTTTACAAAAGATGATTGGCAAAGTGGGAAGGATGTTTTTGCAAATAAAACTTGATGGTGGATCCATCACGGCCGTGATGGGTTCAACATCAGAAAAGATGTACCTCTGCCAGGTACCAAGCTTTGGGTTTTAAATGATTAAGCTGAGACCGGGCGAGTGACTTGCACAAGAAGAGAGTCTCGGTGTAGTGTCTCCGTCTGAGTCGATTAAGGACCGTGTCGATGTAGGCTTGATGACCGAGGACCCTTTAACTAGTCACATACCTCGTCATGGGTAAGCCTTGCCTCGGGCAGACTAAGGCCAGAATAAGATAACACGGAATGGGCGTGGAGCGGTGGCGGGAGTAGCGTGTACCCTCAGTGACAAGAGGCTGGACGGTGGTGTATCTGTGCTCTCGGTTCACGTGAACCTGATCTGGTCTTAAGAACCCCGGTGGCGGGTTGACATATGCAAGGGTTAAGTGCTACATATGTCGTGTGATTGGAGATCCTCAGCTGAGTATAATCGATTCGGATCACCGTACCTTTGCGGTCATGAAGACTTGGTCACTGCCCTATACGTAGAATTCCAGTAAATATGAAGGACTTGTTAAGAAAATTGGCTAGTGCAGGTGAAGTGATTGAACTAGGTTAGAAAGAACTCTAGATGAAGGTAATTTTACCTAACCTGAAAATAAAACTGGATTTTAAGGATCCACTTTAGTAAGCATTTATGCAAAACAGAGTCTTTGATCTTTGAGAAACCTTACCTTGACTCCCTTATAACCAGCATACCCTTGAGAGTCTTTTCTTTAGTCGGGTAAGACTTGCTGAGTAATCCCATACTTAGGATTTATTCCCTATCGTTTTTAGGTGAGGAAGCAGCAATTTTTTGTTGCTTTTGTACCAAGGTGGTGACAAATGAAGAGAAGCAAGAATGAGGCTGCGGGAGGACCTAGTCCTCCATAAAAACTTTTATGTAAGAACTTATCGGGAGGAGTTTTTACCTCCCTTGGAATTGTAATAATAAGTACTCTGCACTCATGTTTATATGCTGGTCTGTAATAACTAACTTTATCTTACTTTCGAATAAATGTAAGTTATGTAATCGTTTCCGCATTTCTGTATCTCCAATGGTCTATAATGTCTGCGTGACGGGTGAAACGCTCTTGGGAAAAGTAAGAAAAGCAGATACCAAACTTTTCAAGTAATTCAGGGGCATCTACAGGGTTGTCTGAGGTCCGTTGGACAAGGACAACTGTAGGTGGGCCTAATAACTTGGGAGGTTCCATCACAACTGGTATCGGAGCAGTGCCCTTCCCTGCAGATATTATGAGACATCTTCAAAAGGATTTTATAAAGACTTACCTAGAAAGATTTCTTCCATTCTTACCCCTTATCTGAAGAATCTATATGAAAGACCAGATAGGAGGAGTGCAATGTATAGAAGGTATGAATCAACTAAGGTTGGTTCTGTAATTATACATGCATCATGCTAAGAACCATACTAATAAAATTTCCCCCTTAGAGAAATCCCGCCGCGCACGAGGAAAACCGCACGCAAGTCAACTGGCCCAATTGGTGTACCCCGTCATCAACTTGCTCCCAGACATGACGATAGTAGTAGTGGGAGTAACGATCCAATTGGGGATCTTGAAGCCCAAGTAAATTAGCTTCAAGCGGAACTTCAACGCAGGACAAACATATGGTCGTGGATGGTGACAGAATAAATGAATTAAGAAGCCACATCCGCCGCCTGCAGGATCAGCTTGCTGATCGAGATTTAGCGCTTGACTGGGCAGTTCAGTCTCGTTCGCTTGCCTGGGCTAAGGAAGCAAAGGCTCAAGCCCGAGTCGAAGAACTTAGCTCAGCTATTGATAATCTGCAGGCATATTGCAATACCCTACATGAAGAAGTTCATGTACTGTATTCGCAATTGCACCCCAGCGTACCTGCAAACCCTGTCGGGACAGAAGCCGGACCTTCTCACGAAGCGGGAGAAGCTTTTGGTGGTGAACTGGACCTTTTCAGGCCCCCTCCCTCCATGAAGTTGGTCGACGAATGGTCTCCCACGCCCGACAGTGAGGCTACTAAGAGTGATAGGAAGTAGGAATAGTATAGTTGTAAAATTAATAGTGTTATTGTATAATGGGTACTATACTCCTGTTGTATAAAATCGAGTCTGTAACATTACTCTTTTTAGTAATGTAAATTGGATGGTTTTTCTTTGGCATATCATATTTGTTTCCAAATGTTTGTTGCCACAGATGCCGTCCAAGACCCGATCACAGGATGCAGCCGGAACCTCCAGTGGGAGGGAGTCCACCCCGAATCCACCTCCTGTTCCTCCCACGCTTGCCGAGGCTATCGCCGCCTTGGTAAATGCAACCGCGGATAATACTCGTTTCCTACGGGAAATAGCGGGTCAGCAATTTCAGCAACAAGGCAGACGGGGCTATCCGCAAGGGCCCCGTGAGACATCCTATTTAGACTTCTCTGAAACGCGTCCATCGCTGTTTGTCAAAGCCGAAGACCCTTTAGAAGTAGACGAATGGATTCGTGTCATCGAGCAAAAGTTTGGACTTCTGCAATGTTCTGAAACCCAGAAGCCCTTGTTCGCAGCCCAGCAACTGCGCGGCCCTTCCAGCACTTGGTGGGGAAATTTTATGGCCGTTCAACCGGCCAATCATCAGATAACATGGGAAGAATTTAAGTTGGCCTTCCGCGAACATTACATACCAGGAGGTGTACTTCACATGAAACAAGAAGAATTTATGAAGCTAAAGCAAGGAGGAGATGCTGTTAATCAGTATCTCAATAAATTCAATCATTTGTCATAGTATGCAATTGATCAAGTGAACACCGATCTGAAGAAGAATTGTTTCATGCGAGGACTGAATGACAGGATGCAAAGAAAAATGGCTACTTGCATTGACCTTACCTACGGAAGGGCTGTCAGCACAGCACTGACAGTCGAATCCAAATATGCAAGTTCTGGAAAGATCAAGGGGAGTGGAGGAAACAGGCCTACTCAGGGCCCTGAGAAACGACAACGGTTTGTTATCTGGCCTGTTAATCAGGGTCGTTCTACAGCACGTCCACCCTCCTTCCCATTTAAACAGCCAGTATTCATCCGTCCCAACACTGCCCCTACAACAACAAGTCAGCCGGGTGCCCCTGGCACTCGATTCCCTGCTCTTCCCAGTTCATCGACAGGATGTTTCAATTGTGGAAAATCTGGGCATTTTATCAAGGATTGCCCTTATTCGAAGCAGAACAAGTCAAACAATCCACAAGGATCTGGGAATTCATCTCAAGCCAAGGGAAATACTATGGGCAAAAATACAAAGAAGACGGGACACATATATTATACGCAAGTGGCCACTACGCCGGATGGTGAACCGGTCATGATGGGTACGTTCCTTGTGGCCAATCATCCCACAATTATTATCTTTGATTCTGGTGCTTCCCATACATTCATCTGCAAGAAATTTGTGGAGCAACATTGCATTTCATACCATGAATCAAAAGAGGGGTTTAAAATTCAGTCACCTGGGGGACAAATCTTTACTAGAGAAGTGGCCTATCAAGTGCCCGTAACACTGGCCGGACAGGACTTTCCTACTAATATGATAGTTCTGAAAGGCCAAGACATAGATGTGATTTTGGGCATGAATTGGCTGGCCCGACATAAAGTAACCCTCAACACTGATTAGAGAACCATCAGGTTGAGTCATAATCAAGAAGAAATTCTCTTGCCTATCCCCATTCCAACCAAAATTACTGGCAGAGTTTATGAAGCCATTATATCAGAAGTCAAGGATATTCCGGTGGTACACGAGTTCCCAGATGTCTTTCTAGAGGATTTGCCTGGATTGCCACCCGAGAGGGATGTAGAGTTTGTAATTGAATTGAAGAAAGGTACGGCTCCCATTTCTCGAAGATCGTACCGTATGCCTCCAAATGAGCTGGCGAAACTAAAGATTCAGTTACAAGATCTACTATCGAAAGGATTCATCTGGCCAAGCTCGTCACCATGGGGTTGTCCGGCCATATTCGTCAAGAAGAAGGATCAAACTTTACGGATGTGTGTGGATTATCGACCCCTGAATGAGGTCACTATTAAGAATAAGTACCCTCTTCCGCGGATTGACATTTTATTTGATCAACTGACCGAGGCGAAGGTATTCTCCAAGATTGATCTCAGATCGGGTTATCATCAGATCCGTATTCGGCCCGAGGATATACCAAAGACCGCATTCACTACGCGGTATGGGTTATTCGAGCACCTGGTAATGTCTTTCGGACTGATGAATGCTCCTACCCACTTCACTTATTTAATGAACTCGGTATTCATGCCCGAGTTGGACAAGTTTGTGGTGGTCTTCATTGATGATATTCTAATATATTCCAAGAATGAAGAGGAGCATGCTCAACACTTACGGACTGTGTTAACGCGCTTAAGGGAACATCAATTATATGCCAAGTTCAGTAAGTGCACATTTTGGCTGGAAGAAATTCAATTTCTGGGACATGTTCTATCTGCCAAGGGGATTGCGGTGGATCCCAGCAAAGTCAAGGACATTTTGGAGTGGAAACCCCCAACCACTGTTCACCAAGTCCGAAGTTTCCTTGGACTGGCTGGTTATTACCGCCGATTTATACCAGATTTTTCTAAACTTGTGAAGCCAATCACAAGTCTATTGAAGAATGAGACTAAATTCAATTGGTCTTTAAAGTGTAATGAAGCTTTTGAGAAATTGAAGACATTATTAACCACTGCTCCGGTATTGGCTCAACTGGATATTAACAAGCCATTTGATGTGTATTGTGACGCATCTGGCAGTGGTCTCGGCTGTGTATTAATGCAAGAGGGCCGAGTAATTGCGTATGCTTCAAGGCAGTTACGCCGGCATGAGGAGCATTATCCTACTCATGATCTGGAGCTAGCTGCAGTGGTTCATGCTCTGAAGATATGGCGTCATTATCTACTGGGAAATGTTTGTCATATTTACACAGACCACAAAAGTTTGAAATATATCTTTACCCAGTCTAAACTCAACATGAGACAAAGGAGATGGCTTGAGCTTATTAAAGATTATGAACTGGAGATCCATTATCACCCAGGCAAGGCTAATGTAGTGGCAGATGCACTCAGTCGCAAGGCCTCCTGCCATTGTCTAACTATGAGGACTTCTGACATTACGTTGTGCCAGGAGATGGAGAATCTAAACCTGGGTATGATTCAACATGGGACTTCAAATCACTTGAAGCTTGAGTCAGTCATCCTGCAAAGGATAATCAACGCACAAAAGAATGATGAAGGCATAAAACATATTCGTGAAAAGATTGAAGCTGGCAAAGCCAATTGCTTCCGAAAAGATGATCAAGGGGTTGTATGGTTCAAAAACCGCATAGTTGTGCCGAAGAATGAAGAAGTCCGCCAGCAAATTCTTGATGAGGCACATCTTAGTCGCTATTCTATTCATCCCGGAAGCACTAAGATGTATCAAGATCTAAAACAATATTATTGGTGGACAAAGATGAAGATCGAGATTGCACGCTATGTAGCTAAATGTGACATTTGCAGACGTGTCAAGGCCATACACCTAAAAGCTGCCGGTCCATTATAGTCTCTACCAATACCAACATGGAAATGGGAAGACATAAGTATGGACTTTATTGTGGGATTGCCCAGGACCGCAAAGGGGTATGACTCTATTTGGGTTATCATTGATTGACTTACCAAGATCGCCCACTTCCTCCCGGTCAAAGTAAAATATCCCATCATCACCTATGCAGAATTATACATTGCTCACATTATCAGTTTGCACGGTGTTCCGAAGACTATAGTGTCGGATCGTGGACCTCAATTCGTATCCAAATTTTGGGAAGAACTTCATAAGTCCCTGGGTACCAAATTGCTCCACAGTTCGGCCTATCATCCTCAAACCAGTCGGCAGACTGAGAGGGTTAATCAAATACTTGAAGATATGCTGCGGGCATGTGTGCTGGACTTCTCACAGAAATGGGATGAATGTTTGCCGTTAGCGGAATTCTCATATAATAATAGCTATCAAGAAAGCATTAAGATGGCCCCCTTTGAAGCTTTATATGGACGACGATGTCGTATTCCGCTAAATTGGTCTGAACCAGGTGAAAGGTACTTCTTCAGGCCTAACCTGGTAAAAGAAACTAAAGACAAAGTTCAGAGAATAATACATAATTTGAAGAAAGCTCAAACTCGTCAAAAGAATTATGCAGATCGGCGAAGACAACCCTTATATTTTCTAATAGGAGATTATGTCTACTTGAAGGTTTCTCCAATGAAGGGCGTATCACGTTTCGGGGTTAAAGGAAAGCTTGCACCCCGGTACATTGGTCCATTCCCTATACTTGAGCAATGTGGACCAGTGGCATACCGACTCCAATTACCCGAAACTTTGTCTGCTGTACATAATGTGTTCCACATGTCTCAACTGAAGAAGTGTCTTCGGGTTCCAGATCGGACTATCGAAGTGACAGATGTTGTCCTTGAGCCGGACTTAACATATTCAGAGCACCCTATTCGAGTCTTGGATCAAAAGGACAGGATTACCCGAAGAAAAACTCTCAAGTTTTACAAAATACAGTGGAACCAACATTCCGAAGATGAGGCTACATGGGAAACTCAAGACTTTTTAGATAAGAATTTCCCAGGCTTTTTAGCCACTTGTAATTTGTAAAGTATACAACATCGTTGTAATAAAGGAATGAGTCCCAAACCCACCTCTGCCTTGTACCAAAAATAAGGAAATAAAAATGTGAAGCATTTCCTTTTCCATTACCTACCCTAGGACTTTTAATCTCGGGACGAGATTCTTTTATGGGGGGGAAGGATGTAACACCCCTGGTGTTACTGTAACTAAAACTTGAGCATGACATCATAAACATTGGCATTGCATATGTTTGATACACCTAGAGTGCATTCACTAGGTAAAAATTTCAAACAAGTTGTATTGTTCTAGTGTTTTGCAAATAAGACCCTGGAATAGGATACTTAGCCCTAAACAGGGTTTAAAGGGGTAAAACATAACCCAAATTGAGAAAACCTAAAAGCTTTAATGGGATAGTCATAAAATGCTCTCAAGAATGAATTTGAATCACATTTACACCCCTGTGATACCAGAGATCCTAATTAAAACCCTGGAAAACCCTAAATTCAAACCCTAGGGGCCTATGTGCAAAAACAGTGCACATTTGGACTAAAGTGTAAAAACTACAATATTAAAGCATATAAAGTGGCTGTTTGGTTCAGCTTCTGGGCGGCTTCTGGCCGCCAGAAGCTGAAGTTGAAACCAAACGCCCAACTTCTGGCGCGGCTTCTGGGCGAAGCGCTTGGGTAAGAAGCCGCCCGCCCACTTACCTCGCGAAGCGCCGCTCAGTTGGCTTCCGTCCGAAGCCGCGCGCAGTTCGCCTAGGGTTCCCTCGCACGCTCCTCCGCCGCCGCCGCGAACCGAACGGAGCGCCGCCGGTCCGCACCACACGCATCGCCGCCGGTGTACGCAGGTACGGATCCCACCTTCCCCGCACCGTCTTCTCCTCGCATTGTCGCGTTTCCTTCACCCATTTTCCTCTGTCCGTATGGTTGTCGCAGTGACGCCGACGCCGTTGCTCCGTACTCATGTTCCGCGTCGTCCCAACCATCGCGTCTGCATCTTCGTAAGGTACGGTCTACCTGGAGTCCATCGTTACCCACCCCGCTGCGTGATGTCGTGTTGCTAGGGTTCCTCCTCGATCCCGCGACACCCCTTCCCCTCTTGTCCAGTAGGTCCACTGTCATCAACCACGTAATAACAGAACATTTTTCTTCATTTCCGCCTACAGATTGTCGTATCACTTCGAGTTTTAGGTGTTCGGTTCCAAGATCATCTAGGATTCGAGGAGTTCGGTTGCAACCTCCAGTCAAGCAAAGGTATCGTGCCACTGATTTTGTTGATGACTTATTTGTGAGCATACATGCTGTGTATTTGTTCCAATAACGTGGATCCATGGCTTCTTTTAGTTCATTCTTTGTCAGTACACCTTAACCATGAGTCCACGGTTAGGATAAGAGAACACAAACATTGTTTATGGGGGGTGTTATTTTTCAATATAGAACAGATTACCAATTATTGTTCCCGGTTAACTCGAATCCATTGATATGTTGTATCCCTCATATTAAGGGTTCAGGGATACCCTCCATGATTGCCAACCTCATTATCTTTATGATTCTATATTGAATCCAAATTTGGTAGAGTATCTGAATGGATGTTAGTTAATTGTCGTACTGTCTAGTTCACTAACCACCTTAATCCACATCAGATGGATTCAGCAGACTCCATAGCCGACAAGGCAATTGGAAGGATGCAAGAGATTGCGGACAAGATTTTTTGCGTAGCTCGTGAAACTATTCGTCCAGGACGCGGGTTGACCTCATTTGAGGCAACCAAATTATGTGTAGCATTGGAGGACATTGCTTGCATGCTTGAGCAAGACTCTCTGGTGTTGCAAGAAAAATTGGACAACGTGAACAACGTAAACAACCCTGCGGCCAGGAGCTATGAACCGTCTGACTTGTCCTCACCACCCCCAGCTGACGAGTACCTTAGTCCGGATTGGGACTTTGCTGAGCACTTTGCAAACTTCTGGGGTGTTGAATATGACTCCGACCAGATGCCATCGTTTAGTGACAATGAAGTTTAACTTCGATGATGTTACAGTAAGGTGTTAGTAGTTCGACTGGGATAGATTAGGCTTATGGTAAATGCGACATTTGAAAACTGTTTGTTGTGCTTTTGTGTTGAGCAGGACTTTCATTTGGTCACTCCCTTTATGTAATTATGACAGATGAATGTGAACGCTTATGGTACTACTTTTATTTCAGTATGGTCAGTTCCCTGTTAATTTTGTTGTCGTAGTTACTGAAACTTTAATACATTTTTCCAATCGTGTGCACTTTTTGTCAGTAGATGGACAAGTCTGGCAAAGTCATAGCTAAGTGGGATAGTAGAGCAACCAAAATTTACACAGAAATATGTGTAGAAGAGGTGAATGCACGGAACAGGCCACAACAATTCCTAAACGCTGAAGGGTATGCTAACCTGATAAGAAAGTTTAAGGAACGCACTGGTCGCACGTCCACAAGGGATCAAATGAAGAATAGGTGGGATTCGTTGAAGAGAATGTTTACGCAGTGGAAAACTCTTAATGAAAGGGCTACAGGTCTTGGTCGAGACCCTCATACTGGTTCAATCAGTGCGCCAGATGAGTGGTGGGCCAAGCGAAATGAAGTAAGTTCATCTTTTTTTTGTAGACTAACATTAGTATTGGCCATCTAAAAGTAGGACTACGAATTGGTGCAGGCAATGCCAGGTTGTATTATGTTCAAAACAGCCCCCCTAGAGAATGAGGACGAGCTAAAGGTTATGTTTGGACCCATTGTCTGCACAAATGAAAGAACCCTGGTTCCTGGCGTCGAGGATGCTAATTCATCTTCTGATGATCATTTGGAATACACTTTAGGTGGGGGTGAAAACAGCACACCTGACCCCTGCACAAATGCTACTGGGAAGCGTAAGATGCGCCATGATTCCCCAAAACCAAAGAAGAAAAAAGATTCGAGGGAAGAGTACATGAAAAGACTTGTGGAGGCTTTTGAGTCCCGCTCATTGACCACAAACAAGTCCATTACCTCGTCTGACAATGACCCAGTTCGAATAGAGCTTAAAAAGCAGATGCAACAAGTCAAGGAAGATGGATCACCAGAAGGGAGCGAACTACATTTGTTTGCGACTCATCTTCTGATTCAGAAGAAGTATAGAGATGTTTTTGCAACCTTGGAGACAAAAGAAGGAAGAATCGCTTGGCTTCGCAATGCTTACGCGTTAGAAACTAAAAAGAGCACTTAGCTGGTGGACGTCCGACAACTGAGGCTTATATGTTCAGTATTATGTTAGTTGTGTCTGCTTAATGAGTCACGTCGTGTCAGTTTTCGTACGTATCATTTTCGCTTTCAAACAATTTTCCAAATATTCGAGTTGAACATGTATTAGAATAATCAGAGTTGTAACTTTGTGCGCTATGTGAATCTGTGAACTTCATATGCCTGTAAACTGTTCGGCTTCTTGAATATGTGTTTTATAAACTGTGGTTGCATATGAAATTATGGCTCTTGGTTGTGTCCATGCAGATGTGTGATCCTTATGAACACACATATGATGATGAAATGGATGCACACACATCTGATGATGAAATGGATGCACACACATCTCATGATGAAACAGATGGAGAAATGCTTGTTGCTCTATATGCTGTAGACATTTGGGGCAGGCATTTCAGTCAGGCTCCTAGAAGAACATTGGTCGAATCTGGTATTCAATGGGTTCAAAGAACGTTGGAGATTAGTAACGACTGTTTTGACATGTTTCGCATGCGAAGAACTGTTTTTAGACGATTGCATGACACGTTGGTACAAAATTATGGTCTGCTTCCAAGCAGGGGTGTCAGTACTATGGAAGCTCTTGGCATATTCTTGTGGGCATGTGGGGGTCCACAATCGTTTAGGCAGATCAGAAATAAATTTGGTCACTCATTGGAAACAATTAGCCGCAAGTATAGTGATGTCCTTAATGCACTTTATAAGATGTCATCTGACATAATCAAACCGAAAGACCCACAATTCGTCGAGATTCATCATCGTTTGCGAGAGGCGAGGTTTTGGCCACACTTCAAGGATTGCATAGGCGCAATAGATGGTAGTCACTTTCCAGCGGCAGTCCCGGCTTCGAAACAAGCGAAATATATTGGCCGACACGGTTACACGTCGCATAATGTAATGGCCGTATGTGACTTCGATATGAGGTTCACATTTGTGGTGACAGGCTGGCCAGGTTCCGTACATGACACAAGAGTACTACAGGATACTTTAATAACTTATGCGGACAGGTTCCCCCATCCACCGGAAGGTATATAAATATTTTGTACATTTGTAGAATACAGTACTATTTTATGTCACATGTACGTAACATTTGTATTTTGAGTTTGTGCAGGTAAATACTATCTTGTCGATTCGGGTTATCCAAATAGAAAGGGGTACCTTGCACCTTATAAGGGGCAGAAGTACCACATTACGGAATGGCAAAATGCGAGGCAACCTATTGGGAGTAAAGAAGTATTCAACTATGCGCACTCATCCCTACGAAATGTTATTGAGCGATCATTTGGGGTGCTAAAAATGAAGTGGAGAATTCTATTAAGTCTCCCTTCATTTTCGCTTGAGAAACAATCGAAAATAATTATTGCATGTATGACACTGCATAACTTCATTAGAGATAGTGCTCTACACGATAGAGATTTTGATGAAGTAGGACCTAATAGCCTAAGTCATGATCTACCTGCAGGTGAGAGTAGTACTAGCACATCTGATGAGTTAGACATGAGTGATTTTCGAGATGCAATTGCAAATGCATTAGTGGCGTAGTTGACTTAGTGCAATTGTAACGGTACTTATGATGTAATCAACTCCACTAATTATTTTGTAATGAACTTTATCTGCGTTATGGGTTTCATTTTATCGTTTGTTCGAACAGAATCTGCAATTTGAGAATCTGTATCCAAACACGTAGATTCTGACGAACAACTTTTCTGCACAGCTGGCGAACCAAACACCTAAATTCTAACCACCAGCTTTTCCCAACAGCCAGCTTTTCCCCACAGCCAGCTTTTCAGATAAGCTGGCCAGAAAAAAGCCGAACCAAACACGCCCAAAGTCACATGGTTCACAATTATGAAGATTTATAAGTTAAACCCTAGGTTTTGGACTAATTTGCAAAAAGACCCCAAATTGTGATTTCACTCCAAGTCTGAATTTCAGTGTAATTGCTTCAACTTTGAGCCCTTGTATCTTTCAAATTCTAGGGTTTTTGCCCTAGGTCACCACATCAAAATTGTAGACCCATTAAAGGGGAACAACTTTGCTTAAGAGGTTAAGCATTGTTGTTATGAAAGATTGGGAGATAATTAAGCCCAAAGTTGGACTGTTAGGCTGATGGAACTCTGAAATTCAGAATTGCAGTGTAACAGAGCTAACTTTGGACTTGGATTCAACCTTGATCCAGTGCTCAACTAAGTTTAATCCCTATAGTCGAGTTGTAGCTGGTTTATAGCACTATAATATTGCTGCAGAGATCTGGATGTGTTGCCACAGAAATTTGGAAGAAATTTGGCCCTAAACTATGGCTGTTAGGCTTACTGAAGGAGCACTCGCCATGGTACAGTAAGTCCCAAACTGAAGAAGATCACGATTCCCCCCTCGCCGGTGAGCTGTCGCCAGTGGTTGATTGCTCACCGCGATTCGTGCACCATGGTCAATAGATAAGCTCGGGCAGGTAAATATCTGGCGCCCGGATTGGGTTGAGCCTCGTGGCGGCTAAGCCCGCCGTACTTCCTCCCCAGCTCACCGGTCGCTCGGATAACTCTCACCGCCGTCGAGCTGTCGCCGTTGCGCGCCACGTGCTTATGCGCTAGCTCTCGTCATGGTGAATCATGCGGTGCATGTCCGGTGATCACCGGAGCACCTGCCACGGTGAAAGGCCACCTGTGTCATGCGCCAGAGCCCTTTTCCCCTCCGGCCGCCAGCTTTGCTCGGCTAAATTGAGCGCCACCGCCTAAGCCTCCTATAAATTGCCGCCACCACTCGCTCTGTTAGGTAATTGTGCAACCAGTGGAGCCATTCGTGCCTTGAATCATTCCCTAGAGCTCGAGAATCTCTTGTTTTCCCCAAAACAGTTCTCCGCCGCCGTGAAAGCACCCTCGCCGTGGCCAGCCCTCCACAGGTCTGATCATGCCCTCTCTGTTTTCGTTTTAGCATCCTTGTATACTGGTGATGCTCACCAACCCGCTCAATTGAACTGGATCACCACCCATCACCGGGAACGCGTGCCATTGTCCTCATCGTCCGCGGTTCACGTGGACAGAGGTTGATAGCTTACCAATCGTGAAATTAAGTTGGGGGAATTGATCGGAGGAGGTCCAATTTCGTGTCCGCCGCTTGGGAGCGCCGGTCATTGCCCCGTTCGACCAGTCTGCAAGCTCGCCGGAGCTTCCCCGCGCTCACCGTCGTCGGGGACTTCGACGTGGAAGGAAATAGAAACCGAAGGACCTTAGCGCAAACTGTCAGCGACTCTGAGTAACAGTGAAGGAACCCGTTCCCAGTTAGCAAAAACCCCGAGGGCCTTTCTACGAAGTTTCCACCGCAGCACGGGCGCGCCCCGCTTTCCCTGTATGCTGGGCTGACTGGGCTAAAATTGGCTCAGTACTGTTGCTAGTTTTTCCTTTTCTTTTTCTTCCAGGGCCAAATAAATTCTAGGAAATTGTAGAAAAATCTTAAAAATATGAGACCAATTTTGTTAGATCCCTAATTTCATGCAGTATTTAATAAAAATAGTACCATGATTTTTAGGTTATTTAGGGAATTTTAGAGTATTTAAAATAGCCTAAAACATTAGTTCTGGATTTTTAGAAAATAGATAATAAGTCCAAAAATGTCCAAACTTTTTATATGAGCTCTACACATTATTTAGAAGCCTTGGATAGAGTTTGGTTTGATTTGGACCTTGTTTGACACTCAGAACCCAAAACCCCCACCCCTGCCCTTTGAATTCCTTTACTGACTCCGGAAACCCTAGTTTCCCGGAAAACCGTGAAGGAAAGTTGTATTCAAGAACCTTAGATAATAAATCTTTGCACTCTCATGAGCATTTCATGGCATACATTCTTATATATATATCTATATGGTTATCTTTAGAAAACAAAGAAGAAGTCGAGGTAATCAAAGAGAAGACACCACCACCACCCTCGGAATCTCAGGCAGGAAACTGTTTCTACCTTGATATCTGCGGGTCCGAGCCTGACTCACCTATCAACGAAGGCAAGCCCTGGTGCATTTGCCACCTTCCTTGATGTTTTTAAATCTTTCTCACTTGATTAATGCATTAGGTGATAGGAGTTGAATGCTTAAACAATTCCTGCATTGACTTCCTTGAACTTGATTACCTTCCTTGAAACCCTGCTTTTACAAAAGGTTTTTACTATGCTTAGTGATGCTCTAGCAAAACAAAAGGTTTTGTTTTACAAAAGATGATTGGCAAAGTGGGAAGGATGTTTTTGAAAATAAAACTTGATGGTGGATCCATCACGGCCGTGATGGGTTCAACATCGGAAAAGATGTACCTCTGCCAGGTACCAAGCTTTGGGTTTTAAATGATTAAGCTGAGACCGGGCGGGTGACTTGCACGAGAAGAGAGTCTCGGTGTAGTGTCTCCGTCTGAGTCGATTAAGGACCGTGTCGATGTAGGCTTAATGACCGAGGACCCTTTAATTGGTCACATACCTCGTCATGGGTAAGCCTTGCCTCGGGCAGACTAAGGCCAGAATAAGATAACACGGAATGGGTGTGGAGCAGTGGTGGGAGTAGCGTGTACCCTCCGTGGCAAGAGGCTGGACGATGGTGTATCTGTGCTCTCGGTTCGCGTGAACCTGATCTGGTCTTAAGAACCCCGGTGGCGGGTTGACATATGCAAGAGTTAAGTGCTACATATGTCGTGTGATTGGAGATCCTCAGCTGAGTATAATCGACTCGGATAGCCGTACCTTCGCGGTCATGAAGACTTGGTCACTGCCCTATACGTAGAATTCCAGTAAAGATGAAGGACTTGTTAAGAAAATTGGCTAGTGCAGGTGAAGTGATTGAACTAGGTTAGAAAGAACTCTAGATGCAGGTAATTTTACCTAACCTGAAAATAAAACTGGATTTTTAAGGATCCACTTTAGTAAGCATTTATGCAAAACAGAGTCTTTGATCTTTGAGATACCTTACCTTGACTCCCTTATAACCAGCATACCCTTGAGAGTCTTTTCTTTAGTCGGGTAAAACTTGCTGAGTAATCCCATACTCAGGATTTATTCCCTGTCGTTTTTAGGTGAGGAAGCAGCAATTTTTTGTTGCTTTTGTACCAAGGTGGTGACAAATGAAGAGAAGCAAGAATGAGGCTGCGGGAGGACCTAGTCCTCCATAAAAACTTTTATGTAAGAACTTATCGGGAGGAGTTTTTACCTCCCTTGGTATTGTAATAATAAGTACTCTGCACTCGTGTTTATATACTGGTCTGTAATAACTAACTTTATCTTACTTTCGAATAAATGTAAGTTATGTAATCGCTTCCGCATTTCTATATCTCCGATGGTCTATAATGTCTGCGTGACGGGTGAAACGCTCTTGGGAAAAGTAAGAAAAGCAGATACCGAACTTTTCAAGTAATTCAGGGGCATCTACAGGGTTGTCTGAGGTTCGTTGGACAAGGACAACTATAGGTGGGCCTAATAACTTGGGAGGTTCCGTCACATAAGGCCTCACCCTCGGCGGCCGAGGGTACCTCGGGCTGGGCCGAGGCCTCCTCGGGCTCAGGCGTGTCGTTGACTTTGACGGATGACTGATATATATCCTTGGAGAAGACGTCCGGGGGAACTGTCATTCGCCTCGAGGCTATTTTCGCCAGCTCATCTGCGGTTTCGTTGTACTGTCGAGCAACATGGTTGAGTTCTAGCCCATAGAACTTGTCTTCCAAGTGCCGAACTTCGTCGTAGTAGGCCTCCATTTTTTGGTCGCGGCAGTGGGAGTTCTTCATGACCTGGTCAATGACGAGCTGCGAGTCACCATGAGCATCGAGGCGCCGAACCCCTAGCTCGACGGCGATGCGTAGGCCATTAACCAAGGCCTCGTACTCGGCCACGTTGTTTGACGCTGAAAAATGGAGGCGCAGTATGTAGCGCACATGTTTCCCGAGGGGTGAGATGAAGAGCAAGCCAGCACCTGCTCCTGTTTTCATCAACGACCCGTCGAAGTACATGGTCCAAAGTTCGGGTTTTATTGGGGTCGTCGGCAACTGGACATCAGTCCATTCAGTCAGGAAGTCGACCAAGACTTGGGATTTTATGGCCTTCCGAGGGGCAAATGAAAGTGTTTCGCCCATGAGTTCCACTGCCCATTTTGCTATCCTACCCGAGGCCTCTCGGCTCTGGATGATTTCTCCCAGGGGGAAAGATGACACCACAGTAACCGGATGAGACTCGAAGTAGTGTCGCAGCTTCCGCCGTGTCAGAATCACTGCGTAGAGCAGCTTCTGGATTTGCGGGTAGCAGATTTTGGTCTCGGATAGCACTTCGCTGATGAAGTAGACTGGCCTCTGGACGAGCAGTGCGTGCCCTTCTTCTCATCTCTCGACTACGACCGCAGCGCTGACCACCTGAGTGGTTGTGGCTACGTAGATCAAGAGGGCTTCTCCCGCAGCAGGGGCACCAAGATGGGCGCATTTGTAAGGAGCGCCTTTAAGTTTCCGAGGGCTTCCTCGGCCTTGGGGATCCAAGTGAAGCGCTCGGCCTTCCTTAAGAGGCGGTACAAGGGTAATCCCTTCTCGCCGAGGCGCGAGATGAAGCGGCTCAGAGCCGCAAGGCATCCTATGACCCTTTGTACTCCTTTCAAATCTTTGATGGGCCCCATGTTGGTTATGGCCGCGATTTTCTTCGGGTTGGCTTCGATGCCTCGTTCGGAGACGATGAACCCTAAGAGCATGCCTTGGGGGACTCCAAAGACACACTTCTCAGGATTGAGTTTTACGTTCTTCGCTTTCAGGCAACTGAATGTTACCTCAAGGTCGGAGAGGAGGTCGGAGGCTTTCCTTGTTTTGACGACGATGTCATCGACGTAAGCCTCGACCGTTCTACCAATGTGTTCTCCGAACACATGGTTCATGCACCTCTGGTAGGTGGCACCTGCATTCCTCAAGCCAAATGGCATTGTAGTATAACAATACATGCCAAAAGGTGTGATGAAAGAAGTCGCGAGCTGGTCAGACTCTTTCATCTTGATTTGGTGATAGCCTAAGTAGGCATCGAGGAATGACAGGGTTTCGCACCTAGCAGTAGAGTCCACAATTTGATCGATGCGAGGCAGAGGGTAGGGAACCTTTGGACATGCTTTGTTTAGACCGGTGTAGTCTACACACATCCTCCATTTCCCACCCTTTTTCTTCATAAGCACATGGTTAGCTAACCATTCGGGATGGAATACCTCTTTGATGAACCCTGCAGCCATCAGCTTGTGGACCTCCTCGCCTATGGCTCTGTGCTTTTCTTCATCAAAACGGCGTAGGTGCTGCTTCACGGGGCGGGCTCCAGCTCGGATGTCTAGTGCGTGCTCGGCGACATCCCTCGGTATGCCCGGCATGTCCGAGGGACTCCACGCAAAAACTTTGGCGTTTGCGTGGAGAAAGTCGACGAGCACTGCTTCCTATTTGGGGTTGAGCTCGGAGCCAATCCTGACTTTCTTGCCGGCGTCGTTGCTGGGGTCGAGAGAGACGGTCTTGACCGCCTCGGCTGGCTCGAAGTTGCCGGCGTGCCGCTTCGCGTCGGGCGCCTCGTCGGAGAGGCAGTCCATGTCGGCGATGAGGGCTTCGGATTCGGCGAGGGCCTCGGCGTACTCCACGCATTCCACGTCGCACTCGTAGGCGTGGCGGTACGTGGGCCCGATGGTGATGACTCCCTTGGGGCCAGGCATCTTGAGCTTGAGGTAGGTGTAGTTGGGGATGGCCATGAACTTGGCGTAGCATGGTCTTCCCAGCACCGCGTGACAGGTCCCTCGAAACCCAACTACCTCGAAGGTGAGGGTTTCCTTTCGGAAGTTGGAGGGAGTTCCAAAGCAGAAGGGCAAGTCAATCTGTCCGAGAGGCAGGATACGCTTTCCGGGTGCAATCCAGTGGAAAGGTGCTGCACCAGCCCGGATCTCGGACCGATCAACCCCCAAGAGCTCTAGGGTCTCGGCATAGATGATGTTGAGGCTGCTGCCTCCGTCCATGAGGACCTTAGAGAGCCTAACGTTGCCGATGATTGGGTCGACGACGAGTGGGTACCTTCCTGGGCTCGGCACGTAGTCGGGGTGGTCACCTTGGTCGAAGGTGATAGGCTTATCGGACCAGTCTAGGTAGACTGGCGCTGCCACCTTCACCGAGCAGACCTCCCATCGCTCCTGCTTGCGGTGCCGAGCCGAGGCATTCGCCACCTGTCCGCCATAGATCATGAAGCAGTTGTGGACCTTCGAGAACTCCTCTTTCTTGTTGCCCCCCTTGTTGTTGCCTTGGTCTTTGCCACCTTCTGCCGAGGGTCCAGCCTTGTTGAAGTAGCGCCAGAGCATGTCGCACTCTTCAAGGGTGTGCTTGATGGGACCCCAGTGATAGGGGCACGACTCCTTGAGACTCTTGTCGAACGCGTTGCCCCCCGGGAGGCTTCTGAGGGTTCCTGTGCTCGGCGGCGGCGACGAGATCCGTGTCGACGGCGTTGCGCTTTGCTTGCGCCTTCTTCTTGGCTTTTTTTCTTCGCGCCACGCTGGGCGGACGCCTCGGGAGCGTCTTCCTTCTGTCCTCCCTGAGGCTGCTTGTCCTTCCTGAAGATGGCTTCGACCGCCTCCTGACCAGAGGCGACCTTGGTGGCGATGTCCATCAATTCGCTCGCCTTGGTGGGAGTCTTATGCCCTAGCTTGCTCACCAGGTCTCGGCATGTTGTGCCAGCGAGGAAAGCCCCGATGACACCCGAGTCAGTGATGTTGGGCAGCTCGGTGCGCTGCTTTGAAAACTGTCGGATGTACTCTCGCAGGGATTCCCCGGGCTGCTGGCGGCAACTTCCAAGATCCCATGAGTTCCCAGGGCGCACGTACGTACCCTGGAAATTTCCAGCAAAAGCCTTGACTAGGTCGTCCCAGTCGGAGATCTGCGCAGGAGGCAGATGCTCCAGCCAGGCCCGAGCAGCGTCGAAGAGGAAAACGGGGAGGGTGCGGATGATGAGGTTGTCGTCGTCCACCCCTCCCAACTGGCATTCCAGCCGGTAGTCCGCAAGCCACAACTCTGGACTTGTCTCCCCCGAGTACTTGGTGATGGTAGTCGGGGCTCAGAACCGGGCCGGGAACGGCGCACGTCGTATGGCCCGACTGAAGACTCATGGACCTGGTGGCTCGGGTGAGGGGCTTCGATCCTCCTCATTGTTGTAGTGTCCCCCACGCCGGGGATGATAGCCTCCGCGCACCTTCTCCTCGAGGTAGGCTCGACGGTGGCGGCGGTGTTGCTCGGCGCCGAGGCGATCCGGGGCTACAGGCGTCCCGTCTCGTGTGCGCTCGGTGTGGACCGAGGCCTCCCGCATGCGTCAGGAGGGCGCTGCGTGATGCTCCGAGGGGTCTCCTCGCCTCCGGGAGGCAGAGCTCTTGGCTTGTCGGACAGAGGCGTCTTCCAGGAGGCCCTTGAGCTCGCCCTGGATACGTCGCCCTTCGGTGGTGGATGGCTCCGGCATCGTCCGAAGCAACATTGCTGCTATGGCTAGGCTCTGGCCGGCCCCGTTGAAGGCCGGGGGCGGCATCGCCCTGGCATCGTCAACGATACAGCGCTGGACGTCCTGGGCCCGATGACGCGCTCCTCCGGCGAGTGCTTGGCCTGCCCACTCCTGCTCGATGTTTTGCCGGAGCTGCACAAGTCGCCCCACTTCTTCGTCGAGCTTGTCCTGCATCTCGTGGAGTTGCTCAAGCTATGTGTCGTGACCCCCACAGGGACTTGGACCACGGCTAGCTCCCACGGGATCTCAACACGAGACGCAGGTGCAAGGGCGCCGTCACTTCCTGGCATACCGAGGTGGTTTTCTTCGTCGTGATCCTCGTGATCGATGTGGTAGCACTCGCGAGTTGGGTCACAACCCTCGTTGTCAAGGCTATGACCATCATCAGAGCAGCCGGAGAGGCAGTGGTCACATGCGAACATGAAGTCGCGCATGGCACCGGGATCACGAAGTCCGGAGAAATCCCAACTGACGTCGGGGTCGTCCTCTTCCTCGAAACCTGTGGGTCCGGAGGTTGAGACAGCCGTCAGTCGGTCCCATGTTGACCACATATGGTACCCCGGAAGGTCAGGATATGCCCTAGCAAAAGCGCTCACCGAAGCGGGGTCTCTTGGCAGATCAAAACTGAATCTAAAGGGAACAGGGTGAAGAACGGATGGTACCTTTTGGTCGATGGGTGGTGGTGAAGTCGCGTCGGGGACGGACTGCACCGTTATCGTGGGTACGAGGCTAACGCCCAGCAAATCCTTCGCGAGGGTGCTAGCGTCATCAGTCCGCTTAGGGTTGGCCCGTTGCGGGGAGGCGACATCCGTCGTTGTCTCAGGTGCGAGGACAACACCCGACATGTCCCCTGTAGGGGTGCTGGTGTCGTCGACTAGCTCTGGTTTGACAGCCGATGAGGTGCCGCCTCCTGCTTGGCCACGGTTGCCCCGTCTCCATCTCCTCCGGCGAGGAGGGTGGCGGGGTAAACCTAGGTGTTCCTCTTCTACCGCGGGGAGATGCCGTCGTCGAGTTCGCCTCCGCCGGGCGAGTCGTCGACCATCATTGTTGTCATGCTGCGGAGGGAGCAGTACCATGTCATAGCTGCCGTCGAGGGACATGAACTCGAGACTTCTGAAGCGGAGCACCGTCCCAGCTGATGAGGCTGCTGAAAGCTACCCATCTGGAACTCAACGGGAAAGTATTCGTTAAGACGCAGCGAGCCCCCTACTTGACGCGCCAACTGTCGGTGTTTCGGACCCGGGGGCCCTCAACCGGACTGACTAGTGAATTTTAGTGCCACGTGCCCCTGTCTAGATGGGTTGATGCAAGATGGAACACAAGCGAGGGGATGAAGCTTATATTATCTTGCACCTGGGGGTGCTTGCAGTAGGGGTTACAAGCGTTGCGAGAGAGCGAGAGCGAGAGAGAGAGAGAGAGGGTTCGGCCTTGAGGCGAGCCGTATGAGGCTTCCTCTACTGCGTCTCTCCTACTCTGCCTGCCTCCGCTCGTCTGCGTCGCATGTCCGTGTGTTCGTACGTGCGTTTTCTCCCGTCCCCCTCTTTTTTCGGGGCCCTGGACATCCCTTTTATAGATGCAAGGAGATGCCCAGCTGTACAATGGGGGTGTAGCTATGAGCTAACGTGGCTGGCAGGGAAGTGCCCTGAGCCCTGTACAGGTAATAACGTGGCCATCGGGGAAGTGCCTTGAGCCCTGCAGATGCGCCGACGTGGCCGTCGGAGGGGTGCCTTGAGCCCTGTAGGTGTACCAACGTGGCCGTCGGAGAAACGCCTTGAGCCCTGTAGACGCATATCTGGTGGTGCGGCATGGATCCTGCTGACGTTTCCTTGCTTCTGTAGGGGGTTTGAGAGCACCCAACGTCATGGGCGCACGCGGGGAACCATCATTACCTATTACCGGAGTAACTTAGACGGGACACCGGTCTTGTTCCCTCGTAGCCTAAGGCGGCTAGCTAGGGGTAGGGTAAAGATGGGTCCCCAGTTGCGTAGCTGATACGAGGCCGAGGTCGGGCGAGGCGGCGACTCCTCTGAGGCCGAGGCTGAGGTTGGGCGAGGCGACGACTCCTCAGAGGCCGAGGCTGAGGTCGGGCGAGGTGGAGTCCTTCTCCCGAGGCCGAGGCTGAGGCCGAGGCCTGGGGTCGGGCGAGGCGGAGTCCTTCTCCCGAGGCTGAGGCTGAGGCCGAGGCCTGGGGTCGGGCGAGGCGGAGCTCGCTGCTGCGCCCGAGGCCGAACTTTGGGGAAGGCCGCGACTGTTGTTAGTCTTTCCCTGGTGGCTGGCACAGTTGCCGGAGTGGAGTGAACGATGCTGTTTTCCTGTCAGAACGGTCAGTAAAGGGGGGCGAAGTGACTGCGGTCACTTTGACCTTGCCGACTGAGGCACGCGTGTCAGGATAAGGTGTCAGGCGATCCCCGCATTAAATGCGCATGCGATACGGTTGGTTGGTAAGGCGATTCGGATGAGGTCGCTGCACGACAAAGTCTGCCCGAGCTATGCTTCGAGCGAGCCGAGGGTGCGTCTACTGACTGAGGGGACCCTCGGGCGAGGCGTGAATTCGTCCGGGACTACTGTCCTTGCCCGAGGCTGGGCTCAGATGAGGTCGTGTCCCTTGGTAGACGAAGCCCGCGCTTTATCGGTCGTTTATGGTTTGTTCTAAAGATGTTTTCTAGCCGGATTAAGGTGCATTGGCGGTAACCCTAATTACGGTCCCCGACAGTGCCTTAGCACATTTTCATTTCTATGAAGCAGTTTCCAAAGATTAACTCTGTTTTCGATTCTCATGTTACTGATGTGATATGATGTATGATGTGATGCTATGCGGAATGATGTGATGAATTGATGCAAAAATGATGCTAATGCCGTAGACACACACCCACACATCCATTGTGAAACACACAAGCTCTGCATCCCCTTAGGGACGTCTGGAATCTCTTTATCGTTTATTTCTTTGCTTCACCGCTTATTTTTCGGTGTAAGTTCTGCATCCCCTTAGGAACGTCTTTTGAACTCCTTCACCTTCTATTTCGGTGGTATCACCGTTGACTTTTCGGTGTAAGTTCTGCATCCCCTTAGGAACGTCTTTTGAACTACTTCGCCTTCTATTTCGGCGGTATCACCATTGACTTTTCGATGTAAGTTCTGCATCCTCTTAGGAACGTCTTTTGAACTTCTTCGCCTTATATTTTGGTGGTATTTGGCTCTGCATTCCCTTTGGAATGACTTTTGAGCAGGAAACTTACACTGCGCTCCCTTAGGAACGACTTTTTGTAGCTTCGACAGAACTTACACTGCGTTCCCTTAGGAACAACATTTTATAGCTTCGGCAGAACTTATGTTGTGTTCCCTTAGGAACGGCTTTTTATAGCTTCAACAATTTTCAGTTTTCATAAGTCTGCAAAGAAGATATATTCCATATTGATAAAAGCAAAAAGTATTACAAGGATTTAAAACTAGATTTACATTGTTTATTCGTCATTGAAAAACAAAATGACATAAAACATAAAAGTATTTCAGAGGGAGGATATTGCTCAATAAATGTGCTTTGACTCTGGCACAGTGTTGTTGACTGTACGAGCTTCGGATTCCTCCCTGAAATCGCGTTGCTGTTGTGAGTGCTGGTGCCCTTCTGGCTGTAGGCTTCATGAATGTGTAGGTTGCAATGGTGGTGGCGGTGGAAGCTGAGGCCAAGAAGCCTGAGAATGGCTAGCTGAAGCAACAGAGGCTGAAGGATGATTGCCCACATACTCTGGTATGTAAGGAGAATGACACGAAGCAGTGTGCAAGACCTGCTTCGGCTGATTCTGTCGAGCTTCGACTTCTGCGATCTCCTTTTGCTTCTGAATAGTAATTTGGCACATTCTTGTAGTATGGCATTTGTCCTCACCACAGAATAGGCAATAGATTTTCCTGGGATGATCCCCATATCTTCCTCCGAAGCCCCTAGCGCCTCTGCCCCTTGGAGCTGGTGGCCTAAAAGAACTTTGCTGCTGCCCCGAAGACTATGAGGTATGCTGTGGCCTCTGAAGTTGGCTTGCTTTGTCGTCACCCTGACTGGAGCTGTGTATCGGTCTGACATGTCTGGGATGGATTCTTCCTCCGAAGCCCCTGGTCATCTCAGAGAATCTGTAAGCTTCCTCCCTTCTTTGGCGGAAGTCGTTGTCCGCCCGGATATATTCATCTATCTTCTGAAGCAACTTCTCCAAAGTTTGTGGAGGCTTCCTGGCGAAGTATTGAGCCACAGGTCCTGGCCGAAGACCCTTGATCATGGCCTAAATGACGATTTCATTGGGCACTCTGGGCGCCTGTGCCCTCAGTCGCAAGAACCTTCGGACATAAGCCTGAAGGTATTCCTCATGGTCTTGTGTGCACTGGAACAAGGCCTGAGCTGTGACTGGCTTCGTTTGAAAGCCTTGGAAGCTAGTAATCAACATATCCTTGAGCTTCTGCCACGACGTGATTGTTCCTGGCCGAAGAGAAGAATACCATGTTTGGGCTACGTTCCGGACTGCCATGACGAAGGACTTTGCCATGACAGCCGCGTTGCCTCTGTATGAGGATATTGTTGCCTCATAGCTCATCAAAAATTGCTTTGGGTCCGAGTGCTCATCTTACATGGGTAGCTGGGGTGGCTTGTAGGATTGTGGCCATGGAATAGTCTGCAATTCTGCTGCCAAGGGAGAAGCATCATCAAAAGTAAAGGTATCATGATTAAAATCATCATACCATCCATCTTCGTTGAATAAGCCCTCTTGACAAAGCTCCCTGTATTGAGGCCTTCAGTCTTGGTCATCTTGAGTAAGATGACGTACTTCCTCAGTAGCTTCATCGATCTTCCTTTGAAGATCGGCCAGTCAAGCCATCTTCTCTTTTTTCCTTTGTACTTGTTGATGAATGATTTCCATATCCCTGATCTCCTGGTCCAACTCTTCCTCCTGGAATGTTGGACTAGTGGCCTTTCTCTTCTGGCATCGAGCCTCTCGGAGAGAGAGAGAGAGTCTCCTGCTTTGTGTCCAGTGGCTGCAATGCAGCAGCCCCTGGCGCTATTGTCTTCTTCAGCGGCATAACGAGGGCTGGATTGCCGAAGGTTGTGGAAGTGAGTACACCGGAGGTGGGTGCCAATGTTGGGGTCTTGTTCTCAAATGCTATGAATTAAGAACAAGGCAACACAAAGTGTTAAAGGTTAAGGCCCTTCATCCTTCGAAGCATTATTTCCCTTAGAATATAATGATCTTGGGACGAAGGTTGTGAAGGATGAACCTTCATCATCACAATATAGATTAATGAAAGAAGAAGCATGTGAAACATAAAAGGCAACATAAATAATCATGTAATCATCTAATACTATTAATATCTTTCCTTTTATTATCATGGATAAACAGAAATAATATTGAATTACATTTATACCTTCGGCTTGACGGAAGGTGGGAAGTCCAAGCGTGACGCAACAGTGAATACAAATCAGTGTGAACAGTACGGGAGTACTGTTCATCTATTTATAGGCACAGGGTGCAGCCTGTGTAAAATTAGATTTATGCCCTTCATATTTACTACTGACTTATGGACAACTCAACGAGGACTGGGTGGCCTTTTCCCCTTTAAGTCGGTTCCTTTTTCCGCCGTTGAGCCGAAGCTCCTTCGCCCGTAGCTTCGGAGCAGCAGCATCCTTCGTCTTGACCATGCTTATCACATCGTGTACGATTTTGATCTATGTCTGAAGGTACCTGTTTATCTGTTACACTTAGAAAACATTGTTAAATCATGTTTTTGAGGACCTTCAAAGGACGAAGGCCCCCAACAGGCTCCTAAAGGTACACGTCTAACATTGCATATTTCCATGGGTGCCATATACTTATCAAGAATGCCCTGTGTCAACCTATAAATTGGTATAAGACTATAAGTTGAGTTTCTGTGTCATGCATTTCCTTTTTCTTTTGTTTTTGTGTCACCATTGCTGAATTGTATTAGGTATTAGTAGGTATTTCTACATTTAGCTCTCTGATTTAACCACCCCTGTTTTTGTACTTGCGCCTTGACTAGAACATGTACAATTGTGAATCATCTCTACTTGTTTGTTTACTCGTGCCTTGATCAGAACATGTGAATTATCTGAAGGGAGGGGTATATAATTAGCAAACTATGATTAGTGCATTGTCTCTTAAATAAAGATAGGATGCGCAATGCAATGTTATCAATGCATATTGTAATACATTGATTGCTATGCGCAAAGTCTGTCTATTTTAGTGCACAATCACCATGCACAAATTCATAAACTACTATTCGATAGGCTCACTGTACCAGTGTACTGTATTCATTACCAGACTATTTTATATAACTGTGATTTGATTAGTTGCTCCTGCCAAGAGTTATCTAAAGGGAGGGTATAGAATTAGCAGACTATAATTACTGCATTGTCTCCTAAATACAGGTAGGATATGTAATGCAATGTTACCAATACATATTGTAGTATATTGTTTACTATGCACAAAGGCTGTCTATTTTAGTGCACAATCACCATGCCCAAATCCACAAACTATTTCAATTCGATAGGCTTACTGTGTTGTATTCATGACGTGACTATTTTATCTAACTGTGGTTTGATTAGCTGCTCCTGTCCACCACCTCCCTACCCCGCCCGCCCGCCCGCCCGCCTGCGAACGCCAGGATTTTCGCACCGCCCGCCCGCCCACGAACGCCAGGATTTTCGCATCACGCCTCCGCCTCCTAGGATTGTCGCGTCGCGCCTTCGTTATAGAACTTACTGCTTGTTGTGGGTGATTTGATGTGCCAACCATAATTTGCTGCAGTTATGATAAAGGTGGTCACCTTTCTCTGCCCTCATACATTATGAGGACACATGGTGTGAAGGACCAAAAGGATGCAATTAATAGTGTTACTAGAAAATAGCTGCGAAAAGTATTTGAGGTTTACTGATCTCCCATATATGTCACAATGTACATTTATATTTATTACTGTTGTTCTCTGCATAAAAAGTACTTCACATGGGTTCTCTATTGCTCTACCGAACATAAGCCTGGCAACATGAGGCGTTCTAAACCACGATAACCATCGTTATCTTTACCAAATTCTTTTTCATTTTGTTCAAAAGATAAAACCATCAGGACTATGGATGCACTCCACGCTTCACAAGTTCACATGATGTTTAACATGATCATATCCCTTTGACCATTATTTTTTTCATGCTTGCTTAAGTATTAGCATGTTGCCAGGCATTAGATATCCTTGGGAGTAATAAATGGAGGGTGAATAGAAGAGTTCATGATGTTGTTGAGACTATCTGGAGTCAAGGTGGAGGCATTACAGGGCTGGTGGACAAGGCAAATGTGAGTTCCTGCGTATGATTAATATTTTTGGATCTTGATATTTGTACTCTATTTTCTTTCCCATTATGTTCATTCCCCTCGCTTACCTTTTTGAACATACTTTCTATTTATTCTTATTTTTTTATAGATTCCTTTGCGTGAACGACCAGAATCAGAGGACCCTGATGAAATGCAGAAATGGAAGTACCAGCATAAAGAAGACAAAGAAAACTAACCGTGAGCTGCATGCTGAGAGATGTGACACTGAGCTCAAACTCTCGGTATGCAGCATAAATAATTACTGTTCATTCTTGCTGAGATACTGTGGTGCAGTTTATATGCTATTGCATTGCTGGAATTATACTTGTTCCTTTTCTGTAAATAGGTTGCTCGTAAAATGAGAGAGGAGGATGGATTTTATTACCCTCACAATTTGGATTTCCGTGGGCGTGCATACCCTATGCATCCTCATTTGAGTCACCTAGGTTCAGATCTTTGTCGGGGTGTTCTAGAGTATGCTGAAGGGCGGCCACTAGGAAAGTCTGGGTTGTGCTGATTGAAGATACACTTGGCTAACAAATATGGTGGTGACATTGAAAAGCTTTCTCACGAGGGCAAGCTAGCTTTTGTGGAGAACCAACTGTTTGATATATTTGATTCAGCAGCAAATCCTGTTGATGGGAACTGCTGGTGGACGAATGCTGAGGATCCCTTTCAGCGTTTAGCTACATGCATGGACCTTTCTGATGCCTTAAGAAGTCCATCACCTTACTATGCTGTCTCTCACCTGCCTATTCATCAGGTATTGATTTTTTGCATGTCCTAGGACTGGCCTTTCACAATATTGTTTTTCTTGGCTTCGAAATTGAGACATACAATCTAGGATTTTTGTATTAATTAATCACTTCTGGTGTGGATAAGTTGAAGGATATTGTAGTCCATTTTAGAGTTAATGTCATATGCCTAGAAAGTGCATTTCTTGATGCTTTGAGCAAATCTGCATAGCCTACATTTCATTTCACTGCTAATTTGTTGGTTATCATTGTTTTTGTTGTCAGGATGGTTCATGCAATGGTTTACAACATTATGCCGCTCTTGGAAGGGACTATGTAAGTGTGTTCAACTTTAGAATTCTGTTCAGCCTTTCATCCTTTTATTATTATGCACCTCATGATGTGGTTTAGGGTTTGGTCGGGTCGTAGTTTTTCTCTTCCTTATAAGTTTGGTGTAATACCCAAAATTGTATACAAGGAATATATAGTGGTCTTCCTATTTCTGTATGCCATGTATTCATCATAACAAGAGCACACCTATACTTAAGAATGATCAACCAAAACAAATGATAAAAAATGGAATGTGCATCATGTTGAAGCTTGATTTCGTGTGCATTTTGTGATGATATAAAAATAGAGTAAAAAGTAATATTTTAATACCCAAACTGGAATTTAAATTCTAAAGAAAAAGATAAGAAAATGGTTACAAATAAGGTAATATATATATATATATATATATATATATATATATTAACTAAATTCAGATTATGTGGTATTTGAATTTAAGTATTTGACCTAAGTTTGAACCTCATAACAGATAGGAAATTCAAACTTGAAATTTAAAATTTGAGATGAAAGTAAATAAAGAAGGAAAATTGAAATAAATAAGTAAAAAGGAAAAGTTAGGTTACCAGACCCACCTGGGCCGGATTCGCCTGCGCGGCCCAGTCTTCCCCCTGCGCTCGGCCCAATTAACCCCCTTGCCTCCGCGCGGCCCAACAGCGTTGCTGCGCCGACTAGTGGACCCGGCACATCGGCCTCATGCCACGCGCTAACTCCGCCGTGTTGACTGCGTCGCGTTGATTCGCTCGCTACCGGTGGCCCCCACTCGCCAGATCCGTCCTCAACGGCTTCACGGAGACCTCGGCGGAGCTCGCGGGCACGATCACGGCAAGCCGGGTGCAAGTCCGACCGATTCCAGGGATATAAGAGCTAGCGCCGCAATTTCTCTCCTCCTCATCCTACCCTCGCAACTTTCCCACCCGCACCGCCTGCGCTGTTCTAGGGATTCTCGCCGAGAGCCGGGTCATGAAAAAGGGTACACCGCCGCCGTTCTGTGGAGATCCTCGGTGCCCAACGTTGATCATCAGGCTTCGCGGTGCCGTGGCGAAGGCGTCCGCTCCGCGCCTGGCAGGATCGGTGACACTGTGGCCGGGAATTGCTCACCGAAGGGGCGCGCAACCTTTCATCCGTTGTTGAACGCCGCCAGTTTAGGTGAGTTATCCGCGCCTGGATGAATTACCCTCCTTCAATTCGCTATCAATCCAATTGCGTGTACAACCTGGGATTCGGATGTTTAGTGCGGTGTGGTCTGGGATCGAGTTTTCCCGGCGATGGACCACCGCGGTTGGCCCTGCGCCGCCATGCTGCGCTCCTGGCGGTAGTAGAAGGGTGTCGCGCCGTTGATCCATTTACCAACGGTGGAGATTAGAAGTCGTGCGTACCGTTTCAGCCGAGCGCGCGCGACCGTGGATCCATGATCCGAGGGTGGCGCGTTGATCTCGGTTATGTTGAACATGGTCCATTGATCACAGATCGTATGGCTATGCTGCGTACCGTTTCGTTAAAGACCTAGATCTAATCCCATGCGTCTGTTTGGATCGGACGGCTCATGAGAGCCGATACCGCTTCGCTGGCCACTTTTCTAAAGAGCCCTCGGGCTTTTGGTGAATAAACCTGCAGTCCTGCTGCTGGCGCTCTGTGTCTTAGGCAGCTTTATGTAGAAGCCCCTGCGCTTTCTGGTATTTGAGGCCCACTCCATAGAATTATAAAACCAGAGAAAATAAATCAGAAATGTATTTTTAATACAAAAATAATTACTAGAACTTGTTTAATTTGTAGAAAATTCATATGAACTCCAAATTGGTCCATTCTAGTTCCTATATTATTGTCTATCCATTAGGGTCACTGTTTTGATATGCAAGACACATTAAAATTTATTTATCACTTGATCTTGTATTAAATACGTAAAACCTTAGAAAATTCATAACTTAAAATCTATAACTCCAAATTTAATGTTTCTAGTTCCTATGATCTTATTTTAATGTCTAGATTATTATTGTGTATTTGATTTACATGTTTGGTGTGATGTTAATTTTTGCTATACTATGTATGTATTGTATTGATGCGAGTAGACGAACAAGCTACAGAGGATCCTGAGGTTCAGCTGGTAGAGACTGCTGAGCAGGAGCTCGTGGAAGGCAAGTTGTGCCCTTGATCACTTCTTTTACCCATTCATGTTCTTATTAATCATAATGATCTGCATAGGTTAATTTTGCTGGGACCCAATAGGATACCCTAGATTTTTACTATCTTTATACCTTGTTTCACCACTAGTTTTACTACTAATTTTTTGGGTAGTACATGCTATTGCTTTATGTGGCTTTGGATATAGAGATATTCATCACTCATTGTTATACTTTTTATCTGTTTATTATTTACTATTCATGATAAGATCATTATGTTAATGGGAACATGGAGAACCACCCGGGAAAACAGTGCTACCACAAGGGTTTAATGGGACACCCTTGGCTGATTAACTAGGAAAGCTAGTGGATGACTACCTTACCCGAAAGGGGCAAGGGCAGTAGGGGAGTGGTCAGTGTAAGGAGGTCCTTGGGTTGATTTTGCTGCGATGACGGTCAAGCGAGGGATTCCTGCTCTGGAGCTTCCTATAAACTGTAGTGGGTTTTTGAAACTAGTGGAACTTTGTAAAGGCCTCGTAGTGGTACCCTGCCTCGCTTCCTAGGTAGAGGTGTATGGGGTCTGACCAACTCCATGGCAAATGGGTAACATGACTTGTGGGTAAAGATGTGCAACCTCTGCAGAGTGTAAAACTGGTATACTAGCCGTGCTCACGGTCATGAGCGGCTCGGACACTCACATGATTAATTTATGGAACTTAAATTCAATTTGTCATTTCATTGCATTTGAGATTATTTTATTATTACTTTTACTTATTATTATTATGGTTTGGTATTTACTTACACTTAGTAATTGCTAATAAAATTTTGACCAACTTATAAAAGCAATGCTCATCTTCAGCCTTTATTTCATTGATCTGCCTTACACATCACATGAACTCCCACCTTTGGTGAGTTCATGCACGTTATTCCCCACGACTTGTTGATCTATGAACGTATGTAAGCTCACTCTTGCTGTCTCACACCCCCCACAGGAGAAGAACAGGTGGTCGAAGAGGAGCCGCCTAACACTGAGGCTTTCGACTTGATCTAGGTGGCGTCTCCCAGTCAGCTTTGTGGCGCCAGGAAATAATATATAGTTCACTTTATTTCATCATTTATTTTTGTAAGACTTCCGCTATGTAATAAATACATTTATGATATTTATGACATTTATCTCTATGCACTCTGTTATTATATGTGTTGTCTTCTCTGGCACATATATGAGATGCACCTGGCTTTGTCCCTTAAAGCCCGGGTGTTACAGAAATGGTATCAGAGGAAATGTTGACTGTAGGACGAAACCTAGATAGAAATGGACAAACCCTTACCTACTTATCTTACTCTGATTCAGTCTATACTTATCTCACTTTGATTCTTTCTAAACTTATCTTGATCCTGTCTCACCTTCTAATGTTCTACTCTGATTATTCTTACCTTCTCTACTCTGAGACAAGATGGATTTCACACCTTGAATCCTACATTTATGACCTTCTTAAGAGATAGGGAACCTAAGACAAAAATAAAACTATTTTCTCTATTTTAAAATGTTGTTTGATTGTCCTGATGATAAATGCCTGATTTGCTTCTTTGATTGATTGAAATAGTATAAATGGGCATCTTAGCATGTACCACCATAAGATAATGAATTAGCTTTAGTAGGTAAATCACGAATCTGCTTAGCTAATAAATCCCCCAAAGTAACATGATTCACAATCACCTGCCTTGTCTACTATTCTCTCTTACCATATGTTTCTAACTCAGATGGTCAATACCAGGAAGGGTGGTGGAATTGATTTACCTCCCAGACGACACACTCGGAGGATATTTAGATAACCCCAGCCACAACCAGCAGAGATGGATCCTCCACCATCGCCTCCACCAGGCAGAGTTGACCCAATGGTTGCAGCTCAGATGAGGATAATGCAACAGATGGTGGACACTATGGCAGATATGCGTGCGCTGATGCAGCAAGAACACCAGGAGATGCGCCAGTAGAGAGGGGAGATACGCCAGGAGCTGCGTCAAGAAAGAGAAGAGATACACCAGGAGAGAAGGGCGCAGCAGCAACAGCAACAAGCACCATTGCCTCCTCCACCACCACCAGTTCCACCTCGTGATAAGCACCGGGAGTTCATGAGCCATAAGACGCCGACCTTCGCTAGTTCTCTAGACCCACTAGACGCAGATGATTGGTTGAAGTCAATTGAGAAGATGCTCAACATCGCCCAATGCTCAGACCGGGAGAAAGTTCTTTATGCCTCTGGTCGTCTGACAGGTCCTGCTGCTGATTGGTGGGATTCTTATGTTGCTGCCCATGATGCTGCTGACACTATTACTTGGGCAGAATTCAGTACACAGTTTAGAAACTACCATATTCTGGCTGGATTGATGAAGATCAAGAAGAAGGAGTTTCTGTCATTGAAGCAAGGCAACATGTCTATCAGTGAGTACCGAGATAAGTTCATTCAGCTCTCTAGATATGCTCCGGATGAAGTTGCTAAGGATGAGAGGAAGCAGGAACACTTTATTGAAGGACTTAATGGACCCCTTCAGTATGCACTGGTGGCACACACATTTTCATCATTTCAGAGGCTGCTGGATAAGGCTCTTGCTATTGAACACAAGCATGTTCAACTGAGAGACTTGAAGAGGAAGGCTATCTCACAGGGGCAGGGTAGCAGCAGCGTTCGTCCCCGCTACGTTTCGCCATAGGGTACACCTACTCGTCCAGGGGGAGGACCATGCCCAGCTCAGTACACTCCACAGGGGTCTCCACGGACACCTCCCATTCATCAGGCTGCTCCCACTGGCACCCCGACTAGGCCTGCAGGACAGAAGACAGGCCCTACATGCTTCAAGTGCAGTCAGATTGGGCACTATGCTAATGCTTGTCCGGCGGGGAATTCTGGTACACCAGCTAAGAACAAGCAACAGACTCCTGGCAAGGGATACTCTATTGCCAGGGTTAATCAAGTCAGAGTTGATGCTACTCCTGATGGTTTTGACATCGTACTTGGTATGTTTTACATTAATGTCATTCCTGCAACCATATTATTTGATTCTGGTGCTACACATTCATTCATGTATGCTCGATATGCCAACACAAATGAGATACCACTGCTAAATATGAGAAAACCAATGATAGTAATCACACCTAAAGGGCCTATTGAGGCAAATCAAATGACACGTAGATGACATTAACAATTATGGGAAGAGAATTTGGAGCTACTACTATAATATTAGAGGCAAGCAGTATAGATCTGATCCTTGGTATGTCATGGTTAAGAAAGGCAAAGGCCATTATAGCATGTGGTAGGGATACTGTAGAACTCACCAGCCCTAAAGGAGAAAGATTTCAAGTTCAAATTGCAGTAACCACCTCTTCCAAACGGGCGATATACTTTATAGCTGAGGAGTTTGTTGGTGATAACATCCATGTGGTTAGAGATTTTCCGGATGTCTTTCCAGAGAAGTTGCCAGGGATGCCACCAGATAGGGAAGTTGAGTTTGTCATTGATATTTTACCTGGGACTGCTCCTATTTCTAAACGGTCGTACAGGATGTCCGTAGAAGAGTTAAAGGAACTGAAGAAGCAGTTAACAGAGTTACAAGAGGCTGGATACATTCGTCCGAGTTCCTCACCTTGGGGAGCACCGGTACTATTTGTACAGAAGAAGGATGGTTCGCAACGGACGTGTGTGGATTATAGGTCCCTTAATGATGTTACTGTGAAGAGTAAGTATCTGTTACCCTACATTGAGGATTTATTTGACCATATGAGAGGTGCTAGGGTATTCTCGAAGATTGATCTCCGATCGGGATACCATCAAATGAAGATTAGACCATCGGATATCCCCAAGACGGCTTTCTCAACCCGATATGGATTATATGAGTTCACTGTTATGTCGTTTGGATTAACCAATGCACCAGCTTATTTTATGAATTTGATGAATAAGGTGTTTATGGAGTTTTTGGATAGATTCGTCGTGGTGTTCATCGACGATATCCTTATCTATTCTAAGGGTGATAGTGATCATGAAGAACATCTGAGATTGGTGCTACAGAAACTACGAGATAATCAACTCTACGCCAAGTTTAGCAAGTGCGGGTTCTGGATTGATGAGGTGCCATTCCTTGGACATATCATTTCTAATGGAGGGATATCAGTGGATCCTGCTAAAGTTAAGGAGATAATGGTGTGGAGCATACCCACTACAGTTACTGAGATTCGGAGTTTCTTAGGACTTGCAGGATATTATCAGAGATTTATTGAAGGATTCTCTAAGATTTCCAAGCCTATGACCTCGCTTCTGGAGAAAGGAAGAGAATTTAAGTGGGATGAGAAATGCCAAGAAAGCTTTGATCAATTAAAGAAGAGATTGATGTCACCACCAGTGTTGGTTATGCCAGATCTACAGAAGGGATTTGACATTTATTGTGATGCATGTGGCCAATGCTTGGGATGTGTGCTCATGCAAGAAGGACATGTGATCGCCTATGCATCTCATCAGCTGCGGAAGCATGAATTGAACTACCCCACTCATGACTTAGAACTGGCAGCCGTTGTGCATGCGCTTAAGATTTGGAGACATTACATTATGGGAACTAAGCGCCAAGTGTACACGGATCATAAGGGTTTGAAGTATATATTCACTCAGAAGGATCTCAACCTTAGGCAACACCTTTGGTTGGAGCTTATTAAGGATTATGATTTGGAGATTCACTATCACCCAGGCAAGGCGAATTTGGTTGCAGATGCCTTGAGTCGGAAGTGAAAGGGAAATGTGCCCTTGGGCAATTTCTATAAGTATTTTGGTGATTAGATGCCTAACACATTATTTGAGTACTAATGTGTGAAAGGTGCAAATCAATGTAAAAGGTACATTTCTAGACTTAGTACACTATTTTTGTGATCTAACATTGTCTATCTAAGTGCTAGAAACAGTGCCGAAAAGAGAGGAATCGAATTGCAAAAGACTTGGCTGTGGGCAGCCAAACTTCAGCTCTGACTGGCACACCAGACAGTGTCCGGTGCACTAGGCTGGGCAACGGTGAAAAGGCCACTCTCATTATTGGACGGTGGCGTACGACTATAATTCACCGGACTGTCCGGTGGTGCACCGGACTGTCTGGTGAGTCATCCGCGACGAACTCGTCGCTCTCGGGAAACGGAAAAAGGCGATGTGGCTATAATTCACCGGACTGTCCGGTGGTGCACCGGACTGTCTGGTGAGCCAACGGTCTCCAGCGCCAATGGTCGGCCGCGAAATCTGCAGGCGACGCGTGGCAGCTACAACGGTCAGAAGGAGGCACCAGACTGTCCGGTGTGCATCGGATAGTGTCCGGTGCGCCAACGGGCCTGGAGCTGCAACGGTCGATTGTGCCCATTTTGGAAGGAAATCGTGCACCGGACAGGCTACAGTAGCTGTCCGGTGCGCCACTCGACAGAAGGAAGGAATTGCCTTCCAAGATTGTCTCCAACGGCTCGTAGCTGCCTTGGGGCTATAAAAGAGGTCCCTAGGCATATGGAGGAGCAACTCAAGCATTCACTAAGCATCCTAAGACTCCAACTCCACGCTTTTGATTCTCTGTGTTAGTGATTTGAGCTCCATTTGAGTTGCGAACTCCGTGTGTTGTGTGTTGAGCTCAAGTCGTGACTTGTGTGCGTGGTTGTGCTGCGTATTTGAGTCTTGTGTGTGTCGCTCTCCCAACCTTACTCTTGTGCGTTCTTTGGGATCAATATTGTAAGGGCGAGAGGCTCCAACTTGTGGAGATTCCTCGCAATTGGGAAGAAAACTATAAGGAAGAAAGTCGTGGTATTCAAGCTGATCATTGGATCACTTGAAAGGGGTTGAGTGCAACCGTCATCCATTGGGACGCCACAACATGGAAGTAGGCAAGTGCTACTTGGCCAAACCACGGGATAAAAATCACGTGTCTCGTGTGTTGCTTCTTGTGATCATTTTGTTCGTGCGAACGTGTTTTATAGCCACTTGATTTAACTAACACTTTAATAATCAAGTCTGTGGCTATTTAATTTTTGATTTTACAGGATCACCTATTCACACCCCCATCTAGGTGCTCTCAATTGGTATCGGATCCGTACTCTTCACTTAAGGGACTAACCGCCCGAAGAGATGGATCCTAAGGGAAAGGGGATGGTGGTCAACGACAAGGAAAAGGAGTCCTTCCTCAACGAGCCTAGAGATGACAAGCCAACCGACTCAGGCTCGAGTCACAAGAAAAGAGACAGGAAAAAGAAGAGGTGCATCAAGAAGATCATCTACTACGACAGTGATGCCTCGTCTTCTTCACCACACGACGACGACGACTCCTCGTCAAAGAAGAAAACGGTTAATCAAAACTATTCATTTGATTATTCTCGTATTCCGTACAATTCTAATGCTCATTTGCTATCAATTCCACTTGGGAAACCCCCCCCCCCCACACTTTGATGGAGAAGACTATTCTTTTTGGAGTCATAAAATGCGTAGTCATTTATTTTCTCTCCATCCTAGTATCTGGGAGATTGTTGAAAACGGAATGCACTTTGATAGTACTGACAATGCCGTGTTTATTAATGAGCAAATTCATAAAAATGCCCAAGCCACTACTGTTTTGCTAGCATCTCTGTGCAGGGATGAATATAGCAAGGTTAGCGGCTTGGACAATGCGAAGCAGATCTGGGACACCCTCAAGATATCTCATGAGGGAAACGACGCCACCATATCACCAAAATGGAGTTGGTGGAAGGCGAGCTAGGGAGATTTGCGATGATCAGGGGAGAGGAGCCAACACAAACTTACAACAGGCTCAAGACCCTGGTCAACAAGATACGAAGCTATGGAAGCACAAGATGGACGGGCCATGACATCGTCCGACTCATGCTCAGGTCCTTTACAGTTATTGACCCCCATCTTGTGAATCTTATCCGTGAAAACCCCAGGTACACAAAGATGACGCCCGAGGAGATACTCGGAAAATTTGTGAGCGGGCGCATGATGGTAAAGGAGGCACGATACGTGGATGACGCCTTGAACGGCCCACTACCTATCTACGAGCCGCAGCCCGTTGCTCTCAAAGCAATGAGCAGCAAGGAGGCACTACCAAGAAAGGTAGCTCAACTGGAGGCTGCAGGACTCAATGAAGATGAGATGGCGCTTATCATCAAGCGCTTCAAGACCGCACTTAAAGGACGTAAGGAGTACCCCAACAAGAACAAGACAAAAGGGAAGTGCTCCTGCTTTAAATGCGGTAAGACTGGTCATTTCATAGCACTATGTCTCGATAATAACAATGACCAGGCATAAGAAAAGCATGGGAAAAGAGAGAAAAAGAAGAACTACAGGAAGGCCAAGGGCGAGGCACATATCGGGAAGGAATGGGACTCCGGCTGCTCCTCCTCTGACTCTGAGGATGAAGGACTAGCTGCCTCGGCCTTCAACAAATCCTCACTCTTCCCCAACGAACGCCATACCTGTCTTATGGCTAAGGAGAAGAAGGTACGTATTCGGGACACGCCCAAGTACACTTCATCTAGTGATGAAGAATCTTTCGATGATGAAATAGACTACTCTGAATTGTTTAAAGGATTAGATAGAGCTAAGGTAGAGAAAATTAATGAATTAATTGAAGCACTAAATGAAAAATATAGACTTTTAGAAAAGCAAGAGGACATTTTGTATGAAGAACATGACAAATTTGTTAGTGCACAAAAATCTCTTTCTTTAGAAACTAAGAGAAATGAAATGCTATCTTCTCAGTTATCTGCTTGCCATGAATCTATCTCTAGTTTAAAGAGTTTAAATGATAAATTAAATGCTAAGCTAGAGGAAGTTAGTAAAACAAGTTCATGTGTAGAGCATGTTAGTATTTGTAATAGATGTAAGGACTTCGATGTTGATGCATGTGATGAACACCTAATTTCTATTACTAAATTAAATGATGAGGTGGCAAGTCTTAATGCTCAACTTAATACTTGCAAAATTGATTTTGATAAACTAAAATTTGCTAGGGATGCCTACACCATTGGTAGACACCCCTCAATTAAGGATGGGCTTGGTTTTCGAAAGGAAACCAAGAACTTAACAAGCCAAAGGATCCCTGTTCCCAACAAGGAGAAAGGGAAGGCCCCTATGGCTAGTAGTCCTCAAAGGAACCATGCATTTATCTATGATAAAAACTATTGTGACTAACTGTAACGCCCTGAATTTGGGGGTAGAATTTTTTCTTCTTTTCTCTCACCAAATTCGGGCGTTACTCTCTTTTCTCTTCCCCGTTTCGCTCCTTCCTCCCAATTTCAAACCAGTATAGTGACAGGTGTCCGTGTCGTGTATGAACAAAACCTAAGTGTCATGGGTGTTGCATCATGCCGAAGCACATTTCTTTGTCTGATGTTGCATGTTCATCTCGTTCCGTCTCGGTTTTCGGTTCGCGATTGGAGTCTATTTGATGGTCGTGCGAGTCGTGGGTTTCGATCCGCGAAGTGGCCCGGCCCAACCCAGCCCAGCCCGGCCCGCGCGCCCCCGGCGCCCCACACCCCCCATGCGCCCCCTCCACCTCTCCTCTCTCTCTCATTTGGATTTCCTGCGTAGCAACCTCCCTCTCCCTCTTCCACCTCTCTCTCCCCGTGGTGCCCTAGGTTTTGGAGACGGTGATCGCCGGAGTTGGATCCCGAGGTGAGCTCCCCTCCCCTCCCTTCTCCTCTCTCTCTCTCCCTCTCCCTCCTCTTCTCCCCCTACGCGCGCCCTCTCTTCTTCCCCTGCGCGGCGCGGCCCCCACCCCCTGCTCGCGCGGCGGCGCCCCGCCTCCCCTGCTCGCGCGGCGTGGCCCGGCGTGGCCCGACGCAGCCCCCGGCGGCGTCCCCGGCCCCTGCGCGCGGCCTCGGCCCCCTGCACGCGGCGTTCGGCCCCGGCGCGGCCTCGACCCCCTGCGCGCGGCATCCCGGCCCTCGGCGTGGCTCGCGTGGCCTTGGCGTGGCCTCGTGCTCCCCGTTTACCCCTAACGCGTTCCCGCGTGCGCAACCCCACGCGCGGTGATTATTCTTGGTTTTTAGTTAGTTTCAAACTCCGTTAGTTAGCGTGCTGTGTCGCGCGCTTCGTCGCGCGACGAATTTATCTAATTTCAGATTCTATGAATGTGTTGCGTCGTGCGCTTTGTCGCACGACGATCCATTTTAATTTCAGGTTGTTTAATGTGTAACATCGTGCGTGTATTCACGCGACGTTCCACTTTAGACTCAGTTCAGTTGAAGTATGCCATCGTGCGTTTCGTCGCGCGAAGCTTAACGTCTCTTTATAATTAATGCAAAGTGTCTCGTTGTGCGCTCGGTCGCGCGACGAGTCGTTGATTTCTTAATTCGATTTAGAGTGCTATGTCGCGCGTCTCGCCGCGCGATAATCCTTTTAATTTATCTTCATCTGCTTATAATGATTAGACATGAAACATGACTTTACTTTATGCTAAACATAGTGTCTACATCAATGCCTTTCAATTGAGCGAGTGGTTTAATTCATAATAATGTAACGCGATCGTTTCTCGATTGTCTTTTTCTCTTTCTCTCTTAACCGTAATTGTGAGCCCGTGTGGAACGTCTGTTTACTTACTGCATTCTATTGTATGGTGTACTGTTCTTTTGTATTAAATATGTGGATGTATGTATGTTTGCGCTCGCATAGAGAACGATCCGGTCGGAGAACCCGAAGAACTCGCAGGAGAAGCCCCTGAGCAGCAATCGATTGGTGGAGGCAAGTGTCCCTTGACCTATCTCTGTCCTATACATTCTTTAATTCACCTCCCGCATTACACATTTATACCTAAGGATTGACTAGCTTTTGTTGTCCATGTCCTTGTTTACCTATTTGGGTCGGATTATTATTGCTTAGTCTTATGCTATTGCTCAACTCTAATCAATGAACATGATGAGAATTATCAATGATACGCTGTTTTCCCCTCTTTTATTATGATGTTATACTTGTGGTCTTCAAGGGGGCTCGAGCGGTTTCTCGAGTGCCTCTCCGTAAGGACCTGTTCGTTGGATGACCGCCCGGGAAAACAGTGCAACCATGAGGGTGGAGTGGGACGCCCTTAGCTGAATAATTAGAGGAACCGGGGTGTAGTTCGCTTAGCCGTTGTGTCGTCAATGGGGCTCGGTGTATGCGGCTCGCTCTGCCAAGGTTGATTTGTCCCTTGGGGAGGAGTGCGGTACATTTAGGAAACCTAACGGACGGCTACAGCCCCGGGGAATCTTTGTAAAGGCTACGTAGTGATGCCCTGCTGGGTCACCTTGGTAGTGATCAATGGAGAGTCATGATCTCCGGGCAGAAAGGGAATCACGGCTTGTGGGTAAAGTGCACAACCTCTGCAGAGTGTTTGAAAACTGATATATCAGCCGTGCTCGCGGTTATGAGCGGCCAAGGGAGCTCCAGTGATTAGTGGTACTTGATCAGAGATGTTCAGATTTGCAGGTGGCAATGAGATTGATGGTTCTTGGTTTTGACTCTGGTAATGGTAAGTGGTATTTTTTCAGTTTGGAAAGAGTACGTTTGGGTTAATAACGTGGGTTAATCCTAAAACTTGGCTTTATCTACTAGTAATAATAATCTGACCAACTAAAAGCAATTGCTTGACTTACCCCCACATAAAGCTAGTCCACTACAGCCAAACAGGACACTTGCTGAGTATGTTGATGTGTACTCACCCTTGCTCTACACACCAACCCCCCCCCTTCCCCAGGTTGTCCGCATTGCAACCACTGCTCAGGAGAAGATGAAGCCATGGAAGGAGACTTCCAGGAGTTCCAAGAATACGACGAGTTCTAGGTGCGGGTTAGCGGCAAACCCTCAGTCGGCTGCCTGTGAAGGCCGCGTTTATCTACGTTTCTTTTCTGCACTTTGATTTATTGTAAAGACTATGTGGATATCTCAGACATATGATGTAATCGACTATTACTTCCCTTTTAATACTATTTGAGCACTATGTGATGATGTCGATGTTATGTAACTACTGTGTACGTGAATTGCTGATCCTGGCATGTACATGGTTCGCATTCGGTTTGCCTTCTAAAACCGGGTGTGACATAGGTGGTATCAAAGCCGTGCTGACTGTAGGACCGCTAACCTAGAGTAGAATGGTCGTTCTAAGGATTATAGACCTCTGTCCTTGCCTTGACTTTGGTATCCCTTCAAAAGCTGGTCCTATCGACCAAACCTATGTTCTACTATATATTATACCTTGCTAAAAATTGTGTTTTATTCTAATCCTTCATTTATTTATGGTTCATTACTTGCTGGTCATACTAGTTCTATTCTCACTCTTTTGCTTGCGGTGTCTTTTGTAGATGGCTCGTCTTAGACACACCGCACGGAAGTCTGTCATCCCCTTCTTACCCTCTCGTCTCGCGGAGCGTCCGCTTCGTCGTCCCGTGACCGGTCAGTCCAATCACTTGGAGAGGCTGCACCACCGCCTGCATGAGGAGCAGGAGCATCGACGACAGGAGCAGCATGGCTCTTCTTTCTTGCTCTAGCAGGAGATAGAGTCTGTGAGGAGCTGCTCCCCCGTGCTTCCCCTGGAGGCGCCCCCTGCACCACCACTGAGTGCCCCAGCCCCTGGAGTAGCTACTGGAGGAGACCCAGACGATGGAGGTGGCGACAACAGCTCGAGCCACGACACCGACTTTTCTGCTGACCAGGAGCCGGAAGGATGGGTTGCTCGACCCATCACTCGTGACGCTACTCGCGGGTGTCACTTCCACGATGCGCTCGACACCCTGCTACGTCGGGCACTTGACCGGCGTACTTGGTCTATCGAGTATCACTGTGTGGTCTTCCAGCATAGTCGCGGGGTCTACCCAGACCGCTGGGAGGCGACCTGCTTGGTGCGCCGTTTGGAGAACAGTCTCTGGGGTGCTGAGGTCTGCTCAGAGCACTATTCCATCTCTGAGCGGGACTTAGCTGAGGCGGCCATGCAAGATGCCGCATGGCGTGCGCTTTCGCACTACTGTTCAGTGCTCGGTGGGGTAGCTGATGGTCTCAACCTGAAGTATTACCCCCGCCGTCCATCTAGCAGCACAGGAGGCGTGATTGTCTCACCTGTTGGTGAGGACAATCCTAGGTTGAGCAGCACAGTCAACCTAGCTGCCGTGCTAAATACGGAGCTGGACCATGCATTAGACGAGCTGAGTAGGGCTCGTGCTGAGATTGCCCAGCTGCGGGCAGAGCGCGCAGAGCGTCGTCACCTGGATGATGGTTCCCCTGCTCCCGTCGGGACTCAGCACCCGTACCGCTCACCTCGGCGTGGACACCAGTCTTATGGCAATCCCGACTGCAAGACCAAGATAAATTTAGAACCATAGATCGTCAGAGTCGGATCTTGTAATTAATACGAAATATATACATAGAAGCTACAGTCTTAGCATTAGTCTCGCTTTTAGTTAGTCTTAGTTAGACAGGGTAGTTTGCTATATCCTGTGCATTTATGTTTGTCATGATGAACTATGCTTGATTTGGATCTTTGTAATGACTGTCACCAGAGTGTGGGTATCCCCTGCATTTTGGTTTACCTGTTATATATTAATGGAGTTAGCTATTTAGTTGGGAAGCCTTTTATTCCACTTTCCTCTTTATCTGAGAAGCTGTGTTGGTCTGTGTTGGAGATCAGTGAAGATGTTCACCTGTTCAGCGTTGTTGAAGAATTCTATACTCTTCTCTTATGCTGCAAGATTTGCAAGATCAGTTCTAATGTGTGGTTGCATTCTACAGATGTCAGAAAACAGGCGCAGAGGAGGAAGGCGTGCTCAGCAGGAGCAGGCAGCTCAGCAGGATGAGGCACCCCAGCAGCAGCAGCTGCCGCCCCCGCCCCCGATGTCCATCGAGCAGATGTTCCTGATGCAGACTTAGGCAGTTCAAGCCATTGGTTAGACTCTGGCTGCCATTCAGCAGCAGCAGCAGCAACAGCCACCACCTCAGCCCCAGATGCCTCAGATGCCAAGGGACAAGCATGCTGAATTCATGAGAGGTCATCCCCCAACGTTTGCTCATTCTTCTGACCCCATGGATGCTGAAGACTGGCTGCACACTGTGGAGCGGGAGTTGCATACCCCTCAGTGCGATGACAGGGAGAAAGTCCTGTATGGTCCTCGTCTGTTGAGAGGAGCAGCTCAGTCCTGGTGGGAGTCTTATCTCGCCACCCATGCCAACCCCGACACCATCACCTGGGAAGAGTTCAGAGGTAGCTTTTGTCAGTACCATGTTCCTGCAGGTCTGATGACAGTGAAGAAGGAGTTCTTAGCCCTCAAGCAAGGGTCATCGTCTGTCAGTGAGTACCGGGACAAGTTTCTATAGTTGTCTCGCTATGCTCCTGAAGATGTCAACACCGACGTTAAGAGACAGTATCGTTTCCTGAGAGGCTTGGTTGACCCTCTACAGTATCAGCTGATGAATCACACCTTCCTGACATTCCAGCACTTGATTGACTGAGCAATTATGACAGAGAGGAAGCGCAAGGAGATGGAGGATCACAAGCGCAAGATCAGTGGACCCCAGCCTGGAAGCAGCAATCGTTCTCGTTTCTCAAGCAATCAACCTCATCAGTTCAGGCAGAACCAGCGTCCACCTCAGCATTAGCAGTTCCAAAGGCAGTTTCCTCAGCATCAGTATCAGAATTGCCAGAACAATCAGTCAGGAGGGGGTTAGTCCCAGAGGCGAATCAGTAGGCACCTCGTCTTCCTGCCCCAGCAAACCAGCAGAACAGTCAGGCAGCACCAGCTCAGGTTGGAAACAGAGCATGTTTCCACTGTGGAGAGCAGGGCCATTGGGTGATGCAATGTCCGAAGAAGACAGCCCAGCAGCAGTCAGGCCCCAATGCCCCAGCAAAGCAGAATGTGTCTCAGCCTAGAGCAGGCAACCGCTCTCAGCCGCGCTATAATCATGGGAGACTGAACCACTTGGAGGCTGAAGCAGTTCAGGAGATCCCCGGCATGATAGTAGGTATGTTTCCAGTCAACTCCCATATTGCAGAAGTGCTATTTGATACTGGAGCAATGCATTCTTTCATTACTGCATCATGGGTAGAAGCACATAATCTTCCAATTACTACCATGTCAACCCCCATTCAAATTGACTCAGCCGGTGGTAGAATTCGAGCCGATAGCATTTGTTTGAATGTAAGTGTGGAAATAAGGGGGATAGTGTTTCCCGCTAATCTCATAGTAATGGGTACTCAGGGAATAGATGTCATCCTAGGGATGAATTGGCTAGATAAGTATCAGGCAGTTATCAGTTGTGATAAGAGGACAATCAAGTTGGTGTCTCCACTAGGAGAGGAAGTGGTGACAGAGTTAGTCCCGCCTGAATCGAAGAAAGGAAGTTGTTATCAGATGGCTGTCGATAGCAGTGAAGCAGATCAAATTGAGAGTATCAAGGTTGTGTCTGAGTTCCCAGATGTGTTTCCAAAGGACTTACCAGGTATGCCACCAGAGCGGAAAGTCGAGTTTGCTATAGAGCTTCTTCCTGGCACCGCCCCCATCTTTAAGAGAGCTTACAGAGTATCTGGGCTAGAGTTGGTTGAACTTAAGAAGCAAATTGATGAGCTGTCAGAGAAAGGTTACATCCGGCCAAGCACCTCGCCTTGGGCCGCCCCTGTCCTATTCGTAGAGAAGAAATACGACACCAGAAGGATGTGTATCGATTATCGAGCTCTGAATGAGGTCACCATCAAGAACAAGTACCCTTTGCCCAGAATAGAAGATCTGTTCGACCAGTTGAGAGGAGCCAGTGTGTTCTCCAAGATAGATCTGAGGTCAGGTTATCATCAGCTCAGGATCTGACCTTCAGACATTCCGAAGACGGCATTCATTACCAAGTATGGGTTGTATGAGTTCATGGTGATGTCTTTCGGTATAACCAATGCACCGGCCTTCTTTATGAACTTGATGAACAGTGTATTCATGGATTATCTTGATAAGTTTGTGGTGGTATTCATTGATGACATTTTGATTTACTCTCAAAGCGAAGAAGAGCATGCAAGTCATTTGAGGATGGTATTGCAGAGATTGCGAGAACACAAGCTGTATGCAAAGTTGAGCAAGTGCGAGTTCTGGATCAGTGAAGTCATGTTCTTGGGTCACATAATCAACAAGGAAGGATTGGTCGTGGATCCGAAGAAAGTGGCAGACATTCTGAACTGGAAATCGCAAACAGATGCTCGAGGGATCAAGAGCTTCATTGGAATGGTCGGATATTATCGGTGATTCATTGAAGGGTTTTCGAAGATTGCGAAACCAATGACAGCTTTGCTAGGCAACAAGGTTGAGTTCAAGTGGACCCAAAAATGTCAAGAGGCCTTTGAAGCGCTGAAAGAGAAGTTGACTACAGCGCCTGTCTTAGTCTTGCCTGATGTGCATAAGCCCTTCTCGGTGTATTGCGATGCTTGTTACACTGGTTTGGGATGTGTGTTGATGCAAGAGGGAAGAGTTGTGGCTTACTCGTCCCAACAGTTGAAGGTTCATGAGCAGAATTACCCAATCCATGACCTAGAGTTGGCAGCAGTGGTTCACGCACTGAAGACATGGAGGCACTATCTGTATGGACAGAAATGTGATGTTTACACAGACCACAAGAGTCTGAAGTACATATTCACTCAGTCAGAGCTAAATATGAGGCAAAGAAGATGGTTAGAGTTGATCAAAGACTATGAGTTGGAGATTCACTACCATCCAGGCAAAGCAGACGTAGTGGCAGATGCTTTGAGCAGGAAGAGTCAAGTCAATCTGATGGTCGCTCGTCCGATGCCCTATGAGTTGGCCAAACAGTTTGACAGGTTGAGTCTCGGATTTCTGAATAATTCGCGAGGAGTCACAATTGAGTTGGAACCTACCCTAGAGCGGGAAATCAAAGAAGCGTAGAAGAATGATGAGAAGATCAGTGAGATCCAGCGACTGATTCTAGAAGGCAAAGGCAAAGATTTTCGGGAAGATGCAAAAGGTGTGATATGGTTCAAAGACCGCTTGTGTGTTCCCAATGTCCAGTCTATTCAGGAGTTGATCCTCAAGGAAGCTCATGAGACAGCCTATTCGATTCACCTTGGAAGTGAGAAGATGTATCAGGATCTGAAGAAGAAATTCTGGTGGTACGGAATGAAGAGGGAAATCACAAAGCATGTGGCGATGTGTGATAGTTGTTAGCGGATCAAGGCAGAGCACCAAAGGCCAGCTGGATTGTTGCAACCGTTGCAAATTCCTCAGTGGAAATGGGACGAAATCGGTATGGACTTCATAGTCGGATTGCCTCGCACTCGAGCCGGCTACGATTCCATTTGGGTAGTGGTGGACCGCTTGACCAAGTCAGCCCACTTCATACCTGTCAAGACCAGCTACAGCAGTGCAGTATTGGCAGAATTGTACATGTCTCGGATCGTTTGTCTTCATGGTGTGCCAAAGAAGATAGTGTTAGACAGAGGAACGCAGTTCACCTCTCATTTCTGGTAGCAGCTGCATGAAGCTTTGGGCACACATCTGAATTTTAGTTCAGCTTATCACCCGCAGACAGATGGTCAGACCGAAAGGACCAATCAAATCCTCAAAGACATGTTGAGAGCCTGTGCGTTGCAAGATCAGTCCGGATGGGACAAGCGATTGCCTTATGCAGAGTTCTCCTATAACAACAGTTACCAGACCAGCTTGAAGATGTCACCATTTCAGGCGCTCTATGGGAGGAGTTGTAGAACTCCGTTGCAATGGGATCAGCCTGGAGAAAAGCAAGTGTTCGGGCCAGACGTTTTGCTTGAAGCTGAAGAGAACATCAAGATGGTCCGAGAGAATTTGAAGATAGCGCAATCAAGGCAGTGAAGCTATGTAGACACAAGAAGAAGAGAGCTGAGTTTCAAAGTTGGAGACTTTGTCTATCTGAAAGTGTCACCGATCAGAGGAGTCAGAAGATTCGGAGTCAAAGGCAAGCTAGCACCCCGCTACATTGGTCCGTATCAGATTCTCGCAAGACGTGGAGAAGTGGCTTATCAGCTCAATTTGCCCAAAAATTTGTCTGCCGTGCATGATGTCTTTCATGTGTCTCAATTGAAGAAGTGCTTGCGTGTGCCAGAGGAGCAATTGCCGGTTGAAGGTCTTGAGGTCCAAGAGGACTTGACCTACACAGAGAAACCAGCGTAGATCCTTGAAACCGCAGACAGAGTCACCCGAAGGAAGACCATCAGAATGTGCAAAGTCAGATGGAGTCATCACTCTGAGGAAGAAGCATCCTGGGAGCGCGAAGATGATCTGATGGCTAAATACCCTGAGCTCTTTGCTAGCCAACCCTGAATCTCGAGGGCGAGATTCTTTTAAGGGGGATAGGTTTGTAACGCCCTGAATTTGGGGGTAGAATTTTTTCTTCTTTTCTCTCAACAAATTCGAGCGTTACTCTCTTTTCTCTTCCCCGTTTCGCTCCTTCCTCCCAATTTCAAACCAGTATAGTGACAGGTGTCTGTGTCGTGTATGAACAAAACCTAAGTGTCATGGGTGTTGCATCATGTCGAAGCACATTTCTTTGTCTGATGTTGCATGTTCATCTCGTTCCGTCTCGGTTTTCAGTTCGCGATTGGAGTCTGTTTGATGGTCGTGCGTGTCGTGGGTTTCGATCCGCGAAGTGGCCCGGCCCAACCCAGCCTAGCCCGGCCCAGCCCGGCCCGCGCGCCCCTGGCGCCCCACACCCCCCCATGCGCCCCCTCCTCATCTCCTCTCTCTCTCATTTGGATTTCCCGCGCAGCAACCTCCCTCTCCCTCTTCCACCTCTCTCTCCCCGTGGTGCCCTAGGTTTTGGAGACGGTGATCGCTGGAGTTGGATCCCGAGGTGAGCTCCCCTCCCCTCCCTTCTCCTCTCTCTCTCTCTCCCTCTCCCTCCTCTTCTCCCCCTGCGCGCGCCCTCTCTTCTTCCCCTGCGCGGCGCGCCCTCGCCCTCCCCTGCTCACGCGCAGCGCGGGCCCCGCCCCCCTGCTCACGCGGCGGCGCCCCCGCCTCCCCTGCTCGCGCGGCGCAGCCCCCCGGTGCGGCGCGGCCCGGTGCGGCCCCCGTCGCGGCCCGGCGCAGCCCCCGGCCCCTGCGCGCGGCCTCGGCCCCCTGCTCGCGGCGTTCGGCCCCGGCGCGGCCTCGGCCCCCTGCGCGCAGCGTCCCGGCCCTCGGCGTGGCTCGCGTGGCCTCGCGCTCCCCCGTTTACCCCTAACACGTTCCCGCGTGCGCAACCCCACGCGCGCGGTGATTATTCTTGGTTTTTAGTTAGTTTCAAACTCCGTTAGTTAGCGTGCTATGTCGCGCGCTTCATCGCGCGACGAATTTATCTAATTTTAGATTCTATGAATGTGTTGCGTCGTGCGCTTCGTCGCGCGACGATCCATTTTAATTTCAGGTTGTTTAATGTGTAACGTCGCGCGTGTATTCACGCGACGTTCCACTTTAGACTCAGTTCAGTTGACGTATGCCGTCGTGCGTTTCGTCGCGTGAAGCTTAACGTCTCTTTATAATTAATGCAAAGTGTCTCGTTGTGCGCTCGGTCGCGCGACGAGTCGTTGATTTCTTAATTCGATTTAGAGTGCTATGTCGCGCGTCTCGCCGCGCGATAATCCTTTTAATTTATCTTCATCTGCTTATAATGATTAGACATGAAACATGACTTTACTTTATGCTAAACGTAGTGTCTACATCAATGCCTTTCAATTGAGCGAGTGGTTTAATTCATAATAATGTAACACGATCGTTTCTCGACTGTCTTTTCCTCTTTCTCTCTTAACCGTAGTTGCGAGCCCGCGTGGAACGTCTGTTTACTTACTGCATTCTATTGTATGGTGTACTGTTCTTTTGTATTAAATATGTGGATGTATGTATGTTTGCGCTCGCATAGAGAACGATCCGGTCAGAGAACCCGAAGAACTCGCAGGAGAAGCCCCTGAGCAGCAGTCGATTGGTGGAGGCAAGTGTCCCTTGACCTATCTCTGTCCTATACATTCTTTAATTCACCTCCCGCATTACACATTTATACCTAAGGATTGACTAGCTTTTGTTGTCCATGTCCTTGTTTACCTATTTGGGTCGGATTATTATTGCTTAGTCTTATGCTATTGCTCAACTCTAATCAATGAACATGATGAGAATTATCAATGATACGCTGTTTTCTCCTCTTTTATTATGATGTTATACTTGTGGTCTTCAAGGGGGCTCGAGCGGTTTCTCGAGTGCCTCTCCGTAAGGACCTGTTCATTGGATGACCGCCCAGGAAAACAGTGCAACCATGAGGGTGGAGTGGGACGCCCTTAGCTGAATAATTAGAGGAATCGGGGTGTAGTTCGCTTAGCCGTTGTGCTGTTAATGGGGCTCGGTGTATGCGGCTCGCTCTGCCAAGGTTGATTTGTCCCTTGGGGAGGAGTGCGGTACATTTAGGAAACCTAACGGGCGGCTACAGCCCTGGGGAATCTTTGTAAAGGCTACGTAGTGATGCCCTGCTGGGTCACCTTGGTAGTGATCAATGGAGAGTCATGTTCTCCGTGCAGAAAGGGAATCACGGCTTGTGGGTAAAGTGCACAACCTCTGCAGAGTGTTTGAAAACTGATATATCAGCCATGCTCGCGGTTATGAGCGGCCAAGGGAGCTCCAGTGATTAGTGGTACTTGATCAGAGATGTTCGGATTTGCAGGTGGCAATGAGATTGATGGTTCTTGGTTTTGACTCTGGTAATGGTAAGTGGTATTCATTCCATTTGGAAAGAGTACGTTTGGGTTAATAACGTGGGTTAATCCTAAAACTTGGCTTTATCTACTAGTAATAATAATCTGACCAACTAAAAGCAATTGCTTGACTTAACCCCACATAAAGCTAGTCCACTACAGCCAAACAGGACACTTGCTGAGTATGTTGATATGTACTCACCCTTGCTCTACACACCAAACCCCCCCCCCCTTCCCCAGGTTGTTTGCATTGCAACCACTACTCAGGAGAAGATGAAGCCGTGGAAGGAGACTTCCAGGAGTTCCAAGAATACGACGAGTTCTAGGTGCGGGTTAGCGGCAAACCCCCAGTCGGCTGTCTGTGAAGGCCGCGTTTATCTACGTTTCTTTTCCGCACTTTGATTTATTGTAAAGACTATGTGGATGTCTCATACATATGATGTAATCGACTATTACTTCCCTTTTAATACTATTTGAGCACTGTGTGATGATGTCCATGTTATATAACTAATGTGTACGTGAATTGCTGATCCTGGCACGTACATGGTTCGCATTCAGTTTGCCTTCTAAAACCGGGTGTGACACTAACCTGGTAGGACCCAACAAGAGTTGGGTACCTAAAACCCAAGCTTAAATTGCCTTGCAGGTTTATGCATCCGGGGGCTCAAGCTGGATTATCGACAGCGGATGCACAAACCACATGACGGGGGAGAAGAAGATGTTCACCTTGTAAGGAAAATGGACCCCAGGCCTTTTGGCTAATTGAGTTTTGGTGTTTGATGATTAACACAACCTGTGGACTAATATGTTTGCTAGTGTTTACAATTATAGTTCACAGGATGTGAAGAGAATTGGACCAAGGCAATGAGGATGCAACACCTCAAAAGAAGACATAAAAAGATGCATAGGAGTCCAATACTCAAGAACAAAAGAAGCCCGAAGAAATCAGCGAAGGAACACAAGAAGCGGGCTGTCAGCCAGCGCCTGGCGGCGCACCGGACAGTGCTGTTCGGTGTGCACCGGACTGTTCGGTGGGACAACCGGACAGTCTGCGTAGAGAGGCCACAGACAGGCGCTCTCTGGCTGTATCACCGGACTGTCCGGTGGTGCACCGGACAGTCGGCAATGGTCGGATCCAACGGTCGACTGCTACAGGCGCCAACGGACGGCTGACGTGGCGTGCACCGGACATTGCACAGTGGCTGTCCGGTGGTGCACCGGACTGTCCGGTGCACCCGACGACAGAAAGCTGCTGCTTTCTGTCCAACGGCTAGTTAGGGGGATTGGAGGCTATAAATACCACCCCAACCGGCCATTTTAAGGTGTGGGAGCCCAAGCAACATACCAAGACACATAGTGCATATTTCCAAGAGCTCAAACACCCAAGTGCTTAATAGTATCACTCGGTGATTAGCGTAGGTGCTTTGCAAAGTGCTTAGGTTAGTTAGACCGCTTTAGCGCTTGCTCTAGGTGAACCCTAGTTAGTTGAGTGAGTTTTGTAAAACCACACAACCCCTCGGCTCTTGCGTGAGTCGTTGTAATTGTACTGAGTGGGGCGAGAGTCTTGCGAGACCGTGACAACCGCGTTTGTGTCACGGCCGCCACCGTTTACCGGAGGGAACGAGGCCCGCGGCGTTTCGGCCGGAAGCTCGATAGTGGAGACGGTGGGGAGCGTCCGAGAGGAGCCGGAAGCGGAGCACCACTTGTGCATGGAGAAGGCCTGTGGCTCTCTACGGAGTTACTCGACCGAGGTGCTTGGCCCTCGCGTGGGCTTCCCTTTGCGTAGGGGCACCAACGAGGATTAGTCGGGACCTTGCGCGGTTCCGGATACCTCGGTAAAAATACCGGCGTCATCCACGAGAGTTTGCTTCTCTACTTTGCTCTTTAAGTTTCTGCATTTATATTAAGCATTTAAGTTTCAATCTTGTATTCATACTTATCTAGTGTAGATTGAAACTTAGCCTTTGCGGTAGAGATAGCAACACTTAGACAAAACCTAGTTTGCACATTCTAGTTTGATTACTTGCATAGGTTTTGCTCTAGGGATTTAATTGTGGCCTAGTTTAATAAAAGTTTTAGAAGTCCTAATTCACCCCTCCCCCCTCTTAGGCGTCACCCGTTTCCTACAAGTGGTATCAAAGCCCGGTTTGGCTCATTTGAAACGTTTTTAGCTTCACCGCTAAAAGAGCCGACACTTTTTAGAGGAAGGGATGGATACCCATAGGCCACCACATTTCGACAGCACTAACTTCCCATATTATAGTACTAGAATGGCTTGTTACCTAGAGGCCGTTGATCTAGGTGTTTGGAGAGTCACTCGTGACGGGATGAAACCCCTCAAGAATCCCGAGAAACCCACCACGAGTGAGGAAAAAGAAATTCATTTAAATGCTAGAGCCAAAAATTGCTTGTATGAATCTCTTAGCATAGATATTTTTAATCAAGTATTTACCTTGAAAACTGCAAATGAGATTTGGCTAAAATTGCATGAGCTCCATGATGGCACATCCAATGTCCGTGAGCAAAAACATTGCCTAGTCTTAAATGAGTATAATTCTTTTGCTATAAAAGATGATGAGCTTGTTAGAGACATGTATTCTTGTTTGAATCTAATTATCAATGAGCTCAACTCTATTGGCATTAATAAGCTAGGTGATGCGGACATTGTGAGAAAGATTATCTCCCTGCTACCACAACAAAGATATGGGAGCATCATCACCATCCTGCACAACATGGAGGACTTGAGCAACATGACCCCGACCATTGTGATTGGGAAAATCGCGGCTTTTGAGATGTCGCGAAAAATGAGTCGGGGAGAGGAGCCAACTTCCTCAAGACCATATGCTTTTGCCTGTGATGAAAGGAAGGGCAAAAAGAAGGCTCCCACTCCAAGTTCCTCAAGTGAAGAAGAGGAAGAAGAAGAAAGTGATGATGATGAAGATAATCAACCATGCACATCATTCTCCGAGGACGAAAAAACAATCCGACGCGTCGGAAAGGTAATGAGGATGATCCGCAAGATTAATCTAATGGGTGTGCCCCTGCAGGTCGAGGATCTTCTCTTTAACATTGACAGGAAAAAGCAAAGGAAGAGAGGATGCTTCGCATGTGGGGAGAAGGGCCACTTCAGGGACAACTGTCCAAATATAGCCAAACCCAAAAAGAGAGGAGCAAAGGCAAGGCGCTAACAAGTGTTAGAACTTGGGAGGATTCTTCAAGTGAAGATGAACCTCCAAGGACGCGCAGCCACCGGTCCTCGTCACGCTCATCACGGTCATCACACAAATGCCTTATGGCAAGAGGTAACAAAAGCATTCCATCCTCTAGTGATGAAAGTAGTAGTGATGATGAAGGTGAGGGAAAGCCCTCTCTAGATGAGCTTGCGGAAGCCGTAGAATTTTTCCAGGATGTTTGCACTAAGCAAAAAGCTCAACTTAAAACTTTGAAAAATAAGTTGGTTAGCTCTCAAAATGATTACAAAGGTTTGCTAGAAAAATTTGAAACTTTTGCAAACCTAAATAGTGAGCTATCAACTAAAATTGAGCTATTAGAATCTAGTGCTCCATCCACTGCTACCGAGGATAGCCTTATTAAAAAGAATGAAAAACTTAAGGCTAAGTTAGCTAGCTCCCAAGAAGCTATTGAAAATTTGCTAGAGAAAATGGAAATTCTTAGCATACACAATAATGAGCTAACTACTAAGCTAGAAAACATTGGTAGCACCCCAACAGCATCTTTAGTTGAAATACCTGAAATAATTAAGAAAGATGCTTCTACTTCCTGCTTTGATTTAATTGATGATTCTAACCCCTGCAACCAAGTCGTTGTTGAGAATATTGTTGTAGAGACATGTTCGGATGAGGTTGCAAAGGAAAATGAACAATTAAAGCAAGAAGTGGCTCGCCTTGGCAAGGCTTTGTATGACAAGAAAGGCAAAGCCAAACAAATCCAACCTCCACAGGATAACACCACTACGGGAGTGAACAAGCCTATGGAGGGAGAAACTATGATTTGTAGGCTATGCCACATGGAAGGCCACAAGTCTTTCCAATGCAAGGCGATAACCGGGGATAAACAAAGGCAAAAGCTCAAGCAAAAGCCATCAAGCAAAATCTCCAACACCTACATCAAAAAGGTGAACAAAAAGGATGCTACACCATATTTGATCAAGAAGAAAAAGAATGGAAAGGTGATAGCAATCAAGGCAAACAAGCAAGCCAACAGAGGAAAAGGGGCCAAACACATCTGGGTGCTAAAGGAAATAATTTCAACCATGAAAAGCACCAAGAAGGTTTGGATCCCGAAAGGGAAGTGAGTGAACCGAAGGTCTTCGGGAAATTTGGAGACTTGGCAAAGTTGGGATGTATATCATGGGATACATCATATTGGATCAAGTTTATTGCCAAGTGGGTTAGTGAAAATTTTGGACCCAAATTTCCCACCCATGACTAAGGTAACTAGATTTACTGTATCTCTTGCTTTTAGATATGCGTATCTATTTACTTTGTATCTAGTTTACCTTTCTTGCCTAGTATTACATTTGTCATTTACTTTTGTTTAAAATCATGCATACTAGGTAATTCACATGGTAGGATTGCTTGCTTTCAATTCATATACTTAAGCAAACCTACATGGCTTAAAATGTTTATTTAAGCACGACACATAGCTTCTATATTACTCCATAGTAAATGATGCATCAATTGAAAATTTTGATTTGTACAAGTTGTATCATTTAACTTATATGTGCCAAAGTTCGGATTATAGATAATTTGCCCCTCTTGATATCAAATCAAAGTGCGTGTCTCCTATAAGTATTCAAAACTTGTATGCACACCTTCAGGGGGAGGTTACTCTATAATCTAATACTTTGAGACTAACACCTTTTCAAGTCTATTTCATGTGATAGTCTCATTGTAAGGAAAATGAGGTCCCCGGAGAAAGACAACAATCTTCCACTGCAAAATCTCCAAGAACTCTCATGTCTCTCAAGCTCGCCATTGAATTTCAATCGGTATCTTTTGAGACTACATCTAGTATCATTTACATGTCTTCTCCAATATTTGATTAGACTATATTTCATATCATATACTTCCATGTTGCTAAAAATGCATAAGTGGTTAACTCATATTCTGTTACCTATGCATAAGGGAAGTTAGTCTTTTCAAATCATGTCTTGCACCTCTAATTCTCACATGCTTTTTCCTAAGTAGAAGATCTCTGTCAGGGGGAGTATTTCTTCGTCTCTACAGAGGGAGAAAATTCTTTCTAAAGGAGAACACTCATTTAGGGGAGTATCAATTGGTGTTTCAATTGGCATTATTTTACAAATCCTTTTTGAGGGCAAGTCTTATTTGCTTCCTACATGTTTTAATGTCTTCCTTTTCGGTGGTTGATGCCAAAGGGGGAGAAGTTGTAGGGACCAAAGCAATGAAAATGCTACCAAACACCAAACACCACCAGTTTAAAATTTTATATCTACAAATGAGTTTTCAAGTGGTTTTGGTTATTTGGTCCTAAAATGGGAAGTAAGTGAATTATGGAGTTAGGGGGAGGCTTAAGTCCATAAGTTCACATTGTGGGGACAATCATGCATCTTAGCAAGTAGATTGCATATTTTAATTCAAATACTTGTATTATTTGCTTGCTTTGGTTGTGTTGTCATCAATCACCAAAAAGGGGGAGATTGTAAGGAAAATGGACCCCAGGCCTTTTGGCTAATTGAGTTTTGGTGTTTGATGATTAACACAACCTGTGGACTAATATGTTTGCTAGTGTTTACAATTATAGTTCACAGGATGCGAAGAGAATTGGACCAAGGCAATGAGGATGCAACACCTCAAAAGAAGACATAAAAAGATGCATAGGAGTCCAATACTCAAGAACAAAAGAAGCCCGAAGAAATCAGCGAAGGAACACAAGAAGCGGGCTGTCAGCCAGCGCCTGGTGGCGCACCGGACAGTGCTGTTCGGTGTGCACCAAACTGTTCGGTGGGACAACCGGACAGTCTGCGTAGAGAGGCCACAGACAGGCACTCTCTGGCTGTAGCACCGGACTGTCTGGTGTGCACCGGACAGACGGCAACGGTCGGATCCAACGATCGACTGCTACAGGCGCCAACGGACGGCTGACGTGGCGTGCACCGGACACTGCACAGTGGCTGTCCGGTGGTGCACCGGACTGTCCGGTGCACCCGACGATAGAAAGCTGTTGCTTTCTGTCCAACGGCTAGTTAGAGGGATTGGAGGCTATAAATACCACCCCAACCGGCCATTTGAAGGTGTGGGAGCCCAAGCAACATACCAAGACACATAGTGCATATTTCCAAGAGCTCAAACACCCAAGTGCTTAATAGAATCACTCGGTGATTAGCGTAGGTGCTTTGCGAAGTGCTTAGGTTAGTTAGACCGCTTTAGCGCTTGCTCTAGGTGAACCCTAGTTAGTTGAGTGAGTTATGTAAAACCACACAACCTCTCGGCTCTTGCGTGAGTCGTTATAATTGTACCGAGTGGGGCGAGAGTCTTGCGAGACCGTGACAACCGCGTTTGTGTCACGGCCGCCACCGTGTACCGGAGGGAACAAGGCCCGCGGCGTTTCGGCCGGAAGCTCGATAGTGGAGACGGTGGGGAGCGTCCGAGAGGAGCCGAAAGCGGAGCACCACTTGCGCGTGGAGAAGGCCCGCGGCTCTCTACGAAGTTACTCGACCGAGGTGCTTGGCCCTCGCGTGGGCTTCCCTTTGCGTAGGGGCACCAACGAGGATTAGTCGGGACCTTGCGCGGTTTCGGATACCTCGGTAAAAATACCGGCGTCATCCACGAGAGTTTGCTTCTCTACTTTGCTCTTTAAGTTTCCGCATTTATATTAAGCATTTAAGTTTCAATCTTGTATTCATACTTATCTAGTGTAGATTGAAACTTAGCCTTTGCGGTAGAGATAGCAACACTTAGACAAAACCTAGTTTGCACATTCTAGTTTGATTACTTGCATAGGTTTTGCTCTAGGGATTTAATTGTGGCCTAGTTTAGTAAAAGTTTTAGAAGTCCTAATTCACCCCCCTCTTAGGCGTCACCCGTTTCCTACACACCTCCTACGTCAAGAACAAGGATTCCTAGGATACAATCATATTTGGAGATGGGAATCAAGGCAAGGTCAAAGGTTTGGGAAAGATAGCCATTACAAGCGAGCACTCTATTTCAAATGTATTTTTAGTAGAGTCATTAGGATACAACCTCCTGTCTATAAGTCAATTGTGCCACATGGGCTACAATTGTTTGTTTACAAATGTTGATGTATCTGTCTTTAGAAGGAGTGATGGTCCATTAGCATTTAAGGGTGTATTAGACGGCAAGCTCTATTTAGTTGATTTTTCGAAAGAGAATGCCGATCCAGATGCATGCTTAATGGCTAAGACTAGCATGGGCTGGCTCTGGCATCACCGTCTAGCACATGTTGGGATGAAGAACCTTCATAAACTTCTAAAGGGAGAGCATGTGTTAGGACTAACTGATGTCTGTTTTGAAAAAGATAGACCTTGTGCAGCATGTCAGGCAGGGAAACAGGTGGGAAGCACTCATCACAGCAAGAATGTCATGACAACATCAAGACCACTGGAGCTTCTTCACATGGATATCTTTGGACCCGTTGCCTACCTTAGCATCGGGGGAAGTAAGTATGGTCTTGTTATTGTTGATGATTTTTCCCACTTCACTTGGGTGTTCTTTTTGCAGGACAAATCAAAAACCCAAGGGACCCTTAAGCGCTTTCTAAGAAGGGCTCAAAATGAATTTGAGCTCAAGGTGAAAAAGATAAGAAGCAACAACGGGTCCGAGTTCAAGAATCTGCAAGTGGAAGAGTATCTTGAGAAGGAAGGCATCAAGCACGAGTTCTCCGCTCCCTACACACCATAGCAAAACGGTGTGGTAGAGAGGAAGAACAGGATGCTTATCGACATGGCAAGAACGATGCTTGGAGAGTTCAAGACGCCCGAGCGATTTTGATCGGAAGCTATGAACACAGCTTGCCACGCCATAAATCGGCTCTATCTGCATCGCCTTCTCAAGAAGACCTCCTATGAACTCCTTACCGATAACAAACCCAACGTTTCTTACTCAAGAAGAAGGGCATGATCAAGGGGGAGCACAAGAAGATCATGTGATGGAGGAAGAAGCACCACAGGCCCCTCCAACCCAAGTCTGAGCAACAATCCAAAGAAATCATCCCGTCGATCAGATTCTAGGTGATATCAGCAGGGAGTAACTACTCGCTCACGCCTAGCTAACTTTTGTGAGCATCACTCGTTTGTCTCTTCTATTGAGCCTTTCAGGGTAGAAGAGGCCTTGCAGGATCCGGATTGGGTGTTGGCCATGCAGGAAGAGCTCAACAACTTCAAGAGAAATGAAGTTTGGACCCTGGTGCCACGTCCAAAGCATAATGTTGTGGGAACCAAGTGGGTGTTCCGTAACAAGAAAGACGAGCACGGGGTGGTGACAAGAAACAAGGCTCAACTTGTGGCAAAAGGTTATGCCCAAGTCGCAGGTTTGGATTTTGAGGAGACTTTTGCTCCTGTGCCTAGGCTAGAGTCTATTCAAATACTGTTAGCCTATGCTGCTCACCACTCTTTCAGGCTGTTTCAAATGGACGTAAAGAGCACTTTCCTCAACGGGCCAATCAAGGAGGAGGTATACGTGGAACAACCCCTAGCTTTGAGGATGACAGGTATCCCGACCATGTGTTTAAGCTCTCTAAGGCGCTCTATGGACATAAGCAAGCCCCAAGAGCATGGTATGAATGCCTTAGATATTTCTTAATTTCTAATGCTTTCAAGGTTGGGAAAGCGGATCCCACTCTTTTCACAAAGACATGCAATGGTGATCTCTTTGTGTGCCAAATTTATGTCGATGACATAATATTTGGTTCTACTAATCAAAAGTCTTGTGAGGAGTTTAGCAGGGTGATGACACAAAAGTTCGAGATATCGATGATGGGCGAGTTGACCTACTTCCTTGGATTCCAAGTGAAGCAACTCAAGGACGGCACCTTCATCTCCCAAACGCAGTACACTCAGGATCTTCTCAAGAGGTTTGGAATGAAGGACGCTAAGCCCGCGAAGACACCGATGGGAACTGACGGACATGTTGATCTCAACAAAGGAGGTAAGTCAGTTGATCAAAAGGCATACCGGTCCATGATAGGTTCCTTACTTTATTTATGTGCTAGTAGACCGGACATTATGCTTAGTGTGTGCATGTGTGCTAGATATCAATCCGACCCCAAGGAATGTCACCTTGTGGTCGTTAAGCGAATTCTTAGATATTTAGTTGCTATGCCTTGCTTCGGGATCTGGTATCCAAAGGGGTCTACCTTTGACTTGATTGGATACTCAGACTCCGATTATGCCAGGTGCAAGGTTGATAGGAAGAGCACATCGAGGACGTGCCAATTTCTAGGAAGGTCCCTGGTGTCCTGGAGTTCAAAGAAACAAACATCCGTTGCCCTATCCACCGCTGAGGCCGAGTATGTTGCCACAGGACAGTGTTGCACGCAACTACTTTGGATGAGGCAAACCCTCCGGGACTTTGGCTACAATCTGAGCAAAGTCCCAGTCCTATGTGACAATGAGAGTGCAATCCGCATGGCGGATAATCCTGTTGAACACAGCCGCACTAAGCACATAGACATCCGGCATCACTTTCTGAGAAACCACCAGTAAAAGGGAGATATCGAGGTGTACCATATTAACACCATGAACCAGCTAGCCGATATCTTCACCAAGCCTTTAGAGGAGAAAAGGTTTTGCAGGTTGCGTAGTGAGCTAAATGTCTTAGATTCGTGTAACTTGGATTGATCTATAGCATATATGTGTTATATGTCTTTGATCATGTTACTTTATGCATTTCTATCAATTATTGTTATTTATGGTGCTCAAGTTGTACAAGTGATCCCCGGACCTCACAAGTCCATATGCAATCAATGCACATATTAAGGGGGAGATGTGCGACAACTTGACCCTTTGAGACTAACCTGTTTGTTTGAGTACTCTTGTTGTAGTCTCAAAAGTGCATTGAAAGGGAAATGGACTTGGACGATGCAAAGACTTCCACTGCACTCCGGTATTGGTATATTTAATTCCAAGTTCATTCTTATGCTCTCATTGCCTTTTTTTGCTCTTAATTGATAATCTTTGGTGAGGCAATGGGGTTAAAGGGCCAAAAATGATCCTGTTTTGGTGCTTAATGCCAAAGGGGGAGAAATTAAGGCCAAAGCAAATGGATCAGCCAACCACTTGTGATTTTTGAAAATAATAGAGTTAGAATTTTTTGATTTGTCCAAAATACTCTTATTGCAAAATTTGGTCTCTTGTGGGGGAGAATTTTGATTATGGGAAAAGGGGGAGTTTTTGGCACTTGACCAATTTTACTCTTGGAAGAACTCTCTATGTGCCCAAACAAGTGTGTTTGACTTAGAGATAGGAAAAAAATTTTGATTTGCAAAAACAAACCAAGTGGTGGCAAAGAGTGATCCAAATATGCCAAATCATAAGCAAAAACGATTTGGTCTTCAATTTGAATCGATATTGCACTTCTCTTGTTGCTTTTTGATGTGTTGGCATAAATCACCAAAAAGGGGGAGATTGAAAGGGAAATGTGCCCTTGGGCAATTTCTATAAGTATTTTGGTGATTAGATGCCCAACACATTATTTGAGTACTAATGTGCTAAATGTGTGAAAGGTGCAAATCAAAGTAAAAGGTACGTTTCTAGACTTAGTACACTTTTTTGTGATCTAACATTGTCTGTCTAAGTGCTAGAAACAGTGCTGAAAAGAGAGGAATCGAATTGCAAAAGACTTGGCTATGGGCAGCCAAACTTCAGCTCAGACTGGCAAACCGGACTGTCCGGTGGTGCATCGGACAGTGTTCGGTGCGCCAGGCTAGGCAACGGTGAAAAGGCCACTCTCGGAATTCGACGGCGGTGTACGGCTATAATTCACCGGACTGTCCGGTGGTGCACCGGACTGTCCGGTGAGTCATCCACGGCGAACTCGTCGCTCTCGGGAAACAGAAAAAGGCGATGTGGCTATAATTCACCGGACTGTCCGGTGGTGCACCGGACTGTCCGGTGAGCCAACGGTCTCCAGCGCCAACGGTCGGCCGCGAAATCTGCAGGCGACGCGTGGCAGCTAGAACGGTCGGAAGGAGACACCGGACTGTCCGGTGCGCCAACGGGCCCGGAGCTGCAATGGTCGGTTGTGCCGGTTTTGGAAGGAAATCACGCACCGGATAGGCTACAATAGCTGTCCGGTGGCACATCGGACTGTCCGGTGCGCCACTCGATAGAAGGCAGGAATTGCCTTCCAAGATTGTCTCCAACGGCTCCTAGCTGCCTTGGGGCTATAAAAGAGGTCCCTAGGCGCATGGAGGAGCAACTCAAGCATTCACTAAGCATCCTAAGACTCCAAGTCCACGCTTTTGATTCTCTGTGTTAGTGATTTGAGCTCCATTTGAGTTGCGAACTCTGTGTGTTGTGTTTTGAGCTCAAGTTGTGACTTGTGTGCGTGGTTGTGCTGCGTATTTGAGTCTTGTGTGTGTCGCTCTCCCAACCTTACTCTTGTGCGTTCTTTGGGATCAATATTGTAAGGGCGAGAGGCTCCAACTTGTGGAGATTCCTCGCAATCGGGAAGAAAACTATAAGGAAGAAAGCCGTGGTATTCAAGTTGATCATTGGATCACTTGAAAGGGGTTGAGTGCAACCCTCATCCATTGGGACGCCACAACGTGGAAGTAGGCAAGTGCTACTTGGCCGAAGCACGGGATAAAAATCACGTGTCTCATGTGTTGCTTCTTGTGATCATTTTGTTCGCGCAAACGTGTTTTATAGCCACTTGATTTAACTAACACTTTAATAATCAAGTCTGTGGCTATTTAGTTTTTGATTTTACAGGATCACCTATTCACCCCCCTCTAGGTGCTCTCAGGAAGGAGCACGTTCGTTCCGCTATTGTTGTCTAACTACCCGATGAATTAGCAAAAGATTTTGAGAGACTCAACCTAGGAATCGTTACTCATACGGAAGGAGTTACCATTGAATTGGAACCTACCTTGGAGCAAGAAATTCGTAAAGGTCAAGTGGGTGATGCAAAAATTCAAGAGATTAAGGAGCTGATTACTGAAGGTAGAGGTCCAGAATTCACGGAGGATGAGCAAGGCACTGTATGGTTCAAGGATCAGATATGTGTTCCGGAGATTGATAGCCTTCGTGAGACTATATTAAAAGAAGCCCATGATTCTGATTACTCTATCCACCCTGGTAGCACTAAGATGTATGAGGATTTGAAGCAAAAGTATTGAGAGCACCTAGAGGGGGGTGAATAGGTGATCCTGTAAAACTTGAAACTTAGTGCCACAAAAAACTGATTAGGAGTTAGCACAATAAGGCCAAATGGCTAGAGAGGAGTCTTAGCAAAACACAATAACCACAAAGAGATCAACACAGAGATGGCACAGTGGTTTATCCCATGGTTCGGCCAAGTCCAATACTTGCCTACTTCATGTTGTGGCGTCCCAACGGACGAGGGTTGCACTCAACCCCTCTCAAGCGGTCCAAAGACCCACTTGAATACCACGGTGTTTTGCTTGCACTTTACTATATCCCACTTGCGAGGAATCTCCACAACTTGGAGCCTCTCGCCCTTACAAAGATGTTCACAAAGAAGCACGAAAGTAAGGATGGGATGAGCAACGGACATAAGACACAAAATCAGAGCAACACACGCACACAAGTCACAACACGAGCTCTCAACACAACTCAAAGAGTTCTCTACTCAATTTGAGCTCTAGTTGCTATCACAAAGAATCGAATGCGCGGAATTGAAGTCTTGGTTCTTAGGAATGCTTAGAGAATGCTTGGTGTTCTCCTCCATGTGCCTAGGGGTCCCTTTTATAGCCCTAAGGCAGCTAGGAGCCGTTGAGAGCATTCCAGGAAGGCAATTCTTGCCTTCTGTCGACTGGCGCACCGGACAGTCCGGTGCACCACCGGACACTGTCCGGTGCGGATTTCTTTCCTTCTGTGGCACAGCCGACCATTGAAGATCCAGAGCCGTTGGCGCACTGGACACTGTCCGGTGCACACCGGACAGTCCGGTGCCCCCTTCTGACCGTTGGCTCGGCCACACGTCGCGAGCGGATTACGCGGCCGACCGTTGGCCCGGCCGACCGTTGGCTCACCGGACAGTCCGGTGCCTCACCGGACAGTCCGGTGAATTATAGCCGTACGCCGTTAATCACTTCCCGAGAGCGACAACTTCGCCTGTGAATGGCTCACCGGACAGTCCGGTGATTTATAGTCGTACGCCGTTAATCGCTTCCTGAGAGCAGCCAGTTGACAGTCGCCAGCCTGGCGCACCGGAAACTGTCCGGTGCACCACCGGACAGTCCGGTGCACCCAGACTGCGCAGACTTTGGCTGAACAAAGCCATCTTTATTCCAAAGTGATTTCTCCTGTTTCCATCACTTAGACACAATACATTAGTTCTTAAAACAATGTACTAAGTCTAGATACATACCTTTAGACTTGATTTGCACTTTGTCCATCACTTTGCATAAATTACCACAAGTCCACTTGTGTTGGCACTCAATCACCAAAATACTTAGAAATGACCCAAGGGCATATTTCCCTTTCAATCTCCCCCTTTTTGGTGATTTATGCCAACACAACATAAAGCAACTAAAAGAAGTGCAAAATCAATGCAAATAAGAACACAAATTGTTTTGATTCAAATTTGGCATATTTGGATCATACTTTGCCACCACTTGGTTTGTTTTTGCAAATCAAACTCAATTTCCTATCTCTAAGTCAAATTCACTTGTAGAGAAATAAAGAGAGGTATTCCACGAGAAATTGATCATAGATTCAAAAACTCCCCCTTTTTCCCATAATCAAACATTCTCCCCACAAGAGACCAACTTTTGACAAAAAGAGACAGTAAGAGGATTTTGACAAAACAAAAGCTCTATTCTACTATTTCCAAAATTCTCAAGTGGTAGCTGATCCATTTCTTGCTTTGGCCTTATTTTCTCCCCCTTTGGCATCAAGCACCAAAACGGGATCAATCTTGGCCCTAAAACCCAATTGCCTCACCAAAATCTTCAAATAAGAGTACCAAGGCAATAAGGATATTGAGATGGACTTGGAGTAAGTTACCCTCTCATCGGAGTGCAGTGGAAGTCTTGCATGGTCTAATTCCAACTTTCCCTTTCAAGCCACCTTTGAGACTTAATCAAGCAAACTCAAGCACACGGTTAGTCTCAAAGGGTCAAGTTGTAGCACATCTCCCCCTAAATATGTGCATCACTCACACATGGACTTATGAGGTCCGGGGAGTGTTTGTACAACTTGAGCACCATAAATAAACAACAAAATGCATAAGGAACATGATCAAAGCATAATACACATGTATGCTACACATCAATCCAAGTTCCACGAATCTAAGACATTTAGCTCACTACGCAGCCTGCAAACGGTCTTCTCATCTAAAGGCTTGGTAAAGATATCGGCTAGCTGGTTCTCGGTGCTAATATAAAACACTTCGATATCTCCCTTTTGCTGGTGGTCTCTCAAAAAGTGATGTCGGATGTCAATGTGCTTTGTGCGGCTGTGCTCAACAGGGTTGTCTGCCATGCGGATAGCACTCTCATTGTCACATAGGAGTGGGACTTTGCTCAGATTGTAGCCAAAGTCCCTGAGGGTATGCCTCATCTAAAGTAGTTGCGCGCAACACTGTCCTGCGGCAACATACTCGGCCTCAGCGGTGGATAGGGCAACGGAAGTTTGTTTCTTAGAACTCCATGACACCAAGGACCTTCCTAAGAATTGGCACGTCCCTGATGTACTCTTCCTATCGACCTTACATCCAGCATAATCGGAGTCTGAGTATCCAATTAAGTCAAAGGTAGACCCCTTTGGATACCAGATCCCGAAGCAAGGCGTAGCGACTAAATATCTAAGAATTCGCTTCACGGCCACTAAGTGACACTCCCTTGGAGCGGATTGAAATCTAGCACACATGCATACACTAAGCATAATATCCGGTCTACTAGCGCATAAATAAAGCAAAGAACCTATCATGGACCGGTATGCTTTTTGATCAACGGACTTACCTCCTTTGTTGAGGTCGACGTGTCCGTCAGTTCCCATCGGAGTCTTTGCGGGCTTGGTGTCCTTCATCCCAAACCTCTTTAGCAAGTCTTGCGTGTACTTCATTTGGGAGATGAAGGTGTCGTCCTTGAGTTGCTTCACTTGGAACCCAAGGAAGTAGTTCAACTCGCCCATCATCGACATCTCGAATTTCTGTGTCATCACCCTGCTAAACTCTTCACAAGACTTTTGGTTAGTAGAACCAAATATTATGTCATCGACATAAATTTGGCACACAAATAAGTCACCATCACAAGTCTTAGTGAATAAAGTTGGATCAGCTTTCCCAACCTTGAAAGCATTAGCAATTAAAAAGTCTCTAAGGCATTCATACCAGGCTCTTGGGGCTTGCTTAAGTCCATAGAGCGCCTTAGAGAGCTTACACACATGGTCGGGGTACCATTCATCCTCAAAGCCGGGGGGTTGCTCCACGTACACCTCCTCCTTGATTGGCCCGTTGAGGAAAGCGCTCTTCACATCCATTTGGAACAACCTGAAAGAATGGTGAGCGGCATATGCTAGCAAAATACGAATGGACTCTAGCCTAGCCACAGGAGCAAAAGTCTCCTCAAAGTCCAAACCTGCGACTTGGGCATAACCTTTTGCCACAAGTCGAGCCTTGTTCCTTATCACCACCTCGTGCTCGTCTTGTTTGTTGCGGAACACCCACTTGGTTCCCACAACATTTTGCTTGGGACGAGGCACCAGTGTCCAAACTTCATTTCTCTTGAAATTATTGAGCTCCTCTTGCATGGCCATCACCCAGTCCGGATCTAGCAAGGCCTCTTCTACCCTGAAAGGCTCAATAGAAGAGACAAAGGAGTAATGCTCACAAAAATTAACTAATCTAGAATGAGTAGTTACTCCCTTGCTAATGTCACCCAAAATTTGGTCGACGGGATGATTCCTTTGAATCGTCGCTCGAACTTGGGTTGGAGGTGCCGGTTGTGCTTCTTCCTCCATCACATGATCATCTTGTGCTCCCCCTTGATCACACGCCTCCTCTTGATGAACCTGTTCATCATCTTGAGTTGGGGAATGCACAATTGTTGAGGAAGAGGGTTGATCTTGCTCCTTTTGTTCCTGTGGCCACACTTCTCCAATCGCCATGGTACGTATTGCGGCCGTTGGAACGTCTTCTTCATCTACATCATTAAGATCAACAACTTGCTCTCTTGGAGAGCCATTAGTCTCATCAAATACAACGTCGCTAGAGACTTCAACCCAACCCGATGATTTGTTGAAGACCCTATACGCCTTTGTATTTGAGTCATAACCTAACAAAAACCCTTCTACAGCTTTGGGAGCAAACTTAGAATTTCTACCTTTCTTCACTAGAATATAGCATTTGCTCCCAAATACACGAAAGTAAGACACATTGGGTTTGTTACCGGTTAGAAGCTCATACGAAGTCTTCTTGAGGAGGCGGTGAAGGTAGACCTGGTTGATGGCGTGGCAAGCCGTGTTCACGGCTTCTGACCAAAACCGCTCGGGGGTCTTGAACTCTCCAAGCATCGTCCTCGCCATGTCTATGAGCGTCCTGTTCTTCCTCTCTACCACACCATTTTGCTGTGGTGTGTAGGGAGCGGAGAACTCGTGCTTGATCCCTTCCTCCTCAAGGTACTCCTCCACTTGAAGGTTCTTGAACTCGAACCCGTTGTCGCTCCTTATCTTCTTCACCTTGAGCTCAAACTCATTTTGAGCTCTTCTTAGGAAGCGCTTGAGGGTCCCTTGGGTTTCATATTTATCCTGCAAAAAGAATACCCAAGTGAAGCGGGAAAAATCATCAACTATAACAAGACCATACTTACTTCCTCCTATGCTTAAATAGGCGACGGGTCCGAAGAGGTCCATATGAAGCAACTCCAAAGGTCTTGATGTGGTCATCACATTTTTGGTATGATGAGAGCTTCCCACCTGTTTACCTGCTTGACAAGCTGCACAAGGTCTATCTTTTTCGAAAGTTACATTAGTTAGACCTATCACGTGTTCTCCCTTTAGAAGCTTGTGAAGGTTCTTCATCCCCACATGAGCTAAACGGCGATGCCACAGCCAGCCCGTGCTAGTCTTAGCAATTAAGCATGCATCTAGACCGGCCTCCTCTTTTGCAAAATCAACTAAATAGAGTTTGTCATCTAATACACACTTAAAAGCTAATGAACCATCACTTCTTCTAAAGACAGACACATCTACATTTGTGAATAAACAATTATATCCCATATTGCATAATTGACTAACGGATAACAAATTATATCCAAGCGACTCAACTAAAAATACATTAGAAATGGAGTGCTCGGATGAAATAGCAATCTTTCCTAACCCTTTCACCTTGCCTTGATTCCCGTCACCGAATATGATTGAGTCTTGGGAATCTTTGTTCTTGACATAGGAAGAGAACATCTTCTTCTCCCCCGTCATGTGGTTTGTGCATCCGCTGTCGATAATCCAGCTTGATCCCCCGGATGCATAAACCTACAAGGCAAATTTAGGCTTGGGTCTTAGGTACCCAACTCTTGTTGGGTCCTACAAGGTTAGTCACAATGGTCTTAGGGACCCAAATGCAAGTTTTGTCTCCCTTGCATCTTGCCCCTAACTTTCTAGCAATCACCTTCTTATCCTTTCTACAAATAGCAAAGGAAGCATTGCAAGTATGAAAAATTGTAGAAGGTTCATTGTTTACTTTCCTAGGAACATGAACAACATTTCTTCTAGGCATAGCATTTTTCCTATCCCAATTTCTATCATGCATAATAGAAGAACTAGAAGCAATCATGGCATGAGAATCAAAATTATCATAACTTCTATAAGCATTCCTAGAATGTCTCCTATCATGGTACATGAAAGCATGGTTCTTTTGAGCACTACTAGCCATAGGGGCCTTCCCTTTCTCCTTGGCGGAGATGGAAACCTTATGGCTTGTTAAGTTCTTGACTTCCCTCTTGAAGCCAAGACCATCCTTAATTGAGGGGTGTCTACCAATCGTGTATGCATCCCTTGCAAATTTTAGCTTATCAAATTCACTTTTGCTAGTCTTAAGTTGGGCATTAAGACTAGCCACTTCATCATTCAATTTAGAAATTGAAGCTAGGTGTTCGCTACAAGCATCAATATTGAAATCTTTACACCTATTGCAAATTGTAACATGTTCTACACAAGATGTTGATTTATTAGCTATTTCTAACTTAGCATGTAAATCATCATTTATGCTCTTTAAGCTAGAAATAGAGTCATGGCATGTAGACAATTCACAAGAAAGCATTTCATTCCTTTTAATTTCTAAAGCAAGGGATTTTTGAGCCTCTACAAACTTATCATGTTCTTCATACAAAAGATCCTCTTGCTTTTCTAATAATCTATTCTTATCATTCAAAGCATCAATCAATTCATTAATCTTATCAACCTTAGTTCTATCTAAGCCCTTGAATAAACATGAATAGTCTATTTCATCATCGCTAGATTCTTCATCACTTGAGGAAGCGTAAGTACTAGTATTACGAGTGCTTACCTTCTTCTCCCTTGCCATGAGGCAAGTGTGATGCTCGTTGGGGAAGAGGGATGACTTGTTGAAGGCGGTGGCGGCGAGTCCTTCGTTGTCGGAGTCGGACGACGAACAATCCGAGTCTCACTCCTTGCCAAGGTGTGCCTCGCCCTTAGCCTTCTTGTACGCCTTTTTCTTTTCCCTCTTGTTCCCTTGTTCCTGGTTACTATCATTATCGGGACAATTAGCGATAAAATGACCAATCTTACCACATTTGAAGCATGAGCGCTTCCCCTTCGTCTTGGTCTTGTTGGGATGCTCCTTGCGACCCCTTAGCGCCGTCTTGAAACGCTTGATGATGAGGGCCATCTCTTCCTCATTGAGTCCTGCCGCCTCAACTTGTGCCACTTTGCTAGGTAGTACTTCCTTGCTCCTCGTTGCTTTGAGAGCAACGGTTTGAGGCTCGTGGATAGGGTCGTTCAACGCATCGTCAACGTATCTTGCCTCCTTGATCATCATCCGTCTGCTTACAAACTTTCCAAGTATCTCCTCGGGCGTCATCTTGGTGTACCTAGAATTTTCACGAATATTGTTTACAAGATGTGGATCAAGGACGGTAAAAGACCTTAACATTAGGCGGACGACGTCGTGGTCCGTCCATCGCGTGCTTCCATAGCTCCTTATTTTGTTGACGAGGGTCTTGAGCCGGTTGTACGTTTGGGTTGGCTCCTCGCCCCTGATCATTGCGAATCTCCCAAGTTCGCCCTCCACCAACTCCATCTTGGTGAGCATGGTGACGTCGTTCCCCTCATGTGAGATCTTGAGGGTGTCCCAAATCTGCTTGGCGTTATCCAAGCCGCTCACCTTATGGTATTCGTCCCTGCACAATGAAGCTAGAAGAACAGTAGTAGCTTGTGCATTTTTGTGAATTTGCTCATTAATGAACATGGGACTATCAGTGCTATCAAATTTCATTCCACTCTCTACTATCTCCCATATGCTTGGATGGAGAGAGAACAAGTGACTACGCATTTTGTGACTCCAAAATCCATAGTCCTCTCCATCAAAGTGAGGAGGTTTACCAAGTGGAATGGAGAGTAAATGAGCATTGGTACTTCGCGAAATACGAGAGTAATCAAAAGAAAAGTTCGAATTGACCGTTTTCTTTTTCTCGTAGTCGTTGTCGTCGTTGTCCTTTTGGGAAGAAGAGGACTCGTCGCTGTCGTCGTAGTAGATGATCTCCTTGATGCGCCTCATTTTCTTCTTCTTCCCGTCTTTTCTTTTGTGGCCCGACCCCGAGTCAGTAGGCTTGTCATTCTTTGGATCATTGACGAAGGACTCCTTCTCCTTATCATTGACCACCATCCCCTTGCCCTTAGGATCCATCTCTTCGAGCGATTAGTCCCTTTCTTGAAGAGAACGGCTTTGATACCAATTGAGAGCACCTAGAGGGGGGTGAATAGGTGATCCTGTAAAACTTGAAACTTAGTGCCACAAAAAACTGATTAGGAGTTAGCACAATAAGGCCAAATGGCTAGAGAGGAGTCTTAGCAAAACACAATAACCACAAAGAGATCAACACAGAGATGGCACAGTGGTTTATCCCATGGTTCGGCCAAGTCCAATACTTGCCTACTTCACGTTGTGGCGTCCCAACGGACGAGGGTTGCACTCAACCCCTCTCAAGCGGTCCAAAGACCCACTTGAATACCATGGTGTTTTGCTTGCACTTTACTATATCCCACTTGCGAGGAATCTCCACAACTTGGAGCCTCTCGCCCTTACAAAGATGTTCACAAAGAAGCACGGAAGTAAGGATGGGATGAGCAACGCACACAAGACACAAAATTAGAGCAACACACGCACACAAGTCACAACACGAGCTCTCAACACAACTCAAAGAGTTCTCTACTCAATTTGAGCTCTAGTTGCTATCACAAAGAATCGAATGCGCGAAATTGAAGTCTTGGTGCTGAGGAATGCTTAGAGAATGCTTGGTGTTCTCCTCCATGCGCCTAGGGGTCCCTTTTATAGCCCCAAGGCAGCTAGGAGCCGTTGAGAGCATTCCAGGAAGGCAATTCTTGCCTTCTGTCGACTGGCGCACCGGATAGTCCGGTGCACCACTGGACACTGTCCGGTGCGGATTTCTTTCCTTCTGTGGCGCAGCCGACCGTTGAAGATCCAGAGCCGTTGGCGCACCGGACACTGTCCAGTGCACACCGGACAGTCCGGTGCCCCCTTCTGACCGTTGGCTCGGCCACGCGTCGCGAGCGGATTACGCGGCCGACCGTTGGCTCACCGGACAGTCCGGTGCCTCACCGGACAGTCCAGTGAATTATAGCTGTACGTCGTTAATCACTTCCCGAGAGCGACGACTTCGCCTGTGAATGGCTCACCGGACAGTCCGGTGCCTCACCAGACAGTCCGGTGATTTATAGTTGTACGCCGTTAATCGCTTTCCGAGAGCAGCCAGTTGACAGTCGCCAGCCTGGCGCACCGGACACTGTCCGGTGCACCACCGCACACTGTCCGGTGCACCTAGACTGCGCAGACTTTGGCTGAACAAAGCCATCTTTATTCCAAAGTGATTTCTCCTATTTCCATCACTTAGACACAATACATTAGTTCTTAAAACAATGTACTAAGTCTAGATACATACCTTTAGACTTGATTTGCACTTTGTCCATCACTTTGCATAAATTACCACAAGTCCACTTGTGTTGGCACTCAATCACCAAAATACTTAGAAATGACCCAATGGCATATTTCCCTTTCAAGTATTGGTGGTATGGACTGAAAAGAGATGTTGCTGCTCATGTAGCTAAGTGTGATGTGTGTCAAAGAGTTAAGGCCAAACATCAAAGACCAGCTGGACTATTGCACCCGCTTAAGATACCCGAGTGGAAGTGGGAAGAAATTGGTATGGATTTCATTGTTGGACTACCCCGCACTCCTGCTGGGTATGACTCTATTTGGGTAATTGTAGACAGATTGACGAAAGTGGCTCATTTTATACCTATGAGGACAAATTACACGGGAGCCAAGCTAGCAGAATTGTATTTGACTCGGATAGTTTGTCTACATGGAGTGCCTAAGAAGATCGTGTCTGACCGAGGATCACAGTTTACCTCCCGGTTTTGGAAGAAGTTGCATGAGAGCTTGGATACACGGTTGAATTTTAGTTCGACCTACCATCCCCAAACTAATGGGCAGAGAGAGAGGACTAACCAAGTACTGGAGGATATGTTAAGAGCTTATGCTCTTAAACATGGTGGAAGTTGGGATAAGAGCTTACAATATGCGGAGTTCTCTTATAATAATAGTTACTAGGCCAGTCTGAAGATGTCACCATTTGAGGCTCTATATGGCAGAAAATGCAGGACTCCACTGTATTGGGACCAGACTGGAGAAAGACAGTTCTTTGGGCCTAAACTTATACAAGAGGCAGAAGAACAAGTACGAATGATAAGAGAGAATTTGAGAATTGCACAATCAAGATAGAAGAGCTATGTTGATACCCGGAGAAGACTATTGGAGTTTAAGGAGGGCGATCACGTGTATCTGAAGGTGTCACCAATCCGGGGTATGAGGAGATTTAAAGTTAAAGGAAAGTTGTCCCCTCGCTTCATTGGACCTTTCTTGATCGTAAAGCAAGTGGGAGAAGTTGCATATCAACTAGAACTACCCGATCATCTGTCAGATGTACATGATGTCTTTCACGTGTCACAACTGAAGAAGTGCCTCAGGGTACCTGAGGAGCAGCTACCAATGGAGGACCTTAGTGTTCAAGATGACCTGACTTATGCAGAGTACCCTATCAAGATTCTGGACACTTTGACTCGAGTTACAAGAAATAAGGTGATAAAAATGTGCAAGGTACAATGGAGTCACCATGGAGAAGATGAAGCTACTTGGGAGAGAGAAGAAGAGCTTCGCATAGATTTTCCCCATCTTTTCCCTAGTCCTTCCTAAATCTCGAGGACGAGATTCTTATTAAGGGGGTAGGATTTGTAATACCCAAAATTGTATACAAGGAATATATAGTGGTCTTTCTATTTCTGTATGCCGACTAGTGGACCCAGCACGTCGGTCTCATGTCGCGCGCTAACTCCACCGTGTTGACTGTGTCGCGTTGATTCGCTCGCTACCGGTGGCCCCCACTCGCTAGATCCATCCTCAACAGCTTCACGAAGACCTCGGCGGAGCTCGTGGGCACGATCACGGCAAGCCGGGTGCGAGTCCGACCGATTCCAGGGATATAAGAGCTAGCGTCACAATTTCTCTCCTCCTCATCCTACCCTCGCAACTTTCCCACCCGCACCGCCTGTGCTGTTCCAAGGATTCTCGCCGAGAGCCGGGTCACGAAAAAGGGTACATCGCCGCCGTTCTGCGGAGATCCTCGGTGCCCAACGTTGGTCATCGGGCTTCGCGGTGCCGTGGTGAAGGCGTCCGCTCCGCGTCTGGCAGGATCGGCGAGCCTGTGGCCGGGAATTGCTCACCGAAGGGGCGCGCAACCTTTCATCCGCTGTTGAACGCCACCAGTTTAGGTGAGTTATCCGCGCCTGGATGAATTACCCTCCTCCAATTCGCTATCAATCCAATTGCGTGTAGAACCTAGGATTCGAGTGTTTGGTGCGGTGTGGTCTGGGATCGAGTTTTCCTGGCGATGGACCACCGCGGTTGGCCCTGCGCCGCCGTGCTGCGCTCCTGGCGGTAGTAGAAGGGTGTCGCGCCGTTGATCCGTTTACCGACGGTGGAGATTAGAAGCCGTGCGTACTGTTTCAGCCGAGCGCGCGCAACCGTGGATCCATGATCCGAGGGTGGCGCGTTGATCTCGGTTATGTTGAACACGGTCCGTTGATCACAGATCGTATGGCTATTGCTGCGTACCGTTTCGTTAAAGACCTAAATCTAATCCCGTGCGTCCGTTTGGATCGGACAGCTCACGGGAGCCGATACCGCTTCGCTAGCCACTTTGCTAAAGAGCCCTCGAGCTTTTGGTGAATAAACCCGCAGTCCTGCTGCTAGCGCTCTGTGTCTTAGGCAGCTTTATGTAGAAGCCCCTGCGCTTTCTGGTATTTGAGGCCCACTCCAGAGAATTATAAAACCAGAGAAAATAAATCAGAAATGTATTTTTAATACAAAAATAATTACTAGAACTTGTTTAATTTGTAGAAAATTCATATGAACTCTAAATTGCTCCATTCCAGTTCCTAAATTTTTGTAATATTATTGTCTATCCATTAGGGTCACTTTTTTGACATGAAAGACACATTAAAGTTTATCTATCACTTGATCTTGTATTAAATACGTAAAACCTTGGAAAATTCATAACTTAAAATCTATAACTCCAAATTTAATGATTCCAGTTCCTATGATCTTATTTTAATGTCTAGATTATTATTGTGTATTTTATTTACATGTTTGGTGTGATATTAATTTTTGCTATACTATGTATGTATTGTATTGATGCGAGTAGACGAACAAGCTACAGAGGATCCTGAGGTTTAGCTGGTAGAGACTGCTGAGCAGGAGCTCGTGGAAGACAAGTTGTGCCCTTGATCACTTCTTTTACCCATTCATGTTCTTATTAATCATAATGATCTGCATAGGTTAATTTTGCTGGGACCCAATAGGATACCCTAGATTTTGACTATCTTTATACCTTGTTTCACCACTGGTTTTACTACTAATTTTTTGGGTAGTACATGTTATTGCTTTATGTGGCTTTGGGTATAGAGATATTCATCACTCATTGTTATACTTTTTATCTATTTATTATTTACTATTCATGATAAGATCATTATGTTAATGGGAATATGGAGAACCACATGGGAAAACAGTGATACCACAAGGGTTTAATGGGACACACTTAGCTAATTAACTAGGAAAGCTAGTGGATGACTACCTTACCCGAAAGGGGCAAAGGCAGTAGGGGAGTGGTCAGTGTAGGAAGGTCCTTCAGTTGATTTTGCTGCGATGGTGGTCAGGCGAGGGATTCCTGCACTGGAGCTTCCTATAAACTGTAGCGGGTTTTCTGAAACTAGTGGAACTTTGTAAAAGCCTTGTAGTGGTACCCTGCCTCGCTTCCTAGGCAGAGGTGAATGGGGTCTCATCAACTCCGTGGCAAATGGGTAACATGACTTATGGGTAAAGATGCGCAACCTCTGCAGAGTGTAAAACTGGTATACTAGCCGTGCTCACGGTCATGAGCGGCTCGGACACTCACATGATTAATTTATGGAACTTAAATTCAATTTGTCATTTCATTGCATTTGGAATTATTTTATTATTACTTTTACTTATTATTATTATGGTTTGGTATTTACTTACACTTAGTAACTGCTAATAAAATTTTGACCAACTTATAAAAGCAATGCTCAGCTTCAGCCTTTATTTCATTGATCTGCCTTACACATCACATGAACTCCCACCTTTGGTGAGTTCATGCACGTTATTCTCCACGACTTGTTGAGCTATGAACGTATGTGAGCTCACTCTTGCTGTCTCACACCCCCACAGGAGAAGAACAGGTGGTCGAAGAGGAGCCGTCTAACATTGAGGCTTTCGACTTGATCTAGATGGCGTCTCCTAGTCAGCTTTGTGGCGCCAGAGAATAATATATAGTTCGCTTTATTTCATCATTTATTTTTGTAAGACTTCGGCTATGTAATAAGTACATTTATGATATTTATGGCATTTATCTCTATGCACTTTGTTATTATATGTGTTGTCTTCTCTGACGTATATATGAGATGCACCCGCCTTTGTCCCTTAAAGCCCGGATGTTACATTTGGTTTCTTTTTGGGTCTTGGTTTTAGATTTTTCTATCCTACCTTCTTTGTGGAGGATAGTTTTTTTTTGTACGGGGCTCCCCCCATTTTCTAAGTCTATGGCTAGCCGATCTTGTATATGGTCGTTGTATATGGTCGTGTAAAATACAGTTTTGCACTATAGACTGCATTGTTTATAGATGAAGTTTGAAATAGGAGATAAGGATGAGTAAACTGCTAGAGATAGCCCTAATATAAAGATTACCTAGCTCTCTTGTGTGTTCGAGAAAAAACTCATGATGTGGTTTGAGAAGAATTAACACTTGTGCTTATGTATTGTCATACAGTCTGATTTCCCCAACAGGCAACAGCATCCTGAAAATCACAGGAGTAAAAAGGACTTAATTTTTAGTTTCACTATTAATTTATCTTTATTTTTCTTAGTTATAAATAGCTGGCATTGGATCTTCTGTTTTCCTTTAAGAATTCTTGAAAGCAGTAAGTGAACTGATTTCTGCAAGAATTTTTCAAGTGAGAGCATTAAGTTTGTTGTCATCTTGTTAGTTTAAGAATTGATAAGCATATTGACTGCCTTAAAATCTTCATATGTGCATGGTTGATATAATGATGATGCTATTCAATGTGCTAGAGTCAACCTTGAAATTTGTCAATCCATTTCCCCAGTATTATCTGGATTGTACCTTTTGAAACCTCATCTTACAAAGGTCTCATTTTCTCGTGATTTCATGAAATTCTAAAATCTAAGGTGCTGTTGGTGGTAGGTTTCGTAACACAAAGGAATTACAGTTTTTGGTGTTACATCAATATATATGATTTCCCTGTTTGCGTTATAATTTGAGGAACCAAACAACACGTAAAGTGCAATTACCCAGATATACACTACGGATAAGTTGTTTCTTACACTAATATATGCTCTGGTATAGATGGGCGCGGTTGCTGTCAACCTTGTTCCCCGAGAGAAACCTGCAGATATCTACTCAGAAATAGCTTCTAGGTGAGTTTCTTCCTACTGGTTCCCTTGTTGCTCCTGTCACAACTCACATCTCTTGTAAGCACTACAGTCCAGGGTGACTGCTTGTTAATTTTGTGTGTTTATTGGTTATTGATGTACTTTGAATATGTACACCTTACAAAACATTTTTGTTTTTTAATATGATGGCAGAAGCTATGCCTTTCAATTAAGAATGGTAGAATTGGCCTAGATGTACATAAATTACCATTTGTTATATATATATATATATATATTGTTTTTTCATGTATTATCTAACACTGTCTAGATGTACATAAATTACTATGATATTATATGTTCCCGTTGCAACGCACGGGTACTTACCTAGTAAAAAATGAAGATGGTGGAGTGGAACCGTGGAATCAGAAGAACTGATGTTTTAATATAGTAGAAATATGAATATATCAGATAAATAATAAATGAAAAATTGTAAGGACGCAATTTAAAATACGCAGCCATAGTTGTCAAACGTCACTAAACAATAACTTAGGATTAATTTAGTAGACGAAAAAATGAATAAGATTAATAGAATAAATCTTTTCATTATTTAAAATTAAATAGGGAGGGAATTCTTCCCTCCATTTCTCTGAAAACCTAGCGAACGAGCGTCGTGGCTTCACGTGGCGTGGGTTGGACTTGGATGTGGACTACCACGTGCAGCCAAAGAAGTACTGGAGCTTCCAACAGTCTAAGCCGCTATGTGGGTCCATTTGGCATGCTGGGATATTTATCACCTCCGGAAAGGCGGAAACTTACCCAATCCTGCCGAGGCGAGGCGAGGCCTGGGTCAAACTAACTTCAGAGACCGGCCTCTGGTTCTCCACCAAACCAACCAACCATGCGTCCGTCGTCGCGCTACCCGCCGCAACCCGCGCTACTCGCCCTCGCCCTCGCCCTCGCCCTCGCGGCGGCGGCCCCGGAGCTGAGATCCCTCGCCGCCGCCGTCACCGTCACGCCGCCGCCGGAGCGGACGGACGAGGAGGTGCGGCGGCTGTACGAGGAGTGGAGGTCGGAGCACGACGCGGGGCCGAGGCGTGGCGCCACCGGCGGCAGCCTCGGCCCGGGCGACGCCGACGACGACGCGCGGCGGCTGGAGGTGTTCCGCGACAACCTCCGCTACATCGACGCGCACAACGCGGAGGCGGACGCGGGGCTCCACGGCTTCCGCCTCGGCCTCACCCGCTTCGCCGACCTCACGCTGGAGGAGTACCGCGCCCGCCTCCTCCTTGGCTCCCGCGGCCGCAACGGCACCGCGGTGGGCGTCGTCGGGAGCCGCCGCTACCTGCCCCTAGCCGGGGAGCAGCTTCCCGACGCCGTGGACTGGCGCGAGCGCGGCGCCGTCGCCGAGGTCAAGGACCAGGGCCAATGCGGTCCGTACGTTGTTCCATGCTGCTCTTCTGCTTTTTTTCTTCCCCCTGCAAGCAGATCTCAAACTTTGGAACAGTCTCTCGAAGTGCATAGTTTGAAAAAAAAGGTAGCACAAGAAGAATGGATCGGTGGAACTGATTCTAGTTTCACAAGGCTGCATATCAGAGTGGACGTTTTTCTCTAAAAGCTTTAGGGCGGGCCAAATCTAGAGAGAAATCTCAAATCTGCATGTTCTTCTGTGAAATTCAGGGCTTAGTTATCTCATGGTTTGGTGGCGTGAGAGGTGCAGGTGGGTGCTGGGCGTTCTCGGCGGTGGCAGCGGTGGAAGGGATCAACAAGATCGTGACAGGCAGCCTCATCTCGCTGTCGGAGCAGGAGCTTATCGACTGCGATAAGTTCCAGGACCAGGGCTGCGATGGCGGCTTCATGGACAATGCTTTCGTGTTCATGATCAAGAACGGCGGGATCGACACTGAGGCCGACTACCCGTTCACTGGCCACGACGGGACGTGCGATCTCAAACTGGTCAGTGTCAATCTGTCATAGGTTTGCGTACTTAACTGTGCTCTGCCCGTTTCTGTGATGGTGTGACGGAGGTTTGCGCTTTGTCTATTTCAGAAAAATACAAGGGTTGTATCCATTGATTCGTTCGAGCGTGTGCCCATCAACTACGAGCGAGCGTTGCAGAAGGCCGTGGCGCACCAGCCTAATAGTGCCAGCATTGAAGCATCTCGGCGCGCGTTCCAGCTCTACAGTTCTGTAAGTTGCTGTTTAATCGATCCAAGTACGACCAGTGTATATGCTCAACAACATCTATATGCTCGATTGAAACTTGCCGGGTTTGGGTTTTTTGAAATTGGGAGCATGTGGATAGATGAAGGACTGGAATCACTATGATTTGCCTATTTGGTGGTAACCAATGCTACATTTCTTTGTAACACTGTTTTTGATATCCGTGCTGCTCTGTCTGTCTTTGACAGAAATATGTCGCCAATAATGAAGAATGCAGAAAATCTTCTTTCAGCCCAAAGGGCTATATTTCCTTCTAATAGTGCTTTTCATTGAGCTCATTTACCCAATTTTTACTCTAGAACAGTCTTGAGTTCAAATACTTGTCCATTATTGATACACTAGTTTTCATGGCTGTGGCTGCCGGTTGCTCTAGTCAAACCTACCTTGTCATTTGTGTTAGTTGAACTCGAGCATCAGGCCATCGGCATCCTGATCTTGCCCCCTTTGAATATTACATCACAAAACGTGTTGCCTCTGCAATGCTCCTTTCAATGTCTATCCAACCCTTCAATATTTAATTTGGATGATTGAGTGGGAGCATCATGGCCATGACCACCTTTTTTTTCAAATGCATAAACATTACTAAACAGTACCGAGTTCCGTGTCTCGATGGAACTAAATGATATCGGGATCTCCATGTTCTTTATAGCCCCACATACGTGTACCTTGTGGATAAATTTATTTTATAATGTCTAGTTGCATTCTTGCAGAGCTGGTGGTTGAACACTTGTCAAAAAAAAACATTTTTCTGTGTTTTATTAAGAGGGAGCAGGAAATTGTTTACATCATCGGTAGCCTGCCGTGCTGCGGCCACCGATCCGTGAACATTTAGTGTAGTGTTTGACTTGTGACAACACGTATAACTGGTAATCTGTTGCTTGTCTGAGAAACTGATACTAGCAGAAGTGTTCTTTGTTCAGAATATTTAGATCCAGTGAGAGAGCAGCTGTTTGTTCCGAGCTGTTAAAAGGAACCATTGCACAAGGATTTTTTTTCTCTGGTTTGTGATTTCCGATCATACGCAGGGCATCTTCGACGGGAGATGCGGGACGTACCTGGACCACGGTGTGACGGTGGTGGGGTACGGCAGCGAGGGCGGCAAGGACTACTGGATCGTGAAGAACTCGTGGGGCACCCAGTGGGGCGAGGCTGGGTACGTCCGGATGGCGCGCAACGTCAGGGTGAGGGCCGGCAAGTGCGGCATCGCCATGGAGCCGCTGTACCCGGTGAAGGAGGGCCCGAACCCGCCGCCGGGCCCGACGCCGCCGTCGCCCGTGAAGCCGCCCAACGTGTGCAACGCGGAGTACTCGTGCCCGGAGGCCACCACCTGCTGCTGCGTCTCCGAGTACCGCGGCAAATGCCTCGCCTACGGCTGCTGCGAGCTGGAGAACGCCACCTGCTGCGAGGACCACTCGTCCTGCTGCCCGCACGACTACCCCGTGTGCAGCGTCCGGGACGGGACCTGCCGTAAGGTAAAATCTGTTGCCTCGGACCGACTGCCAGGCCTCTTTGTTTCAGCGTTTTTGCTGATTCTGAGCATCAGAAACTGCCGCGGACGGATAATAAACATCCAGCTTTTTAGCTTGTTTCTATGATAATCGTAAAATCATTTAAAATCAACGTAAAAACACAATCAATCGAGTCATCATGATAAAAGAAATTTGTCACTTCTCAAATCCCAAAGCCAATGAATCTTTAATCTTTCTTTGTGTGTAATTCCTACGATACTCATATTTTTCTCACAGTCAGATTCTCTCCACAGCCAGAGTATTAGAAAGGATCGTTAGAGAAAAGCTAAACCAAACAGACCCATGGTTTCTTGCCCAGATTCTGCGCCCATGGAACTGTGTGTTTCATGTATAGATAGGTATTCTTAGGACATGTACAAACTAGATACTATATTGTGGTTCTTTAAGCACTAGATACACCTAAGAAACCTCTTCATACAACCTAATCAAGGTTTAAAATAGCGGGTTATGCAAAATAGCGGCGTCATTTTTTTGAGGCTACAAGGCTATTGCCCGGCTATAGCTATAGCAAATAGCGGATTTATAAAATATGTTAAAAAATATGCATGATTTATGCAAAAATATATATGTAAGTCAAGATATTTAACTAAGACCAATATGTTTTCAAGGCTCTAGGAGACTAGAGACAGTACACAATATATGATTCCTGGAATTCAAGTGTTTGGCACTTCAATAACATAGTTAGCCACTAGCTAGGTTGCTGCACAACATGATAATTAATAGGTTTACTTAGTTCTAAATACTATAGTAGTAAAGAATTTACCAACTCGCTAACATGGTAGCAACACAATACCATGATTAGGGATGGTAATGGATCGCGATCCAAATGTCTCTTCACAATTTATTAAGGCCCTAAATTATTTTTAGTTCAAAAATGAATAGAAACAAAGCCCGATCCTAATCCGATTCGATCCTTAAGTTTTATAGTATAAAATTTGAGGCCCATTGTCAACCCTAACCATGATTTACATACCAAAAAAACTTACTAGTGCAATCTATTGATAAGCATAGAGTCATCTGAATAAGAAGAATGAACACTTAAGGACTATTGATCCATGTCAATATCATGTGCATCATTTTATTATATATAAAGCAAGTTTAGGTTATATGTATCAAGCAAGTTTAGATTTACCTTCATTACAATAATTAATATTATTGAGCTTCATCATCCTTCTTCATTACATTCATTAATTTTTTGGACCACCATGAAAAGTAGAAATAGCTTGGCTATTTAGCGCTAAAGCTACGACATTTAGCAAAGCTAAATCGGGCTATAGCGGTTGTAGCTGAAATAGTGTTTAAAAATGAAATATCATAGCTTTAGGTCCTCTAAAATACTATAGCTGCCGCTATAGCCTGCTATTTTAAACCATAAACCTAATGTATCTAAGTCTTATATATTATTTACTAGAACCTCTCAAGATACAACACATTTATGTGGGTTGTATAACTAAAACTGTATCTAGACTTAGAGAACCGTGCTAAAAACGTTTCTTCACCGAGATATCGTCTCGTTTTTTACATTTATCACCTTAATATCACTTAAGATATGAGACATTTATGTGATTTGTACATGTGCTTACACGTTCGGAAACTGTTCTGGCTGATATGCAGAGCGCCAACAGCCCGATGATGGTGAAGGCTCTGCAGCGCAAGCCGGCGATGTATACTGGCGGCGGCGGCGGCGAGCAAAGCGGGAGGAGCAGCTGGTGAGGAGATTGAGACTGTGGTGGTGCGTGGCGTGTGCTGTTCATCGTTCAGACAGATGACTTGCTGGCCATGCTGTGGGCTCAGGAACTGCTTCTTCACAGTGGCGATGTTCTGATCTGTAATGCACGAAGCACGATACTATTTGTTGTATATGTATGTGTAACTACAGATAAGGTTAGGAACGGTGTGAAAGAATAAAGAAACCGATGGAATAAGTAATTTGGGAACAATCTCAGAATCAATTTATGCAGTCCTATAGGATAACTTCGGGAACAGTCTTGCACAAACAACAAGGTAATAATGCAATAATGCATTCACTCGTCGTGTTATGTAAAACATGTTCTCCAGAACAAAGTTCAGAATTGTAGTGAATATATTCCTGAAATCGAGTTCGAAATTAAAGCTTGCTGCTGAAGACATGGTCAAATTTCGCCAGATGCATGTGCGGTATCGTCTTCGGGAAATTGAAAGGTGATCATTTTCAAATTATGGGTGTTTAATTAGCAAATGCCGTGTTCTGCTTTTTGCACCTTAAAACCAATGTATAAAGCTATTTTCAGCTGATCTCCATCTATTATTTCAAACTTTACTTTATAAACTTCACTTTATAAACAGTGCAGTCTATAATATAAAACGGCGAAAGAGGCTCTAGTTGAGTTAGTTAGATGGTCTGAGTAACACTTCTCATTCTGGAATTTCATGTTGCGGTATATTTTATCTGTTTTTTTTAAATAATTAAGGAGGGTAAATTGTCCGATATTCAAGTTCTATGTCTTTTAGATTCAGTGATGAGTTAAGTGAGCAAATTAAACTGGACTTTACTCTATCTCAAATACGCCAATAAATACAATTAAGATATAGCGAGTAATAGTAGTAATTATGTTCAACTATATAGCTGTCTAACGAACCATAGAATTTCTTATGGCCACTGCACAACCAACTATAAAACTGCAAACTAAACATCACTCCTCGAAGCTAGTTGCCATCTTTTTTTGAGAGGCTACACTATCATGGCACAACAACTGAGTAGGTACATACGCTATTAAACAAAACTAGAATAGAAAGCGCCCTATCGGGCGCTCAGCCAGGATGATTTTAGTGAGAGTGCAATCGACACTGGATTTTGGTGGATCATTCTCCTTCAGGCATGTACAAAGTACACCAGAGATGTTAGTTTGTCAGAGTGCATGAGGTTGATAATGAATCGCTGCCTATTTGAAGCATTTGATACATTTCCAACTCTGTTCTACATAGATGGCTACTCAATGATTGATCATCTAATGGTAGCATCACTTCACCTTGATCTTATTCATCATTAGACGCATATCCATAGAAGTAGTAATATCAGCTGATGTGGCAATGGGATTGACAGGTTCTGCATGGTCTTCCGTAACGAAGGAGCATCCCTGTATAAAAATCATGTTACTTCTCTCATGCCCATGAATTTAAAATAAATTTGTACATAGACTTCGTAAAGGTGTGAAATATTCGAATTCCAAACCAAATACAATAGTATTCCACCTAAATGAAAGTGGATCCAATCAAAGATAAACCATATATTATATTACTATTATGTATGGAAAGTGAATATGAGTAGTTCTTTAAGCTCATAGACCACAAATCATAGTAATCACTTCATTAATTATGATAGAATCCTTTCTATACAAAGCACTGCCTGACAGAGCTCCCATAAATTCAGACAAAAACTTATTTAGGAATTTTGCTATATGTGCACCTTCAATTCATACATGTGGCTACACGCCTGCACCTACGATTTTGCTGAGAAAGTGAGAATAGCCAAGGCCCCCTGATGATGAAGCACAACAGATCAGCAAGCACTGGTGGAAGATGATGATCGAGTTTATCCTTATCATCTTTCGCAATTCTTTATTCCACCGAATGCAGCGTTCAACAACCCAACCCCCCCGCATAAATTTGATATGTCGAAATGATGATGGAATAACATGGTGATGCAGATGATTGGAGCGAACTTGCTCACATAGTCATACTGATGTACAACTAGTTTTTTACTATTAACTATTTAAAAATATTTCTAAAAATAATACATGGCAAATTTTCCCTAAAACTAATTCGTTCAGACACGTCAATTTTTCTTGAGTGATCAAACCACGCAGACTCATTAGCTATTGTAACCTACTTGGATAGACAACATGAACAGACTAACCCATCTCATTTGAGCCATCTCACCACCCAAGAAGAAAATAAAAAGAAGCCAATGTAGAAGTATACCCAAACAAAGTTGGCAGTATATCTTAATACGGAATCCATCTCTAACCAAAGAAAACCAGCTAAGCCATGAGCATTCACAACTGTCACACAATAGTAATAGGCTCGCTGCATGGGATGGAGCCTTATATTACTGCTTTACCTGTCAGCTCCAATAAAACAGATGAAACAATCAGACATCAAATCTTTTAGAACCAAGTTACACAAAACCGAACCTAATGTCTTTGCATAAAGTAAGCTAATCTATTTTTAACATTTAGTTTATCAGTCTCAACCTTTCAGGACATCCCACAAGATACATGGTAACTCAATTTTCGCCAACATTTTCAGACCATCCTCAGAAACGAGATTGTTTAGAATACATTTCTTATAGTTTTATTTAGTTCGTTAGGCATAAATTATTCTAGAAGGCTATAAGGTTGTTCAACACCACACAGTTATAGCTAGGTAAAATCACCAACTACTTTATTGAAGCAAAGAAATTTCAAGTAGACCGCAATGTTGATAGAAATCACACAATGGCACTTGCTTTGAGGCTAAAACCAAATTATATAACCCCTGTTTGATCTACCTAGAATTTTACATATGAAGGATTCTGGGAAAATCCATGCATTCAAAACTGTCACTAACTCTCAAAGACGCAGAACCCAATAGCATTACCAAATATTCTAACACAGACTTGATGCCTAGTAACAGAGAAACAATTTCCTTTAAATTCAGTCATGTTTATGTGGCAAATAAAACCTTTTACCTCAAAAGAAATGTAACCAGTTGCATTACAAAAACATCCCTTAACAAGTGATTTGGTAGGTTTACTCAAATGAATACAATGAAAATAGAATGCTTGGATCGGAAACTTGCAACGTAAATAGTTAGCAGTACAATGATTCTGAAAGGATGAAGGATAAAACATGGATGTCCTAATAGGCATATGAACAAGTAGTCTAGTAGCAGGTTGTAATGTCATCTATGCATATACCTCATCTGTCTCTGAGTCAGCCTAAAAGAACAGAAACAACATAGACAATGAAACGGAAAAGTAAGGTTACTCAGGTTAAGCAAAAAATGTTCCGAGACTCCAAACTTACTTGCGTCATCACATTATGCAGTTGGCATAGTCAGTTTAGGATAGATGGGGATCTGAGATTCCATGTCCTTGTTTGTTGATGCTGCTACCTGCAACAAAAAATTACCAAGAACTGGTATAAAATTTTGTGAGTTTTGAATGGGGGAGGGGGTAACTGGGGGATCGAGCTTGACAACAGCCAAAATGGGAGAGGACATATGATTCACATGCATGATGAGCTCATGCACAAACCTGCTCGTTGTGGCCATGAGAGAAGTACACAACCTGAGTACCCACCACGGGCAAGGAGACAAGCAGAGAGTGAGGAGGTGCTGGTGTAGCTAGGAGCGGGGGAGGGAGGGGAGCTCGGGGTGGTGCACGTTGATGTAGGCGTCGACCTCGGGCTCAGTGGACAGCCGTCCGCTTGGTGGGCCATTTGCTATTTTGTCACTCGGTGGTCACGTCAAAGAGGATCAAGGCGGCGTGGAGGGGGTTCGTGGTTGCGGAAGGGTCGGGTTTGAGGTTGTGGTCGGGGCATGGCCGAGGCGGTCCCACTAAGGTCGAGGATTTGGGGTGGAACGGTGCAAGGACAACAATGGGGAAGAGCAGTGGCGAGTCCGACTAGAGAGCGCAGAGCGAGAGGATGGCCTACGGAGGAAGAGGGGCGCATGAGAACCGCAGATTCTCATCTTCTCTCTGTGCTTCTCTGGGCGCGAGCTATAGGGCACCATAGGGAGGACGCCATAGGGAGCGAGGCAGCGGGCCACCTCTGTGTGGCCATAAAGCGGGCGGCAGTGGGTAGCAAGGGAGGCAAGGAGGGAGGTGTGGGTCGCTGGCGGTAACGTGGGCCCACCCGAAAGTGGAGGGAGGCTGGAGGGGGAGATCGTGACTGGTGAGGGGAAAGGGCAAGCGGAGGAGTGAGAAAGAGATGAGGAGAGGAGCGAGCGGTTTTGGACTTGCGCCCGGAAGTGCGGAGAGAGCTCGAAATTGCTTGAGGCCGCAGATTCTCATCTTCTCTCTGTGCTTCTCTGGGCGCGAGCTATAGGGTGCCATAGGGAGGACGCCATAGGGAGCGAGGCAGCGGGCCACCTCTGTGTGGCCATAAAGCGGGCGGCAGTGGGTAGCAAGGGAGGCAAGGAGGGAGGTGTGGGTCGCTGGCGGTAACGTGGGCCCACCCGAAAGTGGAGGGAGGCTAGAGGGGGAGATCGTGACTGGTGAGGGGAAAGGGCAAGCGGAGGAGTGAGAAAGAGATGAGGAGAGGAGCGAGCGGTTTTGGACTTGTGCCCGGAAGTGTGGAGAGAGCTCGAAATTGCTTGAGGTTTTAATATAAGAGATACCTGGAGAAACTGCGGTATCCTTTAGAGTTAGAGATGACGCTACCATGACAAAAAAACGACACCACACCTAGCTCCCTTCGAGTGCCAAACTGAGACACAACTTGCAATTTTATCCTTTCTGTGTCAACCGCGAGGACAACTCTTGTAGAACAACGCAGCAGGGCAGTGGCTCTTGTTAAGAAGTATAAGCAGTTTCATAATTGCTCCTGTCGTCGGCTCAACAAAGGGACGTGGTCCATATGACACCTGTTCACGAATGAAGGTGGCCCTGAGAGCACCTAGAGGGGGGGGGTGAATAGGTGATCCTGTAGAACTTAACACTTAATGCCACAAAAACTGATTAGAAGTTAGCGCAATAGTGCCAAGTGGCTAGAGAGGAGTCAAAACATAATAACCATAAGAGATCAATCACAGAGATGGCACAGTGGTTTATCCCGTGGTTCGGCCAAAACCAATGCTTGCCTACTCCACGTTGTGGTGTCCCAACGGACGAGGGTTGCAATCAACCCCTCTCAAGCGGTCCAAATACCTACTTGAATACCACGGTGTTTTGCTTTGCTTATCTTTATCCCGCTTGCGAGGAATCTCCACAAATTGGAGTCTCTCGCCCTTACACTTGAAGTTCACAAAGAAGCACGGAGTAAGGGAGGGATTAGCAACTCACACAAGACACAAAGATCACAGCAAATACGCACACACAAGATCAAGACCTGAGCTCAAGACACTATCACGAGTTTCTCACAAGAACTGAGCTCAAGTCACTAGGAATGACAACCGAATGCGCAAGAACGAAGTGTGAGTGATCAATTGTGCTCAAAGAATGCTTGGATATCTTCTTCATGCGCCAAGGGGTCCCTTTTATAGCCCCAAGGCAGCTAGGAGCCGTTGAGAGCATTGTAGGAAGGCAATTCTTGCCTTCTGTCGACTGGCGCACCGGACATGTCCGGTGCACCATCGGACACTGTCCGGTGCGGATTTCCTTCCTTATTTGGCGAAGCCGACCGTTGGCGCTTGAGAGCCGTTGGCGCACCGGACACTGTCCGGTGCACACCGGATAGTCCAGTGCTCCCTTCTAGCCGTTGGCTCGGCCACGTGTTCCGCGCGGATCGCGCGGCCGACCATTGGCCCGGCCGACCGTTGGCTCACCGGACAGTCCGGTGCACCACCGGACAGTCCGGTAAATTTTAGCCGTACGCCGTTAATTGCTTCCCAAGAGCGACGAGTTCGCTTGTGAACGGCTCACCGGATAATCCGGTGCACCACCGGACAGTCCGGTGAATTATAGCCGTACACCGCCGACGAAGTCCCGAGAGCAGCCAGTTGACAGAACCAGCCTGGCGCACCGGACACTGTCCGGTGCACCCAGACTGAGCAGAGTCGTGACTGAGCAGCCAAGTCTTTTCCAAATTGATTTTTCCTGTTTCCAGCACTTAGACACAATACATTAGTTCTCTAAAACAATGTACTAAGTCTAGAAACATACCTTTAGACTTGGTTTGCACTTTGTTCACCACTTTGCATAGATTAACACAAAAGTACTTGTGTTGGCACTCAATCACCAAAATACTTAGAAATGGCCCAAGGGCACATTTCCCTTTCAATCTCCCCCTTTTTGGTGATTTATGCCAACACAACATAAAGCAAGTAGAACAAGTGCAAAATCAATTCAAATAAGAACTCAATATTGTTTTGATCAAATTTGACATATATGGATCACTCTTTGCCACCACTTGGTTTTATTTTTGCAAATCAACTTCAAACTCCTATCTCTAGCTCAAACACAATTGTAGAGACATAAAGAAAGCTGTTCCAATAGAAATTGATCAAAGATTTCAAAAACTCCCAAAACTCCCCCTTTTTCCCTTAATCAACATTCTCCCCACAAAAAGCCAACTTTTGATAAGAGAACCAATAAGGGAGTTTTACCAAAACAAAAAGCTCTATTCTACTATTTTCAAAATTTCTCAAGTGGTAGCTGATCCATTTCTTGCTTTGGCCTGTATTTTCTCCCCCTTTGGCATCAAGCACCAAAATGGGATCAATCGTGGCCTTATAATCCCATTGCCTCACCAAATCTTCAAATAAGAGTCCAAAGGCAATAAGAGTTCACGAGATGAACTTGGAAGTAGTTACCCTCTCATCGGAGTGCAGTGGAAGTCTTTCATGGTCCAAGTCCACCTTTCCCTTTCAATCCACCTTTGAGACTACATCAAGCAAACTCAAGCACACGGTTAGTCTCAAGGGGTCAAGTTGTAACACATCTCCCCCTAAATGTGTGCGTTACTTGCACAAAGACTTGTGAGGTCCGGGGAGTGCTTGTACAACTTGAGCACCAAAAATAAGCAACAAAATGCAGAAGGAACATGATCAAAGGCATAGACACAAGTATGCTATATTTCAATCCAGGTTCCGCGAATCTAAGACATTGAGCTCACTACGCAGCCTGCAAAAGGTCTTCTCATCTAGAGGCTTGGTAAAGATATCGGCTAGCTGGTTCTCGGTGCTAACATGAAACACTTCGATATCTCCCTTTTGCTGGTGGTCTCTCAAAAAGTGATGCCGGATGTCTATGTGCTTTGTGCGGCTGTGCTCAACAGGATTTTCCGCTATGCGAATAGCACTCTCATTATCACATAGGAGTGGGACTTTGCTCAGATTGTAGCCAAAGTCCCGGAGGGTTTGCCTCATCCAAAGTAGCTGCGCGCAACACTGTCCTACGGCAACGTACTCGGCCTCAGCGGTGGATAGGGCAACGGAGGTTTGTTTCTTAGAATTCCATGACACCAGGGACCTTCCTAAGAATTAGCACGTCCCCGATGTACTCTTCCTATCGACCTTACATCCGGCATAGTCGAAATCTGAATATCCAATCAAGTCAAAAGTAGACCCCTTTGGATACCAGATCCCGAAGCAAGGCGTAGCGACTAAATATCTAAAGATTCGCTTCACCGCCACTAAGTGACACTCCCTAGGATCGGATTGAAATCTAGCACACATGCATACGCTAAGCATAATATCCGGTCTACTAGCACATAAATAAAGTAGAGATCCTATCATAGACCGGTATGCTTTTTGATCAACGGACTTACCTCCTTTGTTGAGGTCGGTGTGTCCGTCGGTTCCCATCGGAGTCTTTGCGGGCTTGGCGTCCTTCATCCCAAACCGCTTTAGCAAATCTTGCGTATACTTCGTTTGAGAGATGAAGGTGCCGTCCTTGAGTTGCTTCACTTGGAACCCAAGGAAGTAGTTCAACTCGCCCATCATCGACATTTCAAATTTCTGCGTCATCACCCTGCTAAACTCTTCACAAGACTTTTGGTTAGTAGAACCAAATATTATGTCATCGACATAAATTTGGCACACAAATAAATCTCCATCACAAGTCTTAGTAAAAAGAGTTGGATCGGCTTTCCCAACCTTGAAAGCATTAGCAATTAAAAAGTCTCTAAGGCATTCATACCATGCTCTTGGGGCTTGCTTAAGTCCATAGAGCGCCTTAGAGAGCTTACATACGTGGTCGGGGTACCGTTCATCCTCGAAGTCAGGGGGTTGCTCTACGTACACCTCCTCCTTGATTGGCCCATTGAGGAAAGCGCTCTTCACATCCATTTGGAACAACCTGAAAGAATGGTGAGCGGCATATGCTAGCAATATACGAATAGACTCTAGCCTAGCCACAGGAGCAAAAGTCTCCTCAAAGTCTAAACCTGCGACTTGGGCATAACCTTTTGCCACAAGTCGAGCCTTGTTCCTCGTCACCACCCCGTGCTCGTCCTGTTTGTTGCGGAACACCCACTTGGTTCCCACAACATTTTGCTTGGGACGCGGCACCAGTGTCCAAACTTCATTTCTCTTGAAATTATTGAGCTCTTCCTGCATGGCCAACACCCAGTCCGGATCTTGCAAGGCCTCTTCTACCCTGAAAGGCTCAATAGAAGAGACAAAAGAGTAATGCTCACAAAAATTAACTAATCGAGACCGAGTAGTTACTCCCTTGCTAATGTCACCCAAAATTTGGTCGACGGGATGATCCCTTTGAATCGTCGCTCGAACTTGGGTTGGAGGGGCCTGAGGTGCTTCTTCCTCTTCAACTTGGACATCCTGTGCTCCCCCTTGATCACATGCCTCCTTTTGATGAATCTGTTCATCGTCTTGAGTTGGGGGTTGCACCATTGTTGAGGAAGAGGGTTGATCTTGCACATTTTGTTCCTGTGGCCGTACATCTCCAATCGCCATGGTACGAATTGCGGCCGTCTGAACATCTTCTTCATCTACATCATCAAGATCAACAACTTGCTCTCTTGGAGAGCCATTAGTCTCATCAAATACAACGTCGCTAGAGACTTCAACCAAACCCGATGATTTGTTGAAGACTCTATACGCCTTTGTATTTGAGTCATAACCTAATAAAAACCCTTCTACAGCTTTGGGAGCAAATTTAGAATTTCTACCCTTCTTCACTAGAATGTAGCATTTACTCCCAAAAACTCGAAAGTACGAAACATTGGGTTTGTTACCGGTTAGCAGCTCATATGAAGTCTTCTTGAGGAGGCGGTGAAGGTAGACCCGGTTGATGGCGTGGCAAGCCGTGTTTACGGCTTCCGACCAAAAGCGCTCGGGGGTCTTGAACTCTCCAAGCATCGTCCTCGCCATATCGATGAGCGTCCTGTTCTTCCTCTCTACCACACCATTTTGCTGTGGTGTGTAGGGAGCGGAGAACTCATGCTTGATCCCTTCCTCCTCAAGGTACTCCTCCACTTGAAGGTTCTTGAACTCGGACCCGTTGTCGCTCCTTATCTTCTTTACCTTGAGCTCAAACTCATTTTGAGCTCTCCTGAGGAAGCGCTTGAGGGTCCCCTGGGTTTCAGACTTATCCTGCAAAAAGAATACCCAAGTGAAGCGAGAAAAATCATCAACTATAACCAAACCATACTTACTTCCTCCTATGCTTAGATAGGCGACGGGTCCGAAGAGGTCCATATGAAGCATCTCCAGTGGTCTTGACGTGGTCATCACATTTTTGGTGTGATGAGAGCTTCCCACCTGTTTGCCTGCTTGACATGCTGCACAAGGTCTATCCTTTTTGAAGTGCACATTAGTTAAACCTATCATGTGTTCTCCCTTTAGAAGCTTATGAAGGTTCTTCATCCCCACATGTGCTAAACGGCGATGCCACAACCAGCCCATGCAAGTCTTAGCCATTAAGCTTGCATCTAGACCGGCCTCCTCTTTTGCAAAATCAACTAAATAAAGTTTGCCGTCTAGTTCACCCTTAAAAGCTAGTGAACCATCACATCTTCTAAAGACAGACACATCTACATTTGTAAATAAACAATTATATCCCATATTGCAAAGTTGACTAACAAATAACAAATTATATCCAAGGGACTCTACTAAAAACACATTAGAGATAGAGTGCTCGGAAGAAATAGCAATTTTTCATAACCCTTTCACCTTGCCTTGGTTCCCATCACCGAATATTATTGAGTCTTGGGAATCCTTGTTCTTGATATAGGAGGTGAACATCCTCTTCTCCCCCGTCATGTGGTTTGTGCATCCGCTGTCGATAATCCAGCTTGAACCCCCGGATGCATAAACCTGCAAGGCAAATTCAGGCTTGGGTTTTAGGTACCCAACTCTTGTTGGGTCCTACAAGGTTAGTCACAATAGTTTTAGGGACCCAAATGCAAGTTTTGTCTCCCTTGCATCTTGCCCCTAACTTCCTAGCAATTACCTTCTTACCCTTTCTACAAATAGCAAAGGGAGCATTGCAAGCATAATAAATGGTAGAAGGTTCATTCACTACTTTCCTAGGAACATGAGCAAAATTTCTTCTAGGCATAACATTTTTCCTAGCAACATTTCTATCATGCACAACATGGGAACTAGAAGCAGTCATAGCATAGGAATCATAAGCATGTGAATCAAAAGCATCATAACTTCTAAAAGCATTTCTAGTATATCTCCTATCATGGTACATGAAAGCATGGTTCTTTTTAGCACTATTAGCCATAGGAGCCTTCCCTTTCTCCTTGGTGGAGATGGGAGCCTTATGGCTTGTTAAGTTCTTGACTTCCCTCTTGAAGCCAAGACCATCCTTAATTGAGGGATGTCTACCAACCGTGTAGGCATCCCTTGCAAATTTTAGCTTATCAAATTCACTCTTGCTAGTCTTAAGTTGGGCATTAAGACTAGCCAATTCATCATTCAATTTTCAAATTGAAACTAGGTGTTCACTACAAGCATCAATATCAAAATCCTTACACCTAGTGCAAATTGCAACATGTTCAACACAAGAGTTAGATTTACTTGCTACTTCTAGTTTAGCATTTAAATCATTATTTACACCTTTTAAAGTAGAAATGGTTTCATGACAAGTAGATAGTTCACAAGAAAGCATTTCATTTCTTTTAACCTCTAGAGCAAGTGAATTTTGTGCACTAACAAATTTATCATGCTCTTCATATAAAAGGTCTTCTTGTTTCTCTAAGAGTCTATCCTTTTCATTCAAGGCATCAATCAATTCATTAATCTTATCTATTTTAGTTCTATCTAATCCCTTGAACAAGCTAGAGTAATCTATTTCTTCATCACTAGACTCATCATCACTAGAAGAATCATAAGTGACATTGTTTTGAGTACATACCTTCTTCTTCTTTGCCATGAGGCATGTGTGATGCTCGTTGGGGAAGAGGGATGACTTGTTGAAGGCGGTGGTGGCGAGTCCTTCGTCGTCGAAGTCGGACGAAGAGCAATCCGAGTCCCACTCCTTTCCAAGGTGTGCTTCGCCTTTGGCCTTCTTGTAAACCTTCTTGTTCTCTCTCTTCCCATTCTTTCCTTGCTCCTGGTCGCTACCATTATCAGGACAGTTAGCAATAAAATGACCAACCTTACCACATTTGAAGCATGAGCGCTTCCCCTTTGTCTTGGTCTTGCTTGGCTGCCCCTTGCGACCCTTTAGCGCCATCCTGAAGCGCTTGATGATGAGGGCCATCTCTTCATCATTGAGCCCGGCCGCCTCAACTTGCGCCACCTTGCTAGGTAGCGTCTCCTTGCTCCTCGTTGCCTTGAGAGCAATGGGTTGAGGCTCGTGGATTGGACCGTTCAATGCGTCGTCGACGTATCTCGCCTCCTTGATCATCATCCGCGCACTTACGAACTTTCCAAGTACTTCTTCGGGCGTCATCTTCATGTACCTGGGATTCTCACGAATATTGTTTACGAGATGAGGATCAAGTACTGTAAAGGACCTTAGCATTAGGCGGACGACGTCGTGGTCCATCCATCGCGTGCTTCAGTAGCTCCTTATTTTGTTGATAAGGGTCTTGAGCCGATTGTAAGTTTGGGTTGGCTCCTCTCCCCTTATCATTGCGAATCATCCAAGCTCGCCCTCCACCAACTCCATTTTGGTGAGCATGGTGATGTCGTTCCCCTCGTGAGAGATCTTGAGGGTGTCCCATATCTGCTTGGCATTGTCCAAGCCGCTCACCTTATTGTACTCTTCCCTGCACAAAGACGCTAAGAGAACAGTAGTAGCTTGTGCATTTCTATGTATTTGTTCATTTATAAGCATAGGGCTGTCCGAGCTATCAAATTTCATTCCGTTCTCTACAATCTCCCATATGCTTGGATGGAGAAAGAATAAGTGACTACGCATTTTGTGACTCCAAAATCTGTAGTCCTCCCCATCGAAGTGTGGAGGTTTGCCAAGAGGAATGGAAAGCAAATGCGAATTCGAACTATGTGGAATACGAGAATAATCAAATGAAAAATTCGAATTGACCGTCTTCCTGTAGTCGTTGTCGTCGTCCTTTTGGGAAGAAGTAGACTCATCGCTGTCGTCGTAGTAGATGATCTCTTTGATGCGCCTTGTCTTCTTCTTCTTCCCTTCCTTCCGCTTGTAGCCCGAGCCTGAGTCGGTAGACTTGTCATCCTTCAGCTCGTTGACGAAGGACTCCTTCTCCTTGTCATTGATCACGATTCCCTTCCCCTTAGGATCCATCTCTTCGGGCGATTAGTCCCTTCGTGAAGAGAACGGCTCCGATACCAATTGAGAGCACCTAGAGGGGGGGGGGGTGAATAGGTGATCCTGTAGAACTTAACACTTAATGCCACAAAAACTGATTAGAAGTTAGCGCAATAGTGCCAAGTGGCTAGAGAGGAGTCAAAACACAATAACCACAAGAGATCAATCACAGAGATGACACAGTGGTTTATCCCGTGGTTCGGCCAAGACCAATGCTTGCCTACTCCACGTTGTGGCGTCCCAACGGACGAGGGTTGCAATCAACCCCTCTCAAGCGGTCCAAAGACCTACTTGAATACCACGGTGTTTTGCTTTGCTTATCTTTATCCCGCTTGCGAGGAATCTCCACAAATTGGAGTCTCTCGCCCTTACACTTGAAGTTCACAAAGAAGCACGGAGTAAGGGAGGGATTAGCAACTCACACAAGACACAAAGATCACAGCAAATACGCACACACAAGATCAAGACCTGAGCTCAAGACACTATCACGAGTTTCTCACAAGAACTGAGCTCAAGTCACTAGGAATGACAACCGAATGCGCAAGAACGAAGTGTGAGTGATCAATTGTGCTCAAAGAATGCTTGGATATCTTCTTCATGCGCCAAGGGGTCCCTTTTATAGCCCCAAGGCAGCTAGGAGCCGTTGAGAGCATTGTAGGAAGGCAATTCTTGCCTTCTGTCGACTGGCGCACCGGACATGTCCGGTGCGGATTTCCTTCCTTATTTGGCGAAGCCGACCGTTGGCGCTTGAGAGTCGTTGGCGCACCGGACACTGTCCGGTGCTCCCTTCTAGCCGTTGGCTCGGCCACGTGTCCCGCGCGGATCGCGTGGCCGACCGTTGGCTCACCGGACAGTCCGGTGGACCACCGGATAGTCCGGTGAATTTTAGCCGTATGCCGTTAATTGCTTCCCGAGAGCGACGAGTTCGCCTGTGAACGGCTCACCGGACAGTATGGTGCACCACCGGACAGTCCGGTGAATTATAGCCGTACACCGCCGACGGAGTCCTGAGAGCAGCCGATTGACAGAACCAACCTGGCGCACCGGACACTGTCCGATGCACCACCAGACACTATCCGGTGCACCACCGGACAGTCCGGTGCACCCAGACTGAGCAGAGTCGTGACTGAGCAGCCAAGTCTTTTCCAAATTGATTTTTCCTGTTTCCAGCACTTAGACACAATACATTAGTTCTCTAAAACAACGTACTAAGTCTAGAAACATACCTTTAGACTTGGTTTGCACTTTGTTCACCACTTTGCATAGATTAACACAAAAGTACTTGTGTTGGCACTCAATCACCAAAATACTTAGAAATGGCCCAAGGGCACATTTCCCTTTCAGGCCCACGATCTCAACTTTTAACAGACATGTCTCCTCTGTACGTCGGTGCCTTCAGACATCTCCTTCATGTATAAATATCAGAAGCAATAAAGAATACAGTGTCCCTGGATTCATTCTCGCACAGCAGTTTTTACTTTAACACGTCATCGACACTTGCTTTCACAAAAAAGAGCAAAGGCCAAAGAAGACAACCGGAGGCAAGAAAGTTCTCTATCGAAGAAAAACAACCGTCGGATTATGCGAAAGTCAATCCAATGGAGGAAGAATTATGCCTTGTAGACAGTGGTACCACCAACTCTATTCTTCGGGAAACAAAATATTTCCAAACTCTCACAAAGAGGTCAGGAAATGTTTTAACAATCGCTGGGCGCGATGCGAAAATAGTTGGCTCTGGACGAGCGACTATTACGCTCCCTATGGGTACACAAGTCACTATCGAGAATGCTTTATTGTATCCCAATTCAACTCGTACCCTTCTGAGTTTTTGAGATATTCGGAAAAGTGGTTTACATATTTCTACTCATACAGAAAATAATGAGGAATTTCTCCTCATTTCTAAACCTTCTGAATATGGCGCTAACATTCTGGAGAGAATACCTTCACTTCCATCCGGATTGTACTACACATACATAAAACCAGTACCTCATGTTATGTACAAAGTGATTTTTCAGAATGTCGATTCATTCAAGACCTGGAATGCACGTCTTGGTCACCCTAGAATAGGGATGATGCAAAAAATCACAGGTAATTGCATCGGTCATGATTTAAAGTTTGCTAAATCTTAAGACCATCTCCTCTTAAGATTCATGCTGAATCACTCAAGTTCCTTGAACGAATTCAAGGTGACATTTGCGGGCCCGTACAACCATTATCTGGACCGTTCAGATACTTCATGGTATTAATTGACACATCTACACGATGGTCACATGTGTGCCTTCTGTCTACATGTAACCATGCTTTTGCTAAAATCATGACGCAAGTCATTCGATTGAAAGCACATTATCCTAAACATCAAATCCAGAAAATCCGCCTAGATAATGCGGTTGAATTCTCTTCTAGAGCATTCAATGATTATTGTATGGCCCAAGGAATACACATTGAACATTCTGTGCCTTATGTACATACTCAAAATGGTTTAGCTGAATCTCTTATTAAGAGGATCAAACTTATCACAAGACATTTACTTCATGAATGCAATTTACCTACTTCTTGTTGGGGTCATGCCGTTTTACACGTTGCTGATCTTATTCAACTTCGCCCAACTGCATATCATACCACATCTCTATTGCACCTGGTACGAGGAAATCCTCCAAATATATCCCATCTATGGAAATTTGGATGTGCGGTCTACACCCCTATATCACCGCCTCAGCGAACAGCTACGGGACCTCATAGGAAATTGGGTATCTATGTGGGATATCAATCCCCATCGATCATCAAATACCTAGAGCCCCTTACAGGGGATTTGTACACAGCTTGTTTCACTGATTGCATCTTTAACGAGGACCATTTCCCAGCATTAGGGGGAGAATTCAAGTATCCTAATGAATGCCAGGAAATCAATTGGGATGACAAATCCATCCTGTACTCATATCCTCGAACCCAGGAATCTGAACTTCAAGTTCAGAAAATTATAGAATTGCAACATTTTGCTAATATTCTGCCTGATGCGTTTACTGACTATAATGGTGTCACAAAATCCATGAATCCTACTGTTAATGCGCCTAGTCGAGTGGAGGTACCAAGAAAAACCATTCAACCATCTTCTCAACCGAAGAGGGGAGGGCTGCTAAGCAGGATAATGCTTCTACTAAGCGTCAAAGGAAAGAGAGGATCATTCGATCCTCCAAATCAGTAAATGAAAGTCAACCACCAGTTGATGGACACCAAGTGGATACTGTACATCCACAAACCAGCACTCATGTGCACAATTCAGATGCTGCTGGTACATCGGAACACCCCGTATCTACTCTTCTTGTGAATCAAGAAGACTTTCATGGGGTACAAGAGATTTCCATTAATTATACTAGTTCTGGAGAATTGTATGATCGTAAAAATACGGTCATCAATTCATGTTTCTCATCAATCATAGTTGGTAACCTTCTATCTGACCCAGACCCGAAATCCATGGCAGAGTGTCAACAATGCTCGGACTGGACCAAATGGAAGGAAGCAATTAACTCTGAATTATCCTCACTAGCAAAAAGAAAGGTATTCACCTTTGTGATACCTACACCTCCCAGAATCCATCCTGTTGGATTCAAATGGGTTTTCACCCAGAAACGGAATGAGAACAATGAGGTTGTGAGATATAAAGCGAGATTAGTTGCTCAAGGGTTTACCCAGAGACCAGGAATTGACTACAATGAGACATATTCTCCTGTTATGAATGGAATAACCTTCCAGTATTTAATTTCATTGGTAGTACAAAAATGTCTACTTCTGCAGTTGATGGACGTCGTGATCGCATATCTTTATGGGTCACTAGATTCGGACATATACATGAAAGTTCCTGATGTAATACCTGTACCGAATAATGGCAAAATTGTAACATGTTTTGTGTCAAACTCACCAAATCTTTATATGGCTTAAAACAGTCAAGGAGAATGTGGTACAACCAACTTGAAAGGGAAATAGGGTCAAACCTTTTTCCTAAATGATTTTGGTGGTTGAATGCCCAACACAAACAATTGGACTAACTAGTTTACTCTAGATTATGTATTCTACAGGTGCATAAAAGTTCAACACAAACCAATAAAAGATCAAAGTTAGGGTTTAAAAGAAAGGAGCAAAAGAAACCGAAGTGTGCCCTGGTCTGGCGCACCGGACTGTCTGGTGCACCACCGGACAGTGTCCGATGCACCAGGGGTGAGCGACTCCAAACTCTCCACCTTCGGGTTTCTGAGGCCGCGCTCCGCTATTATTCACCGGACTGTCCGGTGTGCCACCGGACTGTCCAGTGCACCAGCGGAGCAACAGCTCCAGCGCAACGATCGACTGCAACAAACACCTGCAAAAGTGCTACAGTGCGTAGACAGTTCGCGCAGAGTCAGAGCAGTCGCCAGAAGGCGCACCGGACAGTGAACAGTGCTTGTCCGGTGCGGCACCGGACTGTCCGGTGCCACATGAAGACAAAGCTCCAACAGTCGAAACCGCAAGAACCCTAATAGTTGGGTGACGTGGCTGGCGCACCGGACAGTGTCGAGCAGCCTGCCCCAACGGTTGAATTGGTGGTTGGGGGCTATAAATACCCCACAACCACCTCTACTCCAACCATCCAAGCATTCACTACTCCTCATTCAATATAAGAGAAATACACAACACTCCAAGACACAAATCAAAGCCTCTGATTAAATCAAAGTCCACAATTCAACTCTAGTTCTTAGGACTTGTGAGAAGATCGACTTGTGTTCTTTTGTTGCTCTTGTTGCTTGGTTGGCTTTCTTCTTTCTCTCATTCTTACTCTCAAAGCCTTGTAAGCAAAGCAAGAGACACCAATTGTGTCGTGATCCTTGTAGGGTCTAAGTGACCCAGGAAATCAAGGAAGAAAGCTCACTCGGTCTAGGTGATCGTTTGAGAGAGGGAAAGGGTTGAAAGAGACATGGTCTTTGTGACCACCTCAACGGGTACTAGGTTCTCAAGAACCGAACCTCGGTAAAACAAATCACTGTGTCATCCGCTTCATTTGCTTTTGATTTGTTTTCCCCCTCTCTCTTAGACTCAGATTTTATTCTAACGCTAACCCCGGCTTGTAGATTGTGTTTTAAGTTATAAATTTTAGATTCCGCCTATTCACCCCCTCTAGGCGACTTTCAATTGGTATCAGAGCTCGGTACTTCATTAGAGTCTAACCACTCAAAGTGATATCGGGAGATCATGCCAAGAGGGAGATCGTGACCGGCGACAAGCCCGCCACAAGCCACGAGAAGGCTCCATCAAAGGAGTCCGGCAACAAGCTAAAGGAGGGATCACCTCCTCGCAAGTCGCATCGGAGTGGCGATAAGAAAAAGAAGATGAAGAAGGTGGTCTACTACGAGACCGACTCTTCGTCGCCATCCACCTCTGGTTCCGACGCACCGTCCATCACTTCTAAGCGCCATGAGCGTAAGAAGTTTAGTAAGATCCCCCTATGCTATCCTCGCATTTCTAAACACACTCCTTTACTTTCCGTCCCACTAGGCAAACCACCGGTTTTTGATGGTGAATATTATTGTATGTGGAGTGATAAAATGAGGCATCACCTAACCTCACTCCATGCAAGTATTTGGGACATTGTTGAATTTGGAGCGTAGGTACCATCCGTGGGGGATGAAGGCTATGATTCGGACGAGGTCGCCCAAATCAAGCACTTTGATTCCCAAGCAACCACTATACTCCTCGCCTCTCTATGTTGAGAGAAGTATAATAAGGTGCAAGGGTTGAAGAGTGTCAAAGAGATTTGGGACGTGCTCAAGACCGCGCACGAAGGAGACGAGGTGACCAAGATCACCAAGCGGGAGACGATCGAAGGGGAACTTGGTCGGTTCGTCCTCAACCAAGGAGAGGAGCCACAAGCAATGTACAACCGGCTCAAAACCTTGGTGAACCAAGTGCGCAACCTCGGGAGCACCAAGTGGGATGACCATGAAATGGTCAAGGTTATTCTAAGATCACTTGTTTTTCGCAATCCTACACAAGTTTAATTAATACGTGGTGATCCTAGATATAAGCTAATGTCTCCCGAGGAGGTTATAGGAAAGTTTGTGAGCTTTGAATTGATGATCAAAGGCTCCAAACAAATCATCAACTTGGAGCAAGGCGGCACCTCCACACCCGAGGTGCAACCCGTCGCATTCAAGGCGACAGAGGACAAAAAGAAGGAATCTACACCAAGTAGGATTCCAATCAACGCCTCCAAGCTTGACAACAAGGAAATGGCGCTTATAATTAAAAGCTTTCGCCAAATCCTCAAGCAAAGGAAGGGAAAGAACTACAAGCCCTGTTCCAAAAGGGTGTGCTACAAATGTGGTAAGCCCGGTCATTTTATACCTAAATGTCTATTATCTAGTGATAGTGACAGGGGTGACGATAAGAAGGGAAAGAGGAAGGAAAAGAAGAGATACTATAAGAAGAAGGGCGACAATGCCCACGTGTGTCGGAAATGGGACTCCGATGGGAGCTCCACCGACTCCTCCTTCGATGAGGACGCCACCAACATCGCCTTCAACAAAGGCCTCCTCTTCCCCAACGTCAGCCATAAATGCTTCATGGCAAAGGACGACAAAAAGAAGAATGTAAAATCTAGAGCCTCCACAAAATATACAACATCTAGTGATGAGGCTAGCTCTAGTGATGATGAAGATGATTTGCTTACACTTTTTGCCAACCTTAACATGCTACAAAAAGAAAAATTGAATGAATTGATAGGTGCTATTCATGAGAAGGATGAACTCTTGGACATCCAAGAGGAATTCCTTATTAAGGAAAACAAGAAGCATGTTAAGTGAAAGTCGCCTAGAGGGGGGGTGAATAGGCGGAATCTAAAAATTATAAACTTAAAGCACAACTACAAGTCGGGGTTAGCGTTAGAATTAAATTTGAGTATGAAAGAGAGGGCGAAAACAAATCACAAGTAAATGAAGAGAGTGACACGGTGATTTGTTTTACTGAGGTTTGGTTCTTGCAAACCTACTCCCCGTTGAGGTGGTCACAACGATCGGGTCTCTTTCAACCCTTTCCCTCTCTCAAACAGTCACCTAGACCGAGTGAGCTTTTCTCCTTAATCAACGGGTCACTTAGACCCCTTACAAAGACCACCACAACTTGGTGTCTCTTGCTTGATTAAAAGTTGCTTGAGAACAAGAAAGAGGAAGAAGAAAAGCGATCCAAGCACAAGAGCTCAAAGAACACGAGCAAAACTCTCTCTCTAGTCACTAATTGCTTTGAGTGGAATTGGGACTTGGAGAGGCTTTGATTCAATCTATTTGTGTCTTGTATTGAATGCACTAGCTCTTGTATTGAGTGAGATGTCTGAAAAACTTGGATGCCTTGAATGATGGTGGTTGGAGGTATTTATAGCCCCACCCACCAAAATGGTCGTTGGGGAGACTGTCTGTCGATGGGCGCACCAGACAGTCCGGTGCGCCAACCACGTCACCCAACCGTTAGAGCTCTGTCAGCCTGGGCCACCGGACAGTCACTATTCACTATCCGGTGTGCCTTCTGGCGCTGCTCTGACTTCTGCGCGAACTGTCCGCGCACTGTTCATGCACTGTTCACCTTTTGCAGACGACCATTGGCGCTGTAGCCGTTACTCCACATGGCACACCGAACAGTCCAGTGCTACACCGGATAGTCCGGTGAATTATAGTAGAGTGGCTCTCCAAAAACCCGGAGTTGAGCAGTTCAGAGTTGATCTCCCTGGTGCACCGGACACTGTCCGGTGGCACACCGGACAGTCCGGTGCGCCAGACTAGGGCATCCTTCGGTTGGTTTTGTTCCTTTCTTTTTGAACCCTATCTTGGACTTTTTATTGGTTTGCGTTGAACCTTTGGCACCTGTAGAACTTATAATCTAGAGCAAACTAGTTAGTCCAATTATTTGTGTTGGGCAATTCAACCACCAAAATCATTTAGGAAAAGGTTTGACCCTATTTCCCTTTCAATCTCCCCTTTTTGGTGATTGATGCAACACAAACTAAAGCAAATATATAAGTGCATAATTGAACTAGTTTGCATAAGGTAAGTGCAATGGTTGCTTGGAATTAAACCAATTTAACCTTTCAAAAGATATGCATGGATTGCTTTCTTTCTTTTAACATTTTGGACCACATTTGCACCACTTGTTTTGTTTTTGCAAATTCTTTTGGAAATTCTTTTCAAAGTCTTTTTGCAAAAAGTCAAAGGTATATAAGTAAGATTTTGAGAAGCATTTTCAAGATTTTGAAATTTTCTCCCCCTGTTTCAAATGCTTTTCCTTTGACTAAACAAAACTCCCCCTTAATGAAATTCTCCTCTTAGTGTTCAAGAGGGTTTTACCAATTGAGATAGAATTTCTTAGAGGAATGCTAATTTCAAAGATACCAATTGGAAAAACATTTAAAAACTTAAACTTGTTTCAAAAAATTTTGAAATTGGCGTGGTGGTGTGGTCCTTTTGCTTTGGGCTAATACTTTCTCCCCCTTTGGCATTAATCGCCAAAAAACGAAAACTTTGAGTGAAATATGAGCCCTTAGTAACTTCTCTCCCCCTTTGGCAAACAATATATGAGTGAAAGATTATCCCCAATCAGCATTTGAATATCCTAATAAATCGAAAGAGGATACCTTGGGGTACCAAAAGCCAAACTTAGGAGTATAAACTAAATATCTCAAGATTCTTTTCACGGCCCTAAGGTGAACTTCCTTAGGATCGGCTTGGAACCTTGCACACATGCATACGGAAAGCAGAATATCCTGTCGAGATGCACATAAGTAGAGTAAATATCCTATCATCGACCGGTATACCTTTTGATCTACGGATTTACCTCCCATGTCGAGGTCGAGATGCCCATTGGTTCCCATGGGTGTCTTGATGGGCTTGACATCCTTCATTTCAAACTTGGTGAGTATATCTTGAATGCACTTCGTTTGGCTGATGAAGGTGCCCTCTTGGAGTTGCTTGACTTGAAATCCTAGAAAATACTTCAACTCCCCCATCATAGACATCTCGAATTTTTGTACCATGATCCTACTAAACTCTTCACAAGTAGATTTGTTAGTAGACCCAAATATAATATCATCAACATAAATTTGGCATACAAACAAATCTTTTGCAATAGTTTTAGTAAAGAGAGTAGGATCAGCTTTACTGACTTTGAAGCCATTAGTGATAAGAAAATCTCTTAGGCATTCATACCATGCTCGTGGGGCTTGCTTGAGCCCATAAAGCGCCTTAGAGAGTTTATACACATGGTTAGGGTACTCACTATCTTCAAAGCCGGGAGGTTGCTCAACATAGACCTCTTCCTTGATTGGTCCATTGAGGAAGGCACTCTTCACGTCCATTTGATATAGCTTAAAGCCATGGTAAGTAGCATAGGCAAGTAATATACGAATTGACTTAAGCCTAGCTACGGGTGTATAGGTTTCACCAAAATCCAAACCTTTGACTTGTGAATAACCCTTGGCCACAAGTCGTGCTTTGTTCCTTGTCACCACACCATGCTCATCTTGCTTGTTGCGGAACACCCACTTGGTTCCTACAACATTTTGATTAGGACGTGGAACCAAATGCCATACCTCATTCCTCATGAAGTTGTTGAGCTCCTCTTGCATCGCTAGCACCCAATCCGAATCTTTAAGTGCATCCTCTACCCTATGTGGCTCAATAGAGGAAACAAAAGAGTAATGTTCACAAAAATGAGCGACTCGAAATTGAGTGGTTACCCCCTTATGAATATCGCCGAGGATTGTGTTCACGGGGTGGTCTCTTTGAATCGCCTGGTGGACTCTTGGGTGTGGCGGTCTTTGACCCTATTCATCTTCCTTGTCTTGATCATTGTCATCTCCCCCTTGATCGTTGTCCTCCTCTTGAGGTGGCTCATCTTCTTGATTTTCTTCTTCATCATCTTGAGCCTGTTCCTCATCTTGAGTTGGTGGAGATGCTTGTATGGAATATGATGGTTGATCTTATGCTTGTGGAGGCTCTTCGGATTCTTTGGGACACACATCCCCAATGGACATGTTCCTTAGCTCAACGCACGGAGCCTTTTCATCATCTAGCTCATCAAGATCAACTTGCTCTACTTGAGAGCCATTAGTCTCATCAAACACAATGTCACAATAAACTTCAACTAGTCCAGTGGACTTGTTAAAGACTCTATATGCCCTTGTGTTTAAGTCATAACCAAGTAAAAAGCCTTCTACAGCTGTTGGGGACTTGTTCTCAAATGCTAAGAATTAAGAACAAGGCAACATAAAAAATGTTAAATGTTAACGTCCTTCGTCCTTTTGAAACATTATTTCCCTTTGGGATATAATAAGTTTCGGACGAAGGTTTTGAAGGACATACCTTCGTAAGCACAAGAGACAATAATGAAGAGTTTATATAGGGCATAAAGCTTAATACAAACATTATTATTAGATCATTTCTATTGTATTAACATGGAAAATAGAAATGATCGTAAATTACAAATGTACCTTCGGCTTGAGAGAAGGCAAAAAGAACAAGTGTGACGCAGGAGTTAATGCCAAGTTTGCATGAACAGTACGGGAGTACTGTTCATCTATTTATAGGCAAGGGACACAGCCCATGCAGAATTACATTCATGCCCCTTACAAAAGTTTACAATGATGACTTAGACCCTTATGGACTAGAAGGTCATTTTATCTCTAAGTCGGTTCAATCCTTCACCTTCGAGTACACTATAACACCGAAGCTTCATAAGTGGTAGCTTCAGCATTTCGTATAAACAGCTTTCATCGAAGCTGTTTCTTCTTATAGGACCTTCGGCGACGAAGCATGGTCCCAACAGTAGCCCCTTCGCGGTGCTAGATCGTTTTTCGTAACGAGCTTGATCCGTGAAAAAAGTCTCCTAGGCTTCGGGAAGCTGAAGGTCCGAAAAAACACCTTCCCTGAGCTCGTTGTCGAGAAACGATAAAACTTCCGAGTGCGGAGCGGTCCCACCATGCAGCGGGTGCGGGCGACTGTTTGCCTGGTGTAAAAATCTTGACGATCCACCTTCTTACCTGCAGCAGTATATAAACAGATGGGTAGGTGTGAAGTTACCACAGCATTCATTGCTATTGCACTGTTTCGCTGCCAAAAATTTTAACCATAGCCGAAGCTTGACTTTTGCATTCGAACGAAGCTGCAGTTTGGAATCTGCTTCGTCACAAGAAGAGCTTCGGAAGAAAAAGGTTATTAACTTGCAAAGAATTTTCAAGAGAATTCAAAATCAAATGGCCAGATTACGCTCCACTGCTAGGGTTGAGCGTGAAGGAGGCAAAGCCGAAGCTACTGAAACTGTTCCAATTTCCGAAGCAATGAGGCGCTCTGGGCTGGTAACGCCGGAAGACACGCAAGTTGCCGAAGACACCCCTGCTGTTGAAACAGAACGGGCTGCTGCTGAAGAGACTGATTCCGAAGATGATTACAGCAGCGCAGTGCCGAGCAAACCCAGCCACTTGGATTTCGGCAAATCTACCATTTCCAAGGCTGATTTCCCTAAATTGGTAAAATTGGGCTATCTTCGTGAAGCAGAGAAAAAATCAATTCGCTTCGGTGGAGAAGAAACCACCCCGAAGCCAGAAAAAGATGAAATAGTGGTTTTTAAAAGTTTCTTCAAAGCTGGATTAAGACTTCCGCTCCATGGGATGATTGCAAATGTATTGAAAAAGTTTGGGATCTACTTCCATCAGCTGACTCCTAACGCTATCGTTAGGCTCAGTGTTTATATCTGGGCCCTCCGAAGCTAGGGGGTGGAACCATTTTCCGAAGGATTCTGCCGGGTGCACAAATTGCATTACCAAACCAAGGCCAGGAAAGATGGGTTGCATGAAAATTTTGGTTGTTACAACTTTGCTTACCGGAAAACTACAAAATTTCCTGTGATAAGCTACCGAAGCAAGTGGCTGGCAGGCTGGAAGTCTGAATGGTTCTACGTCAGAGTTGAAGATGACAAGGAGAAGCTGGTCCAGAGTCCGCTCGAACTATCCTTCGGAGAAACCAGACCCCAATGCAATATGACACCAGAAGGCCCAACCCAAATTGCTCTGGCTGAATTTAAAATTATTTCGGAGCATATCAGCACTAGGGACCTGGTGCAAGAGTTCTTGGCTTTCAGAGTTTTCCCGACTTTGAAAGAATGGGAAATGCCGAAGCTAAAGGGGGAGAAGAGAGAAGGGGAACTTGTCCGGTTACCTTACTATTACAAGTTTAAGAAATATTTTAAAACACCTTGTCAAGAGTGGCTGGATACAATTGAGGTTATGTGCAACGAGATCCTTGGCAATTATTCTAAGAAAGAAGATCAATTAATGACTGCGGCCTTCGGCACCCGTCCGAAGCGAAGAATGAATCGAGTGATGGATGCCTTGGGTTTTGAATATCCTGACTATGAACGGCTGGATAAGGGTGCTGAGGGCCAGAAGAGGAAAAGAGTAGCCGAAGCTTTGAATAAAGATGACGAAGAACAACAAAAAGAGAAAAATCCAAGGACAGGCCCGAAAACAAGTATTCCAAAGAAGAGAAGAGTTTCGTCTCCGAAGCAAAAAATAACTAACGAAGAAGGGACTCCTGCATCACCCTCTACCACCGACGTGAAGGAGATTTTAAAGGTAATGACTGAATCCCTGCCTGTGAAGCTAAGTCCATTAGGGCCTCAACTGACGAAGCTTTTTCAGAAGGAAGAAGAGCCCGAAAAAACAAAGAAAACAACTAAAACAAAGAGACAAAGAATCATCACAGTGACAGAAGTCATTGACAAGACGCCACCGAGAGCTTCAGCTCGGAAGGCGCCAGCCGCTGAGGACATAACGAATATCGACGTCGCACCTTCGGAGGTCGCGGCTACCGAAGCTACCTCGGCCGAAGATTTTAACATGGAAACCACAATTGAACACATCGATAAGATACTGCTAGACATGGCCACAGAAGAAGCTGCTACAGCCGCCGAAGAGACCATGGCCACAGTGCCTGGGAAAGGAAAGGAAATAGCCGACGATACTTCGGAAGACGAAGCTTTCATATTTCAAAATTTAGTTGGACAAGAACTGTCAAAAACCGAAATAGAAGAGCTAAAAGAATATGCCAAATCTTGTGGATATAAGCCAGGAGCACTTCTCTTCGGGGGTATTGACGATGAGAAATTGGACTGTATCCGGGATCAGACCGGAGCTAAGGTTATCGGTACTCTATCAAAGAGTATCGGTTTCCCGAAGCTGGAAACAGACATCAGCTGCTACCGACGACAGCATATCATTGGTAGTTTATTTTATTCCAATTTCAAGGTAAACAACTCTTCTCTGACTTTTATTGTTTTTAATAATGAAGATGTTTCTAACGAAGGTTGCTTATGTGCAGAGTGTGCTGCTGAGCAAAGCTTTGAAAATGCAGCAGGATTTGGAAGATAAAAAACACGAGGTTATAATTGAGAATTTAGAGAGCAAAATAAAAGAGCAATCAGCTGCTATTGAAAAGAAAGACTTCGAGCTTCAGACAACTGAAGGCTTGTTGGCAGAAGCTGAAGCTAAAATAGCAGAATTGAATACGAAGCTTCTCTACCAATCAGAACACTTTGAACAAGAAAAGCAAGAACTTAATGCAAAATTTGAGGCCGAAGTCCAAAAAAATTCAGATTTGAAAAAATCATTGGCAAGCCTTCAAGACAAATGTTTGGAATTCAGTAATAACTGTGTTCAACGGCTTAAAAAGATCTTCCATTCAGTCGGAGCTAGTAGTGGAAAATTTACTCCTTCAGCTGAAGATCTACCGGGAACCTTCGAACATATTGAAGGTGAAATTGATGAACTTGATGAAGTTATTGCCGGCCATGGTGACTTCTGTGCCTGAGTAGCTTCTCGGGGCACCGCTGCTGCATTCCTAAAGGCTGGTTGTGACCATGGAAAAATTGTCAATAGGCCCAATTTTACTCTATCACCATCAATTTTAGATGATATTCCTGATCTTGCCCAAAGCATTTCAAATAGATTTATAAAGATGATATGGACAAAAGGTGGGCGAGAGAAAGCTAGGGACGAAGCTCGAAGTCATCTTGATCCAGTAAGAAATCATACCTTGTGCTTACCTTTTCCTTCAATCTTGATTTTTACTCACAACAGTTTAATTTATGTAGGATGACGAAGCCGAAACCGATGCTTAAAGAATATGTCGCCGAAGCTGAAGCCCAATGAAGACCAGTAGGAGTAGACTGTAGAAAGACTCAAGAGACTTTTGTAATAACTTTTGTAAATACAGCTAAACTGTTCTTAATGAACTTTGTTCATACCTTGTAATATGTTCTTACCCTTCCATCAATGTATGAGGCGCTTTGGTGTGGACGAAATTAGCATTTTGAGCCGAAGGCGAAAAAAACACCTTCCCTTCTTTTCGTACACAACGAAGCATAAAAGACTGTTTCTTATTTTTGCCGAAGCCCTTCTTTTCGTACACAACGAAGCATAAGAGACTGTTTCTTCTTTTTGCCGAAGCCCTTCTTTAATGCCGAAGCAACTGCTTATGCTATGATGATGGTTATCCTACATATGCCTGGATGAATGTTTATGAATGCAAATGTTATGATGTAATGTGGTGTGCAAATGAATGACCAAACACATATCCGAAGCCACGACCGCAACCATTATTCCCTTAGAAATAATCACATATCAGCGCTGACTTTTCGCTGTAAGCCTCCCTTAGGAGCTTCTTCGCCTTTTACTTTCGACGGTATCAGCGTTGACTTTTCGCTGTAAGCCTCCCTTAGGAGCTTCTTCGCCTTTTACTTTCGGCGGTATCAGCGTTGACTTTTCGCTGTAAGCTTCCCTTAGGAGCTTCTTCGCCTTTTACTTTCGGCGGTATCAGCGTTGACTTTTCGCTGTAAGCTCTGCATTCCCTTTGGAACGACTTTTGAGCAGAAAACTTACACTGCGCTCCCTTAGGAGCGGCTTTTTTGGTAGCTTCGTCGTGCTCTGCATCCTCTTAGGGACGGCTTTCGAGCTTCTCCCCTGTTTTTTTTCTTTTGGCACTCGATGGTGCGTTCTCAGTTTTTACATTTACATCTTTGGGGATTTTGCTCTTACAGAGCTGAAATAAGAGAGAAATTACATGTTATGGCCCCATTAAAAACCTTTCTCCCCCTTCAGAAAGGAAAAGGGTGCCACGAAAAAGAATATAAAAAATTACATCAAGCTAAACATAATATCGCCGAAGCTCATCCGCATTCCATGATCTAGGTATGTCGTTGTCGTCCATATCCTTCAATCTGTAGGAACCGGGTCTTGACGAAGATACTACCAAAAAGGGACCTTCCCACTTCAGCTGTAACTTGCCTGCTGTCTCAGGGTTGGCTACTCTTCGAAGTACCAAGTGTCCTGGTTCAATATTCTTCAGCTTGACTTTTCTGTCACGCCATTTTATTGTTTCAGCCTGATATTTATTAATGTTTTCCACAGCTTGAAGTCTGATCCCTTCAATAGCATCTTTTTCTACAGAGCAATCAACTTCGTCTTTGCCTTCTGCTGAAGCTACTATCCTTATTGATCTTGCTTTGGCCTCTTCTGTTGTTATTGCTTCGTCACCGAACAATAGTTTAAAGGGCGTAAAACCTGTTGACCTTGACATGGTTGTATTATGGCTCCATACCACTTTGATTAGCACGTCAGGCCATTTTCCCCTTGGCTGATTGAAGATTGATTTCATTATTCCTGTCATTATGATCCCATTAGCTCTTTCGACAAGTCCATTTGACTCTGGGTGTCGAACTGATGCAAAATGGATCTTCGTGCCAATTTGATCACAAAATTCTCTGAAGGCTTCAGAATCAAACTGTGTTCCATTGACCACAGTAATGGCCTTCGGCACTCCGAAGCGACAAACAATGTTCTGCCAGAAAAACCTTTGAATAGTAAATGAAGTTATTGTGGCTAAAGGCTTTGCCTCAATCCATTTAGAAAAATACTCCACTGCCACTACCACATATTTTAAGTTCCCCTGTGCTGGTGGTAATGGGCCTAGCAAATCAAGACCCCACCTTTGCAACAGCCAAGTGGGTTGTATTAATTGAGTTAAAGACGAAGGTTGTTTTTGATCTCTTGCACATTTCTGACAACCTTCGCACTTTTGGACTATATCCGCTGCATCCGAAGCTGCCTTTGGCCAATAAAATCCTTGGCGAAAAACTTTCCCGAGCAAGGGCCTAGATCCAATGTGAGATCCACATAGGCCTGCATGTATTTCCTTCATTAATTCTATACCTTCGGATCTGGATAAACACTTAAGTAATGGGGAACAGACCCCATGCTTGTATAACTCCCCTTCTATTATGACGTATGGTCGAGCTCTTGCTTCTATTCTCTTGTTATAAGCTTCGTCATCTGAAAGAAAATTACCCTGAAGGAAAGAGACGATCTCAGTTCTCCAATCCTCACTATAAACAGGGGATATGTTGAGGATTGCTCTTTCAAGAAGCTCGACCGAAGGTGCTTTTATTGTTTCGAAAAATACTTCTGAAGGTATAGGCAGCCCCTGGGCTGCTGACTTGGCCAATAGATCAGCGTATTCATTTTCTCCACGAGGAATATTTTTGATAGAGAAACCTTCGAAGGAAGCCTCAATCCTTCGGACTGTATCTAGATACTTTTAAGCTTCGGGTCTCTTGCTTTATAGCTCTTGTCAACATGGCCAGAAATAACTTGAGAATCAGTTTTAAGAATGGCCCTTCTGATTCCCATTGCCTTTATCTTTCGAAGACCCAAGAGCAGAGCTTCATATTCAGCGATATTATTTGTACAATTAAAATCAAGCCTTGCCGCATAACAAGTTTTAACTTTGGAAGGTGAAACCAACACAGCAGCCGCTCCTGCTCCGAAGGTTCCCCAGGACCCATCGCAAAACACTGTCCATGCTTCGGCATCTTTATTCGTTTCTTCCTCCTGAGCCCCTGGCGTCCAGTCAGCAATGAAGTCTGCTAACGCCTGGGACTGAATCGAGGATCTATGAACATAATCAATACAAAATTCATTGAGCTCTGTAGCCCATTTTCCAATCCTTCCAGTAGCTTCTCGGTTTCTCATAATATCCTTCAGAGGTTGCGAAGAAGGAACAATTATGTTGTAAGCTTGAAAATAATGCCGAAGCTTCCTGGAGGCCATCAAGACAACATACAGTACCTTCTCCAATTCTGTATAATTCTTCTTCGATATACTAAGAACCTCGGATACAAAATATATTGGGGCCTGCCTCTTAACTTGGCCCTCAAGCTTCTCCTGGACAAGTGCTGCACTTACCGCTGAGTGCGAAGCTACCACATATAATAACAAAGGAGCCCCTGGCGTTGGTGGAGTTAATGTTGTTAGATCTATCAAATATTGCTTCAATTCTTCGAAGGCTTTCTGTTGGATTGGTCCCCATTGAAAGACTTCGGCTGACTTCAGCACTTCGAAGAATGGCAAGTTTCTCTCTGCTGATCTGGATATGAATCTGTTGAGAGATGCCAGCCTCCCCGTCAATCTTTGAGCCCCCTTTTTCGTACTTGGTGGTTCCATTCGAAGTATGGCTTCAATTTTACTTGGATTAGCCTCAATTCCCTTTGTTGAAACCAGGCAACCAAGAAATTTCCCCTTCTTTACTCCGAAGACACATTTTTCTGGATTCAGCTTTAAACCAGCCTGTCTAAAATTAGCGAAGGTCTCCTGTAAATCAGCAATGTGGTTATCTTGCTTCGTGCTTTTTACAATGATGTCATCAACATAAGTTAGTACATTCCTGCCTATCTGAGAATGGAGAACCTTCGCTGTCATTCTGCTGAAACTTCCTCCAGCATTTTTAAGCCCCTCAGGCATCCGAAGGTAGCAATATGTCCCACTAGGGGTTATGAAGCTAGTTTTCGGTTCATCCTCCTTCTTCATCCAGATTTGATGATAGCCTGAATAGCAATCCAGCAAACTCATAAGCTCTGATGAAGCTGCTGCATCGACTAAGGAATCTATCCTTGGCAATGGAAACTCGTCCTTCGGACAAGCCTTATTGAGGTCAGTAAAATCAATACACATTCTCCATTTACCATTGACCTTCTTCACCATAACAGTGTTAGCCAACCATTCTGGGTATTTTACCTCTCTAATAACTCCGGCACTGAGAAGTCTTTTTACTTCATTCCGAGCAACTTCGGCCTTGTCATCAGACATCTTCCAAAGCCTCTGCTTTCTGGGTCTGAAGGATGGATCGACATTGAGCGAATGCTCAATAACATCCCTGTTAACTCCACAAAGATCATTAGCTGACCAAGCAAAAACATCTTTGTTGTTGAACAGAAACCTTATCAAGGTTTTTTCCTGCTCTTCAGACAATTGAGATCCCAATAGCACCTTCTGATCTACTATATCCTCACATAAGAGCATGGGCTTCGGCTGGTCAGCTGAAGCAGCTTTTTCCCTTCTGAACTTGAATTGCTCACAAGCCTCAGTTCCATCTATGTTGTGGATTGCTTTTGAATCTGTCCCATTTCCTTCGGCCCTTCTGGCAGCTTCTTGACTTCCATGAATAGCAATAGGCCCTTGGTCCGAAGGTATCTTCATGCAGAGATAAGCTGGGTGAAGAATTGCTTCGAAGGCATTGAGAGTACCACGACCAATGATAGCATTGTAAGGATACTCCATGTCAACAATATCAAACACAATTTGCTCAGTCCTTGTGTTGTTAACAAATTCGAAGGTTACTGGCATAATAATCTTCCCAAGTGCTGCAATTTGCCGTCCTCCGAAGCCACAAAGAGGGTGCGTAGCATCATGGATCTTGTCTTCGGGCTCTTGCATTTGTCTGAAGGCTTTAGCAAATATGATATCAGTTGCGCTGCCTGTGTCAACCAAACATTATGGACCACAAATCCTTTGATCACACAAGAGATAACAATAGCATCATTGTGTGGATAATCCTTGAGTTGAAGATCCTCTTGGGAGAAGGTGATTGGAATGTGAGACCATCTTGACTTGATGAAGGGTCCTTGCACCCCAACATGCTGTACCCTTCTCTGTGCTTCCTTCTTCTGTTTTTTGTTGGCTGGCTCTAAACATGAACCACCTGTTATTGGGAGTACTAGCTTCGGGGCCGAAGCAGCTCCAGCTTGATCGTTGAACGAAGCCATCAGCTCAAAAAAGTGGAAGTGAGTTGACCGGAGGTGGGCGCCAATGTTGGGGACTTGTTCTCAAATGCTAAGAATTAAGAACAAGGCAACATAAAAAATGTTAAATGTTAACGTCCTTCGTCCTTTTGAAACATTATTTCCCTTTGGGATATAATAAGTTTTGGACGAAGGTTTTGAAGGACATACCTTCGTAAGCACAAGAGACAATAATGAAGAGTTTATATAGGGCATAAAGCTTAATACAAACATTATTATTAGATCATTTCTATTGTATTAACATGGAAAATATAAATGATCGTAAATTACAAATGTACCTTCGGCTTGAGAGAAGGCAAAAAGAACAAGTGTGATGCAGGAGTTAATGCCAAGTTCGCGTGAACAGTACGGGAGTACTGTTCATCTATTTATAGGCAAGGGACACAGCCCATGCAGAATTACATTCATGCCCCTTACAAAAGTTTACAATGATGACTCAGACCCTTATGGACTAGAAGGTCATTTTATCTCTAAGTCGGTTCAATCCTTCACCTTCGGGTACACTATAACACCGAAGCTTCATAAGTGGTAGCTTCAGCATTTCGTATAAACGGCTTTCATCGAAGTTGTTTCTTCTTATAGGACCTTCGGCGACGAAGCATGGTCCCAACAACAGCCTTAGGAGCAAATTTAGATTTTGTACCTCTTTTAACAAGAATAAAACATTTGCTACCAAAGACTCTAAATATGAAACATTGGGCTTTTTACTGGTGAGGAGTTCATATGATGTCTTCTTGAGGATTCGGTGAAGGTAGAGTTGATTGATGGAGTAGTAGGCGGTGTTAATCGCCTCGGCCCAAAACTGGTCCGGTGTCTTATACTCATCAAGCATGGTCCTCGCCATGTCAAGTAGAGTTCTATTCTTCCTCTCCACTACACTATTTTGTTGAGGTGTCTAGGGAGAAGAGAACTCATGCTTGATGCCCTCCTCCTCAAGGAAGCCTTCAATTTGAGAGTTCTTGAACTCCGTCCCATTGTCGCTTCTAATCTTTTTGATTCTTAATCCGAACTCATTTTGAGCCTGTCTCAAGAATCCTTTTAATGTCTCTTGGGTTTGAGATTTTTCCTGCAAAAAGAATACCCAAGTGAAGCGAGAATAGTCATCCATAATTACAAGACAATACTTACTTTCGCCGATGCTTATGTAAGCTATCGGGTTGAATAAATCCATGTGGAGTAGCTCAAGCGGCCTGTCGGTCGTGATGATGTCCTTGTGTGGATGGTGGATACCAACTTGCTTTCCTACTTGACATACGCTACAAATCCTGTCTTTCTCAAAATGAACATTGGTTAGTCCCAAAATGTGCTCTCCCTTTAGAAGCTTGTGAAGATTCTTCATCCCAACATGGGCTAGTCAGTGATGCCAGAGCCAACCCATATTAGTTTTAGCAATTAGGCAAGTGTCGAGTTCAGCTCTATTGAAATCAACTAAGTATAGCTGACCCTCTAACACTCCCTTAAATGCTACTGAATCATCACTTCTTCTAAAGACAGTAACACCTAAATCTGTAAAAAGACAGTTGTAACCCATTTTGCATAATTGAGAAACTGAAAGCAAATTGTAATCTAATGAATCTACAAGAAAAACATTGGAAATAGAATGGTCAGGTGATATAGCAATTTTACCAAGTCCTTTGACCAAACCTTGATTTCCATCCCCGAATGTGATAGCTCTTTGGGGATCTTGGTTTTTCTCATAGGAGGAGAACATCCTTTTCTCCCTAGTCATGTGGTTTGTGCACCCGCTATCAATGATCCAACTTGAGCCCTCGGATGCATAAACCTACAAAACAAGTTTAGGCCTTGTTCTTAGATACCCAAATGGTCTTGGGTCCTTTGACATTAGAAACAAGCACCTTGGGTACCCAAACACAAGTCTTTGAGCCCTTGTGCTTGGCACCAACATATTTGGCAACTACTTTGCCTGATTTGTTAGTTAAAATATAAGAAGCATCAAAAGTCTTAAATGAAACAATAGGCTCATTTGATGCAGTAGGAGTTTTCTTTTTAGGCAATTTAACATGAATGGATTGCCTAGAACTAGATGCCTCACTCTTATACATAAAAGCATGATGAGAGCCAGAGTGAGACTTCCTAGAATGAATTCTCCTAATTTTGTGTTCGGGATAACCAGCAGGATATAAAATGTAACCCTCGTTATCCTGAACCATGGGAACTTTGCCCTTAACAAAGCTAGACAATTTCTTAGGGGCATTAAGTTTAACATTGCCTCCCTGTTGGAAGCCAATGCCATCCTTAATGCCAGGGCGTCTCCCACTATAGAGCATGCTTCTAGCAAATTTAAAATTTTCATTTTCTAAGTCATGCTCATTAATTTTAGCACTAAGTTGAGCTATGTGATCATTTTGTTGTTTAATTAAAGCTAGGTGATCATGAATAGCATCAACATTAATGTCTCTACATCTAGTACAAATAGAAACATGATCAACAGTAGATGTAGAGGGTTTGCAAACATTTAATTCATCAATCTTAGCATGTAACATGGCATTTTCATTTCTAAGATTGGAAATGGCATCATTGCAAACATTTAAATCTTTAGCCTTACCAATTAATTTTTCATTCTCTATCTTAAGGCTAGCAATTGATTCATTCAACTTGTCAATTTTAGCAATTAAACTAGCATTATCATTTCTAAAATTGGCAATTGAATCATCACATATATTTGACTTCTCAACCTTAGCAATCAAATTAGCATTCTGAATTCTAAGGTTGGAGATAGTGTCATGGCTAGTGCTCAGCTCACTAGTCAAATTTTCACATTTGTCTATCTCGTGAGCATAAGCATTTTTAACTTTAACATGCTTTTTGTTTTCCTTAATTAGGAATTCCTCTTAGCTATCCAAGAGTTCATCCTTCTCATGAATGGCTCCTATCAATTCATTAAATTTTTATTTTTGTTGCATGTTTAAGTTGGCAAAGAGAGCAAGCAAATTATCTTCATCATCACTAGAGCTACCCTCATCACTAGATGTTGTATATTTAGTGGAGGCTCTAGATTTTACCTTCTTCTTTTTGCCGTCCTTTGCCATGAGGCACTTGTGGCCGATGTTGAGGAAGAGAAGTCCCTTGTTGACGGCGATGTTCGCGGCGTCCTCGTTGGAGGAGGAGTCGGTGGAGCTCTCATCGGAGTCCCATTCCCGACATACGTGGGCATCGCCGCCCTTCTTCCTGTAGTACTTCTTCTTTTCCTTTCTCCTTCCCTTCTTGTCGTCGCCCCTGTCACTATCACTAGATAATGGACATTTAGCAATAAAATGACCGGGCTTACCACACTTGTAGCAAACTTTCTTGGAACGGGGTTTGTAGTCTTTCCCCTTCTGTTGCTTGAGGATTTGATGGAAGCTCTTGATGATGAGCGCCATCTCCTCGTTGTCGAGCTTGGAGGTGTCGATGGGAAGCCTACTTGATGTAGACTCTTCTTTCTTCTCCTCTGTTGCTTTGAAGGCAACAGGTTGCACCTCGGGTGTTGAGGTGGCGCCTCGCTCGATGATTTGTTTGGAGCCTTTGATCATCAATTCAAAGCTCACAAATTTTCCTATAACTTCCTCGAGAGACATTAGCTTGTATCTAGGATCACCACGAATTAATTGAACTTGTGTAGGATTAAGAAAAACAAGTGAACTTAGAATAACCTTGACCATTACATGGTCATCCCATTTTGTGCTCCCGAGGTTGCGCACTTGGTTCACCAAGGTCTTGAGCCGGTTGTACATGGCTTGTGGCTCCTCCCTTTGGTTGAGCATGAATCGACCGAGCTCCCCCTCGATCGTTTCCCGCTTGGTGATCTTGGTCACCTCATCTCCTTCGTGCGCGGTCTTGAGTACGTCCCAAATCTCTTTGGCACTCTTCAACCCTTGCACCTTATTATACTCCTCTTGACTTAGAGAGGCGAGGAGTATAGTAGTGGCTTGGGAGTTGAAGTGCAGAATTTGAGCGACTTCGTCCGAGTCATAGCCTTCGTCCCCCAGCGATGGTACCTGTGCTCCAAACTCAACAATGTCCCAAATACTAGCGTGGAGTGAGGTTAGGTGATGCCTCATTTTATCACTCCACATGTTATAATCTTCACCCTCAAAAACGGGTGGTTTGCCTAGTGGGACGGAAAGTAAAGGACTATGTCTAGAAATACGGGGATAACAAAGTGGCATCTTACTATACTTCTTGCGCTCATGGCGCTTAGAAGTGACGGACGGCGCGTCGGAGCCGGAGGTAGATGGCGACGAAGAATCGGTCTCGTAGTAGACCACTTTCTTCATCTTCTTTTTCTTGTCGCCGCTCCGATGCGACTTGGCGTGTGAAGGGGATCCCTTCACCTTGTTGCCGGACTCTCCTGATGGAGTCTTCCTGTGGCTTGTGGCAGGCTTCTTGCCGGTCATGACCTCCTTCTTGGCGTGATCTCCCGACATCACTTCGAGCGGTTAAGCTCTAATGAAATACTGGGCTCCGATACCAATTGAAAGTCGCCTAGAGGGGGGTGAATAGGCAGAATCTGAAAATTATAAACTTAAAGCACAACTACAAGCCGAGGTTAGCGTTAGAATTAAATTCGAGTCCGAAAGAGAGGGCGAAAACAAATCACAAGCAAATGAAGAGAATGACACGGTGATTTGTTTTATCAAGGTTCGGTTCTTGCAAACCTACTCCCCATTGAGGTGGTCACAAAGACCGGGTCTCTTTCAACCCTTTCCCTCTCTCAAACGGTCACCTAGACCGAGTGAGCTTTTCTCCTTAATCAACGGGTCACTTAGACCCCTTACAAGGACCACCACAACTTGGTGTCTCTTGCTTGAGAACAAGAAAGAGGAAGAAGAAAAGCGATCCAAGCGCAAGAGCTCAAAGAACACGAGCAAAACTCTCTCTCTAGTCACTAATTGTTTTGAGTGGAATTGGGACTTAGAGAGGCTTTGATTCAATCTATTTGTGTCTTGTATTGAATGCACTAGCTCTTGTATTGAGTGAGATGTCTGAAAAACTTGGATGCCTTGAATGGTGGTGGTTGGGGGGTATTTATAGCCCCACCCACCAAAATGGTCGTTGGGGAGAATGTCTGTCGATGGGCGCACCGGACACTGTCCGGTGCGCCAGCCACGTCACCCAACCGTTAGGATTCGACCGTTGGAGCTCTGTTAGCCTGGGCCACCGGACAGTCCGGTGGTGCACCGGACAGTCACTGTTCACTGTCCGGTGCGCCTTCTGGCGCTGCTCTGACTTCTACGTGAACTGTCCACGTGTTGTTCATGCACTGTTCACCTTTTGCAGACGACTGTTGCCGCTGTAGCCGTTACTCCGCATGGCACACCGGACAGTCTGGTGAATTATAGCGAAGTGGCTCTCCAAAAACCTAAAGCTGAGCGGTTCAGAATTGATCTCCCTGGTGCACTAGACACTGTCTGGTGGCACACCGGACAGTCCGGTGCGCCAGACCAGGGCATCCTTCGATTGGTTTTGCTCCTTTCTTTTTGAACCCTATCTTGGACTTTTTATTGGTTTGTGTTGAACCTTTGGCACCTGTAGAACTTATAATCTAGAGCAAACTAGTTAGTCCAATTATTTGTGTTGAGCAATTCAACCACCAAAATCATTTAGGAAAAGGTTTGACCCTATTTCCCTTTCATTAAGGTAAAGAGTGCTTATGCTCAGGAGATAGAAAAATGTGAAAAATTGACTAATGAGCTTAGCATATGCCATGACACTATCTCCAACCTTAGGAATGAGAATGCTAGTTTAATTACTAAGGTGGAAAAATCAAATGTTTGTAATGATTCAATTATCAGTCTTAGAATTGAAAATGCTAGTTTAATTGCAAAGATTGATAAATTCAATGAATCTCTTTCTAGCCTTAGAACTGAGAATGATAATTTAATTTCCAAGGCTAGAGATTTAAATGTTTGCAATGATTCTATTTCCAATCTTAGAAATGAGAATGTTATTTTACATGCTAAGATTGATGAATTAAATGTTTGCAAACCCTCTACATCCACTGTTGATCATGTTTCTATTTGCACTAGATGTAGAGATATTAATGTTGATGCTATTCATGATCACCTTGCTTTAATTAAACAACAAAATGATCACATAGCTCAACTAACTGCTAAAATTAATGAGCATGAGATTGAAAATGGAAAATTTAAATTTGCTAGAAGCATGCTCTATAATGGGAGACGCCCTAGCATTAAGGATGGCATTGGCTTCCAACAGGGAGGCAATGTCAAGCTTAATGCCCCTAAGAAATTGTCCAACTTTGTTAACGGCAAGGCTCCCATGGTTCAAGATAACGAGAGTTATATTTTATATCCTGCTGGTTACCCTGAGCACAAAATTAGGAGAATTCATGCTAGAAAACCTCATAATGTTTCTCATCATGCTTTTATGTATAAGAATGAGGCTTCTAGCTCTAGGCAATCAGCCCATGTTAAATTGTCTAAAAGGAAATCTCCTACTGCATCAAATGAGCCCATTATTTCATTTAAGACTTTTGATGCTTCTTATGTGCTGACTAACAAATCAGGAAAAGTAGTTGCCAAATATGTTGGGGCCAAACACAAGGGATCAAAGACCTATGTTTGGGTACCCAAGGTGCTTGTTTCTAATGTGAAAGGACCCAAGATCGTTTGGGTACCTAAGAACAAGGCCTAAATTGTTTTGTAGGTTTATGCATTCGGGGGCTCAAGCTGGATAGTTGATAGCGGGTGGACAAACCATATGACACGGGAGAAAAGGATGTTCTTCTCCTATGAGAAAAACCAAGATCTCCAAAGGGCTATCACATTGGGGATGGAAATCAAGGTTTGGTCAAAGGACTTGGTAAAATTGCAATATCACCTGACCATTTTATTTCCAATGTTTTCTTGTAGATTATTTAGATTACAATTTGCTTTCAGTTTCTCAACTATGCAATATGGGCTACAACTGTCTTTTCATAGATGTAGGTGTTACTGTCTTTAGAAGTAGTGATGATTCAGTAGCATTTAAGGGAGTGTTAGAGGGTCAGCTATACTTAGTTGATTTCAATAGAGCTGAACTTCACACTTGCTTAATTTCTAAGACTAATATGGGTTGGCTTTGGCATCGCCGACTAGCCCATGTTGGAATGAAGAATCTTCACAAGCTTCTAAAGGGAGAACATATTTTGGGACTAACGGATGTTCATTTTGAGAAAGACAGGGTTTGTAGCGCATGTCAAGCAGGAAAGCAGGTTGGCGCCCATCATCCACACAAGAACATCATGACAACGGATAGACCACTCGAACTACTCCACATGGATTTATTCGGCCCGATAGCTTACATAAGCATCGGCGGGAGTAAGTACTGTCTAGTAATTGTGGATGATTATTCTCGCTTCACTTGGGTATTCTTTTTGCAAGATAAATCACAAACCCAAGAGACCTTAAAGGGATTCTTGAGACGAGCTTAAAATGAGTTCGACTTAAGGATCAAAAAGATCAAAAGCGACAATGGGACGGAGTTCAAGAACTCACAAATAGAAGGCTTTCTTGAGGAAGAGGGCATCAAGCATGAGTTCTCTTCTCCCTACACACCTCAACAGAATGGTGTAGTGAAGAGGAATAATAGAACTCTATTGGACATGGCAAGGACCATGCTTGATGAGTACAAGACATTAGACCGGTTTTGGGCCGAGGCGATTAACACCGCCTGCTACTCCATCAACCGGCTCTACCTTCATCGAATCCTCAAGAAAACATCATATGAACTCCTCACCGGTAAAAAGCCCAATATTTCATATTTTAGAGTCTTTGGTAGCAAATGTTTTATACTTGTTAAAAGAGGTAGAAAATCTAAATTTGCTCCTAAGGCTGTAGAAGGCTTTTTACTAGGATATGATTCAAACACACGGGCATATAGAGTCTTTAACAAGTCCACTGGACTAGTTGAAGTTTCTTCTAACATTGTGTTTGATGAGACTAACGGCTCCCAAGTGGAGCAAGTTGATCTTGATGAGCTAGATGATGAATAGGCTCCATGCATCGCGCTAAGGAACATGTCTATTGGGGATGTGTGTCCTAAGTGAAAGTCGTCTAGAGGGGGGGTGAATAGGCGGAATCTAAAAATTATAAACTTAAAGCACAACTACAAGCCGGGGTTAGCGTTAGAATTAAACTCGAGTTCGAGAGAGAGGGTGAAAACAAATCAAAAGAAAATGAAGCAGATGACACGGTGATTTGTTTTACCGAGGTTCGGTTCTTGCAAACCTACTCCCCGTTGAGGTGGTCACAAAGATCGGGTCTCTTTCAACCCTTTCCCTCTCTCAAACAGTCACCTAGACCGAGTGAGCTTTCTCCTTAATCAAACGGGTCACTTAGACCCCTACAAGGACCACCACAACTTGGTGTCTCTTGCTTTGATTACAACTGTCTTGAGAACAAGAATGAGGAAGAAGAAAGCCAACCAAGCAACAAGAGCAACAAGAAAACACAAGCAATCCTCTCTCAAGTCCTAGAGCACTAGAATTGAATTTATGGACTTTGATTGGATCGAAGGCTTTGGTTTGTGTCTTGGAGTGTTGCACTTTGCTCTTGTGTTGAATGCACTGTTGTGAATGCTTGGATGGTTGGAGTGGAGGTGGTTGTTGGGTATTTATAGCCCCCAACCACCAATTCAACCGTTGGGGAAGGCTGCTGTCGATGGGCGCACCGGACAGTCCGGTGCGCCACCGGACACTGTCCGGTGCGCCAGCCACGTCACCCAACTGTTAGGGTTCTGGTGGTTTCGACCGTTGGAGCGCTGACTTCTTGTCACACCGGACAGTCCGGTCCAGCACCGGACAAGCACTGTTCACTGTCCGGTGCGCCTCTGGCGCCTGCTGACTTCTGCCACGAAATGTAGCTCTGTCAGGGCATTGTGCAGTCGACCGTTGCGCTGATAGCCGTTGCTCTGCTTGGTGCACCGGACAGTCTGGTGGCCCATCGGACAGTCCGGCAAATTATAGCGGAGTGCGCCTGGAGAAACCCAAAGCTGAGAAGTTCAGACTGTACGGTCCCTGGTGCACCGGACACTGTCCGGTGGCACACCGGACAGTCTGGTGCGCTAGACCAGGGCAACCTTCAGTTTCAATTGCTCTTTTCTTTTTGAACCCTAACTTGATCTTTTTATTGGTTTGTGTTGAATCTTTAGCACCTGTAGAATGTATATTCTAGAGCAAACTAGTTAGTCCAATTATTTGTGTTGGGCAATTCAACCACCAAAATCATTTAGGAAAAGTTTTGACCCTATTTCCCTTTCAATCTCCCCCTTTTTGGTGATTGATGCCAACACAAACCAAAGCAAATATATAAGTGCATAATTGAACTAGTTTGCATAATGTAAGTGCATAGGTTGCTTAGAATTAAACCATTTTATAGTTTCAATAGATATGCATGGTTGCTTTCTTTTTATTTAACATTTCAGACCACGCTTGCATCACTTGTTTTGTTCTTGCAAGTTCTTTGGAAAAGTCTTTTCAAAAATCCTTTTTGCAAATGGTCAAAGGTATATGTATAAGATTGTAAGAAGCATTTTCAAGATTTGAAATTTCTCCCCCTATTTCAAATGCTTTTCCTTTGACTAAACAAAACTCCCCCTGGATGAAATTCTCCTCTTAGTGTTCAAAAGGGTTTTACTAATTTTTGAAGATACTAAAACGTTCTCCCCCTTTTGAAAACATGTTAAGATACCAATTTGAAAACTTTTATTTTAAAATTCGGTGGTGGTGGTGCAGTCCTTTTGCGTGGTGGTGCGATCCTTTTGCTTTGGGATAATATTCTCTCCCCCTTTGGCATTAATCGCCAAAAACAGAGACATTTGAGAGCCCTTTGCTTTTTCCCTCATTGGTACAAGTAAATATGAGTGAAAAGATTATACCAATTTGGAGATTGACATGGAGTAGCAACGAAGGATGATACGATAGAGTGGAGTGGAAGCCTTTTCTTCGTCGAGTACTCCATTTCCCTTTCAATCTATGACTAGCTTAAGGACATACTTGAAAAACACATTAGTCATAGCAAAAGAAAGAGATATGATCAAAGGTATATAAATGAGCAATGTGTGCAAAGTATCAATCAAAATTCCGAGAATCAAGTATATTTAGCTCATTTCTAAGTTTGCAAAAGGTCTTCTCATCTAATGGCTTGATGAAGATATCGGCTAATTGATCTTTGGTGTTTATATAAGCAATCTCGATATCCCCCCTTTGTTGGTGATCTTTCAAAAAGTGATGTTGAATGTCTATGTGCTTAGTGCGGTTGTGTTCAACGGGATTCTCTGCCATGCGGATAGCACTCTCATTGTCACATAGGAGAGGGACTTTGCTCAATTTGTAGCCATAGTCCCTGAGGGTTTGCCTCATCCAAAGTAATTGCGCACAACAATGGCCTGTGGCAATATACTCGGCTTCGGCGGTTGATAGGGCTACTGAATTTTGCTTCTTTGAAGCCCAAGACACTAGGGATCTCCCTAGAAACTGGCAAGTCCCTGATGTGCTCTTCCTATCAATTTTGCACCCTACCCAATCGGCATCGGAATATCCTACCAAATCGAAGGTTGATCCCCTGGGGTACCAAATCCCAAACTTAGGAGTGTAAACTAAATATCTCATGATTCTTTTCATGGCCCTAAGGTGAACTTCCTTAGGATTGGCTTGGAACTTGCACACATGCAAACGGAAAGCATAATATCCGGTCGTGATGCACATAAATAGAGTAAGGATCCTATCATCGACCGGTATACCTTTTGATCTACGGATTTACCTCCCGTGTCGAGGTCGAAATGCCCATTAGTTCCCATGGGTGTCTTGATGGCCTTGGCATCCTTCATTACAAACTTCTTAAGAATGTCTTGAATATACTTCGTTCGGCTGATGAAGGTGCCCTCTTGGAGTTGCTTGATTTGGAATCCTACGAAATATCTCAACTCCCCCATCATTGACATCTCGAATTTCTGTACCATGATCCTACTAAACTCTTCACATGTAGATTTGTTAGTAGACCCAAATATAATATCATCAACATAAATTTGGCATACAAACAAATCATTTGCAATAGTTTTAGTAAAGAGAGTAGGATCAGCCTTGCCGACATTGAAGCCATTAGTGATTAGAAAATCTTGAAGGCATTCATACCATTCTCTTGGAGCTTGCTTGAGCCTATAAAGCGCCTTTGAGAGTTTATAAACATGGTCAGGGTACTCACTATCTTCAAAGACGGGAGGTTGCTCAACATAGACCTCTTCCTTGATAGGTCCATTGAGGAAGGCACTCTTCACGTCCATTTGATAAAGCTTGAAGCCATGGTAAGTAGCATAGGCAAGTAATATACAAATTGACTCGAGCCTAGCTATGGGTGCATAAGTTTCACCAAAGTCCAAACCTTCGACTTGTTAATAGCCTTTGGCGACAAGTCAGGCTTTGTTCCTTATCACCACACCATGCTCATCTTGCTTGTTGCGAAATACCCACTTGGTACCTACAACATTTTGATTAGGACGTGGAATCAAATGTCATACCTCATTCCTCGTGAAGTTGTTGAGCTCCTCTTGCATTGCCAACACCCAATCCGAATCTCTTAGTGCATCCTCTATCTTGTAAGGCTCAATAGAGGAAACAAAAGAGTAATGTTCACAAAAATGAGCGACCCGAGATCAAGTAGTTACCCCTTATGAATGTCACCAAGAATGGAGTTAACGGGGTGATCTCTTTGAATCACCTGGTGGACTCTTGGGTGTGGCGGTCTTTGACCCTGAGCTTCTTGTTCATCTTCCTTGTCTTGATTATCTTCATCTCCCCCTTGATCATTTCCCTCTTCTTGAGGTGGCTCATCTTCTTGATCTTCTTGTTCATCACCTTGAGCCTGTTCCTCATCTTGAGTTGGTGGAGATGCTTGTATGGAAGATGATGGTTGATCTTGTGCTTGTGGAGGCTCTTCGGATTCCTTAGGACACACATCCTCAATGGACACGTTCCTTAGCGCCACGCATGGAGCCTCTTCATCATCTAATTCATCAAGATCAACTTGCTCCACTTGGGAGCCATTAGTCTCATCAAACACAATGTCACAAGAAACTTCAACTAGTCCACTGGACTTGTTAAAGACTCTATATGCCCTTGTGTTTGAATCATATCCTAGTAAAAAGCCTTCTATAGCCTTAGGAGCAAATTTAGATTTTCTACCTCTTTTAACAAGTATAAAGCATTTGCTACCAAAGACTCTAAAATATGAAACATTGGGCTTTTTACTGGTGAGGAGTTCATATGATGTCTTCTCAAGGATTCGGTGTAGGTAGAGCCGGTTGATGGAGTAGCGGGCAGTGTTAATCGCCTTGGCCCAAAACCAGTCCGGAGTCTTGTACTCATCAAGCATGGTCCTTGCCATGTCCAGTAGAGTTCTATTCTTCCTCTCCACTACACCATTTTGATGAGGTGTGTAGGGAGAAGAGAATTCATGCTTGATGCCCTCCTCCTCAAGAAAGCCTTCAATTTGTGAGTTCTTGAACTTCGTCCTATTATCGCTTCTTATTTTCTTGATCCTTAATCCGAACTCATTTTGAGCCCGTCACAAGAATCCCTTTAAGTCTCTTGGGTTTGAGTTTTTTCCTTCAAAAAGAACACCCAAGTGAAGTGAGAATAATCATCCACAATTACAAGACAGTACTTACTCCCGCCGATGCTTATGTAAGCTATCGGGCTGAATAGATCTATGTGGAGTAGCTCGAGTGGCCTGTCCGTTGTCATGATGTTTTTGTGTGGATGATGGGCACCAACGTGCTTTCCTGCTTGACATGCTCTACAAACCCTGTCTTTCTCAAAATGAACATTTGTTAGTCCCAAAATGTGTTCTCCCTTTAGAAGCTTGTGAAGATTCTTCATCCCAACATGGGCTAGTCGGCAATACCAGAGCCAACCCATATTAGTATTAGCAATTAGGCAAGTGTCAAGTTTAGCTCTATTGAAATCAACTAAGTATAGCTGACCCTCTAACACTCCCTTAAATGCTATTGAATCATCACTTCTTCTAAAGACAGTAACACCTACATCTGTAAAAAGACAGTTGTAGCCCATATTGCATAATTGAGAAACAGAAAGCAAATTGTAGTCTAATGAATCTACAAGAAAAACATTGGAAATAGAATGGTCAGGTGATATAGCAATTTTACCAAGTTGTTTGACCAAACCTTGATTTCCATCCCCGAATGTGATAGCCCTTTGGGGATCTTGGTTTTTCTCATAGGAGGAGAACATCCTTTTCTCCCTGTTATATGGTTTGTGCATCCACTATCAATTATCCAGCATGAGCCCCCGGATGCATAAACCTGCAAAATAATTTAGGCCTTGTTCTTAGGTACCCAAACGGTCTTGGGTCCTTTCACATTAGAAACAAGCACCTTGGGTACCCAAACACAAGTCTTTGATCCCTTGTGTTTGGCCCTAACGTATTTGGCAACTACTTTGCCTAATTTGTTAGTCAGCACATAAGAAGCATCAAAAGTCTTGAATGAAATAATATGCTCATTTGATGCAGTAGGAGATTTCTTTTTAGGCAATTTAATATGGGTTGATTGCCTAGAACTAGATGCCACATTCTTATACATAAAAGCATGCTGAGAAACAGAATGAGACTTCCTAGCATGAATTCTCCTAATCTTGTGCTCAGGATAACCAACAGGATATAAAATGTAACCCTCGTTATCCTGAGGCATGGGAGCCTTGCCCTTAACAAAGTTAGACAATTTCTCAGGGGCAATAAGCTTGACATTGCCTCCCTGTTGGAAGCCAATGCAATCCTTAATGCTAGGGCGTCTCCCATTATAGAGCATGTTCCTAGCAAATTTAAAATTTTCATTTTCTATTTCATGCTCATTGATTTTAGCAGTTAATGTAGCTATGTGATCATTTTGTTGTTTAATTAGAGCAAGGTGATCATTTATAGCATCAAAATTAACATCTCTATATCTAGTACAAATAGTGACATGATCAACAATAGATGTAGAGGGTTTGCAAGCATTTAATTCATCAATCTTAGCATGTAACATGGCAATCTCATTTCTAAGATTGGAAATAGAAACAATGCAAACATTCAAATCTTTAGCCTCAGAAATAACCTAACATTTTCATCTCTAAGGCTAGAAAGAGTAACATTCAATTTATCAACATTAGCATATAAACTAGCATTATCATTTCTAAGATTGGCAATTGATTCATCATAAGCATTTAACTTCTCAACCTTAGCAAATAAATTGGCATTATCGGTTTTAAGGTTGGAAATTGAATCATGGTAAATCCTAAGCTCATTAGACAAATTTTCACATTTTTCTACTTCCTGAGCATAGGCATTCTTCACCTTAACATGCTTTTTATTTTCCTTAATAAGGATTTCCTCTTGGCTATCCAAGAGTTCATCCTTCTCATGAATAACACCTATTAATTCATTTAATTTTTCCTTTTGTTGCATGTTAAGGTTGGCAAAAAGACTAAGCAAGTTTTCTTCATCATCACTAGAACTACTCTCATCACTAGATATAGTATACTTGGGGTGGTTCTAGCTTGTACCTTCTTTTTCTTGTCGTCCTTTGCCATGAAGCATTTGTGGCCGACGTTGGGGAAGAGAAGACCCTTGTTGACGGCGATGTTGGCGGCGTCCTCATCGGAGGAGGAGTCGGTGGAGCTTATGTCAGAGTCCCATTCCCGACATACATGGGCATCGCCGCCCTTCTTCTTGTAGTATCTCTTCTTCTCCTTCTTCTTTCCCCTCTTGTCATCGCCCCTGTCACTATCACTAGACATAGGACATTTTGCAATAAAATGACCGGGCTTACCACACTTGTAGCACACCCTTTTGGAACGGGGCTTGTAGTCCTTCCCCTTCCTTTGTTTGAGGATTTGGCGAAAGATTTTGATGATTAGCGTCATTTACTCGTTGTCAAGCTTGGAGGCGTCAATTGGAATCCTACTTGGTGCGGATTCCTTCTTCTCTTCCTCCGTCGCCTTGAATGTGATGGGTTGCACCTCGGGTGTGGAGGTGCCGCCTTGCTCCAAGTTGATGATTTGTTTGGAGCCTTTGATCATCAATTCAAAGCTCACAAACTTTCCTATAACTTCCTCGGGAGACATTAACTTATATCGAGGATCACCACAAATTAATTGAACTTGTGTGGGATTACGAAAAACAAGTGATCTAAGAATAACCTTGACCATTCCATGGTCATCCCACTTGGTGCTCCCGAGGTTGCGCACTTGGTTGACCAAGGTCTTGAGCCAGTTATACATCGCTTGTGGCTCCTCTCCTTGGTTGAGGACGAACCGACCGAGCTCCTGAAAGGGAAATGTGCTCTTGGGCCATTTCTAAGTATTTTGGTGATTGAGTGCCAACACAAGTGCTTAAGTGTTAATCTATGCCAATTGATGGTCAAAGTGCAAATCAAGAGCAAAGGTATGTTTCTAAGACTTAATACATTGTTTTGGAGACTAATGTATTGTTTCTTAGTGCTAGAAACAGGAAAAGATCAATTTCGAAAAGACTTGGCTATGCAGCCAAGACTCTGCGCAATCTGGGTGCACAGGACTGTCCGGTGCGCCAGGCTGGCGACTGTCAACCGGCTGCTCTTGGGAAGCGATTAACGGCGTACGGCTATAAATCACCAGACTGTCCGGTGAGCCATTCACAGGCGAAGTCGTCGCTCTCGGGAAGCGATTAACGGCGTACGACTATAATTCACCGGACTGTCCGGTGAGCCAATGGTCAGCCGGGCCAACGGTCGGCCGAGGATTCCGCGCGTGACGCGTGGCCGAGCCAACGGTCACAAGGGGGCACCGGACTGTCTGGTGTGCACCGGACTGTGTCCGATGCGCCAACGGCTCTGGATCTTCAACGGTCGGCTGCGCCACAGAAAGAAAGAAATCCGCATCGGACAGTGTCCGGTGGTGCACCGGACTGTCCGGTGCGCCAGTCGACTGAAGGCAAGAATTGCCTTCCTGGAATGCTCTCAACGGCTCCTAGCTGCCTTGGGGCTATAAAAGGGACCCCTAGGCACATGGAGGAGAACACCAAGCATTCTCTAAGCATTCCTAAGCACCAAGACTTCAATTCTGCGCATTCGATTCTTTGTGATAGCAATTAGAGCTCCATTTGAGTAGAGAACTCTTTGAGTTGTGTTGAGAGCTTGATTTGTGACTTGTGTGCGTGTGTTGCTCTGATTTTGTGTCTTGTGTGCGTTGCTCGTCCCATCCTTACTTCTGTGCTTCTTTGTGAACATCAAATTGTAAGGGCGAGAGGCTCCAAGTTGTGGAGATTCCTCGCAAGCGAGATATAGTAAAGTGAAAGCAAAACACCGTGGTATTCAAGTGGGTCTTTGGACCGCTTGAGAGGGGTTGAGTGCAACCCTCGTCCGTTGGGACGCCACAACGTGGAGTAGGCAAGTATTGGACTTGGCCGAACCACGGGATAAACCACTGTGCCATCTCTGTGTTCATCTCTTGGTGGTTATTGTGTTTTGCTAAGACTCCTCTCTAGCCACTTGGCCTTATTGTGCTAACTCCTAATCAAGTTTTTTGTGGCACTAAGTTTCAAGTTTTACAGGATCACCTATTCACCCCCCCCCCCTCTAGGTGCTTTCAATTCGTATCAGAACCGTTCTCTTCACGAAGGGACTAATCACCCGAAGAGATGGATCCTAAGGGTAAGGGGATGGTGGTCAATGATAAAGAGAAGGAGTCCTTCGTCAATGATCCAAAGGATGACAAGCCTACTGACTCGGGGTCGTGACACAAAAGAAAAGACGGGAGGAAGAAGAAAACAAGGCGCATCAAGGAGATAATCTACTACGATAGCGACGAATCTTCCTCTTCCCAAAAGGACGACAACAACGAACTACGAGAAAAGGAAGACGGTTAATTCAAACTTTTCCTTTGATTATTCTCGTATTCTGCAAAGTTCCAATGCTCATTTGCTTTCCATTCCCCTCGGCAAACCTCCTCACTTTGATGGAGAGGACTACGGGTTTTAGAGTCACAAAATGCGTAGCCACTTGTTCTCTCTCCATCCAAGCATATGGGAGATAGTAGAGAGTGGAATGAAATTTGATAGTACTGATAGTCCCATGTTCATTAATGAGCAAATTCACAAAAATGCACAAGCTACTACTGTTCTTCTAGCTTCATTGTGCAGGGACGAATACCATAAGGTGAGCGGCTTGGATAACGCCAAGCAGATTTGGGACACCCTCAAGATCTCACATGAGGGGAACGACGTCACCATGCTCACCAAGATGGAGTTGGTGGAGGGCGAACTTGGGAGATTCGCAATGATCAGGGGCGAGGAGCCAACCCAAACGTACAATCGGCTCAAGACCCTCGTCAACAAAATAAGGAGCTATGGAAGCACGCGATGGACGGACCACGACGTCATCCGCCTAATGCTAAGGTCTTTTACTGTCCTTGATCCACATCTTGTGAACAATATTCGTGAGAATCCCAGGTACACCAAGATGTCGCCCGAGGAGATACTTGGAAAGTTCATAAGCGGGCAGATGATGATCAAGGAGGCTAGATACGTTGATGATGCGTTGAATGGCCCAATCCAAGAGCCTCAAACCATTGCTCTCAAAGCAACGAGGAGCAAGGAGGCGCTACCTAGCAAGGTGGCGCAAGTTGAGGCGGCCGGACTTAATGATGAAGAAATGGCCCTCATCATCAAGCGTTTCAAGACGGCGCTAAAGGGTCGCAAGGGGCATCCCAACAAGAACAAGACAAAGGCGAAGCGCTCATGCTTCAAATGTGGTAAGATTGGTCATTTTATCGCTAATTGTCCCGATAATGATAGTGACCAGGAATAAGGAAACAAGAGGGAAAAGAAAAAGGCGTACAAGAAGGCTAAGGGCGAGGCACACCTTGGCAAGGAGTGGGACTCGGATTGTTCGTCGTCCGACTCCGACAACGAAGGACTCGCCGCCACCGCCTTCAACAAGTCATCCCTCTTCCCCAACGAGCATCACACTTGCCTCATGGCAAGGGAAAAGAAGGTAAGCACTCGTAATACTAGTACTTACGCTTCCTCAAGTGATGAAGAATCTAGCGATGATGAAATAGACTATTCATGTTTATTCAAGGGCTTAGATAGAACTAAGGTTGATAAGATTAATGAATTGATTGATTCCTTGAATGATAAGAATAGATTATTAGAAAAGCAAGAGGATCTTTTGTATGAAGAACATGATAAGTTTGTAGAGGCTCAAAAATCCCTTGCTTTAGAAATTAATAGGAATGAAATGCTCTCTTGTGAATTGTCTACATGCCATGACTCTATTTCTAGCTTAAAGAGCATAAATGATGATTTAAATGCTAAGTTAGAAGTAGCTAATAAATTAACATCTTGTGTAGAACATGTTGCAATTTGCAATAGGTGTAAAGATTTTAATGTTGATGCTTGTAGTGAACACCTAGTTTCAATTTCTAAATTGAATGATGAAGTGGCTAGTCTTAATGCCCAACTTAAGACTAGCAAGAGTGAATTTGACAAAATAAAATTTGCAAGGGATGCCTACACGATTGGTAGACACCCCTCAATTAAGGATGGTCTTGGCTTCAAGAGGGAAGTCAAGAACTTAACAAGCCATAAGGCTTCCATCTCCGCCAAGGAGAAAGGGAAAGCCCCTATGGCTAGTAGTACTCAAAGGAACCATGCTTTCATGTATCATGATAGGAGACATTCTAGGAATGCTTATAGAAGTTATGATGCTTTTGATTCTCATGCCATGATTGCTTCTAGTTCTTCTATTATGCATGATAGAAATTTGGCTACAAAAAATGCTATGCCTAGAAGAAATGTTGTTCATGTTCCTAGAAAAGTAAACAATGAACCTTCTGCAATTTTTCATACTTGCAATGCTTCCTTTGCTATTTGTAGAAAGGATAAGAAGGTGATTGCTAGGAAGTTAGGGGCAAGATGCAAGGGAGACAAAACTTGCATTTGGGTCCCTAAGACCATTGTGACTAACCTTGTACGACCCAACAAGAGTTGGGTACCTAAAACCCAAGCCTAAATTTGCCTTGCAAGTTTATGCATCCGGGGGTTCAAGCTGGATTATCGACAGCAGATGCACAAACCACATGACGGGGGAGAAGAAGATGTTCACCTCCTATGTCAAGAACAAAGATTCCCAAGACTCAATCATATTCGGTGACGGGAATCAAGGCAAGGTGAAAGGGTTAGGAAAAATAGTTATTTCATCCGAGCACTCCATTTCCAATGTGTTTTTAGTTGAGTCGCTTGGATATAACTTGTTGTCTGTGAGTCAGCTTTGTAACAAGGGATATAACTGCTTATTCACAAATGTAGATGTGTCTGTCTTTATAAGAAGTGATGGTTCATTAGCTTTTAAGGGTGTATTAGACGGCAAACTCTATTTAGTTGATTTTGCAAAAGAGGAGGCCGGTCTAGATGCATGCTTAATTGCTAAGACTAGCATGGGTTGGCTGTGGCATCGCCATTTAGCTCATGTAGGGATGAAGAACCTTCACAAGCTTCTAAAGGGAGAACACATGATAGGTCTAACTAATGTAACTTTCGAAAAAGATAGACCTTGTGCAGCTTGTCAAGCAGGTAAACAGGTGGGAAGCTCTCATCATACCAAAAATGTGATGACCACATCAAGACCTTTGGAGTTGCTACATATGGACCTCTTCGGACCCGTCGCCATTCTAAGCATAGGAGGAAGTAAGTATGGTCTTGTTATAGTTGATGATTTTTCCTGCTTCACTTGGGTATTCTTTTTGCAGGATAAATCTAAAACCCAAGGGACCCTCATGCGCTTCCTAAGAAGAGCTCAAAATGAGTTTGAGCTCAAGGTGAAGAAGATAAGGAGCGACAACGGGTCCGAGTTCAAGAACCTTCAAGTGGAGGAATACCTTGAGGAGGAAGGGATCAAGCACGAGTTCTCCGCTCCCTACACACCACAGCAAAATGGTGTGGTAGAGAGGAAGAACAGGACGCTCATAGACATGGCGAGGAAGATGCTTGGAGAGTTCAAGACCCCCGAGCGGTTTTGGTCGGAAGCCGTGAACACGGCTTGCCATGCCATCAACCGGGTCTACCTTCACCGCCTCCTCAAGAAGACTTCGTATGAGCTTCTAACCGGTAACAAACCCAATGTGTCTTACTTTCGTGTATTTGGGAGCAAATGCTATATTCTAGTGAAGAAAGGTAGAAATTCTAAGTTTGCTCCCAAAGCTGTAGAAGGGTTTTTGTTAGGTTATGACTCAAATACAAAGGCGTATAGGGTCTTCAATAAATCATCGGGTTTGGTTGAAGTCTCTAGTGACGTTATATTTGATGAGACTAATGGCTCTCCAAAAGAGCAAGTTGTTGATCTTGATTATGTAGATGAAGGAGACGTTCCAATAGCCGCAATACGCACCATGGCGATTGGCGATGTGCGACCACAGGAACTCGAGGAGCAAGATCAACCTTCTTCCTCAACGATGGTGCATCCCCCAACTCAAGACGATGAACAGGTTCATCAAGAGGAGGCATGTGATCAAGGGAGAGCACAGGATGTCCAAGTTGAAGAGGAAGAAGCACCTTAGGCCCCTCCAACCCAAGTTCGAGCGACGATTCAAAGGAATCATCCCGTCGACCAAATTTTGGGTGACATTAGCAAGGGAGTAACTACTCGGTCTAGATTAGTTAATTTTTGTGAGCATTACTTCCTTTGTCTCTTCTATTGAGCCTTTCAGGGTAGAAGAGGCCTTGCTAGATCCAGACTGGGTGTTGGCCATGCAAGAAGAGCTCAACAATTTCAAGAGAAATGAAGTTTGGACACTAGTGCCTTGTCCCAAGCAAAATGTTGTGGGAACCAAGTGGGTGTTCCGCAACAAACAAGACGAGCACGGGGTGGTGACAAGGAACAAGGCTCGATTTGTGGCAAAAGGTTATGCCCAAGTCGCAGGTTTGGACTTTGAGGAGACTTTTGCTCCTGTGGCTAGGCTAGAGTCCATTCGTATTTTGCTAGCATATGCCGCTCACCATTCTTTCAGGTTGTTCCAAATGGATGTGAAGAGCGCTTTCCTCAACGGGCCAATCAAGGAGGAGGTGTACGTGGAGCAACCCCCTGGCTTCGAGGATGAACGGTACCCCGACCACATATGTAAGCTCTCTAAGGCGCTCTATGGACTTAAGCAAGCCCCAAGAGCATGATATGAATGCCTTAGAGACTTTTTAATTGCTAATGCTTTCAAGGTTGGGAAAGCTGATCCAACTTTATTCACTAAGACTTGTGATGGTGACTTATTTGTGTGCCAAATTTATGTCGATGACATAATATTTGGTTCTACTAACCAAAAGTCTTGTGAAGAGTTTAGCAGGGTGATGACTCAAAAGTTTGAGATGTCGATGATGGGTGAGTTGAACTACTTCCTTGGGTTCCAAGTGAAGCAACTCAAGGACGGCACCTTCATCTCCCAAACGAAGTACATGCAAGACTTGCTAAAGCGGTTTGGGATGAAGGACGCCAAGCCCGCAAAGACTCCGATGGGAACTGACGGACACGTCGACCTCAACAAAGGAGGTAAGTCCGTTGATCAAAAAGCATACCGGTCCATGATAGGTTCCTTGCTTTATTTATGCGCTAGTAGACCGGATATTATGCTTAGTGTATGCATGTGTGCTAGATTTCAATCTGATCTAAGGGAGTGTCACTTAGTGGCTATGAAGCGAATTCTTAGATATTTAGTCGCTACGCCTTGCTTCGGGATCTGGTATCCAAAGGGGTCTACCTTTGACTTAATTGGATATTCAGACTCCGATTATGTTGGATGTAAGGTCGATAGGAAGAGTACATCAGGGATATGCCAATTCTTAGGAAGGTCCCTGGTGTCGTGGAGCTCTAAGAAACAAACCTCCGTTGCCCTATCCACCGCTGAGGCCGAGTATGTTGCCACAGGACAGTGTTGCGCGCAACTACTTTGGATGAGGCAAACCCTCCGGGACTTGGCTACAATCTGAGCAAAGTCCCACTCCTATGTGATAATGAGAGTGGTATCCGCATAGCGGACAATCCTGTTGAGCACAGCCGCACAAAGCACATTGACATCTGGCATCACTTTTTGAGAGACCACCAGCAAAAGGGAGATATCGAACTGTTTTATATTAGCACCTGAGAACTAGCTAGCCAATATCTTTACCAAGCCTTTAGATGAGAAGACATTTTGTAGGCTGCGTAGTGAGCTAAATGTCTTAGATTCGTGGAACTTGGATTGATTTATAGCATACATGTGTTTATGCCTTTGATCATGTTCCTTATGCATTTTGTTGTTTACTTATGATGCTCAAGTTGTACAAACACTCCCTGGACCTCGCAAGTCCTTTTGCAAGTGATGCACATATTTAGGGGGAGATGTGCTACAACTTGACCCTTTGAGACTAACCGTGTGCTTGAGTTTGCTTGATTTAGTCTCAAAGGTGGATTGAAAGGGAAAGGTGGACTTGGACCATGCAAGACTTCCACTGCACTCCGATGAGAGGGTAACTTACTCCAAGTCCATCTCAATATCCTTATTGCCTTGGTACTCTTATTTGAAGATTTTGGTGAGGCAATGGGTTTAAGGGCCGAGCTTGATCCCGTTTTGGTGCTTGATGCCAAAGGGGGAGAAAATAAGGCTAAAGCAATAAATGGATCAGCTACCACTTGAGAATTTTGAAAATAATAGAATAGAGCTTTTGGTTTGTCAAAACTCTCTAGTTGTCTCTTTTGTCAAAAGTTGGCCTCTTGTGGGGAGAATAGTTGATTATGGGAAAAAAGGGGGGAGTTTTTGAAATCTTTGATCAATTTCTCTTGGAACAACTCTCCTTATGTCTCAACAAGTGTGTTTGACTTAGAGATAGGAAATTGAGGTTAATTTGCAAAAACAAAACCAAGTGGTGGCAAAGAATGATCCAAATATGCCAAATTTGAAACAAAACAAATTTGTGTTCTCATTTGCATTGATGTTGCACTTCTTTAGTTGCTTTTTGTTGTGTTGGCATAAATCACCAAAAAGGGGGAGATTGAAAGGGAAATGTGCCCTTGGGCCATTTCTAAGTATTTTGGTGATTGAGTGCCAACACAAGTGCTTAAGTGTTAATCTATGCCAATTGATGGACAAAGTGCAAATCAAGAGCAAAGGTATGTTTCTAAGACTTAGTACATTGTTTTGGAGACTAATGTATTGTGTCTTAGTGCTAGAAACAGGAAAAGATCAATTTCGAAAAGACTTGGCTATGCAGCCAAGACTCTGCACAGTTTGGGTGCACCGGACTGTCCGGTGGTGCACCAGGACAGTGTCCGGTGCGCCTAGGCTGGCGACTGTCAACTGGCTGCTCTCGGGAAGCGATTAACGGCGTACGGCTATAAATCACCGGACTGTCCGGTGGTGCACCGGACTGTCTAGTGAGCCATTCACAGGCGAAGTCGTCGCTCTCGGGAAGCGATTAACGGCGTACGGCTATAATTCACCGGACTGTCCGGTGAGGCACCGGACTGTCTGGTGAGTCAACGGTCAGCCGGGCCAACGGTCGGCTGAGGATTCCGCGCGTGACGCGTGGCCGAGCCAACGGTCACAAGTGGGCAACAGACTGTCCGGTGTGCACCGGACAGTGTCTGGTGCGCCAACGGCTCTGGATCTTCAACGGTCGGTTGCGCCATAGAAGGAAAGAAATCCGCACCGGACAGTGTCCGGTGGTGCATCGGACTTGTCCGGTGCGCCAGTCGACTGAAGGCAAGAATTGCCTTCCTGGAATGCTCTCAACGGCTCCTAACTGCCTTGGGGCTATAAAAGGGACCCCTAGGCGCATGGAGGAGAACACCAAGCATTCTCTAAGCATTCCTAAGCACCAAGACTTCAATTCCGGGCATTCGATTCTTTGTGATAGCAATTAGAGCTCCATTTGAGTATAGAACTCTTTGAGTTGTGTTGAGAGCTCGATTTGTGACTTGTGTGCGTGTGTTGCTCTGATTTTGTCTCTTGTGTGCGTTGCTTGTCCCATCCTTACTTCTGTGCTTCTTTGTGAACATCAAATTGTAAGGGTGAGAGGCTCCAAGTGTGGAGATTCCTCACAAGCGGGATATAGTAAAGTGAAAGCAAAACACCGTGGTATTCAAGTGGGTCTTTGGACCGCTTGAGAGGGGTTGAGTGCAACCCTCGTCCGTTGGGACACCACAACGTGGAGTAGGCAAGTATTGGACTTGGTCGAACCACGAGATAAACCACTTGTGCCATCTCTGTGTTGATCTCTTGGTAGTTATTGTGTTTTTCTAAGACTCCTCTCTAGCCACTTGGCCTTATTGTGCTAACTCCTAATCAAGTTTTTTGTGGCACTAAGTTTCAAGTTTTACAGGATCACCTATTCACCCCCCCTCTAGGTGCTCTCAGCTCCCCCTCGATCGTCTCCCTTTTGGTGATTTTGGTCACCTCGTCTCCTTCGTGTGTGGTCTTGAGCACGTCCCAAATCTCTTTGGCACTCTTCAATCCTTGCACCTTATTATACTCCTATCGACAAAGAGAGGCGAGGAGTATAGTAGTTGCTTGGGAATCAAAGTGCTTGATTTGGGCGACCTCGTCCGAGTCGTAGCCCTCGTCCCATGGCGATGGTACCTGCGCTCCAAATTCAACAATGTCCCATATGCTAGCGTGGAGTGAGGTTAGGTGATGCCTCATTTTATCACTCCACATATTATAATATTCACCATCAAAAACCAGTGGTTTGCCTAGTGGGACGGAAAGTAAAGGAGTACGTCTAGAAATACGGGGATAACGAAGTGGCATCTTACTATACTTCTTGCGCTCATGGCGCTTAGAAGTGACGGATGGAGCGTCGGAGCCGGAGGTGGATGGCGACGAAAAATCGGTTTCGTAGTAGACCACATTCTTCATTTTCTTCTTCTTGTCGCTACTCCGATGTGACTTGACACGGGGAGGGGATTCCTTCTTGCCCTTGGCGCCAGACTCCCTTGATGGAGCCTTCCCGTGGCTTGCGGACTTCTCGCCGGTCATGATCTCCTTCTTGGCATGATCTCTGAAAGCATCTAGGCTCCTGGTTGGTTTTAGTGATTAATGACAACGTATTGTTATATGTGACTAAGGTATGTTTTGCAGAGACAAATGGTAAGTTAGGTCGCATTACAGGTAGAAGTACTACAACGGTGAAAACAATCCCGGAGATAGGAACTCGAAGCGACGGCTAAAGCGATGAAACACAAAGTGAAGGTCTACGTAGTCCGAGTGTCAAGGAGTTGTGGACACTCGTGATTTAGCTAGGTCTTTTATTTTGTTTTAGCCGTACTATAAAGAGGGGTTGTCGATGAGTAGTTTGACCAAGAGAGTTCTAGTGTAGTGTTGGTGCATATTCACACTCACATATAGTGCTAGGTGACACTCTAGAACATACTCACAAGTTAGAACGAAAACCGATTTGAAAAACAGCGTAAAACAGAAAATAGGGTTTCTGGCCTTGGGGCACCGGACTGTCCGGTGCGCCCTCTGCCAGGTGGGGCCAGGATGGCCCGGGGAAGGGTTTTCCTGAGCAGAAACCCGAGAGTGCAAGGTTCAGAATTGAATTTTAGTGGCGCACCGGACAGCGCACCGGACTGTCCGGTGTGCACCGGACAGTGGCTGTTCACTATCCAGTGTGCCATCAGCCCAACGGCTAGCTGTCAGAACTAGCCGTTAGAGTATAGGTGTACATTCGGGCCGCCCGGCCCGGCCTGGCCCAAGCCCGAAAAGGCTCGTATTGTTTGAATTTTGGGCTGGCCCGGCCCGTTTGAATTTCGGGCCGTGCCAGGCCGGCCCATGGGCCTAGCCCTCGGCCCACGACCCGGCCCGTAATTGCTTAAACGTGCCGGGCTTATTTCGGGCGGCCCGAAATTATACAAGCCCGAAATTCACATTAGGGCCCGAAATTCAATTTTTGGCCCGAAATTCAATTTTTGGCCCGAAATTCACATTAGAGCCCTAAATTCAAAAAAATAATAAAACAAATAAAAGATAAGACAAATAAATTTGTACAAAATCAAACTTAATATTTGTATTAAAGTTACCACAGCTATGCAATGACTACCTCGTTTATAAATCATTTTGTTAGAAGGAAAAAGAGTATAATCAGCTCTATATAAAGTTTGTAAGTTCAGTTTATTGTTAATGTTCATAATAAAAGTAAAATTACATCACACAATCTAATTCAAAGATACAAAAAACATCTAACTAGCATTATCTCTAGCTTTGTGTTCTTTATCAAGTATATGAAAGTGCGAAATGAAGTGTGGTTTTAATAAATATATGGGCCTTTTCGTGCCTCTATATGGGCCTTTTTGTGCCTGCCTTAAACGGGTCGTGCTGGTGCCCGCCCATGGGCCGTGACCTCGGCCCAAACCCGGCCCGATATAACGGGTCGTGCCGGCCCGGCACTAAATTATTTCAGGATCGTGTCGTGCCTGGGCCGTGCTTTTTTTTCCGTGCTTCGGGCCGGCCCATTAGGCCCAGCCCAAATGTACACCTATACGTTAGAGTCGACCGTTGGCGCACCGGTGGTTCATCGGTGGCGCACCGGACTGTCCGGTGCGCCCATGCGCAGAACACTGCTTGCAACGGCTAGTTGGTGGGTGAGGGCTATTTATACCCCCTCCACCCACCATATTCAATGTCTTGTTGCCCACATTAATTCCTGCATATTGGAAGAGCATTGCAAGCACCAAAAGCCTAGTGAGGAGATTAGAGAATCTTAATCCCGCATTTGGACCTCATTAGCGCTAGCGAGAGCCACCTAGAGCACACATCACTTGCATTAGGCTTCTCTTCGTCAAGCGGAAGTCTACGGCTTGTTACTATTGGTGATCGGCATCACCTATATGGCTTGGTGGCGATGGGAGCTCAGTGATCACCGTGGAGATCTTGTTGGTGACCCGACTCAAGTTTGTAAGCGGTCGTGAGGGATCCACCGCGCCAAAGTGGCAAAGGATCATCTCGTAGTGAGCACTTGGTTCTTGCAAGGACCAAGGGGGAGCGATACCCTTGCGCGGGTGCTCCAACGAGGACTAGTGGAGAGTGCCAACTCTTCGATACCTCGGGAAAAATTGGAGGAGTCTTCTAAACCTTGCTTTACATTCCGCACTTAATTCAAGCATTTTACATTGTGTATTTGTTTAGCAAGTATTTGAAGTATTGTCTTAGCATTGTTGCATTTCTAGTATTATTATCTTAGTGCTAGTTGTTGGGGTGAAGTTGGGCTCTTGCTTAGTTTTTAATTAGTGTTGATTTTTAGAAAAGCCCAATTCACCCCCCCCTCTTGGGCATTGTGATCCTTTCAATTGGTATCGGAGCCTTGTTGCTCTTAGATTAGCCTAACCGCTAGAGTAACAATGTCCGGTGGGGATGGACCTCCTCCCGTTTTTTATGGTGACGATTTTCCATATTGGAAAATTCGTATGGAAGCATATTTAGAGGCTATAGACATTGGTGTCTACAAAGCCGCCACACAAGGATTTTCCGCACCTAGAGATCCCACAAATCTTGTAGGTGATGAGTTTAATTATGAGAAATGGAATGCTAAGACCAAAAACACCCTTTTTAGAGGCCTTTGCAAAGATGTGTTTAATAGAGTTAGAAATCATAAAAATGCTCATGATTTGTGGATGGACATTTGTGCTCTACATGAAGGAACTAGAAGTGAGCGTGAGAAGAAATATCACATTGCCATGAGAAAGTTAAATGCTTTTGAAATGCTTGCAAATGAAAATGCCAATGCTATGTACTCACGTCTCAATATTCTTGTAGAGGAAGTAAATGGCTTGGGGCTTACACAAATTTCACAACCGGATGTTGTGAGGAAGATTCTCAGTGTCTTCCCAATTGACAAATATGGACACATTGTCACTATATTGCGTCAAATGGATCTTTCAATTACCACACCTACACAGATATTGGGAAAGATCAATGCTCATGAGATGTACATGCACATCAATGACAAATATGAGTCATCTTCCAAGAGAAAGGATTTGGCTCTTAAAGCAAATCAAGAAAGAAAAGGAAAAGCTAAAGTACAAATTGAGGAAGAATCCTCAAGTGATGATGACCTTGATGCTAACATTGCCTTGATGGTGAGGAAGACCACCAAGATGTTAAAGAAGCTCAACAAAGAAGGCATCAAATTTGATTCAAGAAAGAATAAATTCTTTTCCAGCAAAAGAAAGCCCATTTCTGAGATAGATTGCTACAACTGTGGGGAGCTTGGTCATCTTGCTCATCAATGTAACAAGCCCAAGAAGAACAAGTTCAAGGGCAAGAAAGAAGATGACAGCAATGATGAGAAAAAGGAAAAGAGATTCTTTAAGTGGAAGGATGGGAAGCAAAAGAGGTTCCACAAAAAGAAAAATGGAAAGGCATATATTGTTGGTGACTGGCTCACTAACATTGAGTCATCAATTGGATCTTCTTCAAGTGAAGAAGAGAATGATGAAAAGATTGCCGCCATCACCGGGGACTTCTCTTCACCACCACCATCGCCATCATCGACTTCTCACCTATGCCTCATGGCTAGAGGTGAACGGAAGGTACAAAATGATATTGATATTCCTAATGATAGTGATGAGGAATTTGCTTCACCTTCCTATGATGAACTAGCTGACTTGCTTAAAGAATACACTCAAATCATTAGGAAGTCAAAAGCTAAATGTGATAGGTTGAAAAATGAAAATGAATCTTTGAATGCCAAATATGACATAGTTATGAAAGCTAGTGATGAAATGAAAGAAAAAAACAAAACTATGTCATCCACTGTAAATGAGCTCACATCCTCCCTAAAAGATGCTAAAGATAAATGTGACAAGTTAAATGAAGCTAATAGGGAGTTGAAAGATAGACTAGTGAAAATCAAGGAAGACTATACTAAGATTAAATTTGATCATGATAATCTTCTTGTTGAAAATGAACTTTTATCTTGCAATACACATGAGGCTATTAACCCTGTTGTTAAGATTGATGTAGCAACCTCATGTGATGATTTGAGTCAAGGAGAGCAAACTAGTCTACATGATAAATTGACCGAAAAAGTTGAAGTCTTGACTTTAGACAACCAAAAATTGAAGAGATACATGACTCATGCAACTACTAGAGGAAAGGTTGCCATTGAGAACAATGATTTCAACAATGAGTTGGCAGTGGATAATGAAAGGCTTAAAAATGAGGTCAAGAAACTTAAGAGTGAAAATGAACATCTTGCAACAAGTGTGCAAAAGTTCAACAAGGGCCAATACCTCCAAAATGAGTTGCTCATGAACACTGTCATGAAAAACAACAAGAGTGGTATTGGATACAATGCTTTTGTGCAAAAGAAAGCTACTACTCAATACAAGCCAAAGCAGACTCACAAGCCTATCAAATGCTTTGAGTGTGGAAAAGAAGGTCACTTTGCCCACAACTGCAAAGCTAAACCACCAACTCCCTTGCCTAAGCACTCAAGACCATTTGCTTTCAATGCTCATTATGTTCTAAGAAAAGTTGCAAATGGAAAGGTCAAAGTTACATTCCTAGATCCACCAAGCAAGAGTAGACCTAGACAAATTTGGGTTGTAAAGTCCTTGATTGAGAAAGTTACTGGTCCTATGCAATATAGGGCCCTCAAAACTCAAGCTTGATTTGTCTGTGGATGTAGGTGAACTACAAGACCGATGGGTGCCATTGGGTTATTGACAGTGGATGCACACAACATATGACAGGCAACCCACGGATGTTCACCTCACTTGATGAGAATGTTGATGGATAGGACAAAATCACATTTGGGGACAATTCAAAAGGGAAAGTTCAAGGACTTGGTAAGGTGGCAATTTCAAATGATCTATAAATTTCAAATGTTCTCTTGGTTGCACCTTTGAGCTTCAATTTATTATTAGTGGGTCAACTTTGTGATCTTGGACTTCAATGCTTATTCACTCCAACAGAGGTTATTGTATCAAAAATGGATGATGAATCAATGGTGTTTAAAGGATTTAGATACAACAATCTCTACTTAGTGGATTTCACTTCAGAAGATGCAGACTTAAGAACTTGCCTCTTCACCAAAGCTTCACTTGGATGGCTTTGGCATAGGAGGCTTGCACATGTTGGGATGAGCACACTCAAGAAGGTATTAAAGAAGGACATGGTTAGAGGATTAAAGGATGTTGTATTTGAAAAGGACAAGCCTTGTAGTGCATGTCAAGCTGCAAAGCAAGTTGCTAACACACATCCTACAAAAGCTTTCATGTCAACATCAAGGCCACTGGAAATACTTCATATAGATTTATTTGGACCTACAAACTATGTAAGTGCTGGTGGCAACCTCTACTGTCTGGTGATTGTTGATGATTTCTCAAGATACACTTGGGTGTTCTTTCTTCATGACAAATCTGAAGTTGCATCTATATTCAAGAAGTTTGCCAAGAAAGCTCAAAATGAATTTGATTGCAATATCAAGAAGATTAGAAGTGATAATGGCAAAGAATTTGACAACACCAACATTCATGAGTACTGTGATGAAATTGGGATCAAGCATGAAGTATCTGCAACATATACACCTCAACAAAATGGAGTTGTTGAAAGGAAAAATAGGACCTTGATCACACTTGCAAGAACAATGATTGATGAGTATAACACACTGGAGAGGTTTTGGGCTGAAGCTGTCAACACTGCATGTTATGCATCAAACAGGCTATTTCCTCACCGACTACTTGCGAAGACTCCCTATGAACTGCTAAATAGGAAAAAGTCAGACGTCTCCTTCTTCCGGGTGTTTGGATGCAAATGCTACATCTACAAGAAACACCATCACCTAGGGAAGTTTCAAAGACGTTGTGATATTGGTTTTCTTTTGGGTTATTCATTAAAGTCCAAAGCATATCGAGTATTCAATCATGCCACTGGCGTGGTTGAAGAAACATATGATGTGGAATTTGATGAGACTAATGGCTCCCAAGGAGCACTTGAGAATTTTGATGATGTAGGTGATGAGCCACTTAGGGAAGCAATGAAGAACATGCCAATTGGAGCTATCAAACCAAAAGAAGATGAAGAAGAGGTGCAAAACATTGACAGGCCTTCATCAAATGTACCACAAGATGATGAAAAAGATGAGAGGCATGCAAATGAAGATACATTTGTCTCTCATGAACAAGCAGGGTACAAGCTGAAGATGTTGATGCTCCAGGATCTTCTCCCAAGTGGTTAACAGGAGAAATTCATCACTACTTCAAGCTCACCCTCAAAACCAAATCATTGGGAGCCCTTCACAAGGGGTTATTACTCGATCACATAGACATGCTTCTTTTATTGAACATCACTCCTTTGTTTCTTGTGTTGAGCCTACATGTATAGATGAGGCGCTACAGGATCCGGACTGGGTGAACGCCATGCATGAAGAACTTAACAACTTCACTCGTAACCAAGTTTGGACCCTAGAGAAGCCCCCACAAGATGCAAGAATCATTGGAACAAAGTGGGTGTTCAGGAACAAACAAGATGATCAAGGCGTGATTGTAAGGAACAAGGCAAGACTTGTTGCAAAGGGATTCTCTCAAGTTGAAGGCTTAGATTTTGGAGAGACCTTTGCACCAGTTGCTCGACTGGAAGCCATCCGTATCCTACTCGCATATGCATCATGCTATGATATAAAGCTTTATCAAATGGATGTAAAAAGTGCATTTTTAAATGGCTTCATAAATGAACTTGTATATGTTGAGCAACCACCTAGATTTGAAGACCCTAGATATCCTAACCATGCTTACAGGTTGTCCAAGGCGCTATATGGGCTAAAGCAAGCTCCAAGGGCTTGGTATGAGCGTCTTCGTGACTTCCTCATCGAAAAGGGCTTCAAGATCGGGACCGTCGACACAACTCTATTCACAAAGAAACATAACAGTGATATTTTCATTTGTCAAGTATATGTTGATGACATAATCTTTGGCTCGACAAATGACTATCATTGCAAGGAATTTGGTGAGTTGATGTCGAAGGAGTTCGAGATGTCAATGATTGGTGAGCTAACGTAGTTCCTTGGCTTTCAAGTCAAGCAAATGAAAGATGGTAACTTTCTCTCACAAGAGAAGTATACCAAAGACTTGTTGAAAAGGTTCAACATGGAGAAGTGCAAACCAATCAAGACACCTATGCCAACTAATGGACATCTTGACCTAGATGAGGGAGGTAACCCGGTTCATCAAACTCTCTACCGTTCTATGATTGGTAGTTTATTGTATCTTACCGCATCTAGGCCTGATATCATGTTTAGTGTCTGCATGTGTGCTAGATTTCAATCTAATCCTAAGAAAGCTCATCTTCGCGCTGTTAAAAGAATTCAGGTATCTCAGGCACACCCCAAGCGTTGGTCTGTGGTATCCCAAAGGAGCTACTTTTGACTTAATTGGCTATTCCGATTCGGATTATGCCGGTTGCAAAATTGATAGAAAAAGTACTTCTGGGGGTGCCATTTGCTTGGGAGATCACTAGTATCATGGACATCCAAAAAGCAAAATAGTGTTGCCTTGTCAACCGCCGAAGTGGAATACATTGCCGCGGGTGCTTGTTGCATACAAATTTTATATATGAAACAAACTCCTCTAGACTATGGCGTAGTTCTAGAAAAGGTACCTTTGTTGTGTGACAATGAGAGTGCTGTTAAAATTGCTAATAACCCTGTACAACACTCTCGCACCAAGCACATTGATATCCGTCATCACTTCCTTAGAGATCATGTTGCAAAAGGAGACATCCTTTTAGAAGGAGTGAGGTCGGAAGATCAATTAGCGGATATTTTCACTAAACCACTTGATAAGACCTGCTTTTGCATGTTGAGGAATGAATTAAATATACTTGATCTCAGAAATTTTATTTAAGATGTCAAATGGTGTTGTCAAGCTTGCATTGCATATTTAAATTTCTTGTATTGCATCTAGGGCCTGTCTAACCTAGTTAAGATAACCGCCAACAAACCGAGTGAAAAAGCTTAACTCGGGATCAAACTTGACAAGTCTTAGTTTTAAGCTTTTAGTACTTAAATTCCTACTTTTATGTAATTGTTGGTTCTTGAGATATGCATGAGGCATTACACTTAGGGGGAGTATTCAAAACTCAAATCTTTCATGAAAACCCCTAGTGTAATGCCAAAATGAAAATCTCACCATTTGCCTATTTTCTCTAAAAAATATCTAGCCTATGGCAAAATATTTTGAAAATTATGAGAAAATATATGAGGGTGCCAATACCTGTCCCAACAAGTGTTATTTTGTGTGATTATAAGTTGGGATTTGGTTTGGTTGAAAACTAGATAGAAAAATTCAAAAATTTCAAAATTTCCCTCTGTCTGGGGTCACCGGACAGTCCGATGTGCACCAGACACTGCACTGTGCAATGTCCGGTGCACCGACAGCCGCGCGCTCAAATCCCATTTTTCTGTGCACTGTCCGGTGGTTCACCGGACAGCTACTGTGCGTTGTCCGGTGTGCACCGGACAGGCACTGTAGACTGTCCGGTGTGCCCATATTGCGTTTTAAAAAAAAGGCCTCCAGCCCGCGCCCGAGCCAGAGGCCACACTCTTCTCAGCTCTCTGGCTCTCTGCACTCTGGCGATTCAACCTCTTCTCCGGCGATCTCCTCACCGGCGGCGTTCCTCCAGCGACCAAGTGCTCTCTCCTGTCCTTCTATCTGGTGAGCAGTCCCTGCTTGTCGCCTTCCCTCTCTCTCACTATTTCTCTGCCCAGTGAGCTTCTATTCCACCCCTTGAGTGCCAAATTCAAATTCCTATCAAATTCTATGAATCTATGTGGTTGGAGGTGTTCCTATGTGTCCCTTGAGTATACCTGCAGGTTTCTAGCTCCCTTTGGGAAGGTTTCAATCCTCAAATGGCCTTTTCACCAAAACCCTAACTCACCGCATACCACGTGTTCGGTGAAATATCCAAACCAGCCAAAAATGCTCCGATTGAACCCAATTTTTTCAGGCACCTTCATAATACCTCCAGTAACATATTCGCCAAATTTCACGCCAATCCGATGTACCAGGCTTCAATTTCACACATTTCCCTGTTTCGAGCAATCGTTTCCGAGCCGAGTGCGCAAATTCCATTTTCTTCGCCTAAATTCAAACCAAGCACACACTTCACTCATATTCACCCATATAAACCTATTCGTGAAGTATCAGCTCAATTCCAAATCATTTCATGCCTCATTTTCAATTTCAAACCTCCTATGACACTATTTCTCGTTCAAACGCCGTTTTCGCGTCGTTTGACCTCTCGGTCGCCATATCTCTCGTTTTCTGTGCCATAATTCTCCGTGTATGTATTTATTCACATTTCATATACTTATGACTATGTGACTAATACATGCTCACCTCTTCTGTCATTTCAGTGACCTTGCCTGCCCGTGGGCCGTCTCCTGTCCTGCCTGGATTTTCACCTCTCGTGTGAGCTTTCCAGGTAGACATCCACTCTTTTGATATTCTATCAGCTCTTATCGACTTGTGCTTAGCTTCTCTCTCTCATTTGCAGTCGTCAGGTCAGGATGCCGCGCACGAAGAATGTGTCGGCACCAGGGGGAGGAGATGACGAGGATCCTCCTCGCCCCTTCAGGCAGGTCAAGGGAAAGACCGTGCATTTGGAGCAGCAGGAAGGCTGCAAGAAGCGGCGTCTAGACAGAGCAGCTTGAGCAGTGGCAGCAGCAGCAGCAGCCGCTGAGCAGGCAGAGCGAGGAGATCAGCCACAGACTCCTTCAGATCAGATTGCTTACCGAGTTCGTCGCCTCACCTCCCGGCCTCGCTCCTCCACTCCCACCACTGCTACCACTCCACCATCCACTTCACCTGCTCCCGTCACTCCTGCGCCATCCACTACCTCAGCCATACCTACCACCTCCACTACTCTAGCTTCCACTGCTCCTTCCGCTCCCCTTTCCGCTCCACCTATCCCACCTGCTCGCTTCCGGGAGCGCGATGAGACTGAGGTGCGACCACTTACTGCGGATCCCAGGCTGTTTGATCTTCAGCGTGCTATAGTGGCACGGGTACGTCGGTTCAGATACGTACCCGTGGAGTCTTGGTTACCTGCATAGAGAGACCCTGTAGCGGCAGATCCTTTCAGCACCAGGATTCAGGAGTCTTTCTACCGAGCACAGTTGTCAGCTCAGATTGCTCTGCGAGCGCACCGGCTCTTGGATCTCCCTGCCTTCCTGCTAGCAGCCGGTGCCGACTCTAAGGTTCACCTCCCCTATCTGCCTGGACTTCTCACTCTATTGACTACCAGCGACAGATATTTTGAGGAATGGGTCCGAGTTTTCTATGCTTCAGTATGGATAGACCCTGATCACCAGTGGATGAGATTCCAATTTGAGCGAGAGGATGTTACCATTCATGCCAGTCAGATTCGTTAGTTGTTTGGATTTCCTGAGTCATCGACTCGTCTTCACAGCTTGTGCTATGGCACCTCTAACCCTCCTCGTCGCCCTCACGGTGGAGTTGCTCTAGTATACCTCACGTCGCGGCTTTGTTCCGACCGCCCTTCTCAAATGGGTCGCGACGTTCTTCGGCAGACTTCACCACAGCAGCCAAGTTCCTATATCAGCTCATGAGACGGACGCTTCTGCCACGGATGGGTTACAGGGAGGCTGCCACTCATATTCAGCTTTGGCTCCTTGGTGCCCTAGTTTCTCACTCAGAGTTTGATGTTGGGGATTTTCTCATTTGTGAGATCAAGGACACAGTACTGGATGGTCTACGTGCTCGTCGACAGCTGCCTTATGCTCACTATCTGTGCCACATCTTTGCTCAGCTAATTCGGCCCCCACAGTTTCAGGGTACTCTTGAGGCCTCTTGCCTCCTTTTTGGGTCCTACCGTCCAGCTCCAGAGGATCCTATGCCAGCATCTGCTCTAGTGATTGATACTCAGGCTGAGGACACCACCTTCCATCAGTTTGAGACTCAGGGTGGAGCAGCCCATGATGATGATGATGATGATGATGATGATGATGATGATGATGTCTTTGGGGTTCCTCCTCTGCCTCCTATGCCTCCATGCTCACATGATCATGAGGCTGGGAGTTCCAATGGTGCTGCCCCTCCTGCCATTGACCTTGCTCTTGTGGTGATCCTCTAGACTCTTACTCAGCAGCAGGCTCACTTAGCAGCGGTCCAGCAGCAGATGTCCGAGAGAATGCTTTCGATGTTTCAGACAATTCAGGACAGGCAGGATACTCTCCAGCAGCAGTTTCTTTAGGACCGGGCTGAGAACAGGGCATTCATGACTATCATGCTTTAGCATACTGGTGTATCGATTCCACCAGTTCAGTCAGCACTGCCTCCACCTCTTCAGGCTCCTATTGTGCCAGCTATTCAGCCTGGACCCCCTCTTCCTATAGTTGGTCCTTCCTCCTATCCGCTCCGGCCAGTCACCCTGGTTTTCACATCGCCGGTCATTGACTCCGTCAGCTCTCAGCCGCCAGTGCCACCAGCTTCTGCTGTTACCACTGCCGCTGTGGCGGTGTCTGTGACTTCTTTGGCTCCGACAGCTCTTGCAGTGCAGCCTTCGTCTGAGTCTGTACTAGCTCCAGCTTCTACAGCAGACCTTGGATCCGAGACTGACTCTGACCCTTAGCTGGCGTTCGCTCTGCTGCCTCAACCGCGACCGGATGCGCCCTCACTGCCTCCTCCCTCTTCTGATGTGTAGGTTCGGGTTCCCTTTTGGTGTTTGACGCCAAAGGGGGAGAGATATGAGTTGTGAGAGCTAGGGGGGTTAGGGAGAGATATGAGTTGTGAGAGCTAGGGGGAGTTAGTGAGTTAGTAGAGAGTCATTTTGATGTAATATATGTGCTTGTTACTCTCAGTACTAGCTCCACTTTTGTATGATGCTTTTGACTCACAAACTCTATTATATACTCTCGATGCTTATGTTGACTGTGTGTGTATTATGTTTTCACCTATATGTTATCACCAGTCTTCTAGTTCTTGTTCATCGATTTGATTTCACTTTTTATATATGAACAAGAAACTTACGATGTGTATGCGCTCATTCCTATTATTATGTTACACACTTTTTCTGTCAAAGATTACTGAGTACAACTAACCATCTTCTCTATTGACAGAAATTTCAAAACAAACTACTCTCACAAATCTTATAGGGTTGTCATCAATCACTAAAAAGGGGGAGATTGAAAGCATCTAGGCCCCTGGTTGGTTTTAGTGATTAATGACAATGTATTGTTATATGTGACTAACGTATGTTTTGCAGAGACAAATGGTAAGTTAGGTCGCATTACAGGTAGAAGTACTACAACGGTGAAAACAATCCCGGAGATAGGAACTCGAAGCGACGGCTAAAGCGATGAAACACAAAGTGAAGGTCTACATAGTCCGAGTGTCAAGGAGTTGTGGACACTCGTGATTTAGCTAGGTCTTTTATTTTGTTTTAGCCATACTATAAAGAGGGGTTGTCGATGAGTAGTTTGACCAAGAGAGTTCTAGTGTAGTGTTGGTGCATATTTACACTCACATATAGTGCTAGGTGACACTCTAGAACATACTCACAAGTTAGAACAAAAACTGATTTGAAAAATAGCATAAAACAGAAAATAGGGTTTCTGGCCTTGGGGCACTAGACTGTCCGGTGTGCACCGGACTGTCCGGTGCGCCCTCTGCCAGGTGGGGTCAGGATGGTCCCGGGAAGGGTTTTCCCCGCGCAAAAACCCGAGAGCGCAAGGTTCAGAATTGATTTTTAGTCGCGCACCGGACAGCGCACCGGACAGTGCACCGGACTGTCCGGTGTGCACCGGATAGTGGTTGTTCACTGTCCGGTGTGCCATCAGCCCAACGGCTAGCTATCAGAACTAGCCGTTGGAGTCGACCGTTGGCGCACCGGTGGCGCACCGGTGGCGCACCGGACTGTCCGGTGCACCCATGTGTAGAACACTGCTTGCAACGGCTAGTTGGTGGGTGAGGGCTATTTATACCCCCTCCACCCACCATATTCAATATCTTGCTGCCCACATTAATTCCTGCATATTGGAAGAGCATTGCAAGCACCAAAAGCCTAGTGAGGAGATTAGAGAATCTTAATCCCGCATTTGGACCTCATTAGCGCTAGCGAGAGCCACCTAGAGCACACACCACTTGCATTAGGCTTCTCTTGGTCAAGCGAAAGTCTACAGCTTGTTACTCTTGGTGATCGGCATCACCTAGACGGCTTGGTGGCGATGGGAGCTCGGTGACCACCGTGGAGATCTTGTTGGTGACTCGACTCAAGTTTGTAAGCGGTCGTGAGGGATCTACCGCGCCGAAGTGGCAAAGGATCATCTCGTAGTGAGCACTTGGTTCTTGCGAGGACCAAGGGGGAGCGATACCCTTGCGCGGGTGCTCCAACGAGGACTAGTGGAGAGTGCCGACTCTTCGATGCCTCAGGAAAAATTGGAGGAGTCTTCTAAACCTTGCTTTACATTCTGCACTTAATTCAAGCATTTTACATTGTGTATTTGTTTAGCAAGTATTTGAAGTATTGTCTTAGCATTGTTGCATTTCTAGTATTATTATCTTACTGCTAGTTGTTGGGGTGAAGTTGGGCTCTTGCTTAGTTTTTAATTAGTGTTGATTTTTAGAAAAGCCCAATTCACCCCCCCCCCTCTTGGGCATCATGATCCTTTCAATCTCCCGACATCACTTCGAGTTGTTAAACTCTTAATGAAGCACCAGGCTCTGATACCAATTGAAAGTCGCCTAGAGGGGGGTGAATAGGCGGATTCTGAAAATTATAAACTAAAAGCACAACTACAAGCCGGGGTTAGCGTTAGAATTAAACTCGAGTCCGAGAGAGAGGGTGAAAAAAAATCAAAAGCAAATGAAGCGGATGACATGGTGATTTGTTTTACCGAGGTTCAGTTCTTGCAAACCTACTCCCCGTTGAGGTGGTCACAAAGACTGAGTCTCTTTCAACCCTTTCCCTCTCTCAAACGGTCACCTAGACCGAGTGAGCTTTCTCCTTAATCAAACGGGTCACTTAGACCCCTATAAGGACCACCACAACTTGGTGTCTCTTGCTTTGATTACAAGTGTCTTGAGAACAAGAATGAGGAAGAATAAAGCTAACCAAGCAACAGGAGCAACAAGAAAACACAAGCAATCCTCTCTCAAGTCTTAGAGCACTAGAATTGAATTTAAGGACTTTGATTGGATCGAAGGCTTTGATTTGTGTCTTGGAGTGTTGCACTTTGCTCTTGTGTTGAGTGCACTGTTGTGAATGCTTGGATGGTTGGAGTGGAGGTGGTTGTGGGGTATTTATAGCCCCCAACCACCAATTCAACCGTTGGGGAAGGTTGCTATCGATGGGCGCACCGGACAGTCCGGTGCGCCAGCCACGTCACCCAACCGTTAGGGTTCTGGTAGTTTCGACCGTTGGAGCGCTGACTTCTTGTCACATTGGACAGTCCGGTGCAGCACTGGACAAGCACTGTTCACTGTCCGGTGCGTCACGTTGGAGCTCTGTTAGGGCACTGTGCAGTCGACCGTTGCGCCGATAGCCGTTGCTCCGCTTGGTGCACCGAACAGTCCGGTGAATTATAGCAGAGTGCGCCTGGAGAAACCCGAAGCTGAGGACTTCAGACTGTACGGTCCCTGGTGCACCAGACACTGTCCGGTGGCACACCGGACAGTCCGGTGCGCCAGAACAGGGCAGCCTTTGGTTTTTTCCTCCTTTCTTTTTGAACCCTAACTTGATCTTTTTATTGGTTTGTGTTGAACCTTTAGCACCTGTAAAATGTATATTCTAGAGCAAACTAGTTAGTCCAATTATTTGTGTTGGGCAATTCAACCACCAAAATCATTTAGGAAAAGGTTTGACCCTATTTCCCTTTCACTAAGGAATCCGAAGAGCCTCCACAAGCACAAGATCAACCTTCATCTTCCATACAAGCATCTCCACCAACTCAAGATGAGGAAAAGGCTCATGGTGATGAAGAAGAAGATCAAGAAGATGAGCCACCTCAAGAAGAGGGCAATGATCAAATGGGAGATGAAGATAATCAAGACAAGGAAGATGAACAAAAAGTACAGGGTCAAAGACCGCCACATCCAAGAGTCCACCAAGCAATCCAACGAGATCACCCCGTGAACTCCATCCTCAGCGACATTCATAAGGGGGTAACCACTAGATCTCGTGTTGCTCATTTTTCTGAACATTACTCTTTTGTGTCCTCTATTGAGCCTTACAGGATTGAGGATGCATTAAGAGATTCGGATTGGGTGATGGCAATGCAAGAGGAGCTCAACAACTTCATGAGGAATGAGGTATGGAATTTAGTTCCACGTCCTAACCAAAATGTTGTAGGAACCAAGTGGGTATTCCGCAACAAGCAAGATGAGCATGGTGTGGTGATAAGAAACAAAGCCCGACTTGTGGCCTAGGGGTATTCACAAGTCAAAGGTTTGGATTTTGTTGAAACTTATGCACCCGTAGCTAGGCTTGAGTCAATTCGCATATTACTTGCCTATGCTACTTACCATGGCTTCAAGCTCTATCAAATGGACGTGAAGAGTGCCTTTCTCAATGGACCAATCAAGGAAGAGGTCTATGTTGAGAAACCTCCCGACTTTGAAGATAGTGAGTACCCTAACCATGTGTATAAACTCTCAAAGGCGCTTTATGGGCTCAAGCAAGCTCCAAGAGCATGGTATGAATGCCTGCGAGATTTTCTAATCACTAATGGCTTCAAAGTCGGTAAAGCCGATCCTACTCTCTTTACTAAAACTATTGCAAATGATTTATTCGTATGCCAAATTTATGTTGATGATATTATAATTGGGTCTACTAACAAATCTACTTGTGAAGAGTTTAGTAGGATCATGGTACAAAAATTCGAGATGTCTATGATGGGGGAGTTGAGATATTTTCTAGGATTCCAAATCAAGCAACTCTAAGAGGGCGCCTTCATCAGCCAAACCAAGTATATTCAAGACATTTTTAAGAAGTTTGGAATGAAGGATGCCAAATCCATCAAGACACCTACGGGAACTAATGGGCATCTCGACCTCGACATGGGAGGTAAATCCGTAGATCAAAAGGTATACCGGTCGATGATAGGATCCTTACTCTATTTATGTGCATCACGACCGGATATTATGCTTTCCTTTTTCATGTGTGCAAGGTTCCAAGCTGATCCTGAGGAAGTTCACCTTAGTGCCGTGAAAAGAATCATGAGATATTTAGTTTACACTCCTAAGTTTGGGCTTTGGTACCCTAGGGGATCAACCTTTGATTTGATAGGATATTCTGATGCCGATTGGACAGGGTGTAAAATTGATAGGAAGAGCACATCAGGGACTTGTCAGTTTCTGGGGAGATCCCTGGTGTCTTGGGCTTCAAAGAAACAAAATTTAGTAGCCCTATCAACCGTCGAAGCCGAGTATATTGCCGCAGGCCATTGTTGTGCGCAATTACTTTGGATGAGGCAAACCCTTAGGGACTATGGCTACAAATTGAGCAAAGTCCCTCTCCTATGTGACAATGAGAGTGCTATCCGCATGGCGGAGAATCCCGTTGAACACAACTGCACTAAGCATATAGACATTCGGTATCACTTTTTGAGAGATCACCAACAAAGGAGGGATATTGAGATAGCTTATATTAACACCAAAGATCAATTAGTCGATATCTTTACCAAGCCATTAGATGAGAAAACCTTTAGCAAACTTAGAAATGAGCTACATATACTTGATTCTAGGAATTTTGATTGAAACATTGCACACATTGCTCATTTAAAATACATTTGATCATATCTCTTTCATTTTGCTACGACTAATATGTTTCCAAGTGTATTTTTATGCTAAGTCGTAGATTGAAAGGGAAATGGAGAACTCGACGAAGACAAGGCTTCCACTCCACTCTACCGTATTATTTACCCTTCGTTGTTACTCCACCAAACTTCACATTGGTATAATCTTTCCACTCATTTACTCGTACCAATGGGGGAGAAAGTAAAGGGCTCACAAAGTCTCCATTTTTGGCGATTAATGCCAAATGGGGAGAAATATTAAGCCCAAAGCAAAAGGACCGCACCACCACCTAATTTTTAAATTGCCTAATTTTTAAATTGTGTTTCGAAAATTTTTATTGGTATATTTCAAATTGGTATGTGTTATTTTCAAATGGTATCTATCAAAACCCTCTTGAAAACTAAGAGGAGAATTCCAATTCAGGGGGAGTTTTGTTTTAGTCAAAGGAAAAGCATTTGAAACAGGGAGAGAAATTTCAAATCATGAAAATGCTTCTTACAATCTTATTCATATGCCTTTGACTATTTGCAAAAGAATTTTACAAAGAATTTGCAAAAACAAAACATGTGGTGCAAGCGTGGTCCAAAATGTTAAATAAAAGAAAGCAATCCATGCATATCTATTGAAGTTATAAATTGGTTTAATTCCGAGGAACTTATGCACTTACATTATGCAAACTAGTTCAATTCTGAACTTATATATTTGCTTTGGTTTGTGTTGGCATCAATCACCAAAAAGGGGGGAGATTGAAAGGGAAATAGGGCCAAACCTTTTTCCTAAATGATTTTGGTGGTTGAATGCCCAACACAAATAATTGGACTAACTAGTTTGCTCTAGATTATGTATTCTACAGATGCATAAAATTTCAACACAAACCAATAAAAGATCAAAGTTAGGGTTCAAAAGAAAGGAGCAAAAGAAACCGAAGTGTACCCTGGTCTGGCGCACCGGACTGTCTGGTGCACCATCGGACAATGTCCGGTGCACCAGGGGCGAGCGACTCCAAACTCTTCACCTTCGGGTTTCTGAGGCCGCGCTCCGCTATAATTCACAAGACTGTCCAGTGCACCAGCGGAGCAACGACTCTAGCGCAATGGTTGACTGCAACGGACACCTGCAAAAGTGCTACAGTGCGCGGACAGTTCGCGAAGAGTCAGAGCAGCCGCTAGAAGGCGCACCGGACAGTGAACAGTGCCTGTTCGGTGCGGCACCAGACTGTCTGGTGCCACATGAAGACAAAGCTCCAACGGTCGAAACCGCCAGAACCCTAACGGTTGGGTGACGTGGCTAGCGCACCGGACAGTGTCCGGTGGCGCACCGGACTGTCTGGTGCGCCCATTGACAGCATCCTGCCTCAACGGTTGAATTGATGGTTGGGAGCTATAAATACCCCACAACCACCTCCACTCCAACCATCCAAGCATTCACTACTCCTCATTTAATACAAGAGCAATACATAACACTCCAAGACACAAATCAAAGCCTCCGATCAAATCAAAGTCCACAATTCAACTCTAGTTCTTAGGACTTGTGAGAAGATCGACTTGTGTTCTTTTGTTGCTCTTGTTGTTTGGTTGGCTTTCTTCTTTCTCTCATTCTTACTCTCAAAGCCTTGTAAGCAAAGCAAGAGACACCAATTGTGTTGTGATCCTTACAGGGTCTAAGTGACCCAGGAAATCAAGAAAGAAAGATCACTCGGTCTAGGTGACCATTTGAGAGATGAAAAGGGTTGAAAGAGACCCGGTCTTTGTGACCACCTCAACGGGGACTAGGTTCTCAAGAACCGAACCTCGGTAAAATAAATCACCGTGTCATTCGCTTCATTTGCTTTTGATTTGTTTTTCCCCTCTCTCTCGGTCTCGGATTTTATTCTAACGCTAACCCCGGCTTGTAGATTGTGTTTTAAGTTATAAATTTTAGATTCAGTCTATTCACCCCCCCCCCCTCTAGGCGACTTTCATGACTGAAGGAATTCCTTATGAATAAGGGTTATTCTAACAGTGATGATTGCCCATGTGTCTTTATAAAGAAATCTTCTACAGGTTTTTGCATCATATCAATATATGTGGATGACTTGAACATCATCGACCATAAACGTGATATTGATGAGGCATGCAATCTTTTAAAGACGGAATCCGAGATGAAGGATTTGGGTAAAACCAAATTTTGCTTGGGATTGCAACTTGAGCACCTTCCCACGGGCATTCTTATTCATCAATCTGCTTATATGCAGAAAGTATTGAGTAAATTCAATATGGATAAAGCATATCCGTCTAAGACTCCTATGATCGTCTGTACCCTAGAAAGGGATAAGGATCATTTTCGACCATGAGACGAAGGAGAAGAGATTTTGGGTCCTGAGTACCCATATCTTAGTGCAATTGGAGCACTTATGTATCTAGCAAACAATACAAGACCTAATATTGCTTTTGCGGTAAATTTACTTGCTAGATATAGTGCATCCCCTACCAAACGTCATTGGACTGGAATCAAAAATATTATTTGATACCTCCATGGCACGGCAGATCTCGGTCTATTCTACGGAAAAAATCAAGATCCTAGCCTCGTAGGGTACACAGATGCTGGTTATCTTTCAGACCCCCACAATGGAAGGTCTCAAACTGGGTTTGTATTTCTGAATGGTGGAACTGCTATTTCTTGGAAGTCATCCAAGCAAACTTGTAACACCCAAATTCTGAATTTGGAATTGGTAGAGGAAATCTGAACAAAGTATCATTGGGAAATAAGAAAAAAATGAGGAGAAGAAGAATTTTTCTTTTAAAGGAAACCATTTATAAATCTCATGGAATAAATAAACAAGGAGAATAAAACTTAAACTAGTAATAATAAAATAGTATGGTTTATATTCACCTTTGGGTTTCAATTGATACATTTGAAAAATCTGAAAACTAAAATAAAAATATAAATTTGGATTTGAACTAGAAATGGAAAAGAAAAGGAAAGGCTATATACTTATTAAAAATAAATAAGTGATCCAAACAGTAAAGTCTAAATTTCCTTCAGGATTATATTTGATTTTAGGAACCTGAAATTCAAAGTAAAATGTGAATTGGATTTTGAATAGTTAAAATTAAATTTGAATTTGGAATAGAAAATGAGAGAAAGAGAAGGGATATAAAACAAAAATATAAATAATATATATAAACAAGTATATTCAGAATTAATATCCCTAACTTCACAAAAATAAATTGAAATAATGAGCCATAGAGATTTGAATTTAAGTTTGAATTCAAATTGGATTTGAAAATGAAGAAAAGAAATAGAAAATAAAAAGGAAAAAGAGAAAACCTGTTGCTGGGCCGACTTCGCGCAAATCGGCCCAACTCCACAAGCCTCACTGCGCAGCCCAACCTGGAACCGGCGCCGACATATGGGTCCCACGGGGCAGTCTCTCCCCCTCTTCCGCACGCGCCTGCTTCGTCGCTGATCGGCGGGGCCACCCTGTCAGCCTCGTCGCCTTCTCCACACGCGCGCGCGGCCGACTTCTCATCTGGCTGTCGCGTGGGGCCCCGTCGTCAGGGTCGTCTTCGTCTTCCTTCCGAACTCTACGCGTGCTGTGCGAAGTTTGTTGCCGCAACGACCGCCGTGCGCATCGCGCGCTACACCGACCGGATTCCTCGGGCGCGGACTCCCCTAGCTATAAATTCGTACCGAGCTCGCCTTCCTCCCTTCATCTCCCCACTGCCAGCCACACCGCCGCCGAGCTCTAAGAAGGAGTTTGCCGCCGCCGTCAAAGGCACGATTGGCCACCTCCTGGACCTCGGCTTGGGGTTCGGATCGGGTGCAGGGACGCTTGGAAGCTAGGGCCGCCGCGGATTTGACAAACGGTCGATCGGAGCTTCTCCAATTGCTCGCCGTTGCGATTGGACCGCCGCGGGCCGCACCTTCTCCGTGGCCAACCCTCCTGTGTGCGCCATCTTAGGTAAATATTCGCCCTCCATGTTCGCGAAGTAGTCCGCTTCATTTGGAACCGGTAGAATCGAGTTTGGGGCACTGGAACGATGAATCACGGGCGCGCCGGCGATGGTCCGCCGCGGGCGCGGGGCGGCGCTGCCGCGCGTCGGCTCGGTTGGGGAAGACACGTTCGCGGCCGTCGATCAGGGCATGGACGGTTGAGATTAGAGCACGAGGTAACGGTTCGGTGGATTGGATCCGGACCGTCCATCTAAGATCGGGCGAACCTGTGTGATCCCCGCGTTTTAAAATCTGTGCCGTTGATCTCGGATCCAACGGGACGCACTGCGTACCGCTTCAGAGTGAGTTAGATCTAATCTGAGCCCTTCGTTTCTGATTGGACGGCTCAGCCCATTCGATACCCCTTCGCGGGTATGATTTATAAAAGAAACCCTGGGTTTTTTCGGATTCAACCCGCCGTCCGTTGTCTCTGTTCACTGGGTCTGGGACGACTTACCCCGAGCCCCCTGACCTTTCTTATAATTGAGGCCCAGTCCAGAACATAATAAAATCAGAGAAAATGGTTATTAAATAGATTTTTAATATGAAAATAATTGCTAAAACTTAGATAATTCATAGAAAATTCATTTTAGCTCCAAATTGAACCATTCCAGTTTCTAAAATTTTGTAATAATATTCTTCATCATTTAGTGTCTTTGTTTTGACATGAACTCTGTCAGAAAATTTAATTATCATTTAATCATATTTTAATCACATTAAACCTTAGAAAAATCATAACTTGAATTCTACAACTCCAAAATTAATAATTCTTTTTCCTGTGATCTTATTTTAATATGTAGATTACTAATATGTATTTTGCATATATGTTTGGTGTAATGTTAATTTTGCCTATACCATGTATGTTTGTATTGCTACGACCAGCAGTGAGGTCACAAGTCATCTGAAGATCATCCTGGTACCTGGATTCTCAAGGCCCAGGCAAGTTGTGCCCTTGATCACTTCTTTTTACCTACTCATGTTCTAATTAATCATAATGATCTGCATAGGTTAATTTTGATGGGACCCAGTAGGATACCCTAGTTTGTCTATCTTTATACCTTGTTCACCACTGAATCTTTGGGTAGTACCTGCTAGTGCTATATGTGGCTTTGGGTATAGAGATACACCTTACTATTCATGATTATACTTTTGTTATCAGTTGTTATTTATGGTTCATGTTAAGATCATTATGTTAATTGGAACATGGAGCGACCACCCGGGAAAACAGTGCTACCACAAGGGTAGTATGGGATGCCCTTGGCTGATTAATTAGGAAAGCTAGTGGAAGACTACCTTACCCGAAAGGGGCAAGGGCAGTAGGGGAGAGGTCAGTGTAGGGAGGCCCTCGGGAGGATTTTGCTGCGATGGCGGTCCTGCAAGGGATTCCTGCACTGGATCTTCCTATAAACTGTAGCGGGTTTTCGGAAGCTAGTGGAACTTTGTAAAGGCCTCGTAGTGCTACCCTGCCTCACTTCCTTGGTAGAGGTGTATGGGATTCATGACCCCTTGGCAGATGGGTAACACGGCTTGTGGGTAAAGATGCGCAACCTCTGCAGAGTGTAAAACTGGTATACTAGCCATGCTCACGGTCATGAGCAGCTCGGACCCTCACATGATTAAATTATGGAATTAAACTCAATTTGTCATATGCATTGCATTGCAGGTGATGTTGTTACTCTTGTTCTATTACTTAATTGGGTTTGGTATTTACTTATACTTAGTAACTGCTAATAAAATTTTGACCAACTTTAAAAGCAATGCTCAGCTCTAACCATCTTCTTTGGTAAGCCTTACACTTCACATGAGCTCCCACCTTTGGCGAGTTCATGCACATTATTCCCCACAACTTGTTGAGCGATGAACGTATGTGAGCTCACTCTTGCTGTCTCACACACACCACAGGTCAAGACCAGGTACTGCAGGATGATGCTCATGGAGAATGCTGTGATAAGTTCGTGAGTGGTCTAGGTCGTCGTCTCCCAGTCAACTTTGGGTTGCTGGACCGTTGTCTCCTTATAATGTAATTATTTATTTTGTATAGAACTCCTGTTATATATAAAGTTGTGACATTCGATCCTGTGCCACTATACATCATATGTATGAGACTTGGTCCCAGCATACCTGGTGTTTATGTTAACCCCGGGTTTTGGACCCCTAGAATCCGGGTGTTACAAAACTCTAGTAACAACATCCACTAATCACTCAGGTCCTGTTTGGATCATTGGAATTGAATTTCATTTTAATAATAGTAATTTAGGCATATATCAATTAAGCTAATTTGGTTTTATACAAAATATATTTGTATACTATTATTAGCAAGATGTCAGAGATTGTCATGTAAGTTACAGAGTAGAAACAAATTCTACTAATGCATAAAATCATTTCCCACCCTCCACCCCATGAATTTGAGATAGGCTTATATCTAAACTTTGGAAAGTGGTGGAATATCAAATTCCAAACTAAATAAGTTACTTTATTGAGTGAATTCCAATTCCTCTAAAATGAAGGGATCCAAACGCCCCGTCAGAGATTATTGTCTTGTATGAAGCCTCACGTGAATGTGTGTGGCTTCGAAGGGTGATTAATCACATCCAATCATCATGTGGAATTCATTCCATTGAATCACCCACCATTATCTATGAAGATAATGCAGCTTTTGTTGCTCAGATGCAACAAGGTTATATCAAGAGCAATGTTACCAAACATATCTCCCCCAAGTTATTCTATCCTCACCAACTTCAACAGAGTGGTGAGATTAAGGTCATGCAAACTAAGTCTTGTAACAATCTCGCAGTCTTATTCATTAAGTCGCTACCTTATTCCACATTTCGGATATGTGTTAAGGGTATTGGTATGCGTCAACTTAGAGACTTGCTTGCATCAGGGGGAGTATCTCTTTGATCAACCTAATACTAACATCACATTGTACTCTTTTCCTATATGAGTTTACCATCATGTTTTCTTATGTTAGGTTTTTAATGAGGCAATGTCAGCACAAGCATATGTTCAGTCTCTTGATTTTTCCCATCAGGGGTTTTCGATAGAGACACCAAAGACATATCATATACTGTTGATTTTCTCTAAATTTTTTCCACTGAGTTTTTTCTAGTGTTACACCGTATATTATTGCAAACCACCTTTTTACCTACAGGTTTTAAGGGAGGATGTACATGATGGACAATTACTAAGGGGAAGTGTTAAGAAGTATAAGCAGTTCCATAATTGCTCCTGTGGTCGGCTCAACAAAGGGACATGGTCCATATGGCACCTGTTCACGAACGGACGTGGCCCACGATCTCAACTTTTAACAGACATGTCTCCTCTGCACGTCGACGCCTTCAGACATCTCCTTCATGTATAAATATCAAAAACAAGTTATACATCAAAAACAATAAAGAATACAGTATCAGAAACAATAAAGAATACAGTGTCCCTGGATTCATTCCTGATTCATTCTCGCACAGCAATTTTTACTTTCACAGCTCCAACGGCCCAATGGATTGACCCCATCCGAGCCATCAGCACGAAGATAGCAACTCGACCCTTTCCAGACTTTGCAGCACCATCGCGACCGTCCTATATATTCAACCTCTATAGTATCCTATAAAAGATTTCATACATAAATACCTATATTAAAGATATTTTTATTTTTAATTTGTATACAGAGAAAATCTAGCAATGTACTCTAAATTTAAAGGACTGTTTAGAGGACAATGCTGGAGAAAGTAAAGGATGACCTTATAATCTAATTTAGAGTACAAGACCCTTTAGGTCCTTGTTGGAGCTAGTCATAAACTTTATGGACAACCGTCTGTCAGCAAACTAAGTCTTGTACCAAACGGGGCAGCAGCAAAATCAGGTTCAAGCGTCTGACAGGATTGCTGTGAAGAGTACAGATACAAGGCGAGAAAGACGAAACAAAGACAGATTGACAACACAGATAGCGCTGGTCCGCGGTCTATACACATCAAGGGTGCAGGTGTTGATGCTTCGTCAGGATCCTAGGTGCGTAGGAAGGAAGCCTCCATGGCCTGCAGGATGCTTGCGGTGTCAAACCTGAAGTTTCTGAAGCTGCAACCAGGGCGGTCGGCAGCGTGCTGCACGTCAGATCCTGCTTTACCAACAGGATTCTCCACTGGGGTTGTGCCGCCCGACGAACCCTTCGCCTTCCACACAGTACCTGTCGGCCGCGGCATAATAACCAAATAAATGTAACGGCTTCGGGGAGAAAAAGCTAGGCAGAAATATCACACATAATTCAAAGTTTTCCCCCATTTTGGTGATCCCCGGGCCCCGGCAGAATGGATGAAGGGGAGAAGAAGAAACCTCTAGCAGATGTCTCTGGTTTCTGATGCAGTGGTGGAGGATGTGTGGCAATCCAAGCCTTAAGACCCCTGCAAAGGGAACAGGTAAGAGACAAAACAATGAGTAAGTAACAAATTTACGCTTTGGAAAACTAGAAGATCAAGCCACAGAACAAAACAAGCACGTTGTTGGTTTCCTTTCTTTTTTGAGATAATCTATAATAATGGCAATGACCCCATAACTGCTCCCCCCCCCCCCCCCAAAAAAAAAAACTAGAATGTGGATCACAAGGAACTTACGTCAAAAATGGTGCAACCATGTACAGCTTCATTCCATTCACTGCACGAGATACTGCATCATCACTAGCTGGTAAGAGGTCATCAATTCTGTGCCATGAAATTTCCTAACAGATTTGCAGAGGAAGATATCTCAGTGGATCATTTTATACTTTTTTAGAAGGAAAAGAAAACAACAGAAACAAAAAAAATGTACAACAAAGGGCAATCGACCAATGAGAGCAGCAATAAGCCTTGGAAAGTAAAGGTGCATCACTGCCAATAAAAGCGATGGGAACAAGATTCAGAAATCAGAACTATGCATACACTGATTTCCTTCTTGGTTTGAGGTGCAAACACAGTGTCTCTTTTAACCCCTGTTATGATGTAGAGCCGAACCCTTTGTTGTCCAATTGAAACTTCAATGTAATTATCCAAATTTAATAGTCTAGAAACATCACACCCAGTTTCCTCTAGAACCTGCATTGTTATTCAAGTAGGTGTTAGTTAGCAAAAAACTACTTATATGCTGAACAAAAGGAACTAACAAATATAAGCATTTTAAGTGCTCCAGATCGGAGAATGGATGAAATATTATCGACACAGTTCTTAAAGTAGCTTATGCAAAGTATTGGCTTTATCATATGAAAACCCGCTTTACTCAATAAAATTATGTAAGAGGAAATGCCTTTAACAAACTAAATACTTCGATCAGGTTTTTTCCTTCATGTGGAAAAGAAATGTTAGACTGGTAGTTCACTTGTTATATTTAATACTGATATATATTGCTGATAGCATAAAGGACAAAGATTGCTCCTGCAGACCACAATGATGCCCGCTGCGAATGAAATGTATACATGTTTAACCAAACAGACATTTGCCGTGAAGAGATAAAAGTATTAGAAGATCTAGAGATATGAAAAATGCAATTTGTAAACTCTAACCAAGCAGGGACTATGATCATATAAAAGTAGCGAATGGTGTTGAATGGTATCAAAGAATATATACATAATATATTTCATTGATGCAAGTATAATATGCTTCAAAGAAATTGTAGGGTGCACTCAAAAAGGAAAATAAACTGCAGGCATGAACATGATACAGGCAGAAGTTTACTTCTCTAACAGCACATGTGTGGTCTTCCTCATCTTTATTCCTCTTTCCACGAGGAAAGCTCCAGCTGGCCCCAGCCTTCCATCCTTTAACAAGCAAGCACTGCAGAGAAGGGGGGAAAATATAATTGGTCTTGAAAAGAAACACAACCCCAAGCCCCACCCCACCCAAACAAAAATTGAGCTCAAAAGAGTCAAAAAAAAATCTAGAATTCATGTATGTGTCTAATTTTATTGCAGAACAACGTGTGAAATTATATGTGTAAGAAAATATATAGGAGATTTGCAGTGAAAACACCACATCCTAGTATCAGAAGTCACAGTTTTTCCTTCAGTAGATAGGGCCAACTATAACTCAGCATAATGTATGCCTACTGATTTCAAATGTAAGGAAAATGCTATTGTTCAACCTACAATCGACATGGAACTCTAAAATGCAATATGTTGGGGCAAAAAATATCAGTAAATTACCCTCTCATAAGTGTCGTCTAGGATGATGGCGCCAGACACAGGCACACGAAACTTGTAGTTGTTGAAGTCCTTGTAGATATCATCCAGGTGCGCGATGTATGGCCGGAGAGCAGTGCAGCTCTTGAACACTGCACACACCATCGATCCAATACACCATATCAACGCAACAGAACTGGAGTCGGTGACCAATCCAACCATAATCTCATATGCATCCATGCACAGGCGGGCTTACTGAGGGAAGTGAAGTCCTTGAAGGAGAGGGACTTGAGGTTGGGGTTGTGCTCAACGGAGTTGTCCTCATAGAACCAGTGCGCCTGCTCCAGCAGGAACAGGATCCGCTCGAACGACTCCAGCTCCTCCTTGGGCACATTCAGAAGGAACCGGCTGCAAAGGTGACTCAACTCAGATTTATTTAAGCAAATCCAATAAGAACTTGAGAGGGGTCTAGGGCTTAGGGAAATACCTGCAGAGATCGTCAAGCAGCTCTTGCGGCGGCAGCTGCCCCCTCGATGAAGACCGGTTCAGTCCCCCGCCACCCGCCATCGTCATCCACCGGCCAACGCGCCTTCTCAGCGCCTGTTTGTTTGAGATAAGATTTTGGTTGTGAGCAGTTAGTTCGAAGTTCGTAGGCATCAAATAGCCAAATAGCTTGAGGTTAGAGTACGGAACGAGGGGTGGGAATACCTGATCTGGTGGGCGCTCTTCTCCGGCGCAGATATCAGCGAAGTTCTCGGCACCTTGCGTAAGGCGGCGGTAGCCCACCCAGTCGTCGCACGGAGAGGGGGAGGGGGGAGGAGGGGAGAGAGAGCACGCACGCGGTGTGAAGGTGACGGATGCGGCGGCTGCTGTAGCCTAGGACCCGATCTGGGAAGAGGGAGGCTCGATCTGAAGTTCTGGACTGAGGACTGTCGGCGGTGCGAGCCGGCGGCGTACGGACGAAAGGAAAGAGAGGAGGCAGACGGCTACGGCGGCATTGGGTTATTCGATTTGGAACCAAAATATGTATGAGGAACAAAAAAAAATAATGGGTTTCCGTTCGGTTTTTGGATTCAAGAGCATCTCCAATAGACTATCTAAATAGCTTATCAAGTTAAATTTTAGCTACTTAATAGTAAAATAGCTCTCCAACAGACTAGTTATTTAACTTGACAATCTATCCAGCTCTCTAAATTGACTCCCTCACTAGCTAAATTTGGCTAGCAAATTTTGCTAGCCAAGCTAATTTGCATGTTGGAGAGTCTGTTGAAATGAGATGTTATATTTAGGATTTAATCTTTATAGAGTGACAAATAAAGAGTCAAATAGAGAGTCAAAAATAAAGAGTCTTTTGGAGATGCTCTAACGGAATAGACCAAAGGTTAGCAAATAAAATAGCAACATAACTTTAGAGTTTAGAAAATGTACATAGATGACCAGATGAAGGATTAGGGTCGGAGATGGATTGATCGTGGATTAGTTGTGTGCTTATATACTTAGGGCTTGGGAAGACTATATTAAGATATGTCTAGAATTATATTGGTTTATTGTGCTTCTAATACATTTCGGTTTTTTTGGTTGGTTAATTCGATTCCGAAATTACCTTGGTTCTTTTGGTTTCCTAAAATATAGAACCAAAATTTATAATGTTTAATTCAGTTTCGGTTTTAGTTCTAGATTAATTTGGTTCATTTCTTCCGTTTCTGTTTATTTTGTCCAGGCTTGGCTATAGCTATGGAGACGAGGGAAGTGGTGGGTGGTTGATGAGAAATATGGTGTGCGATATAGACATATAGTACATCTAATCAAAATCCTACCATATTTTATGTTTAACTTCTTCCATGAAACTTAATACCTATTTTACATTTAACAACTTTTATATTAAAATGTTAGACCTTGATTAGATGTTTTGGAAAGTTTGATTGTAGTCTTGCACCAATTAAGTGTTTGTTCATGATGTGTTCGTAAGGTTGAGGATAATCTAATCATTTGTCATCCTTACTGAGGAAATGGTATATAGAGATGAAAATAGACGGAAAACACTCTCTCTAGTTTCTGTATCCGCATTTTATCATCGAAAATGGGATCAGGTTCGGAATAGTTGGGAGCGGGATAAACGGGTGTGCGAAACGAACGAAAACTAGAATATTAAACGGAAACTCGTAATTTAATACACGCACAAATGATATTGATGGCTGACTGTTGATTGACTGGCAAGGTAATAACATAAAATAAATAGATATAGAGAGGCAACATTCCATTGTTGTTTGCTTGCTAGTGATGTACATATAGCTACGACCGATATTGTTTGAGACTTTAGGCTACTTATCATTGAGGAGAACCGATATCTACAATGACCACTTGTGCTATAGCTTGCTACCAAAAGACATGAGGCTTTAGATTATACACTAATCCATATTAGCTCATGCTATATTTCTCAAATACGATATAAATACGTGTTTAATCCGGATAAAACGGGATCCAACAAAAATGAATGAGATACATCCTCTCTCATTTCCTTCCCATTTCCATATTCTCTGCAAATACGAAAATGATCAGGTCAAATGTGAAAACGGTACAGGTCGGGATGAGATTTTACCCGTCCGTTTTCAACCCTAATGGTATACCGAAGGCCCTATTGGTAGTGGTGGTGGTAGCGATGTTGTTGTTGGTAATGGTGAGTCTGAGATACCACCTGTGATACATTTCGCAGGTATCATAACATTTGGTTCTCAATAAATTGGAGGTTGATATCTAACCAAAAAATTATAACTATTTAGGAGAGTCCCAATACACAAGACCTAGATCGCGACGCACCTGAGGTGTGTAGGATCACATTCACAGCATGGGACATTAAGGCTTGTTGTGATGGGACATTAAGGCCTACAACAAGCGTATTGGACCCCAATTCTATTCGTGAAAAACTAGGTTCGTCCTCACCCCTTTTTCCATGTGTAAATTATCCGGTCGGTGAAGTGACTTAGCAATCCATGAGGTGGGTGTAGCAATGGGAGGGCTTGAGTATTACCAAATGTTGGTGGGCTCGCGGAGTATGACTTCTGCGTGGACCAGTAGACTTAGGCGGAGTATAAGGCGCAGTAGATGTGTGAGAAAGATATAATGTTGTCCTCATCGGAGAAGTATAATATGACACATGATTAGTGGAATGCGCACTTGTGGCAATGATCTTCACGAGAGGGTCATTGTATCTTCGATGCTATTTGTGAAATAGAAAACTATGACATGTAATATATTTGAACTGCTAAATCTTGTTATTGGACTTGTGATAACATTTAGGCCATTTTTTGTTCAATTGTTCTGACATAAACGTGCTTTTATTTAAAAAAACAAAAGGTTTGGGTTTACCTAATATGTTGTTGGTTTATCGGTTCTAGAACCGATTAATCGGTCATATCGGTCGATAATATGATGTCAACCCAAGTTGATTCAAAAAATGGTTTGATTTAGGATTTGGCCAGTTTCCATCAGTTTTCCATCAGTTAACGCTGATAAATCGTGACTAATCGCTAATTGATTCTAACCATTTTTGAAGCCCCACTGATTTGGTGAACCCTGATTCCGGCTTTCTCGCTAGCAAAAAATAGAAAACGTCCATGGCTCTCTAGAGTGTAGATAGATATTGAAAACCCAAAAATATATAGAAAGTGGTTTTTATGCAAATAACTCTCAAATGATAATTTAGAGAGTAGAATTTAGAAAGACTTTTGGAGATGCTTTTAACTTAGCGAAGTTATAATTGAGTGTGCCTATTAGAAAGGAAAATATTTTTATAGACCTCTCTCTAAGACTCGAAGTCTAGATATTTTAGTTTGTATCTAGGTCAAGTTAATCTGGTGGTAATATGATCTTTGAGCAAATCTTTTAGTCCTTAAATGGCAGCAATCACGAGGATATTGCTATGGTTGATGATACTGTTGAGCACCAAAAGTGGCAGACGGTCCGGCCATTGAGCGCGGACAGTCCGTGTGCCCCGCGATCAGAATAATTTGGGCGATTATCCTATCTTGTGCGTGATTATCCATCTAATCATGTGAGATCTATTGGTTATCGCCTAGGAACAGGTCTAGACCTCTTCCGCTATAAATATAAAGGGGTGCGGGCCGACTGAGAACCCCCGAACACATTCCAATCGAACCTATCTATTTTATTTACCTTTCTTGCCATAGGAGTAGATGTAACATAGCTTTGTTTGTAGCCTTTTACATATCCAGCTCTACCCCTATTCGACTCTGCATCATATAGATCCGTCCTAGGGTGACCTATCGACCCTAAGACGACCCTAGAATCTTACCCCTCCTGAGGGGCAAGATTTACTTTGTCTACTTCACTCAAGATCTCTTTCTCGAATTGATCTCTTATTTCCTAGGTGACTCTACGTCATATGGGGACGCCTCGTGTGAATTGCTGACCCGGAGCACCCTAAGGTCTCTCCCAAGGGGGCGAGATCTAGGCATACTAGGAGAAGAAGATGACCTTGCGCCATCACGGATCGTTTGGACAACGCACAGGGAATAAGTTGCTTCTATCACCAGGTCGTGGATCGTCCGACCCAGAGCTGCGCACAGTCCACGCTGCCACAGCGAGCATCGCCAAACGACTCGACGACCCGTCATGGACCGCCGCCACAGTTCACCTCGCGGAACCGAACCCAAGGTATTTCTCATCACGAGAAGGTCATAGGGTTCATTGTTGTTTGGTCCCAAATAGGTGGTAGCTATCATAGAGGTGACTTAATGCTCTAAAGATCTTCAACTTTATTCGATCTTACATTATCTAAAGGTGTCAATACCGTCAAACAGTTTATTTTAGTGTTTGGTGAGATTGTGAGTATTGCCTTTTCCATAAGCTCGACTGAAGGTGCTTTTATTGTTTCAAAGAACACCTTCGAAGCCCCTGTGCCGCTGATTTGGCTAACAAATCTGCGTGCTCGTTTTCTCCTCTCGAGATGTTTTTACAGAGAAACCTTCGAAAGATGCTTCCATCCTTCGAATTGCGTCCAGATATTTTTCTAGCTTCGGATCCCTTGCTTTGCTACTTTATTTATCTTTCTTGCCCTAGGAGTAGATGTAACATAGCTTTATTTGTAGCCTTCAGCATATCCACCTCTACCTCTATCCGTTTCTACGTCGTTTAGATCCATCCTAGGTGGCCTATCGACCCCAAGACGACCCTAGAATCATACCCTTCCTAAGGAGCAAGATCTATTTCATCTACTTCACTCAAGATCTCTTTCTCAAATTAATCTCTTAATTTATAGGCGATTCTACATCGTCTAGGGACGCTCCAGGTGACCTGCTAACCTGGAGCACCCTAAGATCTCTCTCCCAGGGGGCGTGGTCCAGGTCCTACGAGGAGAAGAAGACGACCCTACGCCATCACGGACCGTTCGGACAACGCGCGGGGAAGAAGTCGCTTCTGTCGCCAGGTCGTGGACCGTTCGACCCAGAGCCGTGGACAGTCCACACTGCCACGACGAGCACCGACATGCGGCCCCGTGATCCGTCACGGATCGCCGCTACCGTTCACCTCGCGGAACCAAACCAAAGATATTGCTCATCACGAGAAGACCGTAGGGTTCAATGTTGTTTGGTCTAAAATATGTGGTGGTCATCAGAGAGGTGACTCAATGCTCTAAAGATCTTCAACTTTATTCGACCCTACATTATCTTAAAGGTGTCAATACTATCAAACGGTTTATTTTAGTGTTTGGTGACTAAATTGGTGTCAACAGGTACAAACCGATAGTAATGTTTGATACCACTGTCGGTTTCAACGGACCATGTGTAATAGGATAGTCACACCAATCTCATTTTTTTCTTTTACTTTTCTTTTGCCTGTTCGCTTTCTAATGCGGTTTAAACTGACAGTAAAGAATTACTCTCTGAGGTTGTGAATTATAATTATACGATATGAAATGTTGTGGTGCAAGATATATAGAACTTGTTTTGCTTTAGATAAGCCCCGACTGCCCGGTTATTTATTTATTTATCCAAAGGTACGATTATACACGCACACTGGTATGGTGCAGGTCATTATTTCAGCAAACAAATCACTTGTTTGCACTAGGATTGTATAGTCGTACGTAGCTTGAGACTAATACAACATGATTTGTTACTGCTTAGTATTTACTAACTCATCCCCGAATAATATAAGCTTGAATGAAGCTTTTGCATATATGTATATATGTACGTAGTTCGTGCTTCCCACAACATGCATGTATCTTACGCCCTGCAGAAGCAGATAGAACAGCAAAAGATTATTAGTTAGTCACCAACAACAAATTAATTAAAGTTGTAAACAAGCTAGATTCTGTCGCACAAAACAAGAAAGAAACAAATTAAAAGTTTTAATAATTTCGCTGCATGCGTACTGGCTGTAGTCGATGACGATCTTGCCGGCACCGAGGTTGCCGATGATGGCGAAGGCCTGCTGGGAGAGATCGAGCGTGGCCTGGCAGCCGGGCGACGGGCAGCGGTCGACGATCTTGACGGTGACGGAGGCGCCGGGGTTGCAGGGGTTCGGGGTCTCGTTGGTGCCCCCGACGCAGGTGACCGTGTACATGGTGCCGCACGCGGCGCCGCCGTTCCAGAGCGCGTCGCTCGCCGCCGCGATCAGCGTGCCCTCGTCCTGGTACCCGTAGCACGCCGACGCTGCATGCGCATGTCATGTGTTTTCAGTATACAATACACACACACGCACTAGATGCTGATGCCATGCAGAGATGGTCATGAGATATATAGAGAGAGATCGACGCACGAGTGTAGACGGTGTAGTAGGTGGCGGTGCCCTGGTCGGCGAGCGACGCCGAGACAAGGCAGCCGAGCAGGGCGGCGGCGAGCAGAATGGCGGCGGCAGCGGACTTATTCGCCATTATGTGGCCAGCAGGGGATGCTACTGATGCTAAACGATACTTTTGCTTTTTGCAACAGCTCACTATTGCTCTGCTTGAATCGGTGCACGATCGAGTGGTGCATTTGTAGGGGGGCGCGCGTGGAAAATCGTGGCCGGCGGCATGGAAAAACCCTAGGAGATGCTGTGTGCCCCTATCCACACGATCGATGAGCCCAGGGCCCCACCGGATCGACCTGGAAAATGTTTGGCTCCATGCGGACAAACTTAGCAAGATGGAGAGATGAATACGGCCGGGGCCGGCCGTGCACCGCGATCTCTTGTTTTAGGCGGGGTCAGAAGCAAGAACAGTTTGGCAGCCAGCCGCCGGGCGGTCGCTGCGTGGCTGGACCGATTTTTTTTTGTTATTTAATCTTTTTTGGACGAAAATTTGCACTTAGACTCCAGGATTACTTATTTCAGGATCTGTACCTGATACTCGGCGCCATAGGCTAACACGGCTCGACGCCATAGATCTTGGCGTCGAGCTTTGTGCCGCGCTAGATAAACGGTGCTAGCGTGGCGCCGACGTGGCCCGAGTTTGGCGCCATAGATATTGGCGCCAAACTCGGGGAAAATATCTGGCCGCGCGCTCTCTCTTTCTTCTCTATGTTTCTTTCTTTTACGCCGCGCGCTGCACCCGCGCATCTCCACCGCGCCGCCGGGCAGCCCTTGGATCCACCTCGTCGGCCAGCGCCGGCCATCTCCACCCCGCCGGCCCGCGCCACCTCACCGCACACCGGCCCGAGCGGCCTTGCCGGCCGCCGCCTTGCGTCACCGCGTCGTCGACCACCCGCTCCAACCATCCCAACCACTCCTCCGGCCACTCCGGCGCCCGCCGATTGAGGTATTATTTTTTTTTCAAAATTTTTAGTTACTTAGCACATTTTTAGTATATGGAAGAAAGTTAGTGAGTATATAGTTAGTATAAGGTTACCATTTAGTTTAACTTACCATCTAGTTAGTGATTACATATAGTTAGTAAATTGCTAGCATATGTTTAGCATATTATTTATCATATGATTAGCATATTATTTATTATGTACATATTGTATACTAGTTCCGTGCCCATACGTTGCTAAAAATTTGTTCTTTTTCAAGTAAGTATACGTGATATCTAGAGGCACTTGTTGAAACCTTCATTGAAAAGTACCATTGTTTGCATTTCTTGAAATCCCGGCAACCGGACAAAAATGCAATTGGTGCCACAATGAACAATTCAAAAATGCAACTTTCACCCTTGGAACCTGGATAAATTGCATTTCTGGGTGTTGCTCTTCATGCTCATCATTAGGGCTGACAGAGGGCTTGTGCTAAATTCCTCTTCGTCTTTCTTCCCAGCCTCATGTAAATAGTCAGAGAAGAGACTTAGCCATCTCTATGTATTGATAGAAGTTAGAAAAACGACAGACATATTGTGCATTCAATGATTCTACCAAAAACTGGATTTCTCTAACATATCATCATTTACATCTATGCTCATGAAGACAACGTTCCGAATTTTGGTCAGATACTCACACCCAGCTCTTGAAAAGCTAGTCAAAATAGCAATATAGAGTTTCCCATGCAAGCATGATATCAAACATCAAGCGGCGAAGATTCTTATCTGAAAGGGAAATGTGTTGTCGGCGTTTTGGACCCGCGAGGACCGTCAACCGACCAGTAAATTTGTCACTGCGTGTCCGTGCCTAGATGGGTTGATGCAAAATGGAACACAAGAGGGAAATGAGGCTTATGTTATCTTGCACCGGGGTGCTCGTAGTAGGGGTTACAAGCATTGTGGGAGAGCGGGAGCGAGAGAGAGAGAGAGAGAAAGAGAGGGTTCGGCCTTGAGGCGAGCTGTCTGAGTCTGCCTCTACCGCGTCTCTCCTACTCTGCCTGCCTCTGCTCGTTTGTACGTTCGTGTGTTTTTCCCCCGTAGTCCCCCTTTCCCCCCGTCCTCCGGAAGGCCCTGGACACCCCCTTTTATAGATACAAGGAGATGCTCAGCTGTACAATGGGGGTGTAGCTATGAGCTAACGTGGCTGGCGGAGAAGTGCCTTGAGCCCTATACATGTACCAACGTGGCCATCGGTGAAGTGCCTTGAGCCCTGTAGAAGCATAGCTGGCGGTGCGACATGGGTCCTGCTGACGTTTCCTTGCTTCCATAGGGGGTTGAGAGCAACTGACGTCATGGGCGCACGTGGGGAACCATCATTACCTGTTACCGGAGTAACTTAGATGGGACACCGGTCTTGTTCCTTTGTAGCCTGAAGCGACTAGCTAGGGGTAGGGTAATGATGTATCCCCTGTAGCGTAGTTAACCCGAGGCCGAGGTCGAGCGAGGCGGCGACTCCTCCGAGGCCGAGGCTAAGGTCGGGCGAGGCGGCGACTCCTCTGAGGCCGAGGCTGAGGTCGGGCGAGGCGGAGTCCTTCTCCCGAGGCCGAGGTCGGGCGAGGCGGAGTCCTTCTCCCGAGGCCGAGGCTGAGGCCAAGGTCGGGGTCGGTCGAGGCGGAGACCTTCTCCCGAGACCGAAGCTGAGGCCGAGGCCCGGGGTCGGGCGAGGCGGAGCTCCCTGTTGCGCCCGAGGCCGAACTCGGGAAAGGCCGTGACTGTTGTTAGTCTTTCCCTGGTGGCTGGCACAGTTGCCGAAGCGGGGTGAACAATGCTGTTTTCCTGTCAGAACGGTCAGTAAAGGGGCGAAGTGACTGCAGTCACTTCGACCTTGCCAACTGAAGCACGCGTGTCAGGACAAGGTGTCAGGCGATCCCCGCATTAAATGTGCATGCAATACGGTCGGTTGGTAAGGCGATTTGGTCGAGGTCGCTGCGCGACAAAGTTCGCCCGAGCTTAGCCTTGGGTGAGACAGGTGTGCGCCTGTCGATAGAGGGGACCCTCGGGCGAGGCGTGAATTTGCTCGGGACTTTGTCTGTGCCCGAGGCTGGGCTCGGACGAGGCGAGGTCGTGTCCTACGAGGCCCTGACTCGAACCTTGCTTATCAGTCGTTGATGGTTTGTTCCGAAGATGTTTTTCGGCCAGGTTAAGAAGCATTGGGGGTACCCCTAATTATGGTCCCCGACAGTAGCCCCCGAGCCTCAAAGGGAGTGTAGGTACTCGCTTTGAGGTTCTGCCAAATTTTTTTGCAAGGGGACCGGCCCTTCTCGGTTATGTTTTGTTCCGGTGAGCGCACCCACCGGGTGTAGCCCCCGAGGCCTCGAAGGAGTGGTTTGACTCCTCTGAGGTCTTAATCCTTTTCGTGATGCCTCGGTCAGCCTTGTTGTTCCCTCATGCGGCCGGGCTGCAGCCCAGGTGCACGGTCAGGCTTCGAGTTTTTGAGCTGGTTTGTTGACGTGGTCAACAGTTTGGCCATAGCCTGGCGTGAGAGCAGCCCCCGAGCCTCTACACGGAGTGAGAGGACGATCAAGGACCGTCTCGACTTTTATTGTACGCCCCTTCGTCGCCTCTCCGCGAGGAGGAAGGGGGGGAAAGCGCCATGTTACCCTCGGAGGGCATCGAACATGGTGTTTCCGGTGAGTTGCTAGCAGGTGATCCGAGTGGTCGCCCGAGCCCTGTTTGATAAGGGTCGGCTAGTGGCCCAGAGGTGCGCTCCAAAAGTACCTGTAGGTGATTTGCTGGACCCGGACCCATTCGATAGGGTCCGAGGGCTCGGTGCCTCCCTCCGGTGGGATTCCATTACAAATCGTTCCCGCTGGTCTCGGAAATGTCCTAGGGTACCTCGGGAGCGTAGCTCGAGCCACGGCCATGTAACGGACGTACCCAGGGTCATCCCTGACTCTGCGTGCTCTGGGGCGGCTGTCGAACCCTTCCGAGGGGCCAGCCTTCGAACCCCTGATCAGTAAAGGGCTCAGAGCCCAGTGCTCTGGGGCGGTTGCTGAACCCCGGAGGGTGCAACCTTCGAACCCCTGATCAGTAGGAGGGCTCGGGGCCCGTTTCCTTCGCCGAGAAGGATCCTTTTCGCAATATCCCCTTTCCTGGTCCCTGTGGCAAGAGAGAGAGAGAGGAAAAAGGAAAAGGATATAAATTTAAATAATGTGGCGCACCTTTTTTGACGTGGTCATCATGACGGAGACGAAACGGCACCCGCTTCGCCTGCCGGAGGTGTCGCTTGCCCTGCCAAGGAGTTTATGCGACAGGACGGGCGATTCGCGGGGCGTCTGTTGCGCGTGCGTGAGTTGTTCGAGGAACGAAACACGGGTGCGTCGCCTTTTATGCCGTGGGAGAGGGCTCCCCTGCCGTTTTGGGAGAGGATGCGAACCTGTAGGTGATTGGACCGCTGCTTCCGCACGCCTGTTGCTGCAATTACTGCCGGCCCACCTCTGATCATATCGACCGTCGTGCCTATCTCCGCGGCTGAGTGACCCGTGATCGTCGCACTTAATGGGCACTGTTGGGTCATGCGCAGGGCTGCCTCGAGTCGCTGCGTTGGTTCTGCAGTCGAGAAGACGCGGCGCAGGTGGCGGTGCGGTTTCCTTGCATGTAGTGACCGGCGCGCCGGTTACATGACATGTGGGATCGGGCCTCCATGCTGGACCACCGGATGCGACGAAGCTGAAAGGGTGCACAACCGTAGTGTGGTTGCATGCTTCTTGCGCGGCGATCCGCCCTTTCGACCGCTAGTTTCGGCGAGGATGAGGGAATGCTTATAACCACGGGGCGGTTACGTGCTTCGCTTGCGGCGGTTTGCCTTCTTCGCGTTTCGGGTCAGCTCGCTTGACGTGTGGGACCCAGCCCCCGTGTCGTGGGGTGGGAATCCTGGAGCACGTCGGTGGAGACTTTGCTCGTGATGCTTGGGGGTGCGAGTGAGGAGATCTGCCTTTAAAAAGGGATCGACCCCCCGGGCAGTAGCCATGCCTTCACACTCCTCGCATTCATCGCGTCTTTCCCCCTTCCGAGCCCCCAGATGGGGTGCACCTGTGTCGCCTTCTTCTTGCTGCTGTTGGAGAAGCGCGGCCCCATGGGGGTTGGCGCTCTCCAGTCATTGCTCGACTTCAAGGATTTTCATCACGCAGCCCGGCTGCATTCCCCCACCAATGGTCATCCAGGAGGATGACCACCAGCTTCGTGGCGGGGAAGGGCGAGCCGGGCTGTGGCCTCCCCCTACCCTCAGCTTCAAGGATGTTCATCATCCGTGCTGGGGAGGAGGGTGCACCGAGTCGGGGCCCGCCTCCGCGTGGGCAGCGGCCCGCTCCTTCCCTTAGTGATCGGGGGAGAAGGGCGTTCGCCGCCCGTGGCGCTGTCAGCCGCCGCGTGTCTGGCTCCCTGGCCTAAGCGGCTCCGGTGCTGCTTCTGGTGCCACCTCCTACCGCTGGGGCGGAGCGTGGTTGCCCGTCCGCCGCACGGGTGTCGGTCGCACCATGCGCAGGCCGGCCACGTCCAGGTCCTCCTTGTGTCGTCAGCTGCACCGAGGGGTCGCACAACACGTCGTACGCCACGAGGGCGGTACTCGTGTTCTGGGACAGCCTCGGCGAGGACGGGAGTGAGGACCTGCCGGTGCGCATTGGGGCGGCCGCCGTTCGCCGGTGCGGCGTTGGTGGGCGAGCCACCTGGGGTTCGTTATCTTGTAGCCCCTCTAGTGTGGAGGTAGTTCATTCCTGCGGGAATGGAGCCAGAGTCCCATTTGTAATGGTATGTAAGAGCAAAATGTAATTGCCCTAAGTACTGAGATATCTGCTATAGGTCAGGAAAGCCACCGAGGGTGCTGCCGACATCTACGTAGCAAAGTTATCCCAAGTACGTGTGCTTGTTCTTTGTGGCTGCTGAGGCCTGAACATTTGGGCATAAAGCCGTGCTTCTTTCCTCTTGTTTCGAGCATTAAGACCTGTTCGTCGGTAGCAGAATCACTTATCCGAGCGTGAGTTACCTTTCACGGAAGGTGACGAGTAAGGTATCTATATCCCGGAGGCGTAGGAGTCCCTCGGCTCGGTCGGCCTTGCCGCTCAAGGTCTCTCTTGCTCGTCTTTAGGACTCTGCCATCGATATAGTCGGAAGGCACGAAAGTTATTTTGGTGGAAAAACTTTTCCGAGGAAAGTTTTCGGCGCAGAGGGGGTTCCTCCTTTCTAGACTCCGAGGCGACCGCCTGGGCCGGGACCCTTGCGGAGGGTCTGGCCGTGGCCGTCGGATCTGCTTGGTCCGCCCAAGCTAAGGCCTCGCAGCAGCGTGTCCGGGCCGAAGGTTGTTTCGCCCGCTTTGTGACTTTGTTTCTGTCTCCATTCTTCTCCTTGCGTCTGAAGAATGTTGTCCGGCTGTCTGCAGGGTTCGAGACGGCTCTTAACGAGTCCGTCAAGAACTGTAAGGCGCTTGCCGAGGCGGTTGAGCAGAAGGAGGCCGACCGCGTGGCCATGTTCGAGGCTATCTCAGCTTTCTGTCGGGCCTTTGGCCTCGACGACGTCCCCTCGGGTAGCTCCCCCCAGAGTCACCTGCGGGCCTTGGGCGGCCGTGTGCGCAGCAGACTCCGCGGGGCGCTGCACCACGGCGTTAGGCGGGCCTTCGCCGTGCTCGCCTCCCACTATGACGTGGATCTGGAGCGGGTCAACGAGGGGTACTGCTTACCCGACGAAGAGGAGGCTGCCTTAGCCGAGGTCCAGAGGCTTGACGCGGCTGTCGAAGGCCCAAGCGCGGTGCTAGCTTCCTCCTTCGAGGTGGAGGTCCTTCCGCCCGAGTCGCCGTCCGAGGCCGGGGCAGATTCTGCCGAGGGTGGAAATGACGCCGAGCGTGCTGCTCCTCCCCCTGCCGATGTCTGAGCCTGCAGGAACAATTTGTTTTAAGTATGCGTATGTCTTTTGCGGCCGCTGAGGCCTAGACATTTTCATTGTTGAAGTTTAAAGCTGTGTTTCCTTTCCTCTTGTTTCGAGCCTTAGGACTTGTTCGGTAGCGGAATCGCTTATCCGAGCGTGAGTTACTTTTCGCGAAAGGTGATGAGTGAGGTATCCGTATCCTGGAGGCATAGGAGTCCCTCGGCTTGGTCGGCCTTGCCGCTTACGTGTCCTCTCGTTGTTTTTAGGATTCCATTATCGATATAGTCGAAAAGCACGAAAAGTCATTTTGGTAGAAAAGTTTTCGAGCGTTAGGACTTGTTCGGTAGTAGAATCGCTTATCCGAGCGTGAGCTACCTTTCCCGGAAGGTGATGAGTGAGGTATCCGTATCCCGGAGGCGTAGGAGTCCCTTGGCTCGGTCAACCTTGCCGCTCAAGGTCTCTCTTGCTCGTCTTTAGGATTCTGTTATCGACGCAGTCAAAAAGCGCGAAAATCGTTCTGGTAAAAGACTTTTCCGAGGAAAATTTTGACGCAGAGGGGGTTCCCCCCTTCTAGCCCCCGAGAGAGGGTCGGGCTTTGCCGAGGCAAGGCTGATCCTTCCTTGATAGCTAGACTTTATTTATGCATGTAAAGAAAGCGAGATACATGAACGACTTGAAACATTTTAAGGGTAAAAGCGACGTAGCTGTTCGATGTTCCAAGCGTTGCTGTGGACCTCGCCTTGATCGTTGGCCAGCTTGTATGTCCCGGGCTTCAAAACTTTAGCGATGATGAACGGCCCTTCCCAGGGAGGGGTAAGCTTGTGGCGCCCTCGGGCGTCTTGTCGCAGCCGAAGTACCAAGTCTCCCACTTGGAAGTCTCAGGGCCGAACCCTTCAGGCGTGGTAGCATCGCAGGGACTGCTGATACCGTGCCGAGTGTAGTAAGGCCACGTCCCGAGCCTCTTCCAGCTGGTCCAATGAATCCTCTCAGCTGGTCTGGTTGCTTTGGTCGTCGTAAGCCTTTGTCCTCGGGGAACCATATTCCAAGTCTATGTGTAAGATGGCCTCGGCCCCATAGACTAGGAAAAACGACGAGAAGCCCGTGGCCCGGCTCGGTGTCGTCCTCAGACTCCAAACCACAGAGGGTAGTTCTTTTATCCACCGATTGCCAAACTTGTTGAGGTCGTTGTAGATCCTCGGTTTTAGTCCCTGCAAAATCATACCATTGGCGCGCTCCACCTGCCCATTCATTATTGGGTGAGCTACGGCGGCCCATTCCACACGGATGTGGTGGTCCTCGCAGAAGTCCAGGAACTTTTTCCTAGTGAACTGCGTGCCATTGTCGGTGATGATTGAGTTTGGGACCCCAAAGCGATGGATGATGTTTGTGAAGAACGCCACCGCCTGCTCGGACCCGATGCTGGTTAAGGGTCGGACCTCAATCCACTTGGAGAATTTGTCGATGGTGACCAACAGGTGCGTGAAGCCCCTGGGTGCCTTCTGCAAGGGATCGACGAGGTCCAGGCCCCACACGGCAAACGGCCAAGTGATAGGTATCGTCTGTAGGGCTTGAGCTGGCAGGTGCGTCTGTCTCGCATAGAATTGACACCCTCGGCAGGAGCGTACAATCCTAGTGGCGTCGACCACCGCGGTTGGCCAGTAGAACCCTTGTCGGAAAGCGTTTCCCACGAGGGCTCGAGGTGCTGCATGGTGACCGCAAACCCCCGAGTGTATTTTTTGTAACGGCACTTGTCCTTGGGCAATGGATATGCATCGTTGGAGAATGCTTGAGGGGCTGCGGTGGTACAGCTCGTGTTCATCACCCAGTAAAACGAACGACTTGGTGGGCCAAGCCAGTCGCCGAGCTTCGGCCTTGTCGAGGGGCAGCTCTCCTCGGAGGAGATATTCCAGGTACGGGGTCTGCCAGTTTTGGTTTGGCGTAACCCCGTTCTGTTCTCCCTCAACGCGCAGGGCCTCACCCTCGGCGGCCGAAGGTACCTCGGGCTGGGCCGAGGTCTCCTCGGGTTTGGGCGCGTCGTCGAGTTTGACGGATGGTTGATATATGTCCCTGGAGAAGACATCCGGGGGAACCGTCATTCGCCCCGAGGCTATTTTTGCCAGCTCATCCACGGTCTCGTTGTACCGTCGTGCAACATGGTTGAGCTCCAGCCCATAGAACTTGTCTTCCAAGCGCCGAACTTCGTCGCAGTAGGCCTCCATTTTTTGATCGTGGTAGTGGGAGTTCTTCATGACCTGGTCAATGACGAGCTGCGAGTCGCCATGAGCGTCAAGGCGCCGAACCCCTAGCTCGATGGCGATGCGCAGTCCATTAACTAAGGCTTCGTACTCGGCCACGTTGTTTGACGCCGGAAAATGGAGGCGCAGCACGTAGCGCACATGTTTCCCGAGGGATGAAATGAAGAGCAAGCCCGCGCCCGCTCCGGTTTTCATTAATGACTCGTCGAAGTACATGGTCCAAAGTTCGAGCTGTATTGGAGCTGTCGGCAATTGGGTGTCGACCCATTCAGTCAAGAAGTCTGCCAAGACTTGAGATCTTATGGCCTTCCGAGGAGCGAATGAAAGCGTTTCGCCCATGAGTTCCACTGCCCATTTTGCTATCCTACCCGAGGCCTCTCGGCACTGGATGATCTCTCCTAGGGGGAAGGATGACACCACAGTCACCGGATGAGACTCGAAATAGTGTCGCAACTTTCGCCGTGTCAGAATTACTGCGTACAGTAGCTTCTGGATTTGTGGGTAGCGGATCTTGGTCTCGGATAGCACCTCGCTGATGAAGTAGACCGGCCTCTAGATGAGCAGTGCATGCCCCTCTTCTCGTCTCTCGACTACGATCGCGGCGCTGACCACCTGAGTGGTTGCGGCTACGTAAATCAAGAGGGCTTCTTCCGCAGCAGGGGCACCAAGATGGGTGCATTAGTAAGGAGTGCCTTTAAGTTTCCGAGGGCTTCTTCGGCCTCGGGGGTCCAAGTGAAGCGCTCGGTCTTCCTTAAGAGGCGGTACAAGGGCAATCCTTTCTCGCCGAGGCGCGAGATGAAGCGGCTCAGAGCCGCAAGGCATCCCATGACCCTTTGTACTCCTTTTAAATCTTTGATGGGCCCCATGTTTGTGATGGCCGCAATTTTCTCCGGGTTGGCCTCGATGCCTCATTCGGAGACGATGAACCCTAGGAGCATGCCTCGGGGGACTCCGAAGACACACTTCTTGGGATTGAGTTTTACGCCCTTTGCACGCAGGCACCTGAAAGTTACTTCGAGGTCGAAGAGGAGGTCGGAGGCTTTCCTTGTCTTGACAATGATGTCATCGACATAAGCCTCGACCGTTCTGCCGATGTGTTCTCCGAACACATGGTTCATGCACCTTTGGTAGGTGGCACCTGCATTCCTCAAACCAAATGGCATTGTAGTATAACAATACATGCCAAAGGGTGTGATGAAAGAAGTCACGAGCTGGTCGGATTCTTTCGTCTTGATTTGGTGATAGCCCAAATAGGCATCGAGGAAAGACAGGGTTTCGCACCCAGCAGTGGAGTCCACAATTTGATCGATGCGAGACAGAGGGTAGGGAACTTTTGGACATGCTTTGTTTAAACCAGTGTAGTCTACGCACATCCTCCATTTCCCACCTTTTTTCTTTACAAGCACAGGGTTAGCTAACCATTCGGGATGGAATACCTCTTTGATGAACCCTGCAGCCATCAGCTTGTGGACCTCCTCGCCTATGGCCCTGCGCTTTTCTTCATCAAAGCGGCACAGGGACTGCTTCACGGGTCGGGCACCGGCTCGGATGTCCAGTGAGTGCTCGGCGACATCCCTCGGTATGCCGGGCATGTCCGAGGGACTCCACGCAAAAACTTCGGCGTTTGCGCGGAGAAAGTCGACGAGCACTGCTTCCTATTTGGGGTCGAGCTTGGAGCCGATCCTGACTTTCTTGCCGGCGTCGTTGCTGGGGTCGATGGAGACGGACTTAACTGCCTCGGCTGGTTCGAAGTTGCCGACGCGCCGCTTCACGTCGGGTGCTTCTTTGGAGAGGCAATCCATGTCGGCGATGAGGGCTTCGGACTGGGCGAGGGCCTCGGCGTACTCCATGCATTCCACGTCGCACTCGTAAGCGTGGCGGTACGTGGGTCCGACGGTGATGACTCCCTTGGGGCCAGGCAACTTGAGCTTGAGGTAAGTGTAGTTGGGGACTGCCATGAACTTGGCGTAGCACGGTCTTCCCAACACCACGTGATAGGTCCCTCGGAACCCAACTACCTTGAATGTGAGGGTTTCCTTTCGGAAGTTGGAGGGGGTTCCGAAGCAGACGGGTAAGTCAATCTGTCCGAGGGGCAGGATACGCTTTCCGGGTGCGATCCCGTGGAAGGGTGCTGCACCAGCCCGGATCTCGAACCGATCAACCCCAAGAGCTCCAGGGTCTCGGCGTAGATGATGTTGAGGCTGCTGCCTCCGTCCATGAGGACCTTGGAGAGCCTAACGTTGCCGATGATCGGGTCGACGACGAGCGAGTACCTTCCTGGGCTCGGCATATAGTCGGGGTGGTCGCCTTGGTCGAAGGTGATGGGCTTGTCGGACCAGTCTAGGTAGACCGGCGCCGCTACCTTCACCGAGCAGACCTCCCGGCGCTCCTGCTTGCGGTGCCGAGCCGAGGCGTTCGCCACCTGTCCGCCGTAGATCATGAAGCAGTTGTGGACCTCCGAGAACTCCTCTTCCTTGTTGCCCCCCTTCTTGTTGTTGCCTTGGTCTTTGCCACCTTCTGTCGAGGGTCCAGCCTTGTTGAAGTAGCGCCGGAGCATGTCGCACTCTTCAAGGGTGTGCTTGACGGGACCCCTGTGATAGGGGCATGACTCCTTGAGCATTTTGTCGAACGCGTTGGCTCCTCCGGGAGGCTTCCGAGGGTTCCTGTGCTCGGCAGCAGCGACGAGATCTGCGTCGACGGTGTCGCGCTTCGCTTGTGCCTTCTTCTTGGCCTTCTTCTTCGTGCCACACTGGGCGGACGCCTTGGGGGCGTCTTCCTTCTGCCCTCCCTGAGGCTGCTTGTCCTTCTGGAAGATGGCTTCGACCGCCTCCTGACCAGAGGCGAACTTGGTGGCGATGTCCATCAAGTCGCTCGCCTTGGTGGGAGTCTTGCGTCCTAGTTTACTCACCAGGTCCTGGCAAGTGGTGCCGGCGAGGAAAGCTCCGATGACATCCGAGTCGGTGATGTTGGGCAACTCGGTGCGCTGCTTTGAAAACCGCCGGATGTACTCTCGCAGGGATTCCCCTGGCTGCTGGCGGTAGCTTCGGAGATCTCATGAGTTCCTAGGGCGTACGTACGTACCTTGGAAATTCCCAGCGAAAGCCTTGACTAGGTCATCCCAGTCGGAGATCTGCGCAGGAGGCAGATGCTCCAGCCAGGCCCGGGCAGTGTCGGAGAGGAAAAGGGGGAGGTTGGGGATGATGAGGTTGTCGTTGTCCGTCTCTCCCAACTGGCATGCCAGCCGATACTCCGCAAGCGACAACTCCAGCCTTGTCTCTCCCGAGTACTTGGTGATGGTAGTCGGGGCTCGGAATCGGGCCAGGAACGGCGCTCGTCGTATGGCCCGACTAAAGACTCGCGGACCTGGTGGCTCGGGCAAGGGACTCCGATCCTCCTCACTGTCGTAGCATCCTCCGCGCCTAGGGTGGTAGCCTCGACGCACCCTTTCCTCTAGTTGGGCTCGACGGTTGTGGCGGTGCTGTTTGTCACCGAGGCGATCCAGAGCTACAGGCGTCCCGTCCCGTGTGCGCTCGGTGTGGACCGAGGCCTCCCGCATGCGTCAGGAGGGCGTTGCGCGATGCTCCGAGGGGTCTCCTCGCCTCCGAGAGGCGGAGCTCTCGGCTTGTCGGACAGCGGCATCTTCCAGGAGGCCCTTGAGCTCGCCCTGGATACATCACCCCTCGATGGTGGATGGCTCCGGCATTGTTCGAAGTAGCATCGCCGCTGCAGCTAGGTTCTGGCCGGCCCCGCTGAGGGCCGGGGGCAGCCGTACCCGGGCATCGTCAACGATACGGCGCTGTACGTCCTGGGCCCGATGACACGCTCCTCCGGCGAGTGCTCAGCCTGCCCACTCCTGCTCGATGTTTTGTCGGAGCTGCACAAGCTGCCCCGCTTCTTCGTCGAGCTTGACCTGCATCTCACGGAGTTGCTCAAGCTGTGTGTCCTGACCCCTCGTAGGGACTTGGACCACAGCTAGCTCCCGCGGGATCTCGACACGAGACACAGGTGCAAGGGCGCCGCCACTTCCTGGCATACCAAGGTGGTTTTCTCTGTCGTGATCCTCCTGATCGATGTGGAAGCACTAGCGAGTTGGGTCGCAACCCTCGTCGTCAAGGCTGTGGCCATCATCAGAGCAGCCGGAGAGGCAGTGGTCACATGTGGACATGAAGTCGCGCATGGCACTGGGATCACGGAGTCCGGAGAAATCCCAACTAACGTCGGGGTCGTCCTATTCCTTAGAACCCACGCCTCCGGAGGTTGAGACGGCCGTCAGTCGGTCCCAAGTTGACCACATATGGTACCCTGGAAAGTCAGGATATGCCCTAGCGAAAGCGCTCACCGAAGCGGGGTCGCTTGGTAGATAGAAGCTGAATTTAAAGGGAACAGGATGAAAAACGGATGGTACCTCTTGGTTGATGGATGGTGGCGAAGTCACATCAGGGACGGACTGCACCGTTATCTCAGGTACGAGGCTAATGCCCAACAAGTCCTTCGTGAGGGTGCTGGCGTCATCAGCAAGCTTGGGGTTGGCACGTTGCTGGGAAGCGACACCCGCCATTGTCTCAGGTGCGAGGGCAACACCCGACATGTCCCTCGCAGGGGTGCCGGCGTCGTCGACTCGCTCTGGTCCGACAGCTGACGAGGTGCTGCCTCCTGCCTGGCCACGGTTGCCCCGTCTCCTCCTCCTCCAGTGAGGAGGGTAGTGGGGCAAACCCGGGTGTTCCTCTTCCGCCGCGGGAGGAAGTCGTCGTCGAGTTTGCCTCCGCCGGGCAAGCCGACGACCGTCATTGTTGCTGTGCTGCGAGGGGAGGAGCACCATGTGAGAGCACCTAGAGGGGGGGGTGAATAGATGATCCTGTGAAACTTAAAAACTTAAGCCACAAAACTTGGTTAACCGTTAGCACAATAATTGCAAAGTGACTAAAGATGAATCCTCAACAAAACACAATAATCAACAAGGATCAATCACAGAGATGGCACGGTGGTTATCCCGTGGTTCGGCCAAGACCAACGCTTGCCTACTCCACGTTGTGGCGTCCCAACGGACGAGGGTTGCAATCAACACCTCTCAAGCGGTCCAAAGACCCACTTGAATACCACGGTGTTTTGTTTGCTTTACTCAATCCCGTTTGCGAGGAATCTCCACAAATTTGGAGCCTCTCGCCCTTACACTTGAAATTCACAAAGAACACGGAGCAAGGGAGGGATTAGCAACGCACTCAAGACAAGAAATCACAGCAACACCACGCACACAAGTCGCAACGAGAGCTCACAACACAACTCAATGAGTTCACCACTCAACTAGAGCTCTAATCGCTATTGCAAAGAATCAAAGGCGCGGAATCGATGTCTTGGTGCTTAGGAATGCTTAGGAGATGCTTGGTGTGCTCCTCCATGCGCCTAGGGGTCCCTTTTATAGCCCCAAGGCAGCTAGGAGCCGTTGAGAGCAATCTTGGAAGGCTGATCTTGCCTTCTGTCGACTGGCGCACCGGACAGTCCGGTGCACACCGGACATGTCCGGTGCCCGATTTCTTTCCATAAACAGCGCAGTCGACCGTTGGCAGCCTGGGAGCCGTTGGTGCACTTGACATGTCCGGTGCACACCAGACAGTCCGGTGCCTTCTTCTAGTCGTTGGCTCGGCCACGTGTCCCGCGCAGATTGCACGGCCGACCGTTGGCCCGGCCGACCGTTGGCTCACCGGACAGTCCGGTGCACACTGGACAGTCCGGTGAATTTTAGCCGTACGCCGTTGATGGTTTCCCGAGAGCGACGAGTTCGCCTGTGAGCGGCCCACCGGACAGTCCGGTGCACACCGGACAGTCCGATGAATTTTAGCCGTACACCGCCGTCGAAGTCCCGAGAGCAGCCACTTTACCCAAGCTAGCCTGGCGCACCGGACACTGTCCGGTGCACCACCGGACAGTCCGGTGCTCCCAGACTGAGCATACTTTGGCTGCTCGAGCTATCTCTTCTCCAACTCGATTTTTTCTGTTTCCAGCACTTAGACACAATACATTAGTCCATAAAACAATGTACTAAGTCTGAGAAACATACCTTTATCCTTGATTTGTACTTTGTCCACCATTTTATGATTAGGCACCTGTGTTGGGCACTAAATCACCAAAATACTTAGAAATGGCCCAAGGCACATTTCCCTTTCAATCTCCCCCTTTTTGGTGATTTATGCCAACACAACATAAAGCAAGTAGAACAAGTACAAAATCAATTCAACTAAGAACTCAAAGTTGTTTTGATTCAAATTTGACATATATGGATCACTCTATGCCACCACTTGGTTTGTTTTTGGAAATCAAACTCAAATTCCTATCTCTAAGTCAAAACCACTTGTAGAGACATAAATAGAGGTTTTCCAAAGAAATTTGATCAAGGATTTCAAAAACTCCCCCTTTTCCCATAATCAACACTTCTCCCCACAAGAGGCCAACTTTTGACATAAGAGACAATAAGAGAGTTTTGACAAACCAAAAGTTCTAATCTACTATTTTCAAAATTTCTCAAGTGGTAGCTGATCCATCTATTGCTTTGGCCTTTATTTTCTCCCCCTTTGGCATCAAGCACCAAAACGGGATCAATCTTGGCCCTTTAACCCCATTGCCTCACCAAAATCATCAAATGAGAACACAAAGGCAATAAGAGTATGAAGATGAACTTGGAAAGTTACTCTTTGCATCGGAGTGCAGTGGAAGTCTTGCATGGTCCAAGTCCACCTTTTCCCTTTCAATCCTCCTTGAAGACTAAAACAACCAAACTCAAGTACATGGTTAGTCTCAAAGGGTCAAGTTGTAGCACAGCTCCCCCTAAATATGTGCATCACTTGCAAAAAGGACTTGTGAGGTCCAGGGAGTGTTTGTACAACTTGAGCACCACAATAAGCAACAAAATGCAGAATGAACATGATCAAAGGCATAAACACATGTATGCTACATTTCAATCCAAGTTCCGCGAATCTAAGATATTGAGCTCACTACGCAGCCTGCAAAAGGTATTTTCATCTAGAGGCTTGGTAAAGATATCGGCTAGCTGGTTTTCGGTGCTAACATGAAACACTTCGATATCTCCCTTTTGCTGGTGGTCTCTCAAAAAGTGATGCCGGATGTCAATGTGCTTTGTGCGGCTGTGCTCAACAGGATTTTCGCTATTCGGATAGTACTCTCATTGTCACATAGGAGTGGGACTTTGCTCAGATTGTAGCCAAAGTCCTGGAGGGTTTGCCTCATCCAAAGCAGTTGCGCGCAGCACTGTCCTGCGACAACGTACTCGGCCTCAGCGGTGGATAGGGCAACGGAGGTTTGTTTCTTAGAGTTCCATGACACCAGGGACCTTCCTAAGAATTGGCACGTCCCTGATGTACTCTTCCTATCGACCTTACATCCAGCATAGTCGGAATCTGAGTACCCAATCAAGTCAAAGTTAGACCCCTTTGGATACCAGATCCCGAAGCAAGGCGTAGCAACTAAATATCGAAGAATTCGCTTCACATCCACTAAGTGACACTCCTTAGGATCGGATTGAAATCTAGCACACATGCATACGCTAAGCATAATATCCGGTCTACTAGCACATAAATAAAGCAAAGAACCTATCATGGACCGGTATGTTTTTTGATCAACGGACTTACCACCTTTGTTGAGGTCGGTGTGTCCGTCGGTACCCATCGGCGTCTTTGCGGGCTTGGCGTCCTTCATCCCAAATCTCTTTAGCAAATCTTGCGTGTACTTCGTTTGGGAGATAAAGGTGCCGTCCTTGAGTTGCTTCACTTGGAACCCAAGGAAGTAGTTCAACTCGCCCATCATCGACATCTCGAATTTCTGTGTCATCACCCTGCTAAACTCTTCACAAGACTTTTGATTAGTAGAACCAATTATTATGTCATCGACATAAATTTGGCATACAAAAAGATCACCATTGCAAGTCTTAGTAAAAAGAGTTGGATCGGCTTTCCCGACCTTGAAAGCATTAGCAATTAAAAAGTCTCTAAGGCATTCATACCATGCTCTTGGGGCTTGCTTAAGTCCATAGAGCGCCTTAGAGAGCTTACACACGTGGTCGGGGTACCATTCATCCTCGAAGCCAGGGGGTTGCTCCACGTACACCTCCTCTTTGATCGACCCGTTGAGGAAAGCGCTCTTCACATCCATTTGGTACAACCTGAAAGAATGGTGAGCAGCATATGCTAGCAAGATACAAATTGATTCTAGCCTAGCCACAGGAGCGAATGTCTCCTCAAAGTCCAAACCTGCGACTTGGGCATAACCTTTTGCCACAAGCCGAGCCTTGTTCCTTGTCACCACCCCGTGCTCGTCCTGTTTGTTGCGGAACACCCACTTGGTTCCCACAACATTTCGCTTGGGGCGAGGCACCAGTGTCCAAACTTCATTGCGCTTGAAATTGTTGAGTTCCTCCTGCATGGCCAACACCCAGTCCGGATCTAGCAAGGCCTCTTCTACCCTGAAAGGCTCAATAGAAGAGACAAAAGAGTAATGCTCACAAAAATTTACTAATCTTGAACGAGTAGTTACTCCCTTGCTAATATCACCCAATATCTGGTCGACGGGATGATCCCTTTGAATCATCGCTCGAACTTGGGTTGGAGGTGCCTGAGGTGCTTCTTCCTCTTCAACTTGAATATCCTGTGCTCCCCCTTGATCATGCGCCTCCACTTGAGGTACCTGTTCGTCATCTTGGGTTGGGGGATGCACCATAGTTGAGGAAGACAGTTGATCTTGCTCCAAATGTTCCTGAGGCCGTACATCTCCAATCGCCATGGTGCGTATCGCGGCCGTTGGAACGTCTTCTTCATCTACATCATCAAGATCAACAACTTGCTCTCTTGGAGAGCCATTAGTCTCATCAAATACAACATCGCTAGAGACTTCAACCAAACCCGATGATTTGTTGAAGACCCTATACGCCTTTGTATTTGAATCATAACCTAATAAAAACCCTTCTACGGCTTTGGGAGCAAATTTGGAATTCCTACCCTTCATCACTAGAATGTAGCATTTACTCCCAAATACACGAAAGTACGATACATTGGGTTTGTTACAAGTTAGCAGCTCATATGAAGTCTTCTTGAGGAGGTGGTGAAGGTAGACCCTGTTGATGGCGTGGCAAGCCATGTTCACGGCTTCCGACCAAAAGCACTCGGGGGTCTTGAACTCTCCAAGCATAGTCCTCGCCATATCTATGAGCGTCCTGTTCTTCCTCTCTACCACACCATTTTGCTGAGGTGTGTAGGGAGCGGAGAACTCGTGCTTGATCCCCTCCTCCTCAAGGAACTCCTCCACTTGAAGATTCTTGAATTTGGACCTGTTGTCGCTCCTTATCTTCTTCACCTTGAGCTCAAACTCATTTTGAGCTCTCCTTAGGAAGCGCTTGAGGGTCCCTTGGGTTTCAGACTTATCCTGCAAAAAGAACACCCAAGTGAAGCGGGAAAAGTCATCAACCATAACTAGACCATACTTACTTCCTCCTATGCTCAGATAGGCGATGGGTCCGAAGAGGTCCATATGTAGCAGCTCCAGAGGTCTTGACGTGGTCATCACATTCTTGCTGTGATGTGCTCCTCCCACTTGTTTACCTGCTTGACAGGCTGCACAAGGTCTATCTTTTTCGAAATGAACATTGGTTAGACCTATCACGTGTTCTCCCTTTAGAAGCTTGTGGAGGTTCTTCATCCCCACATGTGCTAAGCGGCGATGCCACAACCAGCCCATGCAAGTCTTAGCCATTAAGCATGCATCTAGACCGACCTCTTCTTTTGCAAAATCAACTAATTAAAGTTTGCCGTCTAGTACACCCTTAAAAGCTAGTGAACCATCACATCTTCTAAAGACAGACACATCTACATTTGTAAATAAACAGTTATATCCCATATTACATAATTGACTAACAGATAGTAAATTATATCCAAGACTCTCCACTAAAAACACATTAGAGATAGAATGCTCATTTGATATTGCAATTTTGCCTAAACCTTTCACCTTGCCTTGGTTCCCATCACCGAATATGATTGAATCTTGGGAATCCTTATTCTTGACGTAGGAGGTGAACATCTTCTTCTCCCCCGTCATATGGTTTGTGCATCCGCTGTCGATAATCCAGCTTGAACCCCCGGATGCATAAACCTGCAAGGCAAATTTAGGCTTGGGTCTTAGGTACCCAACTCTTGTTGGGTCCTACAAGGTTAGTCACAATTTCCTTAGGGACCCAAATGCAAGTTTTATCACCCTTGCATTTTGCCCCTAATTTTCTAGCAACTATCTTCCTATCCTTTCTACAAATAGCAAAGGAAGCATTCAAAGCATGATAAATTGTAGAGGGACCATTCATAACTTTTCTAGGAACATGATGAATATTTTTCCTAGGCACATGATGAATATTTTTCCTAGGCATATTTCTACCATGCATATAGGAAGAGCTGGGGGCAAACATAGCATAAGAGTCATTGGCATGCGAGTCAAAAGCATTACAATTCCTATGAGACTGTCTTCTATCATTGTACATAAAGGCATGGTTCTTTTTAGTACTACTTGCCATAGGGGCCTTCCCTTTCTCCTTGGCAGAGATGGGAGCCTTATGGCTTGTTAAGTCCTTGGCTTCCCTCTTGAAGCCAAGTCCATCCTTAATTGAGGGGTGTCTACCAATCGTGTAGGCATCCCTTGCAAATTTTAGCTTATCAAAATCACTTTTGCTAGTCTTAAGTTGGGCATTAAGACTAGCTACTTCATCATTTAATCTCGAAATTGAAACTAGGTGTTCATTACAGGCATCAATATCAATGTCCTTACACCTAGTGCAAATCATAACATGTTCTACACAAGAATTAGATTTATTTGCTACTTCTAATTTAGCATTTAAATCATTGTTAACACTTTGTAAAGTAGAAATGGTTTCATGACACGTAGATAGTTCATAAGAAAGCATTTCATTTCTTTTAACTTCTAAAGCATAGGATTTTTGTGCCTCTACAAATTTGTCATGTTCATCATACAATAAATCCTCTTGCTTTTCTAAAAGCCTATCCTTTTCGTTCAAGGCATCAATCAATTCATTGATTTTATCAATTTTATTTCTATCCAATCCCTTGAACAAGCTAGTGTAATCTATTTCCTCATCACTAGTTTCATCTTCACTTGAAGAAGCATAAGTAGAGTCTCGAGTACATACCTTCTTCTCCCTTGCCATGAGGCATGTGTGACGCTCGTTGGGGAAGAGGGATGACTTGTTGAAGGCGGTGGCGGCGAGTCCTTCATTGTCGGAGTCGGACGAGGAGCAATCCGAATCCCACTCCTTGCCAAGATGTGCCTCGCCCTTTGCCTTCTTATAGTTTTTCTTCTTCTCTCTCTTGTTCCCTTGATCCTGATCACTATCATTGTCGGGACAGTTAGCAATAAAATGACCAAGCTTACCGCATTTGAAGCATGAGCGCTTCCCCTTGGCTTTGGTCTTGCTTGGCTGTCCCTTGCGACCCTTAAGCGCCGTCTTGAATCTTTTGATGATGAGGGCCATCTTTTCATCATTAAGTCCGGCCGCCTCAATTTGTGCCACCTTGCTAGGTAGCGCCTCCTTGCTTCTTGTTGCCTTGAGAGCAAGGGTTTGCGGCTCGTTGATCGGACCATTCAAGGCGTCGTCCACGTACCTCGCCTCCTTGATCATCATTCGCCCGCTAACGAATTTTCCAAGGACTTCTTCGGGCGACATTTTGGTGTACCTGGGATTCTCACGAATATTATTCACCAAATGAGGATCAAGAACGGTAAAGGACCTTAGCATCAGTCGGACGACGTCGTGGTCCGTCCATCGCGTGCTTCTGTAGCTCCTTATTTTGTTGATAAGGGTCTTGAGCCGGTTGTATGTTTGAGTTGGCTCCTCGCCCCTTATCATCGCGAACCGTCCAAGCTCGCCCTCCACCAACTCCATTTTGGTGAGCAAGGTGACGTCGTTCTCCTCGTGAGAAATCTTGAGGGTGTCCCATATTTGCTTGGCGTTATCCAAGCCGCTCACTTTGTGGTATTCATCCCTGCACAATGAAGCTAGAAGAACAGTAGTAGCTTGTGCATTCTTATGAATTTGTTCATTAATGAACATGGGACTATCCGAACTATCAAAGTGCATTCCACTCTCTACAATCTCCCATATACTAGGATGGAGAGAGAATAGGTGACTACGCATTTTGTGGCTCCAAAATCCGTAGTCCTCTCCATCAAAGTGTGGGGGCTTGCCGAGTGGAATGGAGAGCAAATGTGAATTTGAACTTTGCGGAATACGAGAGTAGTCAAAAGAAAAGTTCGAATTAACCGGTTTCCTTCCCTCGTAGTCGTTGTGGTCATCGTCCTTTTGGGAAGAAGTAGATTCATCGCTGTCGTCGTAGTAGACGATCTCCTTGATGCGCTTTGTCTTCTTCTTCTTCCCTTCCTTCCGTCTATGACCCGAGCCGGAGTCGGTAGGCTTGTCGTCCTTCGGCTCGTTGACGAAGGATTCCTTCTCTTTGTCATTGATCACGATACCCTTCCCCTTAGGATCCATCTCTTCGGGCGGTTAGTCCCTTTGTGAAGAGAACGGCTCCGATACCAATTGAGAGCACCTAGAGGGGGGGGGGGTGAATAGGTGATCCTGTGAAACTTAAAAACTTAAGCCACAAAACTTGGTTAACCGTTAGCACAATAATTGCCAAGTGACTAAAGAGGAATCCTCAACAAAACACAATAACCAACAAGGATCAATCACAGAGATGGCACGGTGGTTATCCCGTGGTTCGGCCAAGACCAACGCTTGCCTACTCCACGTTGTGGCGTCCCAACGGACGAGGGTTGCAATCAACCCCTCTCAAGCGGTCCAAAGACCCACTTGAATACCACGGTGTTTTGTTTGCTTTACTCAATCCCGTTTCGAGGAATCTCCACAAATTTGGAGCCTCTCGCCCTTACACTTGAAATTCACAAAGAACACGGAGCAAGGGAGGGATTAGCAACACACTCAAGACAAGAAATCACAGCAACACCACGCACACAAGTCGCAACGAGAGCTCACAACACAACTCAATGAGTTCACCACTCAACTAGAGCTCTAATCGCTATTGCAAAGAATCAAAGGCGCGGAATCGATGTCTTGGTGCTTAGGAATGCTTAGGAGATGCTTGGTGTGCTCCTCCATGCGCCTAGGGGTCCCTTTTATAGCCCCAAGGCAGCTAGGAGCCGTTGAGAGCAATCTTGGAAGGCTGATCTTGCCTTCTGTCGACTGGCGCACCGGACAGTCCGGTGCACACCGGACATGTCCGGTGCCCGATTTCTTTCCATAAACAGCGCAGTCGACCGTTGGCAGCCTGGGAGCCGTTGGTGCACTTGACATGTCCGGTGCACACCGGACAGTCCGGTGCCTTCTTCTAGTCGTTGGCTCGGCCACGTGTCCCGCGTAGATTGCGCGGCCGACCGTTGGCCCGGCCGACCGTTGGCTCACCGGACAGTCCGGTGCACACCGGACAGTCCGGTGAATTTTAGCTGTACGCCGTTGATGGTTTCCCGAGAGCGACGAGTTCGCCTATGAGCGGCCCACCGGATAGTCCGGTGCACACCGGACAGTCCGGTGAATTTTAGCCGTACACCGCCGTCGAAGTCCCGAGAGCAGCCACTTTACCCAAGCTAGCCTGGCGCACCGGACACTGTCCGGTGCACCACCGGACAGTCCGGTGCTCCCAGACTGAGCATACTTTGGCTGCTCGAGCTATCTCTTCTCCAACTCGATTTTTTCTGTTTCCAGCACTTAGACACAATACATTAGTCCATAAAACAATGTACTAAGTCTGAGAAACATACCTTTATCCTTGATTTGTACTTTGTCCACCATTTTACGATTAGGCACCTGTGTTGGGCACTAAATCACCAAAATACTTAGAAATGGCCCAAGGCACATTTCCCTTTCACCATGTCATAGCTGCCGTCAAGGGACATGAACTCAAGACTCCCAAAGCGTAGCATCGTCCCGGGCTGAAGAGGCTGCTGAAAGCTACCCATCTAGAACTCAACGGGAAAGTGTTTGTCAACACGCAACAGGACCCCTACCTGGCGTGCCAACTGTCGGTGTTTCGGACCCGCGAGGACCATCAACCGACCAGTAAATTTGTCGCTACGTGTCCCTGCCCAGATAGGTTGATGCAAGATGGAACACAAGAGGGAAATGAGGCTTATGTTATCTTGCACCGGGGTGCTCGTAGTAGGGGTTACAAGCGTTGCGGGAGAGCGGGAGTGAGAGAGAGAGAGAGAGAAAGAGAGGGTTTGGCCTTGAGGCGAGCTGTCTGAGTCTGCCTCTACCACGTCTCTCCTACTCTGCCTGCCTCTGCTCGTTTGTACGTTCGTGTGTTTTTCCCCCGTCGTCCCCCCTTTTCCCCCCGTCCTCCGGAAGGCCCTGGACACCCCCTTTTATAGATACAAGGAGATGCCCAGCTGTACAATGGGGGTGTAGCTATGAGGTAACGTGGCTGGCGGAGAAGTGCCTTGAGCCCTGTACATGTACCAACGTGGCCGTTGGTGAAGTGCCTTGAGCCCTGTAGAAGCATAGCTGGCGGTGCGGCATGGGTCCTACTGACGTTTCCTTGCTTCCGTAGGGGGTTGAGAGCAACCGACGTCATGGGCGCACGCGGGGAACCATCATTACCTGTTACCGGAGTAACTTAGATGGGACACCGGTCTTGTTCCTTTGTAGCCTGAAGCGGCTAGCTAGGGGTAGGGTAATGATGTATCCCCTGTAGCGTAGTTAACCCGAGGCCAAGGTCGGGCGAGGCGGCGACTCCTCCGAGGCCGAGGCTAAGGTCGGGCGAGGCGGTGACTCCTCCGAGGCCGAGGCTGAGGTCGGGCGAGGCAAAGTCTTTCTCTCGAGGCCGAGGTCGGGCGAGGCGGAGTCCTTCTCCTAAGGCCGAGGCTGAGGCCAAGGTCGGGGTCGGTCGAGGCGGAGACCTTCTCCCGAGACCGAAGCTAAGGTCGAGGCTTGGGGTCGGGCGAGGCGGAGCTCCCTGTTGCACCCGAGGCCGAACTCGGGAAAGGTCGTGACTGTTGTTAGTCTTTCCCTGGTGGCTGGCACAGTTGCCGGAGCAGGGTGAACAGTGCTGTTTTCCTGTCAGAATGGTCATTAAAGGGGTGAAGTGACTGTGGTCACTTCGACCTTGCCGATTAAGGCACACGTGTCAGGACAAGGTGTCAGGCGATCCCCGCATTAAATGCGCATGCGATACGGTCGGTTGGTAAGGTGATTCGGTCGAGGTCGCTGCACGACAAAGTTCGCCCGAGCTTAGCCTTGGATGAGATGGGGTTGCGCCTGTCGACAGAGGGGACCCTCGGGCGAGGCTTGAATTTGCCTAGGACTATTGTCTGCGCCCGAGGCTGGGCTCGGACGAGGCGAGGTCGTGTCCTACGAGGCCCTGACTCGAACCGTGCTTATCAGTCGTTGATGGTTTGTTCTGAAGATGTTTTTCGGCCAGGTTAAGGAGCATTGGGGGTACCCCTAATTACAGTCCCCGACATGTGTCTTTGGGTAATTTCTATAAGTATTTTGGTGATTAGATGCCCAACACATATTAATTGAGTCCTCATGTGCTAAATGTGTGAAAAGTGCAAATCAAGATACAAGGTATGTTTCTAGACTTAGTACATTGTTTTTGAGTACTAACATGGTTATCTAAGTGCTAGAAACAGTGCTGAGAAGAGAAGAAACGAATTGGAAAAGAGTTGGCTGTGTACAGCCAACTCCAGCTCGGCCTGGCACACCGGACTATCCGGTGCCCCAGGTTGGCCGACGGTGAATCGGTTGCTCTCGGGAATTGACGGAGTCGTACAGCTATAATTCACCGGACTGTCCTGTGGTTCACCGGACTGTCCAGTGATTCATCCGCGACGAACTCATTGCTCTCGGGAAAAGGAAAAAGGCGACGTGGCTAAAATTCACCAGACTGTCCGGTGGTGCACCGGACTGTCCGGTGAGCCAACGACGCCAGCGCCAACAGTCGTCCACGCAATCATCGCGCGACACGTGGCCTGCTCTAACGGTCGGCTGGTGCACCGGACTGTCTGGTGCGCCACCTGGCCCAGAGGAGCAACGGTCGGCTGCGCCAGATATGGAAGGGGATCGTGCACCGGACATGCTACAGTGCTGTCCGGTGGCGCACCGGACTGTCCAGTGCGCCACTCGACAGAAGGCAAGGATAGCCTTCCATGTTGGTCTCCAATGGCTCCTAGCTGCCTTGGGGCTATAAAAGGGACCCTTAGGCGCATGGAGCAGCACACCAAGCTTAAAAGAAACATTCTAAGACTCCCAGACTCCACCTCCACGTATTTGATCGATTGTGTTAGTGATTTGAGCTCTGTTTGAGTTGTGTACTCCCTATGCTGTGTTTTGAGCTCAAGTCTTGGCTTGTGTGCGTGTGTGTGCTGCGGATTTGAGCCTTGCGTGTGTTGCTCTCCCTCTCTTACTACTGTGATTCTCTTGTGACAAACTTGTAAGGACGAGAGGCTCCAATCTGTGGAGATTCCTCGCAAATGGGAGAAAGACTATAAGGAAGAAAGTTGTGGCATTCAAGTTGATCATTGGATCGCTTGAAAGGGGTTGAGTGCAACCCTTGTCCATTGGGACGCCACAACGTGGAAGTAGGCAAGTGTTACTTGGCCGAACCATGGGATAAAAATCGCGTGCCTCGTGTGTTGCGTCTTGTGATTGCTTTATTCGCATGAGCGTGTTCCATAGCCACTTGATTTCACTAACTCCTTAACAATCGAGTTTGTGGCTATTTAGTGTTTAATTTTATAGGATCACCTATTCACCCCCCTCTAGGTACTCTCAATTGGTATCAGAGCTGTGCTCTTCATTTAAGGGACTAACCGCCCAAAGAGATGGATCCTAAGGGTAAGGGGATGGTGATTAACGACAAGGAGAAGGAGTCCCTCTTCAACGAGCCAAGAGACGACAAGCCTACCGACTCTGGCTCGAGTCACAAGAAGAAGGATGGGAAGAAGAAGAGACGCATCAAGAAGATCATCTACTACGACAGCGATGCATCTTCTTCTTCACCAAGGGACGACGACGACGACTCCTCGTCCAAGAAAAAGACGGCTAATCAAAACTATTCTTTTGATTACTCTCGCATTCCCTACAATTCAAATGCGCATTTACTATCAATTCCCCTCGGAAAACCTCCACACTTTGATGGAGAGGACTATTTGTTTTGGAGTCATAAAATGCGTAGTCATCTATTTTCTCTCCATCCTAGTATATGGGAAATTGTAGAAAATGGGATGCATTTTGATAGTATCGATAATCCTATGTTTATTAATGAGCAAATTCATAAAAATGCCCAAGCCACTACTGTTTCGCTAGCATCTCTATGCAGGGATGAATACAACAAGGTTAGCGGCTTAGACAATGCTAAGAGATCTGGGACACCCTCAAGATATCTCATGAAGGAAATGATGCCACTATGATCACCAAGATGGAGCTCGTGGAAGGCGAGCTAGGGAGATTCACGATGATCAGGGGGAGGAGCCAACACAAACCTACAACAGGCGCATGATGGTAAAGGAGGCGCGATACGTGGACGATGCGCTAAATGGTCCACTACCCATCTACGAGCCACAACCCGTTGCTCTCAAAGCAACAAGCAACAAGGAGGCGCTACGAAGCAAGGTAGCACAAGTGGAGGCTGCCGGGCTCAATGAGGACGAAATGGCGCTTATCATCAAGCGCTTCAAGACCACGCTCAAAGGATGCAAAGAATACCCAACAAGAATAAAACAAGAGGAAAGCGTTCATGCTTCGAATGCGGTAAGACTGGTCATTTCATAGCACAATGCCCCGATAATGATAATGACCAGGGACAAGAAAAGAGCGGGAAGAGGGAGAAAAAGAAGAACTACAGGAAGGCAAAGGGCAAGGCGCACCTTGGAAAGGAATGGGATTCGGAATACTCCTCGTCCGACTCCGATGATGAAGGTTTAGCTGCCTCGGCCTTCGACAAGTCTTCACTCTTCCCCAACGAACGCCATACTTGCCTCATGGCTAAGGAGAAGAAGGTACGTATTTGAGATTCCCCTAAGTACTCTTCTTCTAGTGATGAGGAATCTTTTGATGATGAAGTAGATTACACTGACTTGTTTAAAGGACTAGATAGAGCTAAGGTAGCAAAATTAATGAATTAATTGATGCTCTAAATGAAAAGGATAGATTGCTAGAGAAACAAGAGGACATTTTGTATGAGGAACATGACAAGTTTGTTAATGTTCAAAAATCTCTTGCTTTAGAAGTTAAAAGGAATGGAATGCTATCCTCCGAGTTATCTGCTTGCCATGAATCTGTCTCTAGTTTAAGGAGTTTAAATGATGAATTAAATGCTAAGCTAGAGGAAGTTAACAAAACTAGTTCATGTGTAACTAGTTCATGTGTAGAGCATGTTGTTATTTGTAATAGATGTAAGGATTTTGATGTTGATGCCTGTGATGAACATCTTGCTTCTATTACTAAATTGAACAATGAGGTGGCAAATCTTAATGCTCAACTTAAGACTTGCAAAGTTGAATTTGATAAACTAAAATTTGCTAGGGATGCCTACACTGTTGATAGACACCCCTCAATTAAGGATGAGCTTGGTTTTCGAAAGGAAACCAAGAACTTAACAAGTCAAAGGACTCCCGTTCTCAACAAGGAGAAAGGGAAGGCCCCTATGGCTAGTAGTCCCCAAAAGAATCATGCTTACATTTATGATAGAAAATTTACTAGGAATGCTCATAATGATAGATACTATGACCATGCTATGATTGCTTCCAGCTCTACTTATGATTGTGGTAGAAATAGGCCTAGGAGCAATCATGCTGTGTCTCATGCGCCTAGGAGAAATTATGCTACTCATGCTTCTAGGAAGATGTGCAATGAACCTATTACTGTTTTTCATGCTTGCAACACTTCTTTTGTACTTTCATGTAAGAATGCAAAAGTAGTTGCTAGGAAGTTGGGATCCAAATGCAAGGGAGACAAAACTTGCATATGGGTTCCAAAAACTATTGTGACTAACCTTGTAGGACCCAACAAGATTTGGGTACCTAAAACCCAAGCTTAAATTGCCTTGCAGGTTTATGCATCTGGGGGCTCAAGCTGGATTATCGACAGCGGATGCACAAACCACATGATAGGGGAGAAGAAGATGTTCACCTCCTACGTCAAGAACAAGGATTCCCAGGATACAATCATATTTGGAGATGGGAATCAAGGCAAGGTCAAAGGTTTGGAAAAGATAGCCATCACAAGCGAGCACTCCATTTCAAATGTATTTTTAGTAGAGTCGCTAGGATACAACCTTCTGTCTGTAAGTCAATTGTGCCACATGGGTTATAATTGTTTGTTTACAAATGTTGATGTATCTGTCTTTAGAAGGAGTGATGGTTCATTAGCGTTTAAGGGTGTATTAGATGGCAAGCTCTATTTAGTTGACTTTTTGAAAGAGAATGCCGGTCTAGATGAATGCTTAATCGCCAATACTAATATGGGCTGGCTGTGGCATCGCTATCTAGCACATGTTGGGATGAAGAACCTTCATAAGCTTCTAAAGGGAGATCATGTGTTAGGACTAACCGATGTCTGTTTTGAGAAAGACAGACCTTGTGCAGCATGTTAGGCAGGAAAATAGGTGGGAAGCACTCATCATAGCAAGAACGTGAAGACAACATCAAGACCATTGGAGCTTCTTCACATGGATCTCTTTGGACCCGTTGCCTACCTTAGCATCGGGGGAAGTAAGTATGGTCTTGTAATTGTTGATGATTTTCCCGCTTCACTTAGATGTTCTTTTTGCAGGATAAGTCAGAAACCCAAGGGACCCTAAAGCGCTTCTTAAGGAGAGCTCAAAACGAATTTGAGCTAAAGGTGAAGAAGATAAGGAGCGACAATGGGTCAGAGTTCAAGAATCTACAAGTTGAAGAGTTTCTTGAGGAGGAAGGCATCAAGCACGAGTTCTCTGCTCCCTATACACCACAGCAAAATGGTGTGGTAGAGAGGAAGAATAGGACGCTAATCGACATGGCGAGAACGATGCTTGGAGAGTTCAAGATGCCCGAGCGGTTTTGGTCAGAAGCTGTGAACACAGCCTACCACGCCATAAACCGGCTCTATCTGCATCGTCTCCTCAAGAAGACCTCCTACGAACTCCTTACCGGTAAGAAACCCAATGTTTCTTACTTTCGTGTATTTGGGAGCAAATGCTACATTCTGGTGAAGAAAGGTAGAAGGGTTTTTACTAGGGTATGACTCAAATACAAAGGCGTATAGAGTCTTCAACAAATCATCGGGATTGGTTGAAGTCTCTAGCGATATTGTATTTGATAAGACTAATGGCTCTCCAAGAGAGCAAGTTGATCTTGATGACATAGATGAAGAAGAAGTTCCGACGGCCGCAATGCGCACGATGGCGATAGGCGATGTGCGACCACAGGAACCACATGAAGAAGATCAACCATCTTCCTCAACAATGGTGCTTCCCCCAACTCTAGATGGTGAACAGGTACCCCAAGAAGAGGGGAAGGATCAAGGGGGAGCACAGGAAGATCAAGTGATGGAGGAAGAAGCACCACGGGTCCCTCCAACTCAAGTCCGAGCGACGATCCAAAGACATCACCCCGTCGATCAGATTCTGGGTGACATTAGCAAGGGAGTAACTACTCGCTCACGATTAGCTAATTTTTGTGAGCACTACTCGTTTGTCTCTTCTATTGAGCCTTTCAGGGTAGAAGAGGCCTTGCAGGATCCGGACTGGGTGTTGGCCATGCAGGAAGAGCTCAACAACTTCAAGAGAAATGAAGTCTGGAGCCTAGTGCCACGTCGAAAGCAAAACGTTGTGGGAACCAAGTGGGTGTTCCGCAACAAGCAAGATGAGCACGGGGTGGTGACAAGAAACAAGGCTTGACTTGTGGCAAAAGGTTATGCCCAAGTCACAGGTTTGGATTTCGAGGAGACTTTTGCTCCTGTGGCTAGGTTAGAGTCTATTCGAATATTATTAGCCTATGCCACTCACCATTCCTTTAGGCTATTCCAAATGGACGTGAAAAGTTCTTTCCTCAACGGGCCAATTAAGGAGGGGGTATACGTGGAACAACCCCCTGGCTTTGAGGATGACAGGTATCCCGATCACGTGTATAAGCTCTCTAAGGCGCTCTATGGACTTAAGCAAGCCCCAAGAGCATGCTATGAATGCCTTAGAGATTTCTTAATTGCTAATGCTTTCAAGGTTGGGAAAGCTGATCCCACTCTTTTTACCAAGACTTGTGATGATGATCTCTTTGTGTGCCAAATTTATGTCGATGACATAATATTTGGTTCTACTAACCAAAAGTCTTGTGAGGAGTTTAGCAGGGTGATGATGCAAAAGTTCGAGATATCGATGATGGGCGAGTTGACCTACTTCCTTGGATTCCAAGTGAAGCAACTCAAGGATGGCACCTTCATCTCCCAAACAAAGTACACTCAGGATCTTCTCAAGAGGTTTGGGATGAAGGACGCCAAGCCCGCGAAGACACCGATGGGAACTGACGGGCACGTTGACCTCAACAAAGGAGGTAAGTCCATTGATCAAAAGGCATACTGGTCTATGAAAGGTTCATTACTTTATCTTTGTGCTAGTAGATCGGACATTATGCTTAGTCTATGCATGTGTGCGAGATATCAATCCGACCCCAAGGAATGTCACCTTGTGGCCGTTAAGCGAATTCTTATGTATTTAGTTTCTACGCCTTGCTTCGGGATCTGGTATCCAAAGGGATCTACCTTTGACTTGATTGGATACTCAGACTCCGATTATGCTGGGTGCAAGGTCAATAGGAACAGTACATCAGGGACGTGCCAATTTCTAGGAAGGTCCATGGTGTCCTGGAGTTTGAAGAAACAAACATTCGTTGCCCTATCCACCGCTGAGGCCGAGTACATTGCAGCAGGACAGTGTTGCGCGCAACTACTTTAGATGAGGCAAACCCTCCAGGACTTTGGCTACAATCTGAGCAAAGTCCCACACCTATGTGACAATGAGAGTGCAATCCACTTGGCGGATAATCCTGTTGAACACAGCCGCACTAAGCACATAGACATCTGGCATCACTTCCTGAGAGACCACCAGCAAAAGGGAGATATCGAGGTGTACCATATTAGCACTGAGAACTAGCTAGCCGATATCTTCACTAAGCCTTTAGATGAGAAAAGGTTTTGCAGGTTGTGTTGTGAGCTAAATGTCTTAGATTCACGTAACTTGGATTGATCTATAGCATACATGTGTTCTATGCCTTTGATCATGTTAATTTGAGCATTTATATCATTTGTTGTTTATTTATGGTGCTCAAGTGGTACAAGTAACCCCCGGACCTCGCAAGTCCGTATGCAAATGATGCACGTGTTTAGGGGGAGTGTGCTACAACTTGATCCCTTTGAGACTAATTTGTTTGTTTGAGTACACTTGATGTAGTCTCGAAGGTACATTGAAAGGGAAAATGAACTTGGACGATGCAAAGACTTCCACTGCACTTCGGTATTAGTGTATTTATTTCCAAGTTCATACTTATGCTCTCATTGCCTTTTTACTCTTAATTGACATTTTTGGTGAGGCAATGGGGTTGAAGGGCCAAAACTGATCCTGTTTTGGTGCTTAATGCCAAAGGGGGAGAAATTAAGGCCAAAGCAAATCGATCAGCCAACCGCTTATGAATTTCAAAAATGGTAGAGTTAGAATTTGCATTTTGCCCAAAATCCTCTTATTGCAAAATTTGGTCTCTAATGCGGGAGAATATTGATTATGGAAAAAAGGGGGAGTTTTTGGCACTTGATCAATTTAATTTTGGAATATCTCTCTATTTGCCCAAACAAGTGTGTTTGACTTAGAGATAGGAAAAAGAATTTGATTTGCAAAAACAAACTAAGTGGTGGCAAAGAGTGATCCAAATATGCCAAATCATAAGCAAAAACAATTTGGTCTTCATTTGCATTGATGTTGCACTTCTTTTTGTTGCTTTTTAATGTGTTGGCATAAATCACCAAAAAGGGGGAGATTGAAAGGGAAATGTGCCCTTGGGCAATTTCTATAAGTATTTTGGTGATTAGATGCCCAACACATATTAATTGAGTCCTCATGTGCTAAATGTGTGAAAAGTGCAAATCAAGATACAAGGTATGTTTCTAGACTTAGTGCATTGTTTTTGAGTACTAACATGGTTATCTAAGTGCTAGAAACAGTGCTAAGAAGAGAAGAAACAAATTGGAAAAGAGTTGGTTGTGACTGTATATAGCCAACTCCAGCTCGGCCTAGCACACCGGACTGTCCGGTGGTGCACCGGACAGTGTCTGGTGCCCCAGGCTGGTCGACGGTGAACCGGCTGCTCTCGAGAATTGATGGAGTCGTACGATTATAATTCACCTGACTGTCTGGTGGTGCACTGGATTGTTCGGTGAGTCATCTGCGACGAACTCATCGCTCTCGGGAAAAGGAAAAAGGCGACGTGGCTATAATTCACCGGACTGTCCGGTGGTGCACCAGACTGTCCGGTGAGCCAACGGCGCCAGCGCCAACAGTCGTCCGCGTGATCATTAGGTGACACGTGGCCTGCTCCAATGGTCGGCTGGTGCACCGGACTGTCTGGTGTGCACCGGACAGTGTCCGGTGCGCCACCTGGCCCGGAGGAGCAACGGTCGGCTGCACCCGATATGGAAGGGGACCATGCACCAGACATGCTACAGTGGCTGTCCCGTGCACCACTCGACAGAAGGCAAGGATAGCCTTCCATGTTGGTTTCCAATGGCTCCTAGCTACCTTGGGGCTATAAAAGGGACCCCTAGGCGCATGGAGCAGCACACCAAGCTTACAATAAACATTCTAAGACTCCCAGACTCTGCCTCCACACATTTGATCGATTGTGTTAGTGATTTGAGCTCTGTTTGAGTTGCGTACTCCCTGTGCTGTGTTTTGAGCTTAAGTCTTGGCTTGTGTGCGTGTGTGTGCTGCGAATTTGAGTCTTGCGTGTGTTGCTCTCCCTCTCTTACTACTGTGATTCTCTTGTGACCAACTTGTAAGTACGAGAGGCTCCAATCTGTGGAGATTCCTCGCAAATGGGAGAAATACTATAAGGAAGAAAGTTGTGGTATTCAAGTTGATCATTGGATCGCTTGAAAGGGGTTGAGTGCAACCCTTGTCCATTGGGACGCCACAACGTGGAAGTAGGCATGTGTTACTTGGCCGAACCACGAGATAAAAATCGCGTGCCTCGTGTGTTGCTTCTTGTGATTACTTTGTTCGCACGAGCGTGTTCCATAGCCACTTGATTTCACTAACTCTTTAACAATCGAGTTTGTGGATATTTAGTGTTTAATTTTACAAGATCACCTATTCACCCCCCTCTAGGTACTCTCATTATCGGCCAAATAATCTGGATGTGTTGTAACTTTATGAAGAGCTTTATGGCAGCGATACTTTAAAAGGTATCTTGCATATGTATTAGCCTCATAACAATTGTGTGGAAAATCAATATCAAAGCTCCATGCTAAAATTTAGTGTGAACTTGGCAAGAAGTTTAAAAAATGAATTCATATTAAGTTGATCTAATTGTACCCACTTTATGCACTTTGCCACCTCCGCTCACAACATGCCTAAACTTAATGAGAAGTTCCATGCTGAAATTTAGTGTGAACTTGGCAAGTTTAAATGTGAAGGGCACATATCTAGCAATAGGTAATTTCAATCATATTAGATTTCTTTAAGGAATAATTGTTGACGAGTAAAGCAATGGATTTTTGTAAGGAATAATTGTTGACGAGTAGAATATGTTGTTTTCTCCACTGCTTTCACTAATTGGTAGGAAGAATAAGCCTTGGCACAGGACAAATATACCAATTAAATGCTCAGGCTAGCAAAATGTTGAGATTGATCTATATTTTCCAGCAATAGCTCAATGGGTTTCTCTTTACTTTAATTCTATACTTCTAGTACCAATCGAGTTTGGGGACAGCACCAATCTGCTGCGTTGGGGCATAGTTCTAATGCGACGTGGTAAACACACTAATCACGATCACAAAAAAGCATTCGTGCTTATTCTTTGAATAATCAGTGGATAGCTCACATCTAACTTCTATAGGCAACCGCTAGTAGAGTATATTCGTGTTAGATGAAGACACTACCTTGAGCAGTGGGAGACTATGAAGTTGGCGATGGAGGAAAGCTGCGGGATGCTCCTGTCGTCACTGCCCTTGTCGTTGATGACCACGGTGGCAGAGGGCAAGGTGAGGAAGGCGGCTGCCACTGCCGCTCGGATCTAGGCAAGTTGGGCTAGGAAGGTCCCTTTGGTTTGGCTTCCAGGGAGAGATTCACGTTCTAGAATCTTAAAACGCAACCAAAGGGGCTTCCGATGGGAAGCGATTCCCGAAAATTTACCGATTCCCGCAAGTCATTTTGGAATCACGTGGTACCCCAGATTTCAGCCGATTCCCCTTTGAAATTACCCGCACTGCTACTGTTTACAAACGTAACGCTTCGTTTCTATTTCTCGAGCGTCGTTTCCTTCCAGCGCGTGGATCCGTCATCCCCATCGGAGGAGCCTCTCCCGCCGCCGCCCCTGGATCCGCTCCCGCCACCGCCGCCCCTGGATCCGCTCCCGCCACCGCCCCTGGGTCCTCTCCCGACGCCGCACCTGGGTCTCCTCCCGCCGTCGCCCCTGGATCCCCTCCATGGCGGGCTAGGGTTGCAGTGAAGCTGTGGCTCCAATCAAGCGCCCAGGGTTGCAATCAAGCGGCGGCTGCAAGGTATGTCATCCTATCCAGCGCCCTAATCTTGTTGTTTTTTCCTATTAAAAACGGAACAATTGATAGATTTGTTGCCCAATATATGATTAAATTTGACACTAGTATGGGTGAGAAGGCCATTTGGGATGCAGCCAATGTGAAGCTTTTTTGTGACCTATGCACAAAAGAGGTTAATGCTGGGCATAGGCCATTAGGGCATCTCAATAAAGTGGGTTGGAAGAAAGTTGAAGTTAAATTTGCAAAAGTGACAGGGAAGAAACTAGAACATTTGCAAATGAAGAACAAATGGGACAGCCTTAAAAGAAGTTACACTATTTTTATGGAGTTAAAAAATTCTGCCACTGGGCTTGGATGGAATGAAATGAGGCAAACTGTTGATTGTGATGACAAATGGTGGGAAGAACATCTTGCAGTAAATGTCTCAGCACTACCATTTATTAGTAGGCTTGTTTATTTGTGAACAGTAACTTACTTGTGTTATTATTGCAGCGATGCAATGATCCTACTACTAAAAGGAAATGTAAACATGTGCAATTCAGAAAATGTGGACCACCTAACTTGGACTCGCTGCACATAATGTTTGGAGGTGCCCATGTTAGTGGGGCAACCGCCTCAACTCCGGGAAATTTGTCTAGTGGTTCCTCTGATGATGTACAAGAGATAGAGAAGGTCCCCCTAGATGTGAAGCTTTCCACACTACAAAAGAAAAAAGATAAGAAGCGCAAGGCCTCTTGTATCAATGAGAAGGATGATAAAAACACTAGCCCGTTCCTTCGATTGTATAAGCAAACTTGTAGCAAGATAGAAGAAGGAGTGGACAAGATAACCACAAGTGTTGAAGCGTCATCAGCTCCTATGCATACAAGTGTTCCTTCCATTGCAGAGGCTATGAAGATGTTGAAAGAATGTGGAGTGGAAGAAAAAACTGCACTTATGCATACATCCACATTGCTCATCATGAAGTCTGAAGTGAGAGAGCTCCTCAATTCATTTGAAACGCTTGAAGGGAGACTTGATTGGTTGAAGAGGGAACATGAGATGAAGCAGTTGCCATGAACATTTATGTTTTCCTTTTTTTTAATTATCTATGTTTGGAACCATTTGTTTGCAACTATTGTGTTTTGTAACCAGAACCCTTATGTTCTGTATGTTTCCTATGTGAATCATTATGTACCCATTATGGTTGTATGTTTCCTATGTGAACCATTGTGATTGTAAGTTTTCTATTTGTAGATGGATGAAGAATTACAAGAATTGGTAAAGAAGGGGTACAAGGGACTACAACTTCTAGCTGAGTTATCAAAGCAAGCTGCCTCTATTGGTTATTTAGGTGACAAATACTCTACGAGGTACTTGAACAAAAGTGATTACAGGGTCCCGCAACAAACTGGAATTGAATGGGTTCAAGAGTGCTTAGCTGCTCCAAGATATTTTTACAAGATGTTTAGGATGACTGTCGAGGTTTTCTGGTCACTACATGATTTGCTTGTGTCAACCTATGGCTTGACGACTACACGCAATGTCACATCTGTTGAGTCATTAGCCATGTTTCTATGGATTGTTGGAGGCCCTCAATCTTTCTCACAAGCTGAAAATCGGTTTCAAAGATCTCTATGGACAGTTCACATGAAGTTTAAAGAAGTATTGAAATGTTTGCGACAATTAGCAAAAGCGAATATCAAACCAAGAGATCCTAATTTTACTGTTGAGCATCCAAAGGTTACAGAAGATCGTTTTTGGCCTCATTTCAAAGGTGCTATTGGTGCTATAGATGGCTCACATATCAAAGTTTCGGTGGGCGCAGAGGAGGTTGTGAACCACACATGTCGGCATGGATACACATCTCAAAATATTCTTGCCGTATGTGACTTTGACATGAGGTTTACCTTTGTGGTTGCTGGTTGGCCGGGCTCTGCCCATGACACTCGTATCCTCAATCATGCTTTAACAAATTTTGGTGATGAATTTCCAAAGCCACCTGCAGGCAAGTACTACCTTGTGTTCTAATTTTGTGTCTACTTTGGTCCCTTTCGGTGCTTATATCATTGACTTGTGTTATTTTTCAGGCAAGTGCTACCTTGTTGACTCCGGTTATCCAAACCGAACTGGATATCTTGCTCCTTACAAAGGGAGTACGTATCATTACCGGAGTTTCATCATCGTAGGGAGCGTGCACCTCAAGGGAAATATGAAATGTTCAATTACTTACATTCGTCTCTCCGCAATGTCATTGAGCGTGCATTTGGAGTCCTCAAACAAAAGTGGCGTATATTGAAAGCGATGCCAAGTTTCTCACCTCGTACATAGAAGCATATCATTATTGCTTGCATGGCATTGCACAATTTTATTCGTGATAGCGCATTGCATGATGACGAGTTTGAGAATGTGATGAAGATGAGGACTATATACCGGAAGGTGAGGATGACATTGAGGGACAACAAGTGGAAGAACAAGGAGTGGATGAAGTTCTTGAGGAGGAGAATGAGGTTGACATGAACACCATTCGTGATAATATAGCTAATGCATTGGTTAGTTGAAGATAGTATCGTTAGATCGATGGTGGATCAATATATCTTTTGTAGTTATATATGTCATGGTGGTGGATCCAAAACATTTCTCAAATTATTATATATGTCAAACATTGACAAACATAAATATTTCATTTTCATAACAGTCATCTACACGTCAATGCGGTTAATTAGTATATAAACAGTCTTAGAAGACATCAGGGGCATAACAAATATTTCAGATACAATCCACAGCTCACAGTTGTTTTAGCCAAACAGCTTCCAGCTTTCTCACAGTCGCCATCACACAGCAGCTTTCCCACAGCTGATTCCAAAAATCAGATTTTCAGGAATCCACAGCTGAACCAAACACACCCTAACTTGAGAAAATTAGGCAACTCAAAAGAAAACATGTGAAGTACTTTTGATGAAATAAAACATCAAGGCTACCTGAACCCCTGCCATCTAGCCCTCTTGTGTGTCCTTGTTCTCCTTGTAAAGGTGAAACCTGATAATATGGCTAAATATTACCAATCCGATCAAAGTCATTGATTGTGAGTTTTTTAGACCAAAACATTATTAAGCTCTCGGTCAATCATAGGAGTTTATCTTGCTAAAGAAAGACATAGTAAAATTCTAGCATAAAGAAATATTATAGGAATCCATAATCCTAATCTAAACTGTATATTTACTATACCTAGAGGTTTATAGTGTTGGTTTGGTCTGACTTCTCTTCTAGAAAATGAATGAAAATTACCAACAGTGCACAAACAAAGTAGTTTATCCACATAAATGCATTCCATTTTATAAACTACAATACATCTATACATCATGCCATTCCATCGGCCGGGGGAAACTAACCAAGGAGAACAGGCAAACCAGCATAAATCTACAAAACCAACATAAATCTGACATCACCTTGGCGCCTCAGGATCAGATCACATCCAATCAATGATTTTGCTCCTCTTTGGGTCTTCTTATACCTATTGTTCTCAAGATTCGCTTTTGAAAGGAGGGAATCCAGAACTGCTGCTTCAACAAGATTGTAAGGCGCCATCAAAACACTGGCACAATATCCACATGGGTGAGGGATAGATAGACATGGAAAAAAGAACATGATACCTAGCATCTCATATGTTTGGGCTAACAGATGTAGATGTATAGGCAAAGTGATGAGGACATCACTTCTATACATACAATGAATGGACCGATAACACGATCTCGTGCACGACAGCTAAATCTCCAGGTACGTTCTACCCTAGTCAATTGTGTTTCAGAGCTTACGCTTGGGGCCATGGATGTTTTGATGATTAGGTACCTTGGAGAGGACCAGCAAGTACTTGGGAAAGGCCAAGGTGTTGAGGAGGAGCAGCAAGGGCGTCCACAACAGGAAGGAGATCAAGTCCGAGTCGGCTGCGACTCCATCTCGGGTTTCAGGACCAGTCTGCACTAAAATGGACGCCCAAGATGCATCCAGACTCCGATTGCGACGGACTGGATATGGTTTGAAAGATAACAAGATTATCTAACCAACCCAACTAGTTCCACCCTAAAATTCATCCGGAGTAAATAGGAATCTTCGAAACAAGTCAGCGCTCAGATTCTATTTTGGTGCTGCGACACCGTCTGTTGGGCCGTTGGGCCGTGTATCGCGTCGGAGCCTATTAGGGGCGAGTCCAGGGTAGCACGCCCTAATACTCTATTTATTCAGCAGCCGCCGCCACATTTAGGTCTAGGTTTTGCTTAGATTAATTCTGTCATCGAACAGTGTCGCCGTCATCGGCTTGTGAGACCCCATCCTGTAATCAATACAATTTTGGTTGTGTTTCTTTCCTGTTCTTGCTTGTGTTCTTGATTGCGCTTGCAGGGATAAGCCTTCGTGGCAAGGTCATTCGTGTGTCACGGGTGATAACTAACAGATCCATGGTGTAGTGATTGCGAGGAACCGTTCGCTTGGAGCCTTGGATCATCAACGTCGAGATCTCCACTCAATCAAGTTATTGTATCTCACAGAAGATCAGGCCACATCTACTATCACAAAGGTAGTGCTCTACTCATCCCTGTGTGCCCGGCTCTTGCCGTTGTGCGCCACAAACATCCTCCTGAGCCCATGCATCATGGCCACCATCCTAGAGGCCTGCCGTCGAGAGCCCCTAGACGCGCCGAGCAACGCACCACGCTGAGCCAGTTTTTGTCCATGCCCACCCTCCCCACCCCCTCAGCGCATTGGCGGCCACGAATCAATGGTAGAGGATTCGGAGGTCCACTGCGGGTATAGGGGCCGCGGTTGAGATCGAGAGCGGGCGGATGAACAAATAGGTGCAGTGGGGAGTTCAAGCAGGCGAAATCGACGGCGTGCACGCAAGCATCTAGGTGGTGGGGTCAGGACCTCCTGGTAGGACAGATTGGCGGTGATATCGTGCAGGAGGGTGTAGGGGCGCGAAACTCCAGCCACATCGTGCGGTAATCTCTATGTAATCTGTGTTTGCAGGCGCGGTGTTCAGGCAGGCGAAATAGTTATTAGTTTAATAAGTAGTTATTACTTAGTTAGTGTTTAGACATTAGTATTTAGGCATATTGAGTTAGTAATCCGTATTTGCAATAGATGGACACCCTAGTGACACTATACCGTGGAGGAAGCGTGGAGGAAGATGTTTTATGGAATGTTAGTTTTTTATGGTATGAAGAAGGTGATGTGATGTTTGATGAAAGACCCTCTTTTGGCCAAATTTTGGCTCGAGCTTGTGATCAGATTAGTTGCAATTGAAACGACCATAACATATCAATTGAGGGTTTATTGTCCCATGTTGCATCTGGGACAGTTGTGTCTGATGGTTGATTCTCCATTGGCTCTAAAGATGACTAAGCGAAATATGTCAAAATTGTGAAGACAATCGTTCCTCCATGTTTGGATGTGGTCGTTCGAAAGTTATTCTTAGTCATTGTGATGCTACAGTGGGGTTATTTCCACAAATGTCAAATGCATCTCGTAGTGAAGCTCCTTTGCCTGAGCTTCTAGAAGAAGTGGTTGTTGTGCTAGATGCTCAATCGGTCCTGAATGAGGTTGAGATTTCTCGTCCAATTCTGGTGTTTGTGGGGCTTCGAATCCGGGTGGTACCCCCAGGAGATCCATTGACCCAGGATCCAATCTAGGAATCATCCTAGTAAGGTCTTTAACACGTTATTCATATCCATCGTTAATTCATTTGATTAGACTTTTTAATGTAGTATTTGCTCCTTTGACGCGATACATGAGTTCCACAACTAGATAATGGTGCTTATGTTCTTGTGCCCCTATCATTCAATATGGACCCACATATGCAGGCCTCAAATATGTGTTGATGTTTAGATTGAGGATGAGGAGGAGCCATATGAGGCTGCAGGGGCCTTAGATTCTGATGGTGACCGTTCGGTTTCAAGAAATAACTGAGCAAGAAATTGAAAACTCATCAGGCGTTTGTGTCCAGAGCGTGACCCTACAGTATGAATTTAGCAGCCTAAGTCATTTCAACGTTACATATGCAGAAGGATGGGATGATGAACTGTTAGAGGCTCTGGATAATGCTGACATCATTGAGATTAAGATAGGCTTAATTTCAAGGACGTGCCTACACTGAGAAGATGGCTACAGGAATATTCCGTGAACTGTAAGAGTCGTTCAAGGTGAGACACTCGTATGCACAGTGCCGTTACATAATTGTGTGCGAGGTGTTAGATTGTAATAGGAGGGTATGTGTCCACAGGCAGAAGGAAAATGGAAAGTTTAAGATCATAAAAATTATAGGTCCACACACTTGTGCCTAGACAGCGCTGAGCTCTAAGAATCGTCAGTTGACATCTACCCTAATTGCAAAAAGGCTATTGGGGACATTGAAGGGTCAGCCAAACTGAAGGTGAAGTCAATTTATGACCATGACTTGGGAGTTGTTTGGTTATAGGATCAAGTATGGGAAAGCATGGAGGGCAAAGCAACGAGCATGGAAGATGGTCTACTAGGATTGGGAGGAGGGTTACGAGAAGTTGTCAGCATTGTTCAATGCAATGAAAGCAAAAAACCCAGGCATGCATTACGAGTAAATCCCTAAACCTAACGAATGGTGGAATGGCAAAGAAATCTTCTTTCGTGCTTTTTGGTGTGCTGAAGGGTATACGTGGCATTGCCAATCAATGCTATAGTAACATTCACTTTCTATAGGTTCGCGGCGTGGTTTAATGATAGACATGCACAGGCCAAGGCAATGCAGATGCGAGGTCAGAGATGGACACCTAAACCAACACCACATCTTAAATAACGCAAAGGATGTGCCAATAGACATGAGGTACAATGCTTTGATGAGGAGTTGGAAAATACGAGGTTAACAACGATGGGTGGCACAACTTTCCGATGGTGAGGTGCAGCCTTCGAGGACACATGTTGTTTTACTGATGCATTCTCGTGTGGTTGTGTAAACCTAGACAGTACCACTTTTCATGTTTCTCCATTATGTTGCCGCCACACGTCATTGCACACTTTGCATTTGTAACACCCAGGCTTTAAGGGAACAAAGGACGGGTGCATCTCATATATGCGCCAGAGAAGACAACACATACAATAAACAGTGCATAGAGATAAAATGTCATAAATATCATAAATGTACTTATTGCACAGTGGAAGTCTTACAAAATAAATGATAAAATAAAGCAAACTAAATATTATTCCCTGCTGCCACAAAGCTGACTGGGAGACGCCACCAGATCAAGTTGAAAGCCTCAGTGTTAGGCGGCTCCTCTTCGACCACCTATTCTTCTCCTGTGGGGGGTGTGAGATAGCAAGAGTGAGCTCACATACGTTCATAGCTCAAACAAGTCGTGGGGAATAATGTGGCATGAACTCACCAAAGGTGGGAGTTCATGTGAAGTGTAAGGCTGATCAACAAATAAAGGCTGAAGCTGAGCATTACTTTTATGAGTTGGTCAAAATTTTATTAGCAGTTACTACGTGTAAGTAAATACCAAACATAGTATAATAAGTAAAAGTAATAATAAAATAATCCCAATGCGATGAAATAACAAATTGAGTTTAAGTTCCATAAATTAATCATCTGAGTAGTGTCCGAGCCGCTCATGACCGTGAGCATGGCTAGTATACCAGTTTTACACTCTGCAGAGGTTGCATATCTTTACCACAAGTCGTGGTTACCCATTTGCCATGGAGTTGATCAGACCCCATACACCTCTACCAAGGCAGCGAGGCAGGGGTACCACTACGAGACCTTTACAAAGTTCCACTAGCTTCAAAAAACCCGCTACAGTTTATAGGAAGCTCCAGTGCAGGAATCCCTCGCCTGACCGCCATCGCAGCAAATCAACCAAGGACCTCCCTACACTGACCACTCCCCTACTTTCCCTTGCCCCTTTCGGGTAAGGTAGTCATCCACTAGCTTTCCTAGTTAATCAGCCAAGGGCGTTCCCCATTAAACCCTGTGGTAGCACTGTTTTCCCGGGTGGTTCTCCATGTTCCCATTAACATAATGATATTATCATGAATAGTAAATAATAAACAGATAATAAAAAGTGTAACAATGAGTGATGTATATCTTTCATACCCAAAACCACATAAAGCAATATCATGTACTACCCAAAAATTCAGTGGTAAAACCAGTGTGAAACAAGTATAAAGGTAGTCAAAATCTAGGGTCCTAGCAAAATTAAACTATGCAGATCATTATGAATAATCAGAACATAAATGGGTAAAAGGAAGTGATCAAGGGCACAACTTGCCTTCAACGAGCTCCTGCTCAGCAGTCTCTACCAGCTGAACCCCAGGACCCTCTGTAGCTTGCTCATCTACTCGCATCAACACAATACATACATAGTATAGCAAAAATTAACATCACACCAAACAGTAAATAAAATACACAGTAATAATCTAGACATTAAAATAGGATCATAGGAACTGGAATCATTAAATTTGGAGTTATATATTTTGAGTTATGAATTTCTAAAGGTTTTATGTATTTAATACAATATTAAGTACTAGATAAATTTTAATAAGACTTTCATGCCAAACAGTGGTACTATTTGATAGAGAATAATATTACAAAATTATAGGAACTGGAATGGATCAATTTGGAGTTCATATGAATTTTCTACAGATTAAACAAGTTCCTGCAATTAAATATTTAATAAAAAACTATTTTCCAAATAATTTTCATGGTTTTATCAATTATCTGGGCTGCGCACCATTTTATGGAAAGTACAGGGACTGATCTACAAGAATTTCCCTAGACATAGTGGACCCGAGGTGGACTGCGGGTTGTTTTCGATATAACCAATAAGGGTTTCTTTAGCAAAATGGCTAGGCCGAAGGGGTACGTTAGGATCTGAGCCGTTGGATCTCCACTCCGAGGGTCGCGATTAATGGCGCTTTAAGAGAACCAGTATTCGACCGTGACCATTGGATCCGAAGCCAACGCCTGAGATCCAACCACGCAGTGCCCATTCCCACCCCTCGATGGGCGACCCACGGTCAAGATCTAAAGTGCTAAAAGGGTATCTACGGTTTAATCCCAGCCATTCAAATCAAATCAATGGACGCGCCCTTGTCTTCAACCCTGAAAGCCAGCTGCGGCGGTGCTGCTTTTCCCCCCACGTGGTGGTGGCCATGGCCGACGTTGGCCAATCCCGACGCCCAAGGCCCCATACCCAGATTCAACAAGTTCTAAACGATGCGTAAATCAACGCGGAGTAGATTGGGGTGTCCCTACCTGATGCGATGACGCCAGTGTGATGT